>CM037075.1:8422120-9026767 GCA_020882685.1 Aphelinus atriplicis
ATGGAATGAACAAATCCATACTTGGCCCGGTGTTTCACAGTTTCCGATGAAATTTATCTACGTTACGATTCTTCCATGCGAATTCCTTTCATTCAAAAAAAACTAGCTCCTGCTTGTAATATAGAAGATGCTAATCAAATACGGAAGGAAAAGGATTCCATTCCATTTTTTTATATCGTGATTGTAAGAGACATGAGCCTCGAATCGAAAAAATGTATTCTTACTTTTCTTCTCGGTTTTTTTTCTAGAATACTAAATAAAACCAAAATGAAACAATGTTGCTTTGATAATATATTCCTGATGGAAGAGTAGCAAACCTTTAGAGAAACGTACAACTAGTTCACGAGTAAAGAACGGTTTTAGGGGAGGTATATATCAAATGGATACCAGAGCTACCTACATCGGGGCATGTTTGAATACAGAAATGCATTTATATTAGCCCTTTCAAGATCAAGTACATTTCAACCTTCGTCTGAAAGCTTTTCATTTTATTGGAACTTTGAACCTGTGAAGATATCAGGGTTATGAAGCGAACGCAGGGCTTGACAATTGTAACAATATGTTTCATAGATCCAACTTTAGTTTCTGCCCGTGTTAGGCTCATTGGCAAACTGATTCTGACGTACGACTTGGGTCCGTCATAATCTGATATAGAAATTTGATTCGTGAAAATCGGTAAATATTATTCAAAACAAATACGTATTCCGAATATGAATCAGATACATGCTAGCCACGGTGGTATTAGCTGATCGTAAAATGTAAATCACTATGAACTTTTGAGCACGATCACACTGCCTAAAGTATCTCTAGATTGACTTTTTTTCGAAGTTTGTGCAAAGCACAAACAAAAACAGTATACTTGTAGGATAAATTCTCGATATCACCAGTAAATGAAAGTATCTTGCCGGCTATGCCAAAACAGTCGCAGGTATAAATTTTTCAAGCCGAGCGGATAGGCGGGGGCCAGTGCATCGTTTATGGCAGGATTCAAATTTTCCTGTAGTACACTGCGTTTCCGAGATCTTCCCGAGAAAGGACGAGCCGCGCAAGCCAAAACACATGGATCGCACGTGTCCACTTTTCGGTGTTGTCCGTGCATTGCCCATGCATAAAAAAGGGTGCAAGAAAGTCTCGTAAATTCCGATGATACTAGGTCATACAGGATAGCTTCTCCTCCATCAGCTGACCTGATTTCTTATTGGTCAACTTTCGTTATTCATAGAGCTGTAATTATTGGTCGGATCACATTCGTATAAAGTACATTCGATTCAGATTTCGGAATTCTATATACCCTTTCTTGGTAAAATACTAACCCTTCTCCACCCTGTATAAAGCTAATTGGTAATTGAATCAAATCTTACAGTAATTGCACTATTGAGAGAAGAATGTTTCTAAGATCATTTAATTATATAGAAATACAAAATAAAATGTTTAAAAAACTGATAAAAATAATTAATTTGTCAAATCAAATTTTGGCAAATTCAAAATTGAATCATAATATTATAGTCTTATCTAAAAAAATGTTTAAATATGTCAGAGGTGGATATAGACTTATGAAGTCATCAAAATCAGGCACCAACATTTTCATCAATATGTGATGATGATATATGGTCAAGAGCAGTCCTCTTTCAATAGAAATTTATTATAATAAATATTTTAACATACACAAAATAACAAATACAATGGACTATTCGAGTTCTAGTACGGTCAATTAATTTTCAATTTCACTGATCCTCTTGAAATCGTTGAATACTGAAATGACCGATAGAAGTGTCAATGTAGCAAACACTACATAACATCTCTAGACGTCTCTACATGTAAAGTTGAGGAGTTTCGTGACAAGCTGTTTTTGCTCACAGCTGTTTTTCGCATAAAACTGTTCAGTGGTTTTCACTTTATCACATCATTTATTCAGTCCTAACACCAGGTATAAATAGTTATCCAACAGTTCCATGGTAGTAGGTGATGAATTTCCATTTTTGAGAATTGTATGAGCTGGCGGATAAGGAGCTGGTAAAGTCAACAGTCTTGAGGTTACACTGATCACCTCACAAATGTCGGATACTAAAATCACTCACAGAAATTGTGTCAATGAAGGTAACACTCATAACATATTTAGACGTCTTCTCCTGTGGACTTGTGCATATTTATATAAGATGTCTTTGTCGAAAAGGTCCAACACGTCAACTGAAATCCACTGTGCTGTAGAATTCTTCTACTTGCTTATTCATGTTCATATTGAGTCAATCTGTTATTGGCAAGAACTTATTTTCTCATCATGTATGATGAGTCTTGCCAACTCCTGTGGCCCGTATAAAAATACTGAGCAGTTGTAGCCTTTTAACTTCATTCCGATCTATTTTTGAACTGCAAAAAAATCATAAATTAGATTTATTAACCAGTCAATGAATAACCTCAAATCAAATCTTTTCAAAAAAGAAACTAATTTACCTTGAAAAGTATATCAGCACCAGCAAATAGGTTAGCCTATGTCAAACAACTCAATCAATTTGAAGTCGGGTTGACAAAGCTGCTGAAGTATACTTAGCTATAGCTAAGATGACGTCCAGCACATTTGCACTTTTCATCACGACTGCCCATATGTTTGCCTATCAGCAGTTTACTACGACGATACTACTACAACTATATACCACTCGATGATACAATATTGCTTCACTTCACTTGAGAGCGTACATGCGCAGTCGACCGGCCGCAGTGATAATCAACCTTACCGCGGTCACCCTCTCACCACTGAGCACCGCTGGCGCTCGCTCGCTCGCTTGTATATCTATAGCGTACTCTCGAAATCTTGAATGTTGACGAATTTTCAAGCACTTTCGCGCACACCGTCGATTAGCCGACTCAATCTTCTATTCTCAAATATAATCAAAGCGATTTCGATGAAACTTTTCTGACAAAAGTAATCGTAAGTGATCGTAGTTCTTGCTTATAACTGTTACAAGACTGCGGGACAGCGGTAAAACAAAAATAATTGAAAAAGTGAGGTTGAACACGACATTGGGCTGTATATAATGGCTAGTCGCATTCCCACGAGCGCTTGCTACGCATACTTGTTGCTGACGCGCCACCTGATAGTGGATAATGTCAATGATTCAAAGATTTTATTGGAAAGGTGTGGTGTACATATTGTAGGAAGTGTCTATCCTTCGTACACATAGAAGCTGAGCAACATCGAGGTCGTAGCTGAGTATTCGATGCCACAAATGCTCATTGATCAAAATAATTAAAACTGGAACGAGACACTCTACTAAAGATGCGATGAAGAATACACGATTCGACGTTAATCAAAAAATGGCACTAGGTAAGTCAATTTATTCAAATTTTGAGGTTATATATGTTCTATTTGATCAATTAAGCTCGCTATTATTCATTTATGAGATAGTTCTTGCGTCTTTACATAGCATTTGGTAATTAGAATTGTTTCTTAGAATTCTTTTTAGAATAGCTACTAAAATCTGAATATATATAATAATTAAAGTATTATTATGAAACTATTCATTATAAATTTATTAGCAAAAAATTGATGAGAAATTGATACTAAAATATATTTTTAATAATTTGGAAATTTTCATAACAGGTATGATGCACAGTGGAATCGGATCCTCGAACTTCAAAAAACTCTTGGCATGTATGAATAATCCAACGGTCGATTTCAGAATATTCAAACGGTCTGAGACGGAGATTGGTTTATCCATGGAAATAATCGCTGAGAAAAGTTGTCAAGAGGCTGCTGCTTTGAAGAGAGAATTGACATTGAAGGATGCTTCAAAAGTTCAAAAAAATTTGTAATAATTGTTACGTGGCTTGAATATTGAGATCCGTAGATTAATTTTGTGGATTCGATATTTCGGTTGTGCAGCCGAGCTGAACACAGATTACTCGTGAAGTGTAGGTGAACGTGAAATAAATAATGTCAGGATGGATATATAGTTTAAATGTATAGGCGTATATTCAAACGATTCGTACGATAGCCGAAAGAGTGTGTGTTCCTAATTTAATAGTAATATAAGTATAAATACGTCAGGTTGAGTGTCGTGAAACCGAGTAGCTCAAATGGCGACGAATTGCACAGTGGCGGTCACGGCGTTACTGGTACGGGAGCACTGTGGCTAAAGCGACGTTACTACTTTGGAGGCACGGTGGCGAGAGAGCACCGCCGCTCCCGGTGGTCATATTTATATGTTCGTAGGGGTAAGTCAGTCGAGTCGCGAGTGGGGGCTTCTTCATCCTCTGTTCGCCAAGAGGCGGACAGGTCCTGCACGCGCGTCGGTGCTATTCGCGTTGGATCCTGTCGCTTGACTTTCCGTAACGTGATGCCGCTCGGCCGTATGCTTGCCGTATTCGGACTTCGTATATGATATTAATATTGAATAGTGACTATTGAATATATGAGGATTCGAATAATCGTGGCACTAGCCACGGGACATAATTATTAACTATTTTTCTTTCATGCATATTCATGATGCTTCTAGAGATTTATTTATGATTTATTGATTGATTTTATCAAGTATTATTAATTTATTGAGTTTGTCACGGGTATTTTGCAGCGTGAGATCTCCCTGTTCCCAACAATCATTAATTATTATCCGTACAGCGCCAGCGAGACATCAGCAGCAGAGCTGAGCAGCCAAAGAGCTAAGGTGAGAGAGAGACAGAGAAAGTGCGAGAGAGACAGCAACAGTGCAACATCATCGCCGCACCACGGCCAACGATGCCAGCTCGGACACTGCTCGACGCGTGCGCAGTGAACGCTCGCGCCTGACTGGCTGCCGGCGGGCTGCCGCCATGAGCCGCACGTTTGAAATCGTGGGTCTGGCTGATGTAAAGGTGTGCTTCCACCCAGTATTTATCAGGTGGGAAACGCAGCTTTCCAAAGAGCAATACGGCCAAGCCCTGTTAAATTGATGCTCAATAGATATGTTGGAAAGTCACTTGGAACGCCATAGAACCCAGAACATAAACGAACCACACACTGGGGCACAACTTAAATACAACATCTATACATCTATATATGATGCGAGTTGATAGCCGAGCGGCTATTGCTTTTGCTTCGTGATTTGGAAGTGGAGGGTTCGCTCCCGATCCAAGTCAGCTTTTTTTTCATTTTTTTTGTGAACAATACTGTTTTATCGTATTGTATAACGTTTTGATTAATAGAAATTTAGTTAAAATATTGAATTTTTTTTTTTTAGTTTTTACGAGGGTAACTAGGGAAATCTTCAGATTGGCGCGTTCTCCTCTTTTCTTAAGAAAAAAGAGAAAGCCCCAAAGACTCTACAGAGGTTCCGCACTCTGTAGAAGTGTGGGATTTCTACCCACTAAAACCCAAACCCTTATAATATGACTTGATCTATAAGCTAAATTATATAATAATGCGTGACTCTGACTAGATCATAATACGACGATATTCCTATAATTACTTAGATATAAATAAAGATTTAATAAAGGAAGACGAAATAACTAGGAATACAAATGTTTGCTATTGAATTTATGGAGAAGTTTTTTACTTGGACTAAAATTTAAACCATTAATTTCGAAAGCTGAACAAATTGATCTTACAAAACATCGTGAATTAAGAATATCTATCTTCAATCTATTAGTTTGTTTACATTTCAAAGAATTTACATCAGAAAAAGTTCTCTCCGGTTCCGCATTGGAATGTGGAAGAGAAAAAATTGCTTGAATTAAACATTTTAAAACTGGAAAGCATATTTCGTCTTCACTCGTTTTTTCTCTCAAAACTATCATCCAGAAAGGTTCAATTTCACAATCACATAATTTTACTACGTTCTTACTAAAAAACAATTGTAATTTTTCCCATTCGCTTTTCAATGAATTCAAATCAACAAAGGAGAAATAATTAGTACATAATTGAATTACTTCATTTAATCTATCTTCATTTAACATAATTCTGGGCTCAACAAAATCTAATGGTTGTAACAGGTTATTTTTATCCAAAAATCTTCTACGAATTTCCGTTACAGCAATAATATAAAACTTTTGACAATTTAATTGAAAATCTTGTAATTCATTTGTTTGAAGCTTATTTAATATCTTCTCACAGTCTTCTCCGAATCTAATCTCACTTAATAGCAACAGATTATTTTGAATTTCAAAATCAGTTGAAGTTATAAATGGAAGAGCATCATGAACTATGAAGTTCGAACCAATATTATATAAGAGAAATTCTATTGATCTGAAAAGCTTGTGGATCATAAGACCTTTAGTTTGAAAAAGAGCGTTAAATGTATTGAAATGATTTAAAACATAGATATTGAATTTAATATAGGCTTGAATACTCAAGTTCTGTAACGAATCTAGGATTTTTACAGCATTACTTTCTTTAGAAACTACACTATTTCCTTCAAAATTGGCACAAACTTCATTTTTACTAGCGGATTTCGATTCTAAATCATAGACTTCTAACCTGAAGTATTCTATTGCACCTAGAAGAATTTCATCTAATCGCGAATAACAATTAAAAGCTTCTAACCATCTCGTCCCCGAGAGCTTCAAAGGTTTTTTTGTAGCGTGAGAAAAAAACATTAAACAATCCTCAAGTTCTTCACATCTTTTAGAGCTATGAGCAAAGTAACTAACAGTTTCTTTTAATACATCTTCAACTGTTTTTGGAATCGCAAGACTACTTTTTTTCGCGACTAAAGCTGCAGAATGGCAAATGCAGTTTAGTAGTATTAAATTTGGAATCACATCTTTTAAGTATTTCTGAAAACCATTATTACTTCCAACCATCACTGAAGCATTATCACAAGCTAGTGCAATGATATTTTTCATCTCAATCTTAGACGTTACGAAAAATTGTTGAAATCGTAAAAAAATGTCACGTGCAGTTGAATTTTTAGCATCTAACTTCAATAACGTTAATAAATGCTGCACTACTTTATGTGAGTCTGGGTGGAGGTACTGAACAGAAATACATAGAATTTTTTCATTCGTAATATCAGTACTTTCGTCGATCAAAACTGAAAAGGAAGTATTGTTTAATATATCGACAACTTTTTGAAATTCAACTTTGTGTAAAACGTTAGTTACAATTTTAGATAATTTCTCCCTTTTCATTTTTGTTTTCTGAAAAGCTTCCTGATCTACACTGATTTTCTTAAAAAATGGGAGCATATCAGCAACTAACGCAAAAGGCTGCCGGCGCGAGCGCGAACGTAAACATTATGTTTTCCGGTTGGCGGGAATCGCCCGGTTAGTCCAATGCAAATAGAAATAGCCTAGTTGTACTGCTTAATAATATGAGTAAATAAAAAAAGGCATTTTAAAATGATGCAAAATGCATTTTAAAAAAAATGCATCGGATCAGGCTCGAACTCACGACTCTTTGATCGCGAACAAAAGCTTGGCCGCGCGGCCATCGCGCCTACTTAAGATACTATGCATAGATGTTGTATTTAAGTTGTATTAAAGAAGACCTGCTTAGTTTTAGACTCGCTCTTCGACGTTCGGATATAATAGTATGTACAAATTTAGGAGATTTAGATTAGTTCTCAACCCATATCCTGTTTGGGAAACATATTTTCCACATATCGTGGTATGCAATGGTAAGCGCAGCATTACTATAGCCTGGCTTCCCACTCCACCCAGCGCGGCTCGTCGCAGCAGCCAGTCAGGCGCGAGCGCTCACTGCGCACGCGTCAAGTAGTGTCCGAGCTGGCATCGTTGACCACGGCAGCTACAGGTGCCGCGCAAAAGCCAGCAGTGTATGCCAAAGCGCGAGCAATCAAACAGCTAGCCGATCTCTTTTCCGTACGACCCTTTTGTGCCCTTTGTGCCTCTTTGTGCCTGGTACCACGTGATTTTGTGCCTTTGTGCCCATGTCCGGTGTCCGCCCCGACACCTCGGTCTGCGAGACCACCGGCTCAGCCACAGCAAAGCCCGGACATCAACCACCATCGCGACGAGCCCCGAGCGCCGACGCCACCATCTTATTTCATGAAGAAAATGTGCTAGTTGGAAAATATTTAGAAAAATTTCATGAGGGGTATATCACACAATATACCCACTTATATCATTCTGGAAGTAAGTCAAAAGATTATAGAGATCATATGGTTCTTAGCGTATACCATGATTACATCACTCAGTAACCAAATATAACTCACCGTATGGTCCAACTTGTCTGAGACAACGTCGACTATATTGGACCTTGTATACTACTTCTTACAAAGTGTTTTCCAAGTGTTGTAAGCTCATTATAGTTTTCCAATCCAGGATTCTAAAAATAGTAGTATTGAAGAGAATCATATCGAACCCAAGTGATAAAGCATTCTGTCTAATTTATTTGTCTCAGCTAATTTAGACCATCTATGACATTCAATATTCACCAATTGCTGCATATAGGAAAGAGTCATGGAATGGGGACCACTATGGTCTCATTCAGGTTGTCCATTCGATAATGGCAATGGGAAACTAGTAAAAATGATTCATGCAGCCAATGGCGTGATGAATCAAGTCTGCAGGAGCATTTCTATCAGAAAAAGTAGTGTAATTGTAGAACAGCACGTTTCAAATATCGATAGGGATTCACCTGTACTACGATACTGTCGAAATATCGAGTGCACCTATACTGAAAAATCGATAAAAATAGGTCTTAACAGATACTATGAGAAACCGTGCGCTTTATCGGACCAAATATCGAGCATCGAGCATCCAAATTTGCGAACTGGTTTATGTAAAGTTTATAGAAGAGTGATGATAAATGGATCTATTTTCAACTCGTGTACAAATAAAAATTTACGTAGATCAAATAATTCATTCGGCCAAACTGAAAACAGTGAATACATACGACTGATGCAGTTTGTGGTAACGAATGAGGACGAAGAATATACTGTATGTAATAATGTTCGAACTCAGAATGATCCGTTGCACAGCTGTGATAAAATAAAAAGGGTTCGGAATATAGACAATGGAATGATTATCATAGAAACGAAAAGTATTAAAAAACTATGTGTTTTCATGGAGAAACATATCCGTCGTTCTGAACATGTTCTGGTATTCGTGAACTCTTATAGAAGTAGAGCTTATTTCGTCGCTTGGGAAGAAGAACGTTCCATTTCAGAAACTTTGTATAAGAAGTTCTGTCTCAGATAAACTTTTTACATCAAATATTTTCTTCATCGGTGGATTTTGATGAAAATTAATATCTATGGGTTTTTGTGGTCGCTGATTAGGAATCCAGCCTTATATTTTGGAAATTCGAATTAGAGCCTCTAAGATTGCCGACTGAAAATTTGAAAAGATACTGTATTTTGATGAAAATTGTTAGACATGGGTTATTGAGGTCGCTGATTACGAAATGAAACGCTCTTCCTCCGGAGCGATGATTTTACTTAGTTTTAGTACCTATGATTACTTTGATTGTGCACGATTAATTATTGAGTAAACGTAGTTTTTCCTGAATGTACATGAGAACCCCGCATTGAATTCAGATGTATTATTTACACTATCACCTGTAGCCATGTGTTCAATTGAATCATTCATAATCCTGCTGGATCCACCGTAGTTACCCAGCGCTCATTCCAGAAAAATCCAGCTGGTTTGCAAAAAAATCCCGCTGGATTATGCGGAAAACTCCCTGGATCATTCGGGAAACTCTCTGGATTCAGTGATCTGTCTCCGCATTGATCGATCTCTTGCTGCAATAAAATACATTGGGATCTGTCCAAATTTTAGCTTGGCTGCCAAGAAATTATGCTGGATTACCTCGAGAAGTCTCTGGATTTTCCATGCCCTAAACTCCCTGGATTCCCTGGATCCAGTCAGGATCCAGTCGGAATCCAGTCGAAATCCTGCTGGAATTCAGTGCAAATCCAGCTAGAATCCAGTGCAAATCCAGCTGGAAATCCAGTCAGGGGTGTATTTTCTTGCCCTGTTCATCGAGATATGGTCTATCTACTATTTCCCAGACTTTATTCTCTTCCATGGAGTTTAGTTTTTCTCGAACTGCTTCTGACCATCTGATTTTATCTTCTGATTCCTTGGCTTCTTTGTAGTTGATTTGGTCAAGGTTTGTTTTTGCTATGAAAGCATGTCCCAGTTCGTCTTCTGAGTGGTTATCATTTGTTTTCTCTGAATTATCGTGTGTTACTTGATAGCTTGTTTCTTGAATTTTATTCTCTGAGCTGGCTAATCTTAAGTGACCCCACGTTGGTCGATTTGTTTTAGTCCTTCGCTCTGAAAGTATTCTTATTTTTGTTATTTCTTCTGAATTTTGTGTTTGTTCTGATTTTCGCTTCTTTGGTCTTCCAGTGTTTGGTTTATTCAGAACTGTTTTCTTCTGAGGATCTTCGTCTGAGTCTTTCTCCTGTTCGTCTGACTGTGTTATTTGAATTTCTCGGTTTTTCCTCCAGTTTTCTTCTGATATTTTCTCTGATTCGTCTGAGTTGTTTATTTCTTTGATTTGACATAGGTCGGGTTTGTATATATCTTTGTATACGATTTTCTCATTGAACCTGACATGTCTAGAGGTTATAAATCTCCTCGTTTCTGGGTGGAAGAGGACATATCCTGTTTATGAATATCCAACTATTATTGCTCTGACTGCTTTCTCTGAGAATTTGAATTTTGGGGAAGGTATCTTTACATACACCAAACATCCAAAACGTCTGTTCTTACGATGTATGGATTCAACTTAGGGTTCAATTTGTTTAATGGTATGTCTGATTCTATGCCTGCGTGTGGTATTCTATTATAAATGTGTGTTGCAACTTCTGATGCAAGTATCCACATGCTTTTGGGTAAACCTGAATTAAACATTAGTGCTCTGATATTCCACTGAATTATTTTGTTGAATCTCTCTGAAGTCCCGTTATGTTCTGGTGTATATGGAGTGGGAGTTCTCCTTCTATATTTTTCTTTTTCATGATCTCTGAAAATTTCCCACCAGTGAATTCAGTTCCGTTGTCCATTCTGATAAAACATACTTTTCCGTCTGAGCCTATCAGGCTTCTGGTGTTCATTAAGAATTTCTCGAGGCAGTCTCCTGCTTGACTTTTATTTTGGGTCAAGTTTGTTCTGCCATATCGTGTGTAGTCGTCTACAAACACCACAATATACTTGTTTTCACCTCCCTGTTTAAAAAAGTCGACTGGGTTTTTTACTGGGAATCCTACTGGGGTTTCACCGGTGAACCCTAGTCAAATAGCAGGGACTCACCGGTGAAACTCAGTCAAAAACCCAGTCGATCAAGGGGATTTCCTAGCAGGCTGTTTCCTAGTCGAAGGGGCAATCCAAAGTACAAATGCCGGCCGTGTTTCACGGTCGAGCGACCGTGTTTCCTATTCTCATGACCGTTTTTCCTAGTAATTTAGCCGTGTTTCCTAGTCGGAAGGGGAAATCCGAAGAATTATTGCTGGCCGTATTTCGCGGTCGAGCGATCGTGTTTCCTAGTTATTTAGCCGTAATTCGTAGACGGAAGGGAAAATTCAAAGTACAAAAGCTCTGCCATGTTTCACGGTCGGAAGGGGAAATCCGAAGCAATATTGCTGGCCGTAATTTCACGGTCGCTCGACCGACTAGAAAACACGGCTAAATGACTAGGAATCACAGTCACGCGACTAGGAAACACGGCCGGCATTCATACTTTGGATTTTCCCTTCCGACTAGGAAACACGGCTGAATAACTAGAAATCACAGTCACGCGACTAGGATACACGGTCACTCGACCGCGAAACACGGCCAGCAATATTTCTTCGGATTTCCCCTTCCGACTAGGAAACACGGCTGAATGACTAGGAAACACGGTCATGCGAATAGGAAATACGGTCGCTCGACCGTGATACACGGCCAGCAATATTTCTTTGGATTTCCCCTTCCGACTAGGAGACACAATTAAATGACTAGGAATCACAGTCACGCGACTAGGAAATACGGCCGGCATTCATACTTTGGATTGCCCCTTCGACTAGGAAACACGGTCAAGCTACTAGGAAATACCATCGGCCAACTAGGGAACCCCTTTGATCGACTGGGTTTTTGACTGGGTTCCACCGGTGAGTCCCTGCCATTTGACTAGGGTTCACCGGTGAAACCCCAGTAGGATTCCCAGTAGGAAACCCAGTCGATTTTTTCAAACAGGGCTGGAACATCGTTTATTTAATAAGGCATGTCCTAGCTTAATGTGCCAGAGCATTCTTCTATCCCATTTCTTAGTTTGCTTTTCTTGAACATCTTGATTTTTTCTGTTCAAGAACTCTGATGATTCTTCTGATTGTAGATCGTCTAAATCAAGTATTTTCCTATTCAGGATGTTTTCACCTAAATCAAAGTCTGATATTTCTTCTGAATCGGCATTTTTATACTTCTGATTTCATGTCTTTTCTCCCTCCCAATCTCAGACTCATATTCTTAAGAATTGGGTACATCAGTTCTTTCAGTTTGTACATCATCCAAATTATTTACGTTCGTCTGAGATTGTTGTATGAAATCGTTTAGAGACACTAGTTTTGCCATTAAAGTGTATTTGTCGTATTTCATATCTGGGTCGCTTTAGATCTTGCTGCTGTTTACGTCTAGTGTAATGATTCAATTGGGTTTGTCATATTTTCCGGTAAGATATTGTATCCCTGAACCTTTATCAAAAATTTTCAAGTTGTCATCGTCTAAATAAATTCCCAGACCCGCGTCTGCGAATCTTCTGAGTGAAATTAGTTTATGTGAAACATTTTCCGCAGCAATGAGATTAGTTAATTTTACTGTCTTGTTTTACTCTGAATTTGATTTTAAAATTAAGTCCCCTCTTCCGTCTATTTTAATGTCAGCTGATTTGTTCTTATTTGCACTTTTTATGAGCTGTCCCTCACATTTTGTGAAGTTTTCCAATAAAAACTTTACAAAATCAGCTTCATTTATAATATGTTCTGTCGCATCAGAATCTTCGATAAAATTAATTTCTCAGGTGATTTTGTGTGGATTAGTGTATTTTGGTTTACCTGTCAACATTGCCTTGGTCTTGTTCTGGTTGTCTTGGTTTCTACCCGGTGTGTTCGCTTGAACAGTCTTCTTTGTTACTTTACTCCCTCTGAAATTTCCTCTGGAATTACCTCTGAATTTGTAATCTAATCTACATTTCCCACTACCATTATCAGTTCTGGTATCTCTGAAATTGTTACTGTTATTGTTTTTCACATACTCGTCTCTTGGATTGTCTTTGTTAGGGCAATCGTCGCCTTTGTGACTTCTGATCTCTTGATCAGCTACCCTGTGATCAAATTTGTTGCAGAGGAAACACTTCGTCCGCTCGCCCTGTTGGTACTGTCTCCCTTTAGCTGCCATGTTGGTTCGTACCTCTGATGGCGGTGTCTCTGATTCCTTATCTGCCCAAATACGTAATAATGAATTTTTCATTTCGTCTAAAGTCATCTCTGATTTGTCTGTTTATGATTTTAGTAAGCACAGTGTCCTTATTTCTGGACATGCGTCTGTAATTGCATGGTAAAATGCAGATCTCTTCTCTTTCTCCGTCAGAGGTATGTTTGAATCGCAATTTTCATACTCTCTGGTTATTGCGTAAAACCTGTCAAAGAATTCGTTAGCATTTTCCATTGGTTTCATTTTTATTTCGTATAAATTTGCTCTGTCGGTGTTTGAGTTGAGATTTGCCTCTGCCTTTCTGAACTCTTTTGTTCTGAATAGGATATCTTTGGGATCTTCAATGCTTAGTATTTTATCTTTGATAATGCTCATCAACATGGTTGACAATTATGTCTCTGACTAATGTCGACCTTTGTTCTTTTTCTTCTGAACTATAGTTTTCCTCTGAAATTGATTTTTCGTCTATTACATCTAATAAGTTATTTATTTTCAACTCTGACTTCAAATAATCATACTAAACATTGAACGATCCTTTTTGTTTAAAAATGTAGTTCCTTTTAACATTTATTTTTGGTCTAGTCTTGTTATCGATGTAGCGTCTGAGTTCTTGGAACGTCTGATTTAAACCGTCTAACGTAGTAGTGTCGGTACTGATGGGTATTGTCACATCTGAAACGGTAGAGTTTAAGATAGTTTGGTTCACCTTTGAATGTCTGGAAGTTTGCTCAGCAAACTCCTTCATGGCATTTTTCAACCATTTGGCAGTCTCCGCCAAGTCCTTAGTGGCTTCTACCATTGTTTTAAAAGCTTCCGCTATCTCTTTGGCGGGTGCCTCTTGCTTCTTCAGAACCTTTCCCCATCTGTCTATCATTTCCTCTGAAGTGGGCGGTTTGGCTTTATCAACGTATGTTACGGTTTGTACGCTGTTAGCCAATGTTTTTCTTTCCACGACCTTGGGCGGGGTTTTGGTTGCAGTAAAGCTTTGATTTCTGTCCTCGTCTAAAGATATGGTTATAAACAATTATTCTGAATAATTTTGAGATTTTTCAAATAAAAACGCTCAACATTCACAAAAATGTAAAGGCCTTTTCATCTGATCAATAATTTATAATTCTACAATATTTTGTAAAATAAAACTACAAAAAAAAATTACCATCTGAGTGTAATGTATTGTCTACTGGGGTTATTCTTCCTTCTAAAGAATCGTCCGCGTAGGAATTATTCTGACTCATCTATTTACAAATAAAAGAGAGAAAAATTATTTTCGTATGTTCTGTATTTGATTTAAATTGTATGTCTCTTGTCTAGTCCGGTCGTACCACGATTCGGATTTGACGAGGAAGAGACTGGCTGTCAGTGCTGGACGCCTTAGCGCAACACACGTGCTCTCCTCAACGTGAAATAACGCACCGCTATTATCCCAATAATGTGCGAGGTGCGATCGCACGCGCGTACCGCAACCGAAGAACACTGAAAAGTCGGCCGCGTATTTCGTGAGAAATAATAATTTAATGCTCGTAAAGCCAAAAAAAGACACTATACTGTACTACAGTATAGTGTCTTTTGACTGCCGTCTGCAGTCTGCACGGACAGACGGGACCGCCTCCGCCGTGGGCGCCGGGCCGGTGCGGACGGCCGGAGCGACCGTTGCGTCTGAGCGCATGCGCAGTAGCAGTTTTAACAATATTCATTTAAAAAATTCATTTCTTGCGCATTTTTTCACAAAATCAAGGATTTTCTTCTCGGTTCTTTAATAACTCCTCTGACGCGCATTCCTTCGTACTAGATTCAAGTCCTAATTCAAATATTGACATTCAAATATTGACGAAGTTATGGACTTCTGAAGATACTACAGCAGCGGCTACTATTTTGTAAATATCGGAAGATAGACTTTTCGCATAATTTTTTCAATCACGGATTCTGAACGCGCAAACGAGCGCAGTATTTTGGGATAGATCGTTTTTATCTAAAATTGACTTTGTTCGCCCACTTCCCGGAGGTTTTGCCACTGCGCCGAAAGTGCTGCGTTTCAATGACTTCCACCAACCTTCCACCCGACTATTAAGTATAAAGAACATTATTCACGTACATAATAATTTATATTTAAGTAAAACAATGTTCAAGCTATCAGAAACCGTTTCGAATATTATTCTACTGCGTATACTTTTGCCGGAAAGTTACCTCAACTTTGAACTTCTATATCTCGGGATTCACAAATCAGATTCGAGTAAATGAAAACTCAAAATGAGCGTCTGTTTCTCTTCTATCATATGCATTTTTTTAATTTCGAATAGATAGAAAAACCGCGTTACAGTTAACCTTTACCGCGTAAAGGTTGTTAAAATTAATAAAATCGACCCATTCCGTAGAGGATCGATAGCTAGTATCTATAAAAATACGTAAAGAAATTGGCAGGTTTTTTGAGAAGCTCGTAAAGGACTGAATCACAATTTTTCATTTTTACTTGAAAAATAGATTTTGCAAAAACTATCAGAGATATAAAAATTAATTTTTTTTTGTATTTCCATTACTGTATAAGGTACTCTTAGTAAAAATCTCACTATCGTAGGTATGATTTGAAAACTTGAAAAAAAATCGCATATTTTTTGGGGTCATGTTTATCTTTGTACCTATTTTGCAACAACAATTTTCGGGATTAATGTTTCGGAATACTCAATCCTCATGCAAAATTTAATAACGAAACTTTTACCTCTGTTTCATTTTACTCTAGGATTGATAGTTTTCATACAAACTCAAAATGAAAGAAGAAAAATGCAGATTTTTTATTATTTTCGAAAATAAAAACATGAAGCCATACTTTTCAGTTTGACGTACATCTCTCATTCGATTTAGAGTAATTTTCCGGAGGGAATTCAATAATTTTTAGCGACAGTGTATAAAAAGTCCGAGATAGCAATTTTTCGAACAGATGCGCCCCATGCTACTACTCCAGCGCCCCCATGATATTCAACTTTGGTCACTGAATCGTGGAGATTTCTTATATATAGAGTGGAACCTCCTTTACTATGGCCTCCCTAGTCCCTGATCTCATCACTTTGTATCACCACGGAGTTAGTGGGGATATTCCGTGCTTTGTATGAGCAGTAATTATTCAAAATAAGCTCATCAAGAACAATCTGGAGCTCTTCAGTATCATATAATCAGTCGCATAATTGACTTCTTGTATAAATAAGTTTGGAGGAAGATGAAACGATTAGTAATAGAATTCAGAATCATATCCTAAGATGTCTAATGATCATTTACGAACACTGAAAATCAAAACTGGTATCGTGAGAAGATTAGCCAAAGAAAAAGTTACTTACGAGAAAGAAGCTGCCTTGCAACAAGAAAGGGTAGAAAATCATAGAAAACAAGGTAATATTAGTGAAAAAGGGATTATTTAATGGATAAGTTTATGCTTATTGACTCGTTTATTTTTCATTATGATCAACTTTTAATTTTTTTCACATCCATGGTAGTTTCCATTTGATTAGAAATTTAAAATATTGGATATTTATCTTCTGTCCAAAAACCTGGTTGAATCACAGAATGAAAATTTTGGTTCAGCCTTACAATTTTCCAAGTTTTGAATTACATCATTGTCCAGTACGATACTGTCATATTTTAAACCAGGTTGGAATCGAAGTTTGAGAATTCGATGTGCTTCAAGAAGTTGGAACTATAGAAAAACTGTTGAACACCATGGATATATATAAGCTTTCATGGAATACTACATGATGAATTACATAAAATCTACATATGTGAATAATATTTTTCCAATAAATTTTTTTAATGTATTGTGAATACTAACAGTCTTCGATTGTTGTGCACTGCCAAATGCAAAGCAAACAAGTCATTTTCATGCACCTATCATTTTATTCTAATAAAAAATAAGTTTATATCCCATTTTGTTCTGTTTTTTTTATTTATTTATTATGAGACAGAAAATGTACATAGAGTAGTCTGATAGAAACTATCATATTATCTGCATGAGTCTGATACATACAAAATAGACTTATTACTAGTGAAGCAGTGCACTAAAATTCTTCCTCTGTTAGAATATTGAAACTTCACTTTATGCATTATTTACATTTCTAGCTAAAAGCTATAATTTGTTTGGAATAAAATGTTGATTATATAATCAAGGGGCGTATGAATCTTGGTCAAAAATCACTCAGATCTTGACATTGCTGGAATGTGTTTACCTATAAACCATCATAAGAAACTATAAAAATGTAGTTTCACCAGAAATATGTTTCAACAAACAATAGAGATTCGAAGATCCTATCTTTTGGTCCCATTCCAAGGGTGAAAATAGTGATGCATGGGTGTGTAGGTTGCGAGGCAAAACCTAGTCCAACAAATTGATATTTCGTGTAATTTGTTGAAAATGTATCCATCAATAAATATAAAATTTTATGTGAAATTTTCTTCACAGGCTACATCAATTTATGTATGTATACTGTTAATAAAATCACTCCGTAGATTCTTGAGTTACATTTGATTCACATGGTACCTAAATATCTATTAGATAACTTTTACAACCAGGAAATACCAGAAAGGTCATATGATAACAATACTGTGCCGGCATGGTCCAGATAATTACCTGTGTTATTTCTTCTGTTTTGTGCAACTGTTTGCTTAAAGTATTCTAACAAATATTTCTGAACTTCAAAGGAAGTTGAAAAAGTTCTTGGATTGATTTTTCATTCAAAATCAATTAGTAGATTCATTCATCTGGAATGTATTTCAGAACGATTTGTATGACTTTGTGTACCCTACTGCAAAAAATCACCTGAGAAATCACCTGATTTCTCAGGTGATTTCTCATGCCAATTTCTGGGGAGAGTACGATATCTCCGACCCCTCGATTTGATACCGATTTCCGAATCTGAATTTTCTCAGGATTACGGGAAAAATGATAAAAAAAATCGTAGATCGATAGTTTTCGAGATATATCGATTTTAAAGTCAAAAGTAAGTTAACCCAAAAACACTGTTTGAGAACTATTTCCCAACTGAAATTTTTTCAGAATTATGGGAAAAATAATAAAAAAAATTCCTAGACTTATAGTTTTTGTGATATATCGATTCTAAATCGAAGAATAAAAGAATACGAAATGACGATTTAAGACTCATTCCCGAAGTGAAATTTTCTCAAGATTACGAAAAGAATTGTAAAAAAATTCCAGAATGCCGAAATTCTGGCGGTATTTGATCATTTTTTGGGGTTATTTGGGTTATTGTTTTTAATGTACAACCAAATCAGTCCTAAAATTTCGATCCAATTGGAGTTCTGGCAGTGTTTGATAATTTTTTGGGGTTATTTGGGTTATTTTTTTTAAGGCACAACCAAATCAGTCAAAAAATTGCGATCCAATTGGAGCTCTGGCCGTACTCTGTGCTAAGCACTTCATTGCTCAACGGAGCACACATACAAAATTCTAAATCTTTTCCCGAATTTTCAAGATGAGTGAACATCCTCTTCTTAAAACACACACACACACACACACACACACACACACACACACACACACACACACACACACACACACACACACACACACACACACACACACACACACACACACACACACACACACACACACACGCGCGCGCGCGCGCGGGATACTACATTGACATTACCTCCACGCGGTGTATCCTGGGTAGCTCTAGAAATGTCTAAAAAATGAAAAAAAAATCGAATTTACAATCGATATATCTCAAAAACTATAAGTCTAGGAATTTTTTTATTATTTTTCCCATAATTCTGAGAAAATTTCAGTTGGGAAATAAAATAATTACTGATCAAGATTGCATTTACAGGTCTTACATAATGAGGAGCATCGATTAATCGATGAATTAATTGATATTCTGAAAAAAAATATTTGAATAATTTTAATTCGCTGCATGAAGTAGATTTATTTGATCTTCAAATGTCCAATAAGTTAAAATAATGATCTTATAACTTAGAGATGTGATTCCGATGATTAATTGACACAAATATCTAAATAATCATTAATTGAAAGTAGTTATGCTTCCGCTTTTCCCCTCCATGTACGGCTAGTTATAGCGCAATCGCAGAGAAGCGCAATCGCGCAAAGTCAAAAACTTGTCCAGAATTCATTTACGCATTTGCACTTTTCTGCTATTCCGCTCTCCATGTAATTTCACCCTAATATTATGATGAGCACAGCTTAACTCGTATGCTCCATTGTGATGTGGACAAACCGCGACAAGTTTGATTCTCTCCAGTGGAGGGTAGCCCATTTCTGCCAATCTGAAGCGTTCCAGCCAACTCTTTTGAATTGAACCTGCTACGTATATTTTTGTTGCATCACTCAAATTTTCCCTGAGGATGGATCCAATAGCAGTGTGTGGACGATCCCATGTACCCCACGGTATTCCGTGATAATGTTGTTCCAGCCAATTGTTTGTATTCTTGTACTTCTCGGTGAGACGTTCCCAGAGGAATGAGCTCTCGAACAGAAATACGATAGGATCAGTCATTTTCTTGAATTGGAAGAATCGCTAGTTCTTAGAGGATGTAATCATTGCCTGGCTGCCTTGCATGTCCACCATGTACTCCATTTCGAGAGCGAACGAGCTCTAGGATTGATGGAGGTGCTCTTTTATAATGCTCAAATGACTTTCCTGACATCCCTGCTCCCTGCCCATACTCGGCTATTCGATTGTGTATGATCAGACAATAATCTGATGTGATTTCGGGGAAACTAATCATAGCTTCAAATTGCAAACGGACATCCACTGGTGCGTCCTTGAGAGATTTGTTTTGCTCCGAACAGTCTAGCACAATCAGTGTTATTTTCGTGATAAACTGCTCTCTACCCAAGATTGGTTCTGAATCTTTACTATAACATGAATTTTGGAAATATCACAACTCATTGAGAGGATGGTATATTGATTACGATCGATGTTCACATTAAGATTACCGTATGAACAGCATTGAGACTTGAAATAGTTTCACATTTCCAATTTGCCAATGATCGAAGAAACTTGCATCAACATCCTTACGATTTTTTCGATTCATTTGAAAATCATGAATGATGAATCGCGGTTTCCTCAATTGATTCGAAGTTTTCGAAGTCCGATTTGTACATAAAAAACTCGAAAATTTTCGAAAAAAAATTTTCTCGATTTTTTTCGCAATGTTACCGCTAAAAATGCATGCTCTAATTGTAATCAAAGGTGATAACGATTGTTGAAGTTTATCGGAGAATTTTCGTGTAATCATTGAACCACGTCTTACAATACGGCGGCAAAAACGTAAATATTTCACAAAAACCTGAGCTATCTTTTTTCTCGGAAACTATCGAGTTGAGCACAAAATATCTAAGAACAAAAACATCTTAGAATCGTTTGAAGAGTACACTTAAATCTTTTCTTAACCTTTAGAGATGGTTTTTGGTTTTTGAGAGTACAAATTGAGAGTAGAGACAAGGTGGGAAAAATACAAGTATGCAAGAGGTGAACAGGTGAGAAGTAGGAGTTGGGTGCTGGGGTTCAAAGGAATCTGATAATGCGCACCAGCTTTTCCCTAAGCCTCGTCACCCAAATGATCTACCACCTGCACTTAATCTACACTGGGCAACGAAATTAGTTCATGGTGTCCGACCCTCACAGTGTCATCATGGGGATTAAGTAATAAACGACCTCTATTCTCATAATTTATGGATACTAGGATGTTTGCATTGACTTCCAATATTCAATATTGAATATCGAAAGGTTTATGAAGAAAGAAAGATATAAAAAAACTGGTAATTTTGAATAATTTCTTTGATTTCTTATAGAAAGCTCGTCATTCATTATGTCTTTCATGGGAATCACTTAATTGAATGATCTGACTTACAGCTTATTGAATATTTTTATTTGAAAGACGAGATTCATTGAATACTCACTAAATAACGGTTATATGTCGACCGAAAATGAAATAATTGTAAAAAAATTATTCGTCATATTATTTCTTTGGATCAAAATGTTTAGTTCAATAATGTACTTTATTCGATACATACGATCTGACGAATTAGTTTTTAGAATTCATCAAATCCTTAGATTCAGTGAAATGATCGAAAAATACGAGTTCGAATTATTAATATGACGATTATCGTGACCTACATTCCATTCAACTTAAAATAAAACAATTAATGTGATGAGATACTTATTCACAGTAAATGCATGGTACGGGAAATTTTAAATTTCTCTGGAAGAAATGTGTAATTAATATTTTGAAAGCCTTGGCTGAGACAATCCAACTCTTGAATTTCCAAACAGTACAGCTTGCCTTCGGCTGAAAGAGAAAATTCAGTTCTACCCACGCAAAACTGGAACATTTTCCGATGACTGTCTCAGTCCTTCTTCTCTCCTTGGTACAAGCCACATGCCTTGGAGTCAAAATTTCGGTAAAGCTGAGACCGCATTCGTCAATCTTCGATAATTATCAATTGCAAAGAAACTATCAACGTTTCACCTATGGGTTTTCGGATGAATCAAATCATTGCATCAGTCTACATCACTCATTTTCTCCCTCGGCGAACTTACTGGGGCACCCTGAATAATAAAATTCACTGTTCACTCGTTCTCAGCCCAAAAGCCAAATTCGACTCGCACTCGGCGAGCCGATCAGCGCGCCGCGCCGTAGCCGGCGGTCAGTGACTCGCGCCTCACTGTGGGCAAAAACGGTAAAATTCGATTCACTTTCAAATAACTTTTGAACGACATAATATTTTATGATAATTCAAAGATGAAATGGAAGCTACACATTCAGAGCATAGATTCAAACTTCTAGCGAACCAGTGAATTAATTTCATCATTGGAATAAATTGATGTAAAGTGAGGAAAAATAGGTCGATTTTACGAAATTCGAAAAATAATCTATCAACGGATATGAGCTGTATCATGATAGAAGGCTCGCGTATACCTTGAAATGTCAGTAATAAGGTGGTGAAAGAATTTTTGAAAAATATTGAAAACTACTATTGTAAATTGAGGGAGAATAAACAAAAAGTATCTTGCCGAAAAATGGTCACATCAACTTCGGACTTGATCGAAATTATCAGGAATATCGTTGGGGTGCATCCGCGCGTTCAGTCAAGTGGAAATATTTATCAATTTGCAAGCCATATCAAAAAATGTTGGAAAAACGAAGATATGGGAAAGGCAGAAAGAAAAACTGTTTTGATTCCGGGCCAGGTTTTACGGGCTCATCAGTATCTCGCCATAAACACTCCGCTCGACTGGAGCTGCAATTCGGAACATGTGGGACGCTCGTTCTTCGAGTAAAGGGGTCCTCGCACTGTTGGTGTTAAGCCTAAATCCAACATTCTACCTCTGCTTGGCTTGCTCGTCACATTTTGAGTCGATAGAAAATCGAACATATTTTTTTGCAAATCAGATTCTTTATATAAATAGCAGTTTTCAATTTCTATAAAAACAAGAATTGATAACAACATCGATACTTTGGATTCATATTATTGGAGATTACGCCAAGTAAACTGGTCTAGAGCTTACAAAAAAAATTGTTTAAACAAATTATTGCAAAATGAGTTTACAATTTTTAACCTGACGACTCATGGAGTACGAAAAATGAGCCTTGAATTCGATGTTTTTGCCGAATTTTTCCAACAAATTGATGCGGCCAAATACTCGTTTTCACCCTTTTATACCGAATGATTATGTCATAGTGAGCAAAAATTGTCAGATTTTCACCATTCAAATTGCATTTTCATCAGAAAAAATGATGATTAATTAATTAATTTATACGATTTCGATATGAAAATTTTTGCATTTTTCGACTTTTATGCTGAAAGCAATTAGGAAGGGTCAGGTACCTAAGTGACCCTCCCGGATTGTACGATCAAAAGCAGCGGTCGATGCGTTTTCCGAGCGGTATACACAATTTTGAAACGAAGTTAATTACAGCTGAAATTCTAAAATTAAATATGGTTAGATTTTCATCATTCAAACTGCATTTTCATCAGAAAATATCATCTATTTTTCAAAAATTACAAAAAAATTATTTAATCAATTCAATTCGTATCTTTGTGACTGTGTAAAGTGTCGTTCTTTTTCAATTGACCAAACTATGTTGCGAGTGTTGATGTCTGCCCGGGCTCTCTTATTATTTGATCAAATGCAACAAAGCAAACGGTTCTAGGTTCTACACGATGCGAGACATTTGGACCTGCATAATTTTTCGATCAATTCATCTTGTGACTGTCATACGGTTTAATGGTGGTCAAAATCGATCCGGTCCGTATTTAGCACACTTGAAGACTCATTTTGATCATTTTTTGAGGGCAAAAGACACCAAATTTTTCCAATTTTCTCTATAGCATGTTGAAAATATTGGAAACGTATCTTACATGAATTTTTCTTCTCCTTAGCAACGGTTGCTAGGGTGGTAAACAACGGTTGCTAAGGAGCTAATTGGGAAGATTTTGTGTCCTTTGCCGTCGAAAATGATGGAAATGGGTCATAAATTAATGATTTCCAACCTTCGTAACGGTTGGTAAGGAGGTAAACAACCGTTGCTATGGAGCAAATACAACAATTCAGTGTCCTTGGCCATCGAGTGTGACTTAAAACTGATTTTCCGGCTTGCCCCAATGAGCCCTCATAAGGATTTGTGAGAAAACACGTTAGGAACGGTTGCTAGCGAAATAACCAACGGATTTTGCTGAAAATTTAACTCGGACTAGATCTTGTCACAACTAACCGGTGTGCAAAATTTCAAGACGATCGGATCATTCCTTCGGGAGTTATCGTGGACGAAAGAAACGAAAAAATAGACACCTTAACAACGGTTGCTAAGGAAATAAACAACGGATTTTGCTGAAAATTGAACTCGCCCGAGATTTTGCCGCGATTAACCTGTGTGCAAAATTTCAGGACGATCGGACCATTCCTTCGAGAGTTATCGTGGACGAAAAAAAAACGGGACACACACACACACACACACACACACACACACACACACACACACATACATACATACAGACACTTTTGGATTTCCATGTTTTTCGACCCGTAGATCACAAAAATCGAGGTCCCGAGGTCTGATTCGTTGGGTCGATTTTTGCCCCATTACAAAGCTTTCTTTTTGAGAAAGCAAAATGATGATTAATCAATACAATCCGGGAGGGTCACTCAGGTACCTGACCCTTCCTAATTGCATTCAGCATCGAAGTCGGAAAATGCAAAAATGCTTGTTTTTATAGAAATTGAAAACTGCTATTTATATAAAGAATCTGATTTGCAAAAAAATATGTTCGATTTTCTATCGACTCAAAATGTGACGAGCAAGCCAAGCAGAGGTAGAATGTTGGATTTAGGCTTAACACCAACAGTGCGAGGACCCCTTTACTCGAAGAACGAGCGTCCCACATGTTCCGAATTGCAGCTCCAGTCGAGCGGAGTGTTTATGGCGAGATACTGATGAGCCCGTAAAACCTGGCCCGGAATCAAAACAGTTTTTCTTTCTGCCTTTTAGTCCTGGAGCTAGCCCCCTTCCCGTTGGCCAGAGGAGGTCCCCGGTAGATAGATAGTGAATCTTATGTATTTTTTTTCGTAGAATCCGAATTTGTTGGTTTGAAGTCTGTAAAACTGGTACAATTTGTTTAAACCGCGATTGTTTAAACAAATAAGATAATAACACTTTTTTGGTTCGGAAAAAATTTTTTCTTAAAATTTGGCTCATTTTAAGAAGAAAAGTTCCTATGCTTTATCCATGAATAATGCTTGTATCTAAAGTTATAAATTATCTCAAGTTGAAAAAGACCACTTTTCGGTAGTCTTTGTTGCTCTGCCATGGCAACAAAAATAAAATATTCATGAATCTGAAGGTGTTTTCTAATGCAGTTTTTAATGTAGAATCCAAATATAAACTTGGTTTCTCCAAAAACAGCGAGGAAAGCCGAATAATCAATGATTCATCTTGCCATGTTTTAGCTCATTATCGCTTGACTCCCGCTACTGGACTAGTGCACTGAATATCATACCCATGGGCTAATTATGAATAAACGAATGTTTTCTCATGTATTTTATCCCGTAGAATCCGAATTTGTTACTTAGAAGTCTTTAAAAGTGGTACAACTGGTCTAGAATGCAATTGTTTAAACAAATAATGAACTAACTAGGTTTTGTTCAGAATTTTTTTTTTCAAAATTCAGCTCATAGAGAGAAGAAAGTATGTACACATGCACTATTGTTGGAGAATGCTTACACAAAAAGTTATAAATTAATTCAAATCAAAAAATACCACTTCTCTCGGCGTTTTTTATTGCTCTAGAGCTGGCATAGATAGAGAATACCAGTATATACAGGTTGAATGTTTTGTCTGAATCGTTTTGGACAATTCATGAACAGAAGTACTGTTAATTTTAACTCCATTTATTTTAACGTTAAGAAAGAATATTTAAATCTGCGGGGCAAACTTATTTTGACACGAATTCTTTTTTTTACATGCACAAAATGAGCAGCATGATATTTGGGTACGTACACAACAGCATGTAGCTCGTACACATACGCGGCACGTACATCCAGGGACAAATTCATCAGTCGATGGTATCAAAATCTTTGGCTTTTCAGGCAAAAGTAAATCATCCCGAACCTCACAGCCAAAATTCTTTTTTGTTTTTTACTCGACAGCTGTAAAGCAACAAAAATTGCCGAGATGTTTTTTCTAAAACATAAAATAATTAATAACTTTCGATATGAACATTATTCATGGATAGTGCATAGGAACTTTTCTTCTTAAAATGAGCTAAATTTAAAGAAAAAATTTTTTTCCGAACCAAAAAAGTATTATTTTCTAATTTGTTTAAACAATCGTGTTTTAAACAATTTATATGGCTTTTACAGACTTTAAACTACAAATCCGGATTTTACGGGATAAAATACATGAGAAAACGTTCGTTTATTCATAATTAGCCCATGGGTATGATATTCAGTGCACTAGTCCAGTAGCGGGAGTCAAGCGATAATGAGCTAAAACATGGCAAGATGAATCATTGATTATTCGGTTTTTCTCGCTGTTTTTTGGGAAAACCAAGTTTATATTCGAATTCTACGTTAAGAACTGCATTAGAAATCACCTTCAGATTCTTAAATATTCTATTGTTGTTGCCATGGCAGAGCAACAAAGACCACCGAAAAGTGGTATTTTTCAACTTGAGATAATTTATAACTTTAGATACAAGCATTATTCATGGATAGTGCATAGGAATTTTTCTTCTTAAAATGAGCTAAATTTTATGAAAAAAATTTTTCCGAACCAAAAAAGTGTTATTTTGCTATTTGTTTAAACAATCGTGTTTTAAACAAATTGTATGGCTTTTACAGACTTCAAACTGACAAATTCGGATTCTACGGGAAAAAGTACATAAGAAAACATTCGTTTATTCATAATTAGCCTATGGGTAAGATATTCAGTGCATTAGTCCAGTACCGGGAGTCAAGCGTATAATGAGCTAAAACATGGAAGGTGAATCATTTGATTATTCGGTTTTTCTCGCTGTTTTTGGGGAAAACCAAGTTTATATTCGGATTCTACGTTAAAAACTGCATTAGAAAACACTTTCAGATTCTTAAATATTCTATTGTTGTTGCCATGGCAGAGCAACAAAGACCACCGAAAAGTGGTATTTTTCAACTTGTGATAATTTTTAACTTTAGATACAAGCATTATTCATGGATAGTGCATAGGAACTTTTCTTCTTAAAATGAGCTAAATTTTATGAAAAAATTTTTTCCGAACCAAAAAAGTGTTATTATCTTATTTGTTTAAACAATCGCGGTTTAAACAAATTGTACCAGTTTTACAGACTTCAAACCAACAAATTCGGATTCTACGAAAAAAAATACATAAGATTCACTATCTATCTACCGGGGACCTCCTCTGGCCAACGGGATGGGGGCTAGCTCCAGGACTATTTCCCATATCTTCGTTTTTCCAACATTTTTTGATATGGCTTGCAAATTGATAAATATTTTCACTTGACTGAACGCGCGGATGTACCCCAACGATATTCCTGATAATTTCGATCAAGTCCGAAGTTGATATGACCATTTTTCGGCAAGATACTTTTTGTTTATTCTCCCTCAATTTACAATAGTAGTTTTCAATATTTTTCAAAAATTCTTTCACCACCTTATTACTGACATTTTAAGGTATACGCGAGCCTTCTATCATGATACAGCTCATATCCGTTGATAGATTATTTTTCGAATTTCGTAAAATCGACCTATTTTTCCTCACTTTACATCAATTTATTCCAATGATGAAATTAATTCACTGGTTCGCTAGAAGTTTGAATCTATGCTCTGAATGTGTAGCTTCCATTTCATCTTTAAATTATCAAAAAATATTATGTCGTTCAAAAGTTATTTGGAAGTGAATCGAATTTTACCGTTTTTGCCCACAGTGCGCCTCCCGCGCGTCTCGGCGTAGCCTACGAGTGCAAAGCTGACTCGCACTCGGCGACCATCGCCCCGCGCTAAGCTCACGTTCCCCACCGCGCTGCAGCTCGCACTAAGCGACTCGAACATGCATACATGATCAGCTGTGGCCGTCTCGCGCCCCGTGCGAACAGACTTTGTTTGCGTTTCACAATTGGTGAGCCGCACTGAGCCCGGCCCATACGGCCCTCCGCCGATTGATTTCTTAATTTTGACTGTGTGGTTGATGAGGTTTGATTTTTTCTGTTATCGTCTTCCCCTTGGTTTTGTTTTGTTTTTCTTTCGGCGTCGATCCGTTGGTTTTCTTGTTCATCGTTCTGTGCACTCCGACGCACAGGGCTCGGATGTTCTCAACGATAATTGGTTTTCTCATTTATCGATTTTCGGCGCATATAACGTACATCGACCAATATTCACCTTCGTTTTTTCATTTTTTGTTTTTTTTTGGGGTTCTCCAGTTAGGATACACCCATACATCGACTTAACTAGTTAGTCAGTTGAATTTAGCTTCGAACGACGAATAAATTCGGGCTTGGTGGACTATCCTAAAGTGATATTTGATCGTGTATATAGGTGATATTGCGAGGAAATGAATTCATGCTCCAGGGATGTGGAGAGCTGCCGTCTTCCCGGTGGCGTAGTTGGTAACGCAACTGACCGGAGATCAGGAGATCGCTGGTTCAAATCCAGCCCGGGGAACGTGGAACTTTTTTCTCGCAATATCACTTTCGGAAAGTCTACCAAGCCCAAATTCATTCGTCGTTTGAAATATGTGGACGTTAAAAAATAATTATTTGAATTTAGTTTTGGTTGTTCACTGATCATCGAACCATGAGTTTGACCGACAAGAAACTTAAGGAAACTTTCGAGCATCAACACCGCCACATAAAGTATATACGAGATTACATCTCGAATACTAAAAAATCATATGCAGCCGAAAAACGTACGCCGGCTTACATTAATAGTAAGTTGAAAATGCTTAATAATTATTGAAGCCAATTTTCGAAGCGTCACGAGGTACTATGGGCTGAAGGAGAAAAAATTCTGGCAAATGCGGCTGAACTATCACACGTACGTGTCGCCGGTAGCTGAGCCCACTGTCGATGGCGTGATCGATCACGTGTCGCCCGTTGATTGGCTATTTTCAAATTTGACCAGTGGACTCGGCCGCCGACGGCGGGAACAGACTGCGCGGCGCCTTACAGCAGCCGAGCAGTTAGCAACAAGCGTCCGCGAGCGAGCCATCGACATCGGCCGCTCCTCACGATCCGACTTTATGCCGTGTCCTCACACTCTACTTTTATTAGAATAATTATGTACCTCGCGTACAAGATGAATTGTGATGTAGTATCCAAAAAATGCATGGTAGTGTATGAAAATACGTCTTAGATGACATATTGTCTTTTGGACTAGACCAATGACTCCAACTGAGGTACAATGTCAATCCACCACACGTATGCTGGTTTTGAATGTGTTCGTTCTTTAGATTTCGAACCAAGTGATGAAATAAAATTTGTTCGGTCCAAATTCAAGGCGGCGATGAAGTCTATCTCCATGTATACGTGTACGTGTATTACCAAATGATGAAGAAGTCAATTTTGGGGTTAGAAATTTACTCTTTCATCAAATGTAAGTGATTTTTAACAACATCTATTCCTTTGATTTTTTGAGTTTTGATGAATATTTTCGTGACCAAATCAGGCCCAGAAGTTGATGAAAAAGTGAGAAATTACTGAATTGAGTGATCAGTAGATTCTATTATATATGGCCATGAGAAATATAAAAGAATAAATAGTGTTGAAGTATTCATTTACAACATATTTGATGCACAAAAAATGGGAAAAAAATTTTCCCCATGCTGAGTTTTTGTGAAATGACCCACATGTAAACGAGTTCGATGTCTCGCAGTCGATTGTCATCTTGGAGATAATTTTACAATCATGAATTATGAACGAACCATTTTCAAAATCCAACCTATAAATCAAGACACCTTGTAGAGATACACGTGAATTCATACTGAACGCCGGACGTATGTATGTATACGTGCGTGAGCGTAGTTCGGGAATACGACGTAGGAATGTAAACAATAGTCAGTCGATGGTCGTCACCCATATAGTAATGAAGCAAGTATTAAGTCTTAAGAGCCAATATGTATAACGGGTAATCCGTATTTCAAGATGTAATCATTATGGTTTTATGCAATAAACACTTTATATTATATTAGTGAATAATGAATCTGGTGACGTGAATTATTATTTCCCGAATATCTACCACCATAATTAACACACCTTACATGAAGAACGTAACCCTCGGGAGACATCAAGTTATGATGTGAACAAATTGAATACCAATAAGCAATCTACAAAAATAACATCAAAAATTGAGTCCACCTAGGATTTTTCATGAGACTAAAAAGTCCGTAAACCAATTTTAATGTACCTAGTGTTCAATATACTCGCCAGGTAGTGACACTAGCGAGCCACTAAACATTGATTAGACCGAGTTTTTGAGGAAAATCTGTAGGTCAGGTTACCTTCTTCCCAAATCATGCCTAGAGTATTGTGAAACGAGAATGTATAAAAGATATCTAGGTGGTAAAACTGTGCCTACTATCGCATTCTGTAGAGGCTCACCGCTAATTTCTCAAACTCTTTGATAGGTATAGGTATTTATGAGCACAACATCTTATTCTTGAATTAACCCATTAAAAACCAGGCCAAACCTGGCAGAGATATCGAGAAACGAACTATGTCATCCTTTGCATAACCAAAAAAAAAAATACCCGTGTTTTTTCTTTTGTCGATTACAATTGTTTATAACAAATTATTTAAACAAATAACCCAAAATGTCGTAATTTTGCAAAACTGAACGCGGATATCGATTTTACGGGCAAAATAACGACAAAAACCTATGTAACGTTTTTTTGTCAGGGTTCAATTTGTTAGTGTAAAATGAGGATAAACAGTCGTACTCTGGGAAGAGGGCATTGACCACGCCAAATACCATGCAAAATCTGGCAGAGATATCGAGAAACGAACTATGCCATCCTTTGCATAACCGAAAAAAAAATACCCATGTTTTTTCTTTTGTCGATTACAATTGTTTATAACAAATTATTTAAACAAATAACCCAAAATTTCGTAATTTTGCAAAACTGAATGCGGATATCGATTCCACGGGCAAAAATACGACAAAAACCTATGTAACGTTTTTTTGTCAGAGTTCAATTTGTTAGTGTAAAATGAGGATAAACAATCGTACTCTGGGAAGAGGGCATTGACCATGCCAAATACCATGCAAAATCAGGCAGAGATATCAAGAAACGAACTATGCCGTCCTTTGCATAACCAAAAAATAAAATACCCGTGTTTTTTCTTTTGTCGATTATAATTGTTTATAACAAATTATTTAAACAAATAATCCAAAATGACGTAATTTTGTAAAACTGAATGCGGATGTCGATTCTACGGGCAAAAACATGACAAAAACCTATGTATTGTTTTTTTGTCAGAGTTCAATTAGTTAGTCTAAAACAGGAACAGTTCAGTTTCAGTTTTGCAAAATTACGACATTTTTGGTTATTCGTTTAAATAATTTGTTATAAACAATTGTAATCGACAAAAGAAAAAACACGGGTACTTTTATTTTTGGTTATGCAAAGGATGGCGTAGTTCGTTTCTCGATATCTCTGCCAGATTTTGCATGGTATTTGGCATGGTCAATGCCCTCTTCCCAGAGTACGATTGTTTATCCTCATTTTACACTAACAAATTGAACTCTGACAAAAAAATGTTACATAGGTTTTTGTCGTTATTTTGCCCGTAGAATTGATATCCGCGTTCAGTTTTGCAAAATTACGAAATTTTGGGTTATTTGTTTAAATAATTTGTTATAAACAATTGTAATCGACAAAAGAAAAAACACGGGTATTTTTTTTTTCGGTTATGCAAAGGACGGCATAGTTTGTTTCTCGATATCTCTGCCAGATTGTGCATGGTATTTGGCGTGGTCAATGCCCTCTTCCCAGAGTACGATTGTTTATCCTCATTTTACACTAACAAATTGAACTCTGACAAAAAAACGTTACATAGGTTTTTGTCGTGTTTTTGCCCGTGGAATCGATATCTGCATTCAGTTTTGCAAAATTACGAAATTTTGGGTTATTTGTTTAAATAATTTGTTATAAACAATTGTAATCGACAAAAGAAAAAACACGGGTATTTTTTTTTTCAGTTATGCAAAGGATGGCATAGTTCGTTTCTCGATATCTCTGCCAGGTTTTGCCTGGTTTTTAATGGGTTAAATATTGCTGGAGAAACACAATCATAATTCATGATTGATTGATTTTAAATTATCCCAAGCATTCATGTGCATTCATTGACTAAACCAATTTTGTGCTGAAAAGAATTCGATGTTAACCAGCGAGGGTGGGGGTTAGCAAGCGAGGTGAGCAGGGAAACTACAATCTTAAGGAACTACAACATTATTCTTTCACGTAAATTCTTTTCTTCCATGAACATCAAAATATTGAATCGTAAGTAAGGGGTTATAGTAAACAACAGTGCCACGCGATAGAATGGAGTCCGTAAATTCAAAATATTTATCCCTGATATGCGCTGTACTCCCCAAATACGATCCAACGTACCAGCTGCATATTGCTAACATATAACCTCATATGGAAAGCAGAGCTTTCCATTTTTCCCCGTTGTCTGAATGTATTCAAAGTTTGTTGAAAATAATTCCTATTTTGACATATATTTTGATCAACCTTGACTACTTTTCCATCAAGGTTTCCCATCAAGTTCTTCAACCAATGATTGTGTTACCAATGAATGTTCCCGCAATTTTATCATACGGTTTTTTTCAGAGTCGATGTCATAAAATTTATTTTTGTTCAGGTAAAGATAGTCACTTGATAAGAAAACAAGAAGAGGTCTTACAAGAATCACTGATGATGATACCTGATTGTCAACGTCGTTTACTCAAAGCTCACGAAGATTTGAAATTTGTAGTTGAATCCATGACCGATCTAAAAGAGACGCAAGCATACTTAGAAGCAAAGAAAATTTTGGAAGAATCTGAAACACAACTGTTGAAAGAAGCATGAAGAGTACAATTCCCAGAATATAAAAAATCAAGAGGAATTCCCTATAATTTGATGCGGTAGAGGTACAAATCGATAGAATCCATTATGTTACATGATTTTTATATGTTTCAAAAACGCTTGTCTAAAGTCACGAACATTCTAGGATTGACCATTAAGAAAGGAAGATAACATCCACATAAATTCAATTATGGATGTGGCGATTCATAGCTTTGAAAACTTGTTGAGAAAAATTCATAACTCCAGTATCCATTTGGGGATTTTATCGGAAGTATTGATTTATTATGATTCACATAGTCAGATCTGGAACAAAAAAATTAGCACTTGTAACATCTTGCAAAATCAAATAGAATCATATTTTCAAGAAATAGAACAGTGTAGCTTCCGAAAATTTGGCAGCAAATTTGCTGCAAAAAGAATTTTGAAGAGATTGAGAAGGAAAACGAAATTCGGATCCAAAACAAAAAAGCATCCAACTGAAATAATAAAGTCTCAGTCCACCATCCAATTCTATAACCGAATAACAGAAGATACTGTTCAATTGAAGGATGACTTCGACAAACAAACTTTAACCAGAAAAGCGGATATCGTTCTCGCGGATGTAAGATCTAACATTGTTGATGTTAGAAAACGCTTTTCATTACTAAAGGAGATAGAAAAGTTAAGAAGTATGAGAGCCATTGCTGCAAAAAGGGAATATATTGCTCCAGAAGCTGCCCAAGTTTTTCAGAATATAATAGGTGCATTATTTATTACGTAAGTGTATTCTCTTGCAAATGAACGATAAACGAGCCAAAATTCATTCCAGAGAAATTGAGTCAACCATGGGCAGCGTTAAACAGAGAATATCATCTAGAAGAAAAAGGCTTGAAACTCATGATAAAATCTAATAAGAACAATATTTCGAGCCTAAAAAGAGATGTATTCTGTGCTTGGCGTAGAATGATTTTTGGAAGTAGTCCACTCTTCAAACCCAACCTACAAACGTCCATTGCACTCAGGTAAGCAAAAGATTGAAGTAAAAAATTATGTACTATTACGAGTATACTTATCTGATACGAGAGCGCTTCAAATAATTTGTCATGAGATTGAACGGAGTTCCGAATTTCGATCATTTCTGGAAGAAAGAACAACTTTCTCAACCTCAGAACTCGAATAAACTAACTAGTAACCAATTCTATAAGAAAAAAAACATAGTGAGCAATGATAATCTTGATGTCAGAATCGCAAGATTTAAGATGGCGGCTATTCAGAGCTACGTCCATAATTTTACTTTTTTGAGGTAGTTTATGCCATATGAAGCTCACGCATCACGCGCGGCACATGTACACGGCACACGCACGATCGAACACAAACTCGCTCTCGCTACGTTCACGCGTTCGCCACGTGAAATCATCAACTTTGCATTAAAATAACTCACGAACGGTACGGTTTTACGGTACGGTTTTACGGTACGGTTTTACGGTACGGTACGGTACATGCTTCACTAAGCAAGGGAACTTTTCGTTACTATGTCCTCTATAACATATTGTTTTTTGTCAACATTCAAAGAAGTGTTCTCGAGATATCGATGGAAACGTCTTTTTGTGCATCCTCACAGTATGCTAACAGTATGCTGTCCCAAAAGGCTTCTTGTGGAGAAAAATGATGTCAGTGATAGATGTCTAACGCTGTCAGCAGAAGAACCTCATACTAATCGACTGTTGCTTCGTAGCAATTGTGATAGAATTGATATATTGTGATACGTTTCATCGATTAACTTTGATTGTTTTCCGAGGAAATATCACCACAATCTAGACATGACACGAAGCGTTGTCATGCCTACCGCACGAGGCGCATGTCCTCACTTATTTTTCTTCGCGAGAAAATTTCTATTCACAAAATTATTCATATTTCATGCAACGTACTATTTTGTATACTAGCCAGGAACACTCATTCGCTACCGCTCACATGTCTCTTTCAATTGATCTATCATAAATGTAGATTAATATTGGGTATCTTATTCTATATATTGGTGAATATTTCAATTAAAGTAATGGCAGGCATAGAAATAAAATTGCCTCATGTTTTCTCTCGTCATATCCAATTAAGGGGTTACATACACCTTAAAATTTTGAAAAATCCGAATTTTTTTTTCATATTTTCTCATTTATTCGGGTCTTCATTTGCCGAAACCCGTCTTCAGAAATTCCGCCTCCCGATGAAGTTAGAATGATTCCATCAAGTCATGTCTGGAGGCGAAAAATGTCAGATATTCTGATTTCCAGTGGAAAATTCCCATAATATGGGGTCTGTTACATATAAAAGAACTTATCTTTAACTACAAAAAACACACTTTATTTATTCCAATAAATACAGAATGGCGGAATATCAGCACGCACAAAAAAATTAATTTCAGTTGGTCTTCTCGGCCGTACTGCTACAGGTCACAATTATAAACCCAGAACAAAAAATCGAACGGTGTTTTGAAGTAAAATGAGAAACTCAGAGAACATCAATAGCGTTGTTTTGACCCAACCTTTGTTTGGTGAGATAGTTCTGGTTTTCGCTTTGATTATTGAGAAACGTGGGATAGGTATTATGAGTGACCGCTCGGCCTCTTACGAAGAATCCTTCCGTCATGAGCATGGTCGTCCTCGTCCGTGCTTTGGCAGTGTTATTGGCCAGCCTTGCCCTGCCCATTAGTGATGCGCATTTTCCCACATACTACCCGAGTTGTGCCGAGAAGCGACATTAGAATTGAGCGTACATGTGTGAGTGTAAGAATGCGCTGATTGAGACGCATCCATGCAACAAATGGCGAGTTGCACGGGAATCATGAGAACAGCTTGCATTTTTGTGCAGCTGCCCTCATCATTTTTGTGAAGTGCGCTCACTTTTTCACACAGCTCGCTGGCCTATCCTAACTTTCGGTCGTGCGCTTAACTACAACCTATCACACTTCTCAATACATATGGGGCGTTCTTCGTCAACTCTCCGGAGCCGGCGCGCGGACGCTAAAACCTCACGTTTTCGACACTTGTTTTCGACTCTATATGACCCATATCTAAATAATGTTGGATATGCTATCAATGTAGTTTTTTCTCAGCTTTCCGATGGTGAATTTAGTTTTCCAAATTTTCCACATTTTCACAGAAAAAAACCATAAAACAGGCCATATTTCAAAAACCTATTTTTTTTAATTCTTTTAAGTAGTCTAGATCGAAAGCTAAGGTTTTTTAACGTTGATATAGACCTTTTGAAAACACGCTTTTTTTGTATTCGAGTAATTGAGTAGCGAACATGAGAAAATGCGCGCTCCAGCTCAAGTTTTCTGCTTACAAGAGTGCCGAAATCGAAATATATTCAATATCCATACAAGTCTCTATCTGTTGGATAAACTACTATCTGGCGTAGATTATGTACTCATTTGGGTTATGGACTGAGATATGGACATTATTTCATTTCACATTCTTTGACCTCCGTTTTGGCTTTGATATTGAAATTCTATGTGGAGCAGATTTACAATAGATTCGCTGATATAATGTGTACACACACACACACACACACACACACACACACACACACACACACACACAACCACCCACCCATCCACCTATAGATATATATATATATATATATATATATATATATATATATATATATCCATATCCACATCCATATCATAAATCCATATATACATATATTCATATACAGTCATATGCATACATTTGACTAAACATATAACTCATTAAACTATGAATAGAATCATAGTTTAATCAGAACTCATAGAAAACTGTGAATAGATAAGTTTTAATATTATTGATTATAGTATGATATTGGTCGACACATGATCAGAATTGAAGTTTTCATGAGTGAAAATCAATTCTGACACTGAATTGTCATCCAATGATACTACATTTGTTGTCGTTGTGTTTGGATACATGTTGTTATTGCTTCAGTATCCAAGCACAGTGTGAAAAGTCGATTAGCGTTGATTTTCCCATATATTTCATGTTTTACTCTACATTTCATGTTTGACTCATTATAAAACTATTGTGTATAGAGCTAACGTCAGTGGTCTTATATACCATCAGATACGTTATTGTGTTTGTTTTGAAAAATCTTGTTGAGTTTCCTATACGTGTGTCTAAGGTGTTGTGTGTCTTCCTTTCTGTTGAGTGTGTGTTAGTACATATTGATGTGGAGCATTTCCGAAATAAGTCGTTTCTTATAATTCGCTTCGCGGTCTAACATTTTTTTTTATCTAGAAAAAATTATAAAATTTCAAAATCGTCAACTAGCCCCAAGGGTCCACAAAAGTTTAACATGTGATTATTTATAATCAATATGCATTATTTGAAATTTTTCTTTACTGATTATGAAGATTGAAGGTTTCACTACAGAATGCTATATGGATAATAAGGTTCGCGGATATTATTTATAGTAAAAGTTATTATTCGCTTCAATTATAAAAAATTACTTTGGGTATACGAAAACTCAAAATCTCACCTGTTGTCGCAACAAAGGCAGTTATTGAACAGAAATTTACAGCATATATAGAAAACAAAGAGTTGATGGTGGGGTGTATATGTTGTGGTGTTATATATATGATAGATTACGAGGTATAGCCATTGCGCAAACTTGCCTCTGTAGTCAACTAGCCCTGGTCTCCCCTACAAACTTTTCTGATGGGTACATATTTCTGATGAGTAATGAATAGTTCTGTAGAAAAGCATGTGTCCAAAATCCGAGTTATGCAAGTATCGAGATCAAACCATTTTTTGGAAAGTTCACATTAGTCCTCTTCACATTAATCTCCTTCCTTGAAACTAGTTATATCAAACTTTCGAAGTCGCTACTTTTAAAGACAAGGTCAGAATTTAGGAATTTTAGAAATTCAGAATTCTTGTTATTGATCTAACATGTTAGGCTGAATGTTAGGATGATACAATTCAAAATGAAGGAATGAATATGGTGGACTGAAGATATAACTAATTATAAGAAAAATAATTCTCCGCTGTATTTAAATATGGAAGATCATAATCACAGACCGCAAAGACTCCTGAATATATCTTGCGAGGTTTGCAAGTGTTCGGATTTCACTACATAATTGGAGTGAATTATTAAGTTAGATAAATTTGGTTCTGAAGTTGTGTAAATTGAAAAGCAAAATTGAGTAAGACTTGGATGTGACCTTGTGTTGAATAAAAAAGAGAGATTGAATAAATTTAGATCTGAAATTGTGTGAAGAATAAGATTTAATAAAGATAAAAGATAAAGATAAAGAGAGAGAGAGAGAGAGAGAGAGAGAGAATATCTAGCACGTGTGGCGGCTCGAGGTCTCTGCTACGGGAGAGGTCACACCTGTCTAGAACATACATCATTATAAAATCATGCAAGATAGAAGAATTTCTTTAATTATTGGTTGAAAAGCGTATGAGAGTTACTCAAAACTATTTGGGAACGTGGGTTGCCGTAAGTACCGCAATGAATACTAGACATAAAACGCATAAACTTATAACTAATATTTATTTATATTCATCTACACTTCATTCAAAACAAAAAAAAAGAAAAGATTTCAAATAACAATTTTGAATTTAATGAAATAAACTTTTGATAAACTCCTCATCTTCGTCTTCGGATATCAATGCGAAGTCCTCTCCGTCTGTCTCCGAAATTGCAAGCAGAGCGCCGATGTCGATGTCGGTGTCGGTGTTCATCTCTGGCGTAGCGGGCTTTTCCGGGTTTGTACTGGGCTGACTGTTCGTCACCGTTGTAATTGGCGTGGGCTCGTATACGTCCGTACTATCGACTGGTGGCTCGCCTGGGTCGTATGATTCTTCGCCCAGGTCGATCAGAAATGCCTCGCGACGTGTCGCACGGGCTTTTTGAATACTTGCGCGCGCTGTCTCTCGCCGTCTTTGTAGCACTTCCCGGCCACACTTCAACTTGCGCGCTTTCCTGGCCTTCTTGATTTTTTTCCCGCGTCCTCTCGTATTGTGCCATGTCCGCTTGCGTGAATCGAGGTGTTAGTTCTCGTAATATATCTGCAAACAATTTTGAATTTCATAATAAATCAACGTCACAATTCGTGTTAACATAATTAATCAATAAGCTGTTGACATTGTTTATTCACAATGTAATGATTTGATTCTAATTTTTCGATTTGTATTCGATTCTGGAGATCACATACGAATGTCTATTGACACGCTTTTGCAAAAAATATCATATAAAAATAATTAACAATAAACAATTAGCGTTATTAAGCGATGTTTTACGATTCGTACGTGTATCTCCACATAAGGATCTTAGTCCTACTTAGACAGACTCGAAGTGAGCTTGAATCATGATTTTGCATAATAAATTACGTTACCAACGCTGTTAACAGATCGCGTAATTTGTTGACTCATATTGCAGCTTATCTAGCTTGTCTGGCTAGGTCGCTCTTTTTCTACTGATCAATGGCGTCTGGCCGTATGTTCGCATAATTCGATTTTTTCATATTTTTGCATACAGTTATATGTATATATATATATATTTATAACCGTATGCGAAAATATGAAAAAGTGAATGATATATATATGTAACCGTATTATATATATATATATATAATACGGTACATATATATATCATTCACTTTTATGATATATATATGTAACCGTATTATATATATATATAATATATATATATATATATATATATATATATAATACGGTTACATATATATATCATTCACTTTTTCATATTTTCGCATACGGTTTATATATATATATATGTACAGGGTGTAAAGTCATGAATATTTGTTGACTCATATTGCAGCTTATCTAGCTTGTCTGAAATCAGGTCAGAAGATTTGAACGGTCCTTTCAACCTGCAGCACCGAAGTCTTGTAATTGATACGGGTATGTTTATGGTATTTTTTATGCACGTAGCTTATTGCAAATACTGCGGGTGCATGGGCCAGCCAGCCAGCCTGCTCTAATCGGCCTCCGGCCAATAGTACAGGACGCTCCGTCGAGCCCCAGACCCGAGAGGCATCAGCGGATATCCTTATAGTCACAAACACATGTTGTCACTGCCAGTGGTCGGAAGGAAATTTTTTCATCTTTGACTTATCAGCGAGGCAAATGAGCATACTTGATTTGCGTTTCATTACTGATAAGTATGTATTTTGAATCATGAAAATCGAACCATATTAACCATAGTTAATATCAACTTTCGGAAAACAAAAATCCAAAATTAAAATATTTACCTTCATTTAGATGTCGTTAATATGGTTCGATTTTCGTGCTTCGAAATACATTTCAATCAGTAATTGAGAAGCAATCTGGTACACTAATTTTCGATACAATTCAGTTAAAATTTAAGAATTTTCTTCAGCCACTGGCAACATGTGTTTGCCGTCATAAAGATTTTGGTCGTAGGACGAGAGAAAAACGTTTCGGGAAAGCCTGTGGAAGAAAAGGGTCGGGGATAGCGGAGGCTGTAGGCAAGTTAGAGCAGGCTGACTGGCCCATGCACCCGCGCATATTTGCAATGAGCTACGTGCATAAAAAATGTCATAAACATACCCATATCAATTACAAGACTTCGGTGCTGCAGGTTCAAAGAACCGCCCAAAACTTCTGACCTGATTTCTCATTGGTTACTTTTGTCGATCGATTGTGATTTTGTTTTTGATCGGATCACATCGCTACGAAGAATTTGCCCGTAAAATTCTACATACATTTTAATTTATTCACCGTTCCAATTCATGACTTTACACCCTGTATACCGTGCGCGTCTCTTGAAACCGTCCATATATCCCTACCGTGTTAATTTTTTCTCCATAGATTTTAGATGAAGGGTTTATGGAAGTGGCCTCACTTCTCGGCACCCCCGGGAGCCGAGTACGACCCTTACTGCATCGAGCCCAAGACCCTTTTTTATTGCTTCAGCGCATCAAAGTCAAAAAGTGATAAAATACTGCGAACTCGTTTTTTAAATTGATTGATCACTGATTTTTTTCCCTGATCAAAGCAAACTTTGATCGGTGAAAATCGAACAATATTTGCGCGTTTGACCGATTTGAACCAGCAGCTTTCCACTTGTCGCACTAGTGCGGGTTCACCCCAGGTAATCGGCTAATACTGCAACGATTTACCTGCCCCTGGCGCTGAGCTCAAGACCTTCTTTTAATGGCTTTAGCGCATCGAAATCAAAAAGTGCTAAAATATTGCAAACTGAATTATTTAAATTGATTGATCAGTGATTCATTTTACTGATCAAAACAAACTTTGAACGGTAAAAATCCGACGTTTTGATCCAACAAGTTTTCACTTCCTGCACTAGCGCAGGTATACTACGGGTAATCGGCTAATACTGCAACGATTTACCTGACCCTGTCTCAAGCTTCCTCATTGAATTAATACTCAAATTGATTTATTCTCAGTTTCATCAAACTGTTGGCCGTTATTCATGTTTCTCATGTTATTTCAGCAGATGATACCCAAATTAAATGTGGTAAAAGTAGGGAGGCATGCAAAAGGTGAAAAGCATGAGCTAGGTGATGGCAATAAAATCTGACCATGCGCACCCGCTTGTCTTTAAGCATCGTTCCCCAAATGTCCCGCCGCCAACAATGAATCTGTACTAAGCAACAAAATTGGTTTATGATGTCACTACTCCAAGAAAATCTCCTCTAATAAAGGAATAAAATTGGGCAAACCCATGCGGGGAAACTCTTTTCGGTCGCTGTAAAAATGTAAACGGATGTGTCGCACGCGTTTTTCAGGTGAGGCCGATGGAGTTGGCCCAGCGGCTGTAGTAGAGCAATACAAATCCTCAAAACAATAAATAAACGAGTCGTCCATTTCGGAAAATACCCTTACCCTCGTTGAATGTACTGAAAAATATTGTGACGGGGAAAGAAAGCTCTTCATTGTTGTGCTAGTGCTTGAAGTGGTCAGTTCGGAAGTTCTCAAGTTTTTTCGTGATTTTTCCTATAATTTGCATCGTAGTGATTTGAATTTTCATATCTTAATTGTGATCAATTTTTTTATTTCTCAATTTTCATCAAATTCATTACTTTGCCGTAGAATCCAAAATTTTATTCAATAAAATTATACAATATATTCTCACGCTCCCACATTATTTTCCAGTTTGCCATAGACCGATTTATATCATTTTTCGATTCATTTATTCGTTCATAACATCATGCCTAACGTCGTATATTCAAATAGTGAGCGCGTTTTTATGTTTTTATATTTCACTCAATATTTAAGTTACCGCGATGTATCAAATGCTTTTGCCTTGCAATTTCCGGATCGGCCTAAGCCAAGCCATTCAACTATTTTGAAATTGAGAGATAGATTTCACGTAACTGCTTGTGCCTAACCAAGCCACAGTGATATCAAACAGCCAAATTGAGCTGTTTCTGAAGACGAAGAGTTCAACATCTGTGCATCGGATGAAGAGAACCCGTGCACAACATTCCAATCGATCGCCGATACAGTTGGTGTTAGTAAATCAAGTGTGCTGAGAATTCTGAAGAAAAATCGCTATCGGCCATACAGGATGACAAGGCACCAAAAACTGTTTCCAGGAGACTATCCACGCCGAATGGTCTTCTGTGAAGAGATGTCCGATAAAATTGTCAATGACCAAAATCTTCTCCACAACATCTGTTTTTCGGACGAAAGCACGTTTCCAATTTCAAAAGCGTGTAATAGGCAAAAAAATGTGTGTTGGTCCAGGGAAAAACCATTAATAGTCCATGAAGTTAATACTCAATATCGGGAGAAGCTAAATGTTTGGGCGGGCATCATCGGAAACAAAATCATTGGTCTTTTTTCATCCCCGGGAACTTGGAAGGAGGGAATTATAAGGAAATGCTCGAGAACGAAGTAATTCCTGCTATTAGAAGAGTGGAGCAACAGCAACGAGTGCCAGTAAGTGCAAAAATTATTTAATCGATTCAAGCCCAAACGGGTATAATATAACTTTATTTAAATTATGAATTAAATTAATGAATGTTCAGTATCCTGCATGGTTTCAACAAGACGGAGCTGGACCGCACAATAGGCGTGATGTGCGGGATTACCTGACCCGTACGTTCCCGCATCGTTGGATTGGGCTAAACAGTCCAACTATCGCTTGGCCAGCCAGATCTCCCGACCTCACACCACTGGACTATTTTTATTGGCCTTATTTAAAAAATAAGCTGTATGATGGTACCGAATTTAGAAATATCCATTTACAAGAGACAATATTGGAAATAAATAGTGCTATCCCGGAGAATTACATTGTTAATGCTGTTAATTCTTTTTATGACAGACTCGGTTATTGTAATGCAGCCGAGGGTCAACATTTCGAACATCTCGTTAATTAATTATAGGACTAGCCAAAAAATGTAAAATATATTGTAAATATAAAAGAGTTAAGAATATAAATATTATCCAAAGCAATCATATTATTAATCATTCCCATGTAATATATTTCTTTTTACTGCATATTACAATCACTGGTCACTATTAAACATTAATAATTTTCCGTTCTTACATATTTTTTCTTAATAAATTCTTCAACAGTCATTATTAAACATTGAATACGTTAAATTCTTTTCAATTCAATTCAAAACTGATCGACTTTGATTGAGTGAAATCAAAAAATTAAGATTCGAAAATTGGGTTCGAATTCGAAAAGGGTCAGGTAAATCGTTGCAGTATTAGTTGATTACCTGTAGTTATCCTGTGCCAGCATTGCCATCACCTAACTCATGCTTTTCACTTTTTGCATGCCTCCCTACTTCTACCATATTTAATTTGGGTATTATCTGCTGAAATAACATGTGAAACGAGTATAATGGCCAACAGTTCGATGAGACTGAGGATAAATCAATCTGAGTATTAATTCAATTAGGAAGCTTGAGACAGGGTCAGGTAAATCGTTACAATATTAGCCGATTACCCGTAGTATACCTGCGCTAGTGCGAGAAGTAACTTGTTGGATAAAAACGTCGGATTTTTACCGCTCAAAGTTTGTTTTGATCAGTAAAATGAATCACTGATCAATCAATTTAAATAATTCAGTTTGCAATATTTTAGCACTTTTTAATTTCGATGCGCTAAAGCAATAAAAAAAGGTCTTGGGCTCGGCGCCAGGGACAGGTAAATCGTTGCAGTATTAGCCGATTACCTGGGGTAAACCCGCACTAGTGCGACAAGTGAAAAGCTGCTGGTTCAAATCGGCCAAACGCGCAAATATTGTCCGATTTTTACCGTTCAATGTTTGCTTTGATCAGGAAAAAGAATCAGTGATCAATCAATTTAAAAAACGAATTTGCAGTATTTTATCACTTTTTGACTTTGATGCGTTAAAGCAATAAAAAAAGGTCTTGGGCTCGGTGCAGTGAGGGTCGTACTCGGCTCCCGGGGGTGCCGAGAGGTGAGGCCCCTCCCATAAACCCTCCATCTAAAATCTATGGAGGAAAAATTAACACGGTAGGGATATATGGACGGTTTCAAGAGACGCGCACGGTATATATATACATACATACATTTTGAATCCACCCGACGATTCATGTATACCACGTCACGCCCGTGTAGGTGCATATACGTACGCGTTCTTATACTAACACTCATACTATTTCCAACCAATAATTATTTATCATAATTTATCATTATTATTTCATGCTAAGGGCATGAGTTGCCCTTACAATACGGTGCATTTACAACTAAGGTAGCATCTTAGCTGTTAATATTTAGTTTTCTCAGTGTATTTTTAAAGCCTTTACTTTTAGGTATGAACCAATTATTTATTGATAATCCAGTGAAGCATTTCCGAAATGGGTCGTTTCTTACACTAGCTACATTCAGACGCACTGTGCGCGATTTACGCTTTTTTTCTATCAAACGCAATTTCAAAACCTGTATTTAGATTTTATTCAACATCTGGCAAGAGGATTTGGTTGTTTCAACCTCAAAACTTTTATTTTCTTTTTAAGACTATAGTTTGTGCCTAAACCTCAAAATTCATTGTTCTTTTGTTTTTCGCTTGTCTGTATTCACTGTCTATATCTATATTTTACTCGACTCATCACGTAGTTAGGTCTACACCAATCAAATCACGAGTTAACTGGTATCACTTTGAACCCCATCACTTTTTTATATTTCTTACAATTCGCTCTGCGGTCTGAAATTTTAACGTTATTCCATCAAATTTGTGCGTACTGTTTTTTATGATATGCAATGGGATCGGCAGTGGTTTATTAGCAATTTTCTAATGGTCTGTGATCCTATCTTTCAATTTTCTCTCCAATATAACATGCCGAACAGTCGTTGTAATCAAATTTCTATACTACACCGGTTTGATCGGTAGAATGCAACGTACCTCTTTGATTTGTTGATTCTGGCTTTCTTCATGGTCGTCGGATACACCTTATCGTATATCAAAGTTATTCGTTATGATTTTATGCTTTTGTATTATATGAGATGCGTGTTGAACAAACTTATCCGAAGTAAATTGCAGGATTCGTACAGAACATTTATATCATCAAGTGTATTATAAAATGTAAGAGTTTTTTTTTCTTGATGGTATATGCATTCAGGCGATGAACGACAATACACAATTGAACAGCTATGTCACCTAACTCGTCCACTACCCACATGGGGTTAGAATGAAAGGTTCAGTACCAGCGTGATATCTAAGTTGGGTACCACTTCCCACCTGGGGTTAGATACGCTAAGCCTATATGTTTTATAGAACACCACTGTCAACTTGAGGTTGGGTGTTCTTACTATCAAATCAGTAATATCAATAGGACTTCATGGTTTGGATTGGATTAGCTCACAGTATATGATTCATGTTAACTCTATAAATTTATCATAATTTTCCTAAGTACAAAAAGTTTCACAATTTAATGAAAGATCCGCTTAAGCAATAGCAAGATATTTTTGTCTGTTCGATGGAGAATGGCGACACCCAATGCTCGCAGCGCGCTAGCTCGGAATTGAATGATCTTACTCGCTCTCGTATAGTCTCTCGTATATTATTCCGTTATGCTCAGCGAGATCCTACACAAATTTTCTATGCGTGTTTGACGTCTTTCTATCGTTTTATCTGAGGTATCTAGACAGTGATTATAAGCTCATAACACCTGATAGCGGCTATACTTTAGATATGTTCGATCATTACATCATCTACATTATAATATAAAGTTAATCCTCCTGGAAGTTTTACGTAAAGGAAAATCCATGAAAGAGTCGACGCATATGAAAACTGATCAGATCAATCGGAAAGAAATCACCGGCGCTTTCATTTTCCTTATTGAAAAATTTGTGGAAAATGATGTGTGGGTATTAGAAATGTATAAATTCAGCTTGCGTTTTTTTCCTAAGCCGATAAATCATCGGAAAAAACATTAAATAATTGTATGGTGCAAATTTGGGTAAGACTGATCGATAGATCCTTAGAAGGGCTTTCATGTTTCATGGTTCATACTTCAAAGGAGTTGATGCGTAGGCGCGAAATAAGGAATAAGCTGATGATTAGCAAGATCTGCCTCATGAATCATTTAACCCTTTGAGGCATGCTTTTTTCTATTGCATATTTTGGTCTGAATTTTTGTCCTCGGGGATTTTTGGAGTCGCCGATAACGAATCTGAAGTTAGTTTTTTAAAATTCAAAATGGCGGACCCAAGATGGTGGACAAAATTTTTGAAAGTCAACCGAATTTGATCTAGTTTGGTACACAGGGGTTTTGATGTCTCTTATCACAAATCTGAGGTTAGTTTTTCGAAATCCAAAATGGTGGATCCAAGATGGCGGACAAAATTTTTGAAAGTCAACCAAATTTGATCAAATTTGGTTTGCAGGGGTTCTTGAGGTCGCTGATCACGAATCGGAAGTAAGAATATGGAAGTTCTTACATTCAAAATAGCGGATTTACAATGGCGAACTCAAATGTACAAAAAAATAGACACAGAGTTCTAAAAATTTGTACTCGGAGGTTTTCGGGGTCGAATATTGATAGAAGTAACCGCGTTTGGTTAGTTCCAGAGACACGAGCGAGGATGTAGCGGTTACTGTCTCTATTTTTTTTTGTTATTTTTTTTTTCGTTTTTTTCGTTTCTTTTTTATTTTTTATATTTTATTTTATTTTTATGGTATAAGTGTTCATTGATGGTAATGCCGAGAACAGTTTTTTCAAGTTTTATGCATAATGGCACGTTGCAGGTACTGCAAATGTATGAAGTTCTGCAAGGTTTAGACTTAGTACTACGAAGAGCACATCGTCTTGGATTTTGTACACATTCAGGTAAATGACAGGATTGAAAGCGCCTTTTCTCGATGGGTACTACAGGTTTTGTTATTTTTGGAATTTCCAGTCTGCCATGTTGATTCCGCCATCTTGAATGTAGGAAAATTGTAAATCTGATTTCATATTCATTATCAGCGATCCTAATAACCCCTAAGTAAGAATTTTCAGAAAAAATACACTATTTTCAAATTGTGTAATTCGCCATATTGGATTTGAGAAAATCAAATTTGTAATGGCATATTCATAATCAGCGACCCCGAAAACCCCTGATTGAACATTTTTGACAAAAATACGTTATTTTTAAAGTTTTGGTCCGCCATTTTGAATCCGCCATTTTCATTTTTGAAAATCTGACCACAGATTCGTAATTAGCAACTCTCAGAGCCCTAAGATACAAATTTTCATGAAAATCGAACGACAAATGAGCTGGAAAATGATTTTTTCCTAAAAAAATCTCATTTTTTCGTAATTTGTTCATTTATAACTATCTAGCAACAAATGAAATATCAATTTTTGTTAATTAAGATTGTAGAGAAACTTCCTAGCTATCAGGAGAATCTATTACCATCCATATTCACTGATAAATAAAATGTTTTTAAATAAAAATCTTGGACGAAATAGGTGTTTGATATATTAATATAATTCGCAATAAATGACTCGAGTGCCAATGTTTTGTGTTTCCCGCGGCAAGGTCTTGACTATTTTCGGTCAAAGCGATATGTGCCGCCATTTTTAGTGTAAGAATGACAATACTTTATGTGAACGGACCTTCAAAATTCATGTGTGAAACTGAACCATGAGTGTGGAATAGCCCTTTCTCCAGCTCAAGTTTGTTTTGATTATCAACTACCGGCTATTCTTGGGTTAACCTCTCATTTTCTCAAAATAAAAATAGAAATATAAAAGAGAATAGTTCATGTTGCTGAGTCATTAGTAGTAAGTATCTGTTTGAATTCATAATTGTTTGAATAAATATTGAAGACAAAAATTTATTCATGATTTCATTTTTTTGTTTTGAAAGCTATGTCAGCACAGAAGAAAAAAAATAGAAGTTCCCCAGTGGCAAGTTGTAATGATGGTGCTAATGTTATTCTAGATGTGATGAGTGCATTAGGTATTGTTCCTGGTACGAGTGCTAGTCTCTATTCTGCCAAGAAGAATGAAACTAGGATTCGTGTAATGGATAGTCGAGTGGAGGCATCAACTCTCCAAGCTCGCATGCTGAGAAGAAGACTCAGGCATGGAGTGTCTGATCATTCCTATCAAGCAGGGGCATACTAAGGAGCAATTTCAGTAGTGAAGTTATGTGATATTATAAATGACTGTGATTTGTTCATGAAATTAAACTTTAAAATGTGTTTCTCTCAAAACTGTGATTTTGACATATGTGATGTACTTGCCGTAAGATCCAAAGAGCTGAGGTTGACGTATACAACTTTTGTAAAGTGGATTGTGTTTGTGACATCAATACTCATATCCGGAACCTCAGTCGCCAAGATCCAATCAAGTTTGACCCCATAAGCGTGTGACCAAACCAGTGAATAGCTGTTTTCTTGATTTTTCATCATTGTATTCGATAAGCCTACAGACTTGGGTGGTCAAACTTGATTGGATCTTAGCGACTGAGGTTCCGGATATGAGTATTGATGTCAGAAACATAATCTATTTGGCAAAAGTGGTATACGTAGACCTCAGCTTGCTGGATCTTACGACAAGTGTGATATTAGAGTTAATACAGATATATAGCTATATAAAATATTCCAATGCACTTTTGGGATATATTTTCTGTGGAAAAGTTTCAAATTAGTGTACAGAATCTAGAAAAAAAATTTGTTTGGAAAAAAAATTGAAAATAGTTTTTTTTTTCTGTTGTACAAGAATCATTAAATTTAAGGTGTATGTAACCCCTTAAGGTACTCTATTGGTATTTTTCCCGCGATTTGTAGTGACTTTTTTGTCGTCTTTTCCGACAATGTTATACTCTATGATCGTACTCGACCCGAGCTGATTTGATGCTAACTCGAAAGTACTCGCGAGTCAGATTCGTCAACCTGTTACCGAGTTTTCGCCGATTTCTCATCTGCTTGATCTTTTGCGCCGTCTCTCCTACACTTCATATTCGTTAACCGATTTCTTCAGGTTTTGGACTCATCCACTGCTCTCGTCGCCGTTGGAACTTCCGTTTATTTGATCATAGTATTATTCGGATCTCCCTCGGAGGCTCACAGTCGGCTGACATATCCCATCTACGATGGTGTGAAGCGTGTGGGACCTTATCGCACTCCCGCTCCTTTTTCCAGGGCCCATTCCCCTCCCAGCGGAATGGGCCTTTGGCAAATGAAGCACGAGTCATATTCAACTCCCAGTGTCTTGCAAACCTGGCAATAAACCAAGCCGGGACCCCTCTTCGAACAGTTGCGAGAGTAGTGTCCACTCTAGATGCTGTTGTAGCATTCGTTCTACAATCCGCCATTCTGTGTCCCGGCTTTTGGCAGGAGAACCACTCCCACAAACGCGTTGCTAGGACCGCCCATCGGTTCGTTAGCACTCCTCTGCACGTCTACATTCCCCGTGATACTCTTCAAGGTCTTTGAATGCAGTCATTGCCCCGATTGGCTACTACTCCATTGAGCTCGCTCGTTGTCAACTTTTCATTAGTTCGATTAGTAGCTGATTCAGCGCGATAATTTCCAATGTGTTCGACCATTCGTTCGTCACCGCTACGACTTCCACTTTCTCATCGGTTGACTTTTTACTTTTTTTAAGTTTCCTCACTTTCCCCCTCTTCGCGTAAACTCTCCTCATTGCCGCGCTTACTTCGTGACCTCCGGATTGCTGATACTGATCCACTTTTCTTCTCCAATTCGTACGCGACTGCAGGTATCCAAAATATTAATTGTATGACCTTGGTTACAGCCGTACTTCTCGTTCCAAATAACAATCTGTCATCTGAGGCATATTTTCACTCACTACACTGCACTTTCACAAAAATCTGTGGACACTGCAGCAAAGTTCGTTTGACGGAGAGTAAGCCTAATGTATCCGCACGAGAAGTGGGGAGCGAGCGGGGCGCTCAATGCTAGAGCAGGCGATCGAGTAGTGACCGGAAGCTGCTACCAGCTTACAGTCCAGATTTGCTTTGTTATTACAAAACAGCTGCACACAACTCATCAATCAAAGACACTGTATAAAATGCACTCACATTATGCTGTACTCAAACCGCACTATGCCACACACTCATGACTAATGTCAACAAATATCAACATTGAAAAAGTTTTAATGTTCACTACCAAATGTAAAATTATAATTTTCACCAGAGAGCCGGAGCACTTGGAATGTGTATGTTACAGCACTAGTAACAGCAAAAAGGATGTGTAGGTGTATGTTGCAACATCAGTCGGAGCAGAATACAGCTTCAGATGATACAGATTCTGCTCCAAGCGAATTCCAACCACGAGTTTCAGTACATGTATTTCCGGGTCACCACAGCTCAATTTCGAGGTCATTTTCAAACACTTACCATAAGCACAGGAAAAATCATAGGAATATGGGGTTTATTGCATATAAAAGTACCACTCTCCAACTGCAGAAAACACACTTTCACTCTGAAAAATACAAAATGGCGGCGTATCAGCTCGTCAAAGAAAAAAAAAATTTTTTACTTTTTCTTCAGTAGCGTAATGCTACAGGTCACAATTTTGAACTTGGAACGAAAAATCAAACGGGGTTTCGAAGTAAAATAGAAAACTCAGTGAACGTCGTACGATTTTTTCGAAATTCGAATTTGGGGCCAAATAGCGTCTTTTTTAATTTTTTTTTCGCGAAAAAATTGATCGAAAACCGTCCATAAAATCGGTAGAAATCAAAATATCAAAAAAATCGTACGACGTTCACTTAAAAATCATGTTTTCAAGCTACAGTTGAAATTTGAAGTGAATCAGCTGAAAATTGACGACGCTATGATTACGCTAACGTCAAAAAAGACGGTTTCGAGATAAATGCGTTCAAAGTTTTGAGTACAATACTAATACTATACGACTTTGTTCAGAGAATCGATTTCTTGAGGCACTTTAATTTTCTTCCCCTACTTGATCAACTTTTCATATCATTCTCAGATAGTCTATGGAGTGCTTAAGCCAATAAAAACAAATTGGAAAAGAAAAGTCACGAAGGTATATTACCCCTTAATATACAGTGCGACCTGTTAGGAATACCTGTGAAAAATACTCCATTCAAGTTGGGAGTAAGATACAGTTGTAGTGGGCAATCGTTATGTGGAGAAATATGAATAGCTGTTGGTGTCAGCTCTCCTGAAAGAGGAAGAAAGAGAGAGAGAGAGATCGATACCTCAACCCCATGGATAGGAAAGGAGGATGGGGGATGAATAGAGCTTCGTGAACGAAAGTAGATCTGGAAGAACAGACTCTACTGTAGGAATGCTCACTTGGTGCTAGTGTGGTTTCGGTATCATAGAGCACTGACTGGTAAACTTGCTGCCTTTGATCTATTTTTTCAACTGATTTATTTGTAAAATAACATAAAGCAGGTCTGAGTTTTTCTTATTGTAAGCCAAAAGAAGTATAAATACTCCACAATCGTTCTGAACTATTCTTCTCAGATTGTTCATGCGACCCAGTTGACATAAAAATATCATAGGTATTCAGTCATCATGGGTGAGATCTCCTACCACCAACTCTCTGGAGCCAATAAGAAGCAAAAAGAAAAGATCCCTTGATAAAAAGTATGCACGTAATACTCAATACACGTGTACTTAATCATATACCCGTGTGCGTGAATTCTATCCTATGATGTTAAAAATGAATCTGAGCTATTCCCGTAATATCAGAACTACCAGTTCTCAGAAGCGATGTTGCAAAATCAATGGGCTAGTCTGTACTGACTGCATGTTTCAATAGAAAACAGACATTGCTACACTAACACAATCAAACCCTCATTATGTTCCAAATATAACTGACAGTCGAAGCACACTATTAGAATCCCATATTTCTCCCAAACTTTTGAACTTGATTCTCAAAATATTAGCTGACTGTCAGGTTTTCGAGTCGCACATCAATGTTGAGCACCAGTTAAATTCACGTCAACTCATTGTTTGACACGTACACAACCACTACACTGAATAATGGATCACTCATGCCATCAATCTTGTGGAGAATGCGATTCGTTCATTATCATCAAGATTGCCTTTGATTGGATCAATTCTAATTCATTTGATTGGAAAAAATCGTTTTATTGTCAATAGGTCGTTGACGTGCAGTAGCCAACTGGAACATCCCCCTAAAATTATAATTATTCCGGAATTATAACATGTATGATTCCAAATTTGATGAAATAGTAACCATTGTTATATTTCCTATTTTTTGCCCTTTAGGATTATATGGGATGGTTACATCGACGTGAATGAAGGAACACGAACACCCTTGGATTGGATTTCACCCTGCCTGCCTGTGGCCAAGACTTGGATGAAGTATCATTGCATTAACGATAAAATCATTCATTCTCAAGATTGACTTCAACACAGAATAATCAATTTTTCACGGCTATTAACTAATTAGAATCGTTGACATAGTGACCAACCCGGTACAACTAGATAATTTTAGATGATGCTGATGGATGATGCTTCTGTAATACAAAATAGATCATGTGAAATTGTCTGATAGAGGAGTTTGTGAATACATAATGGAAATATTCTGAAATCTCTCCAACACCTGTCTTTTGAGTATAGCTTGGTGAAAGTTCCTCCCGTTTTCTCAAGCTCGCTCTTTCCCTCGTTGCTTACTAATGATCGTTCAACTACTGTCTGCCCGTAGTACTTTTTGTCGTCTGCAAACCACAGCACATTTACAACGCCCGCTTGTTTCATTTCCCATCTCAAGAAAAATTTTTTTCGTGTACTCGTTTCCCCGTTATTGCGACTTCCGCTCTCTCCAATTTCTTTCGAACTGTATCCTTATTCATCTTAATTATGGCTTTGTGTCGCTCGTTTCACTTATCCACCTTAGGTGTTAGATATAATTTGATTTTTGATTCAATTTTATCGAAGTTAGATAAACAACTCACAACACACTTCCTCAGTATCTCTCTATATTAAAAGCCAAACCACCGCCGTAAAATTTTTTTACCCCCTTTCTCCACACCCTTTTCAACCCCTTTTTCCACCCCTTTTTTCTACCCGTTTTTCCACCACTTTTTTCACCCTCCGATTGAATTATTCCAAATCATTTCTCGTAATCAATCATTTTGATATATTAATGTACATGTATTAATCAATACATGTACCGTTTCCACGCCACTTTGCAATAGGTACCAGTGCGTTTTTAATTAGTGGTTTCCCCATATTGTTCACGTTATCCATATATATATATATATATATATATATATATATATATATCTATAACAATATATAATTAATATCAAAATAATAAATATATATAAAATCAATATAATATATATATACATATATCGTATGCAATACAGACCTACTCCACCCATATCTTTAAAAATAATTGATAAGATCAATTATATAGTAACAAAAAATGAAAAATTAATTTAAATGAAACGATACATGATATAAATAATTTTTGTTTTTCAAATTTTTCATTTTTTGTTTTTATATAACTGATCGTATTCATTGTTTTGAAATATATGTGTTGAAAATAATATTACTATCAATTTTGATATTTAAGATAAATTCAGATTTTCCAATATTATAGAGAGATAACTTTGAAAATATAAAAACTGTAATGAAATCCATCAAATTAATGCTGTATATGACGTAATCTGGATTTTATTTTGAAGGATCTGGTTCATTATCTTGATTATGCTTCTTCGAAAAAAGCTATTGACATTACTGTCATGTACAGAACTTATATTGATCAATAGGTTAATATGAGAAACATTTACCAGAAATATTTTTGAATATTCCAATAGTTTTTGAAAATTCATTGGATCTTTTTCTTCAAAATTTTTGAATTCATTTTTTCCTTGACAATAAGTACGTATGTATTATTTGTTGATTGAAAATTCAATGTATAATATTATATAATATTAATTGTCTATTAATACTTGATTCTTGTGAATCTTCAATTATTTCCAACTCAAACCCTCTATCCATTTGATTCTCTAATTGGAGTGAAATAAGTACATCTAATCTATAAATTCCGTCAGTGATTGTGCCGAGATATTCGGAATCATTGTCTTTTTTTCTTTGAAAAAATTGATTCCGCAAATTTCCAGAAATTTCTTAAAAATATTTCGATACCAAGAAAAAAGAATAAAAATCTTATATATAGGAACATATATAATACTTATGTATCCTTTTCGAGTCGGAATATCCGAAAAATTTATAATCGAAAGTTTTGATGTATTAACGAATTCACCTAATTCGTTAATTGTTGAAAATTTTCTTAGATTCAGTTCATATTTAACATTTTCTTTTGAATATGATTTGGCAAGTGATAAGGTTACTGTTTCTAATAATATAATCTGCAAGGAAGTTAGTGAAGTTAATTTTATTTTATCTTATTACTTATTTCATTTTATTTGACCTTGCTAAAAATTGTCCGAAACTGGATTTTAATCGAATATTATCAGATTATGATCTAATTTTACCTTGTTTGGATGTATTTGAGACTGGGATTTAGTAATATTCATATCATAAATGTTACATTGAATTTTGATTCCGTCAGTATTATTCATGATGAATTTCATAATTTTAAATGAGCTATTTGTTGTACTGTTGGTAAAAGTACGTTCGGTATAATCCGGTATAAATCCTTCAATACTTCTGTAAGTAACAGAAAATAAATTAAAATAAATACTATCAGTTATATATAGGGTTATAATAACATACGCAGATTTATCTCCAATTTCTAATGATTTTAAATACGATGATGTTGAAATTTGTAGTGTTCTCATTTTTTTATGTACTTTTTCAATATTTTCTGAATTTCCACGTTTAGATATTTTTCTCTAAAAATTAAAACATAAGATCTGCAACTAACGAGGAGAGTATCAGACCTTCGGATCACCAATCTGTACCAAACTTTGTACGTATGTTCTTTGGGCCAATAGTGACATATGCAAAAAGTTCTGGCTCCCAACGCTCCCTCGGTGCCAAGATATTAACACTACAAGCTTATTTAACTTTATACTCATAATCATGATATTCGCATTTACTTAATGATAGTCACTTAAGAACCGGTACACCAATCTTGGCCAAACTTTTTTTGATGTTAGTTTGGTTCAAGAATAGACTGTTCTCACACTCCCACAAACTAGCATTCCCAAACTCCTGAAATATTAATTATAATACCTTGATTGAAGCATTATTCCTCGTCCCAAATGACTGTATGTCATCTGAGGCGTATTTTCACTCACTTCACTGCACTTTAACACTGAACCCTGGACACTGCAGCCTAATTAATCCTGAAACAGATGCAGAAAGAGTAAATACATTTATAATTTTCAATATTCACTCACATGTCTTACTCACATAGAGTAAACATGAAAAAAAGGAAAATAAGACACGGATTGCGACTTCTCAATCTGTGCTTGGATACTGAAGCAATGACAAGATGTATCCAAGCACAAGTGACACATATACACTAAAATTATATGATAGTTGATTGTCAGAATTGAATTTCACCCACAAGAACTTCAATTCTGCACACTTATCGTCCAAAATCAGACTATATAAGAATAATTATAAAATTCTCTACTTACAGTCATTCGCTAATTCCAATCAGATTTCTGTCCCTGTGCAGCTTACCTGAAATACAAATTAACAACAAAGAATCAAATTCTTACAGGTTATACATATCTAAAAAGATAGGTTAGAAGAGTACTTATCTGAAAGTGGCTGTCTCCCCATCACATTGAGAATTTAGCAACTGACCATGATGAAGCTGCGTATCTATTCCTATTCTGGAGAATAATGATGAGATTCATACAAAAAGAACTAAACTTTCAATTATTCAAACTGTAAGTAAGTGACACAGTGTACACGTAATATTGTGTATTTACACAATAACACATAACACGTGTATTTACACGTTTATCTGTTGATGATCGTGTTTACAGAAAACCTTCATGGTAACCGCAGTATCTTTATTATCGACTTCAAAGGCCAATCATATGTTATAGTTGTAGAACATTCATCATGACTATATATCAGCGATGAAATTATTCTCTGCGATTCATTTATTAGATGGATATAAATAATGGAATGACTATCCAATGATCAATAATTATTTATATTAAAAAAAACTGATAATTATTCAACCAACCTTGAATTGATTGAAAACTGATTATATAATTGGAATAATTATTAAAATGACAATTATTCGGGATTCAATCACTGAATTAGTATTCAATATAATTATAGAAATTATCTAGAAATAGCCAAAAACAATTATATCTCTGTTAGTCAAGGTCTACAATAATTTTGTGCGACTGGCGTTTGAAAAGTCGATAATGAAGATGTTGTAGTTACCATGGAGGTCTTTAGTAAACACAAACATATAGTCAAACGTAGCACTGTCACTTACTCAGAGTTTGAGTAATTGAAAATTTAGTTCTCTTTGTATGAATCTCATAATTATTCTCGATAATAGGAATAGATACGCAGCTTCATCATGGTCAGTAGCTAAATTCTCAATGTGATAGGGAGTCAACCATTTCAGATAAGTACTCTTCCAACCTATCTTTTTGAATATGTATATCCTGTAAGAATTCGATTCTTTGTTGTTAAGTTAGTTCGTCCCAAATTACGTTTTCTTACAATTGTCTTGAAATTTTAGCCACTCATTCATAAAAATATTTTACACCAGCTCTCGAAATTTGAGCGAGCTCAGCCGTGCCAATCATGAAATATTAAATGTCAAATTTTCACTTTAACATGTGAAGTCCTATACCGAGCTTCTCAGCCCTGTTTAAAATAACCGACCGGATTTCCCACTTCGTTTCCCATTGGTGTTTCCCGGTCAAATAGCGGGGTTTCAACGGTGAAATCCAGTGGGAAACACGGTCGATTGAGCGGTAATCGAAGTTGACCGAATAACATTCACGGTCGGTTGACCGGGTTTCCCGGTCAGAAAAAAAATATAAAGGGCTCCTCCGGAAGATCGTTTCCCAGTCGATTACCGGTGTTTCCCGGTCGATCGACCGTGATTTCCGGTCGATTGACCGGAAAACACTGATAATCGACCGGGAAACACTTTTTCTAAGGAGCCCATATTATTTTTTTCTGACCATGTTTCCCGGTCGATTGACTGGGAATCACGGTTGATCGACCGGGAAACACCGGTAATCGACTGGGAAACGATCTTCCGGAGGAGCCCTTGATATTTTTTATCTGACCGGGAAACCGGGTCAACCGACCGGGAAACTCGGTCAACCGACCGGGAATGTTATTCGGTCAACTTCGATTACCGCTCAAGCGACCGTGTTTCCCACTGGATTTCACCGGTGAAACCCCGCTATTTGACCGGGAAACACCAATGGGAAACGAAGTGGGAAATCCGGTCGATTATTTTAAACAGGGAGGGGATGCTTAAAAAGACGTTTCCATCGATATCTCGAGAACGCTTCTTTGAATGTTGACAAAAAAACAGTATGTTATAGAGGACATAGTAACAAAAACTTCCCTCGCTTAGTGTAGTATGTTAAACCGTACCGTTTCTGAGTAATTTTAATGCAAAGTTGATTTCACGTGGCGAAAGCGTGAGTGCATCGAGAGCAAGTGAGACAGAGTATGAGTGAGCTCGTGTTCGCCCGTGCATGTGCCGTGTACATGTACCGTGCGTGTGTGCGTGAGCTTCAGATGGCGTAAACTACCTTAATTTGTATTTCAGGTAAGCCGCACGGGGACAGAAATCTGATTGGAATTAGCGAATGACTGTATAGTATGATGAGACTGTTCAGTGCTCATCTGTATTTGCTGCGACTTTTCATACACTGTCGCTAGAAATTATTGGATTGTCTCCGGAATATGACTAAGAATGATGTGAGACATGTGCGTCAAACTGAAAAGTATGGCTTCATGTTTTTATTTATGAAAATGTTAACAAATTTGCAATTTTTTTTTAATTTCGAATTAGTATGAAAACTATCAATCCTAGAGTGAAATAGAAAAGGAAAAACAGTTTCGTCATGAAATTTCGCATGAGGATTAAGTATTTCGAAACATTAATCTCGAATATTGTTGTTGCAATATAAGTAAAAAGAGTAAAGGGACCCCAAAACACAAGCCATTTTTTGTGATTTTTTTTCAAGATTCCGAATCATAGCTACGATAATGAGATTGTAATTCAGAGAACCTTATACAGTGATGAAGATACAAATAATTTTATCTCGATATCTCTGATAGTTTTTGCACAATCTATTTGTTAAGTAAGCCAATTTCAAAATATCGTCGAATTTTACAATTGTAATTCAATTTTTTATGAACGTCTCCAAAACCTGCCATTTTTTTCACGTACTTTTATAGATACTAACTATCGATCCTCCGCAGGAAAGTATCGATTTTATTAATTTCAACAACTTTGAGGATTTTTTAAAAATCTTTCGTAGAAAGTACCTTATAAACAAATGCAACTGCAACACGGTTTCTCTATCTATTCGAAATTTGGAAAAGGCATATGATAGAAGATGAACAAACGCTCATTTTGAGTTTTCATTCACTCAAATCTGATTCGTAAATCTCGATGTATAGAGGTTCAAAGTTGAGGTACCTGCCCGGCAAAAGTATACGCAGTAGAATAATAATTGAAACGGTTGCTGGTAGCTTGAACATTATTTTACTTAAGTATCATGTATTATCTACGTAATTAATGTTCTTGATACTCAATAGTCGAGCAGAAGGTTGATAGAAATCATTGAAACGCAGCAATTTCGGTGCAGAGGCAATGGCGGGCAGCAGAGGGGGTAGGGAAGAAGGAGCGACGAAAAGTCGAACGCTCAGGATCAAAATGAACGTTTGATATTTACCGACAATATCTCAGCCTCTATATTAGATAATTGGATGATTCTTTCTTTAATTCGATATAACAAGTCAAAAGTAGATAAAACATGTTGGTTAGAGTAACGTAAAATTTATTGGTGACGGTCTATATATGAAAAATATAATAATTAATATTTGTGGAGCCGTTCAAATCATATTTGTGAATTTTTATTACAAAAGTGTACCTTACGCTGACTAATACATTCAACAAAAATGTTTTTCAATTTATAATGATTGATAAATATGTTTTGTGAAGGTTTGAATAAGACAGCACAGTAAATTGTTCTATGACATTATATTTACAATTAAGTAGTTAAGAATTATTTATTACCAACAATAATCTCTCGCTCGCTCGAGTCTTTCGTGTGGATTTTAATTGAAAATTCTACAAGATATTCTATAATCTTTAATATTCAATTGAATTTCAGTAAGTTGTACTTAAAAATTATTGCAAATAAATATCAATCGACATCATGATGCATATTGATCTCGTTAAACAACTATGAGTTAATAATAGAGATAGTAATAATTCCTGATTTTCACTACCTGATGAGGCCAGCGAACCATATGCTGACTAAACGTCACATAGGATACATTCATGATTGATTGATGAACTTCATATCACGGATTGGCTCACGATCGCAATAAAGAAGAATTTTAAACTATACATATATTAAGATTCGATAATAATTGTTGTACACGTAGCTAACAAATAAATTAAGTACAGAATGTACTGACATTAACCAGGAGGATTCATGAAACTTATCACCACCGTACTTATTATTAATAATTAATACTGTAATGGCCTTAGGGCCTGGAGCATGATAGCAAATGCGCGCACGAGTTGGTGAAACTCGTGTGCGCGGGAATGGGATCTCTGGCAGGAATAGCGTGGCAATAAAGAATACAAAACGGTTCTGACGAACACAAAGTTTATTAATTAAGATAAAAGGGAGATTCTACACAAGAATGAGGCATCGAGCCTCGGGTCGCGTCTCGCGGGCCGGAGCGAGAGAGAGCGTGAACGCGTGTTGGCCGGGAGAGAGAGAGATGGAGATCGGGCGGCACTTACTCGGCGTTGCGTGGGTCTCCGGCTCTATTCGGCGGTCGCGGTCAGCTCGGTTGCGGGCGCACGGGTGGTGAGCTGGTGGACCTCGGGGATGTCGCTGTCGTTTTCCTCGGGCGCGGTAGCACCTCGGGGCGGTCTCGCTATTCAAGCGCACGTGCTATCGCGTGCGAGGGCCGGCATAAAACTGGTTTGCTTCTGCCGCGCGCTCGGCCGCCCGAGCTCGCTTCGGCCGTGTCCGGCTGACGTCACGCGGCGCGAGGTTTGAATCCCGATCGCGGCGCGGTCTCTCTCTCTCTCTCTCTCTCTCTCTCTTACCTTGTCGGCAGCGCTGGCCCTCTCGCTGGGCGTTGAAACATAACTTGAAATTAAATATAATATAATATTGTGAGGAGAGATCTCACAGGGCCTGGTAATGAATTATCCGCCCGTGACCCCCCTTCCCCCAGGCGCGGTATAGCCGGTTGACGTACCGCTCCGATACATTCATCTCTCTCATTGTATTATAGATCGGGATGAGTTTGAGGGATTTCAGCACGTTTCAGTGCGTGATATTTCTATGTAAATAAACTACACTCACATTTTCATTTGAACTATTTTGTTTATTTTGAAAAATGTAGAAAAGGTAAATGTGACTGATATAAATAGTATATTACACTACAAGGGACGAATGTCGATCATTCTTCCCGGCGGAGAGATTGCCCTCCGAGGCGAAGCCGAGGGGGGCTATCTGCCGGGAATGATGATCGACTATCGTCCCGTGTGGTGTATACTATTTTTCTTAATAGCCGGCCGAAAATTCGTGGTCTATGAACCACTGCGACGCGAAAACTTGCAAGCAGGGAGAATTCGTCTGCTTCATAGTCGCGGCCATGTTCCGCGTGCGTGGCAGCGCTGCTACTGCAAGAGCAGACAAGCAGCTGATCTAAAAAGGAACGAAGGACTTTTATCATCTGCTAACATTTACGACCCGAGTGAAGCGAGGGTTGTTGGTTAGCAGATGATCAAAAGTCCTGAGAAAAAAACTAGATTATTCATGTCAAGTAGATATTTTGACATTGTAAAATTAGATAGTTAAGACGGGCGTGATAATAAATAGACAAATGTTAGAAACTCGAACTATTGGAATTGTGAAAGTTCACGTGACACCCCGATATATTGGGGAAAATAAACACAGGCCTCATGGGCGAAAACAGATTTTTATTTTATTTACGCTTTCTCAGGACAAAATACTCCAAACGAGTGATAAAATCAAATGTCTGAGGTGACAATAGATACGTGATAATTTTTTTTCCTCACTGAATCGGTCATTTAAGTTTGAAATTTTATCTCGAAAGGGTGAAATAAAACCATAAACTGTCAATCTCACGTGTGTGTACCTCCGTAAATTGTACCGGGTAGAACTGCTCCTGCTTTCGGAGGTAAACATATGATACAGGTTATGGCTTTATTTCACCCTTTCGATTTGACAGCGGGGAGGAAAGCTGAGGTTCGATTTTATTCGTCCCGGCCGATTAGATGGCGCGCAGATAGGGAGGAATCATTGAGTTTCGACGACTGAACATGGGGACGAATGTCGAATTTTCGGCCGAGGTAGTAAGAAAAAAATATATTTAAGGGAAAGTAAATAAGAATAAGTATTCTGGCGGGGCATTTGGGTCAGAATGGGCCAATTGTTCCACGCTCTCTCTGTTACTAATTAAATGACTTATTCGGCTAACGAGCCTGTCGCTACCAAAACAATCCTTTGGTTCTGCGCCGCTTAGTCTAATTCACAGCAGTCGCGTAATACTTTCGCTTATTGCTAGTATCAAGGAGCATCCATCGACACTTCACTCACAGCCTAGACGCTTATTTTACAGTGATTGTGTTTCTTTCGGCTGGTTACATGAATCTCTAGATCACAGCAGAATAATATAAAGTTTCTACATGACTTTTGGACTAGTTTGTCCCTATATACTAATCATCTGGATAACAAAGTAAACTTATGTAACTATTTCTACTTTTTTCTTCAATCGTTGATAAATCATTTGTTTAACGGACTTAACTTATGGCTCAGTGCCTGATTGGTTTCTATATCATAATTGTAATCCAATATGCGGCTTAGGGCCTGCCGATTTTTATAAAGAGAAAACAATTTATATATTGGCTTAGCCTGCTAATTTTATAAAAGAAAAAAAAACAAAACTATGGCTTGGTGCCTATGATTTTAAAGAACAAAAAGTAAAACTTCTGGCTTGGGGCCTGGCAATGTTCGGCGGCGGCGTGCGGAGGCTTTGGAGCCTGGCGACCCTCGACGGCGATCTTCGGCGGCGATGTAGCGACGGCTTTGGGCCTGGCGACCTTTGGTGGGGACGAGGATTAGCGCCTCTTGTAGAGGTCTCTGGTCTTAGGTTTAGGCCTTATCACATAGTGATAATCTGCGTTAGGGCAGTCTGCGTCCTTCTCCACCTCAAACATCCCGCAGGTCCTGCACCGCCGCACGCCGGTCCGCTGATTTGGGTGGGGGTTGGTGACCCGACGCTCGTGACGCTCACGCCTCACCTCGGCGAACATTGCGTCGCGATTGCGGACTCCCGCTGCTGCGGCCAGCCGCTTTTCCCTCGCCTCCAGCTCCTTTTCCTTCTTCTCGACCAGGTCTTTTTCCCGGCGCACCTCCGCTAGGCGCTCTTCGCGCTCCCTTGTCGCCGCCTCCAGCTCAGCCTTTTTGGCCTCGACTTAACTTCGCCTCTCTCACCGCGTCCAGCTTGTCCGCTTGCTCCTTGACTGTTTGTCGCTGCCTCTCCGCGTTCTCCCGAGACTCCTGGATGTTCCGCAGGGCGCGGCGGCTCAGCTGTTACACCGTGCGCAGATCGTACCCGACCTCCTCGGTCCGCACGGCTGGGCCGAATCGCTTCTCGACCTCAGCGTACTCCAGGACGGCGTTGGCGACGGCGGCCTCGTAAATGGCCTTCGCCACGCGTATCCTCTTAACGCTGTCCTGGAAACGTTTGAGGACTTCCTCGGAGCCGGGTGGACGTCGGGGCTTGCGCTCATGGTGCTGTTGCGAGAGCCTGGGCAAGCTGGCTTCGGAGTTTGGCAGAGCGGGCTGAGGCTGGTTTGCGCCTGGCTGTGCGGCTCCTGCGTCGGCGGTATCCGGTCTTGGGGTTGCATTGATTACGAGCCTGGCGTTTCCGCCCCCGGGATCCTAGGCATGCGGGGAGGCCTTTTTCCCGAGCCTGCCATGGTTCGTGCCGCCTGGAATTCTAGCGACTCCGCACCTTCCACCTGTGTGTCCGCAGGATCCTGGTGCTCCAGGTGGACGTGCTCAAGCCTCTGCTGCAAGGTGGAGGCGGTCGTGTCGCGGCCGGCGACCACCGTCACCACCGAACCCCGGTCGCTCTCGTCGTCCTCGCTGGTGAGGAACTCCAGGGTTGGAGGGGGGAAGTCGAAGTACCGGACGAACCCCCCGGCAACCAGGTCGTAGCGGTTGCCGTCCTGGTCCTGAAGGATCTGCTCCCAGCTGACGTTGTCGAGTGGGTCCTTCGTCGACTCCATGGCAGCAACTGTAGGGGTAAAACACGGCTACTTAGTCACTGCATTCAATTCTGGTCATACTCAATTCCTCATTTTCGTCCGGGCGGACCTGGTTCGAGTCGTCAGAACTGCTTCAGTGTTTAGCTCATACTGATTCTTAGAACCTTTGGGCCACCCGCGTTTTCCCGGCGCTGGGGTAACGAGATCGCTCGCGATTACATCATTTTCGCTTATTGTGTCTGCTCTGGTGTTGGCGCTTGTTGCGCCCTCCGCAAGTTCTGGCGTGTCAGGGTCGTGAGCCGCTACGTCGTGGGCCTGCGCGGCACATGTTTCGGCGCTAACCTCGTCAGACTCGCGTTCGACTGTGCCTACAGTGGCTTCGGTACGTTCTTGGTCGGATTTCTTCGCGACTGTGCGTGTCTTTCTAGGACGACCGCCTTGTTTACTCGGGGCCTGGGGTTCCACAGCTGGGCCGACGTCGGGGCCTTGATCAGGGGCTCCGTCGTCCGCTTCGCGTGTTAGTTTGCCAGGCTCGGGGGCTTCGCCCCTCTACGGTTTGAGGTGTCTGACGTGTGTTATTCCGTCATCCTTTTCAGACGCGTCTCGTAGTCGATAAGTGTTCGATTCAACCTGCTCCACGACCGTGTAGTCGCGATTGAAGTTCGGTGCCAGTTTCGCTGAAACTCCTGTGGCAGCGGACGATAAGACGTGATTCGCCTTGAGAACTTTGTCTCCTACATCGAATTGTACATCGCGGTGTTTCGCGTTGTAATATTAAGCGTTCCGTTTTTGCGCGAGTTCGGAATTGTGCGCTGCGATATTCCGCGCTTCCTCCAGCGTCGATAAACGCTTGGTGTATTTCACCCTTCCCGTCCCTTCCTCTTTGAGGTCAGCCTCTAGATCTTCCTCTCGGTGGAGGCTATCGGGCGGGGTAGGATTACGTCCGAAGTTGAGGAACTTCGAAGCCTGGGTGGCTCCATTGGTAGCATTGTTGTATGCGTACGTCAGCTCATCCAGGTTTTCGTCCCACCGCTTGTGTTCCTCGATGTAGCACTTCAGCGATGTTTTGAAGCTTTAGTTGACTCGTTCTACAGGGTTTGCCTGGGGGTGGTAGGTCGGCGTCAGATAGTGCTTAATCTCAGCCGATTCCAGGTACGAGTCAACTACCTTGTTCTTGAAGGGCGTACCATGGTCACTCAGGAACAATACGGGGGCGCCCCAGCGCAGTACGACGTTTTTCTTCAGCGCCGTTAGCACTGTTTGAGCGTTAGCCTTCCGTAGTGGTATGACTCAATGAACCGTGTAAAGATGTCCATGAAGATTAGCACGTACTCGAACCCGTGTGCGCTTCTGGGAAAGGGGCCCATAATGTCTGCGGTAAATGTGTGCCATGGCCTGAGCCTTTTCCTCGTGCCCATGAGTGCGGCAGGTGCTCGCTGTTCCACCTTCATTTGCTGACAGATGTTGCAGTCTTGAACGTACATTTTACTGTCCTTGTTCATCGTTGGCCAGAAGTAATATCGCGCTAGTCTCTGGAAGGTTTTATACCGTCCGAAGTGGTCTGCTGGGGGCCTGTCATGGCATTCTTGCAGGGCCGCTAGCCGCATTTCTTCCGACAGGACAAGTTTCCATACGTCCTCATCCTTGATGACTTCGTCGAAATAGTGGATCGCGATGTAATGGCACAGTTTGTTTCCCACGATACGGTAGAGGAGAAATTCCTTAGGCCGCTCCAGGACCTGTTTAAACCTTTCGAGATACCATGGGTCGGTTGTCTCCGGCAGGTTGATTGCGGTTACAGGTACTTCATCGTCAGTCTCGTACATTCGAGACAGAGCGTCAGGGACCACCTTCTTGGCCCCCTTCCGGTACTCTACTTCAAACTCGTGGTCCTGCAGTTCCAATGACCATCGTAATAGGCATCCGGCGGTGTGTTTGTGGGTCCGCAGGTACTTCAGGCTGTGATGGTCGATCACGACTTTGAACCGGTATGCTTCCACGTACCTCCTGAATTTCCTGATGGCCCACACCACCACTAGGCACTCTATTTCCGTGACGCTGTAGTTTCGCTCTGCAGACGACAGTACTCTGCTAGCGAATTCCAACGGTCGTTCTTCGCCGTCAATCAATTGGTAGATAACTGCCCCCACCCCAGTGTCGCTAGCATCGGTCTGGATGACGAACTGATGCTTGTATGAGGGTCGATTGAGTACGGGGGCCGTTGCTAATAAGCATTTTATCATTTGAAACGCGCAGCTTTGCTCTTCCTCTCACGTATAACTCACGGATTTGGAGGTCAAGTGTGTCAGTGGTTCAGCAATCGTGGCGAAGTCCTTTATAAATTTTCGGTACCACGATGCCATACCGAGGAACCTTTGTAGCGCCTTACGCTTGGTTGGTACGGGATAGTCCATGATGGTCTTAATTTTCTCGGGGTCGGGCCTGCAGCCGTCCCGATTGACCAGTACGCCAAGGTATTTAACCTCGGATTTGCAGAAATGGCTTTTATCCCAATTGATAATAAGTCCTGCTTCTAAAATTTTCTGCACGTGCTCTAACCAGCGCAGGTGTTCCTCGAAACTCTCAGTCACGATGATGATGTCGTCGAGGTAGGCGAATGCGTAAGGCTCGATTTCAGGCCCAATGAGGCTGTCGATTAATTCCTGGAACGTCGCGGGCCCGCTGACTACCCCGTACGGCATCCTCGTGAACTGGAACAGACCTAAGCCTGGTGCCGTAAAGGCTGTTAAATGTTTCGAGTTCGCTGCAATTTTAATCTGGTAATAGGCACTTTTCAAGTCGATGGTCGAGATATATTTTGCCCCCTTTAGCTTCCGTAGGATCGAATCGATTCTGGGAAGCGGGTAGGCGCTCGGACGTGTTACTGCATTAACTTTTCTATAGTCTATGCACATCCGATACTCGCCGTTGGACTTCTTGACCATGACAACCGGACTTGCCCAGCTGCTGTGGGAAGGCTCGATCACACCCTCGCTTTGCAGGTCCTTGCACTGTCGGTGCATCTCTTCTTCCAAGACTTTGGACACGGGGTAGTATTTCTGTTTGATAGGCTTGCACGACTGTATTTCGATCTCGTGCTCGATGAGGTCGGTGCAGCCTATCTTTTTGCCGTTGACAAAACGGTACTTCCCGATGAGAGTCGCGAGCTCTCTGTCCTCCATCTCGGTTAGATCTGCGATACCGATAGATGCAAGGTGCGGTGTGCTAGCGGATGGCGCCGTTAATTCGATGGGGATGGGATCAGGATCGCCTACTATGGACATCTCCTTGTTCCATGGGTCCAGTTTCGCGTTGAACATCTGGGTGAAATTGGATCCGAGTAAAATATTATACTGGCATCGCTCGAGGATCAAGATTGGCATGTCGTGCACTACATTGCCTATCCTGATCGGCAGCACCAGTTGTGCCATGATCCTGGCTGGATCACCCGCGGCTTGCTTTGCCAGCGGTCCAGTGTACTCGTGGATTTCCGCCCCGATTTCCGTCGCAATCTGCAGTCCCATGGGACCCATAAAAGTCCGTGACGCTCCTGGATCGTCCATTCCTCGCATCGTATAGCCACTCACGTTCACCTTGTTGATCCAAAAGCGTCCGTGAGGTGGCAGCGGTCGTGAAAGATCGTTGGGCATGATCGCTCCTTCCTCGGTAGCCGTGTACAGTAGGGGTCCAACGATAGTCTCTTCAGGGTACATGGGTTCAGTCTCCGAGGTTTCAGCGATGTGGCAGGGAGCAACAGCAATTTCGTTTAGGCTGTGCTCCCCTGGCCGTTTCCCGGAGCGTAGTGCTTTCCACACTCGGGGCTCTTACGGACCGTGTACCCTTTCCAGGCGCAATTCCAGCAGCATTTGCTGTTATCCGGGCCTGGTGGTTTATCCTTGTTCCGCTCATCCTTTGGCGGTAGAGGTGTTATCAATACGCTGCTACGAGAGCTCGGTTTTCGTTTGGAGCCCGCGGACTTGGAAGTTTGCGTGGTAGGGCCTGGTTGCGGGACTGAGTTGGCTGGGCTGTTAGGGCCTGTCGCTTTCAGTCTCTTTTCCAGGTCGCTGATCTGTCGTCTGACCACTCTTCCCTACCAACTCAATGATCTCATTCATTGAGGGTGCGGCTTTTTGTATTTCTACGACCACGTAGGTTTGGGCGATGACATCCTCCCTCCCCCGCCTGCGTCAGTTTCCTCGAATGCGGTCTCCGGCAGAAGACTCATTGCCGGCGGTGTAGGTGGTTGGTAGTACTTTTCAGCGTGGATTAGGTACTCAGCCTCCCTCGCCTGACGTACCAACGTGTCGACATCCGCAATGGTTTTGCGTTTAATTTGTCTTTGTATCGCCGGTAGTAAATTGGCGTACAAGAGGTCGATCTGTTGCGGTAAGGGCCAAGCAGGCTCAAACTTGCTCATCATCGTCATGAGGCAGATGATGTAGTCCCTCACCGGCTTGCTAGGATGCTGAGTTCTTTTTTTCGCCTCGCGACTTGGTCGCTGTTGGAAATTACGGTCGACACCGTAAATAAGGCGTGCGAGTTGCAAATCTTGCCAAGTGTTCCACCGATGCTGCGTCTGGCGGTACCAATACAACGCTACCCCTGACAGTAATTCTGTCATTCCGTTAATCAACTCTGTGTCTGACAGGTTGGATGACCTGTTGCACTCTTCTACCCTTTGCAGGAACTTCTCGATGCTGGTCGTCTTTGCTTGGCCCGAGAATTCTATTTTCCAGAACCTGAAGATTTTCCCTACATTTATAATCGAGTTATTGAGATTACTTCGGCGTCCCGCTGTTCCATTACTAGCCGACTCTCGCCCAGTATACATACTGTGCGCCCCCCTCCCCCAGATTAGGTAAATCGGGTCTTGAGGGCCTGGCAGCAAGTACTGATTGTTTTGTGCCGTCGCTGTCGGAACTGCTGTCTGAACTGGTTCATTTTTCCGATAGTAATTGATATCGTAGGTGTCCTGCATGTTCACTCTCTTTGCGGGTGCCGTATCGTTCCGGGTTGAGTTCGCTAGCGCATCAGGGTTTGCGTTTGTGCCTGTCAGCACAGTTGATATGTCCGGGTGTCCGTCTGCTGACGCTTCGTTGCGCATTCTGCATTCTCGTGCTACTTATGGGTTTGTGTTCTCTTAAGAGGTCTGCTCTTACCCTCTCGCATTCCCGCCGAGCTTCCTGGAGTTTTGTCATTTCTGCGACTATCCTCCTATCCACCCATTCGCTAGTGCCGTCTGGGTACGTTACGTGTACCTGCTGTTGCTCTCTTGCGGTCGGTCTGATCGACGCTGACGTTGTCGTAGTTGTGGGTGTCTGTGTGTTAGCGGTCTCTGTTACGATGTTATCCTGGGGCGTTACAGGGATGTTAGTCTCGTCTGTCATCAGGAATCCTGGGGGGTCCACGATTGTTGGGTTGAGCGTTAAATGTGTGCTGTTCGCTGTAATTTCGGTTACCGTTGGTGTCATACGCTCTACCTTCTTCGCTGTATACGGGCTACCGTTTCATTCAGCGTCGTGAGGCAGAAGTGTCCCAGGTACTGCGTATATTCTATTAGCAGGTTTTTCCTGTACTCGAACAACTCCTGTTCTGTCGACAGTTCCGGACGCTGTGTGAAATCGGCCACCGTGTAGTCCCCGTTTAGCCGTCGCATTAGTTTGACTATGTTCGCGGCTGCTGAATTATTAACTTGCAGGTCCAGCTTTTTCATCGCATCGTCCAGCTCCGCATTTGTTCAATTCTCCAACCATCTCGTCAAATCGATGCTGTAATTTGATGCCATCTCGCTTATGGGCGGATAAGAATCGGGATGTGTACGCTTACGACTACTTATTAACTACCGCAAATTTGGATAACGCTCTGTACTCTTTCACGCTATGTAATCCCTCACACACACACTCAGTCTCTTGGTTACAGACAGGAAATGCCAAAGATCGGTGTTTGCGCTAATATCGAATAGATATTATATTATCGCACTTATTCTAAAATTATTGCAGTCTCGAAGTTTACGTCAGTCTTTATTATTACTTGTAATACTTGGAACGTCAGTTCCACAGAGATTAGTTTGATTTTACTATAATTCCCGGAGGAGATTTTATTTCGTCAGAAACAATTCTAAATCTTAAAAAAAGGGACAAACTCCAAACAAGAATTTACTTCGTTAGAAATAATTTGAATATTTAAAGAAAAACACTCGAAAAGGATTTTACGTTCGGCGTGCAGGTCCCGAAATTAACGAAGTGATTTACCAAAATCAATCTTCTTTCGTCAAAAAAGATTTACTAATTTCGAAAAATAAAAATCTCGTTCGTCATCAAAACTTAAAGAAAATTTTATTTCGTTAGAGAAAAAAGGTCTTGGAGGGAGAAAAAAGTAATAATTTTATTATCAGGGAGTTTTCGTTCCGTTGGAAACAATTCAGACTTTTTAGGAAAAGGAAAATTTTATCCTCGGGGAACAGTCGTTTCTGACAAATTTTATCAGTAAACAAATTGTAAATTTTTAAAGAGAAAGAGAAAAAACAAAAAATTCGATTTTCAAAAGGTTTTTTTTCCGCTAGAAAAAAAGAATTGAAATTGTGGAAGAATTAATTCTCAAAAAAGAAATTTGTCCAGGGGAAAAAGATTCGATTACCTTTAATAAAGCTTATTCTATCGAGAAAGAGAGAAAAGGAAAATTATTATATTCCAAAGAGGCCTTTCAATTATCGTTTTCACTTCGAAACTGCATGAGTTCATGCCTACCCCCGCTTAACTATTCGCTGACCTATATTCCCATATGTAGGTCACTTGTCAGCGCATATGGTCTGTTCGCATAAGGTCTATTCGCTCGCTGGTCCGCCCGATGTCTTCAGGTTGGTGCGAATGCGCGCTACTTCGCTGCGGCGGTCGATGTTTTCGGGACAGCGCGCATATATGCTCGCCTCGTAGTCGGCGCGGACGCGCGGTTGAACAGGGGGAATATGGATACAGGTGTATATGTGTATATATAAATATATATATATATCAATCTCGCTCGCTATGAATATTCGGATATTATTCGGCGCTGTAATTCCTCGTTGTTGCCTCTTCCCGTCAGAGGTTATTTTGCTTCGATGATTCTTCAACGAGTTTCTCGCTTGTGTCTCTTCGCGGAGAATTACCTCAGCGTCATGCGCTGCCGTTGCTACGCCGGACGCTGTCGGTTAAACACGAGGCGAGGAATAAAGATGGCCGCCGGATTTTTGGAAGGAACAGGTTTACCTGTTGCGCTTTTCGCTTATGGATTTTTATTGATTATTTTGCCACACCATTCCAGCACCATGAATGCTGGGCGCCAGTTATCACCGCCTTATTTATTATTAATATAATTAATACTGTAATGTAATACTGTAAAAAAGTTTTAGTCAAGATTGGAGACCTGAATCCCAAGCAGTCCCCTATAGTAAGTCTATGCGTGAGAAACTATTCAGAGAAAAGTTTAATTTTCTTAGGGTTGTAAGGGTTTACCAATCTTTACGAGTGGACCATCTTGAAACTCTTTGTCAGTAGAATCAAATAAATTTTGTTTGGTTCAAAAATATCATGGCGTACAAGTTGGAATTGATTGATACGTACTGGACAATTCAGTGAGCAGTTGATAGGATCTAATTTCGAGGGTAAAAAATATTTTTCCATAAAATAGTGACAATTTAGAACAACTTTTACTCTTATACATTTTTTGATTTTGTGAATATTTTCAGAGTAAATCAGGCCTCAAAGTTAATAGATATTTGAAACCTCCAAAATCAAGCAATAGAAAAACTGTCTCAAAAATAGATTCAAAAATCTGAGAAAATTCTATTGCGCTATGGGGATCAAGGCGAAAAAATTGGCTGAAAAGATTTTTAGAAATAAATTTCGTCATGCTGAATTGATCTGCAACAGCCCGTATACATATATTTTTCCTATCAACCTTAGCCGTTTTTTGAAATGTTATATTCTACTACATCATCGAGATCTCACACCTTATATCAAATAGATACAAAATTACCAGTACTGCAAATGAAACCGTAATAATAATAATAATAATAATAATAATAATAATAATACAGTCTAGAGGAGTGCAGAGTCACCATAATCTTTCAGTTTCCCCGATTCATTCTTATCCCTTTCAAATTCCTCCGTGAATATGTAGTACAATTTAAAATAGTAACTGAATGTTACTGTGATGAAAAATATCTTATACGTATTATGAAAACGTGTAGTATCATTTAAATTTAGGGAAATTCCCCATTTACATCATTCGAATGATGTTAGAAAACATAACAGGAATATATAGCTTCGAATTAACATTTGATTATTGCAATGATTTATTTTATAGAGTTCTTACTCAATAACTTGCATGAAGACAGTCGAAGGATTGAAGGACTAGATGATTATAGTTAGCTTAATGCTCTTCTATCAATGTTAACTTGATATAAAAAAAATATATTGAAATAAAGATTTTTACACTATTTTGCTGTAATTTTATATCCTTCATATTCAAATTAATATATGTAACATTTTGAATGATAACAACTTCATTATAATGGTTATATAAGTATATTTGTGAAATATTCAAGATAAGGTAACTGCAGCCAATGTGTTACCCCTTCTCGTGAATTTGACAATGATACTAGGAATTTTCAAATTCTGCGAACGCCATCTTGAAAGCCAAAATTACTTATTAGAAACCATCTCTATCGTTGACGGTTATTTGAACCTATCAAATATGTCAATTTAAAAGAAACGCAAAAGGGCGAAGTCGGTTACACGTGCAGTCAATTTGGCACAATTTTATAATAACTTGTTACAGCCTCTATATGCCTACAGGGATGACAAAATTGGCATACAAATAACTCTCAATCGTGTTTCCGTTTAAATTTATTCAAAACTTTTGACGTTCAACCCAAAAGTACATATCTAAATCATCGTAACAAGTCTATAACAACGAAACGTGCATCTCTTTACTATCAATTCATTTAACTCTGTATTTTAGTTCATAATCTCATATTGAGATCGATTTAATCACTTGAAATAGACGATAATTCTAGTAGTATAGGAGTACTTTATAGAAAATTTGTAATAGAACAATAAATGATAATTTTGAATTTCTGTTCAGGGGAATCGTATTGAGCCCACTTGGGTGTTATTATTGATGAGTAATTCAAAATAATGGCTGATTGGTATAGCAACAAAATTTACCTATATTTTAGTTTGTTATTTTCAATTAATCGTACGAAAACATTCAATAACTTGTTTATGTAATAACTGGCGTATAGAGCCCGATTTTAGTCATGTTATGTGTGCGTGAAGTTTATATTGCAACGACCAACTGATTGATCAGGCTCACATTGCGAACATAACTTCATTCAATTGTTTTATTTTAATGCATCAAATTGCTTCATATAATTCTATAAAATATATTCCGCAAAGAAACAGGGGCATATACGAATATTTACATATGAACTCTTATACATTTTCATATATTTCACCTGTAAATTACCGAACTCGAGGTCTCGATGTCTGATTTGAGATGTTGATTTTTGCCCTATTACAAAGCTTTTTCTTTGAGAAAGCATAATTGAAAGCAGAATTGAATTGAGAAAGAAGATTTTGGTAAGACTGAATAAAGAATTCTTGGAAGGGCTTTCATGTTTCATAGTTAAAACTTAAAAAAAATTTATGCATGGGTGTGAAATGCGGAAAAAACTGATGTTTAGCAAGTCGTGCCTCATAAATCGTTAAAAAATCCATGAATAAGCGTTGTGATGAAAATTCTGATAATACGGGTTGATAGAGCTGCTTAAGCATATTTATTTTTCATCGTTAAAAATCAGAAAATATGTTGATGCGTGAGTGTGAAGTACGTACTCAATAATTAGTGCTGTAATTAGTGATTTGAATGAAATCCTATTAAAATGCGATATGATGAAAAATCCAATGATTGTAATGAATATTACTTGAGAATTGACGAGAATTTATCGTCATAAGAAAACGTATTTTTGGTTATGTTGTCATTTTGCTTTCTCAATGAAAAAGCTTTGTTATGGGGCAAAACCCGTTATCTCAAATCAGACATCGGGACCTCAATATTGGTAGTCTACGAGTGAAATACATGTGAATGTGAATATTTCCATATTGCGTATGATAATATTTGTGTTGTTGCGAACCTGTTTCTTTGCGAAATTTATTGTATTGAACTATATGAAACAATTCATACTAAAAACGAATACTATACGCCTATAATGACAAAAACAATTTTCTGCATGTTTTTATACGATTAATTGAAAATTCCAAAGTAAAACATGGGCAAATTATATTGCTATCTTTTTATCTTTATGATAAAATTCGTCACAGCAAAATAGGTTTCAATCTGTATTAAAATCATTAACAATCAGGTAACTCATCCTTTGCAACAAATCATTTAGCATTTTCTTTTCTTCACAATATTCCGTATAATACAGACGTATTTTAAAAGAAAACTGTTGTAATTTTATTTTTGTAAATTTGTTATGAGATTATTGCTACTAATACTATAATTTTAAAAGCGAAATTATTTTAAGTAACTCACACTGTAATATTTACATTTTGTTTTCGTTCAGAACTCGAGTTTTCACACATTAATTTTTACAATCACATTTGTACCCAGATGTAGAGAAAAGAATTTCTGTATAATCTGTACGCCCTCCTAAAATGATTTCTTTTGAATCAACGACCAGTATATCAATAACAAATCAACGATACTAGAAGCACTTGTCATCGTAATTCTTAGCTGACTTCAAATCACGTTAATAGGTGGAACCTAAATATTGATAGAAGATTAATTAAATCACTTATTTGTTTTCATTTTCTTATCTTTAATTTATTTGTTCGTACAAATGAGCATATATATTATTTCAGTTAAACAGATACTACAATGTCTAGGAATCAAAAATTTTGGTCGATTTTACATACGGATGGTGATGATCCAGAAGGGCAACTTGAGAATGATCATTTGTATGTATTCATGGATTTATTACCTGAAATGAAAATGCAATCAACGCTCTTCAAACAACACCTTGGAAGTATTCAAGAAAATAATGAGGATGAAGATTTTATTCAAATCTTGCATAGTGGTCCTAATAATTCAGGTCATTGGATTTACGTAAAGATGATGTCCATGTTTATGATAGTTTGAATATGAAACTTCAAGAAGAACATTTACAATATTTGAACAGATTACTTCCAATCCCTGTTGAAAAAAAATACATGGATATCCTAGTAGGAAATCCACGTGCATTGAACTAGGATCCTACTTGGATCCAACTAGGATCCTACATGGATTTTCTACTAGGAAATCCGATGTATGATCCGAGTGGATTTCATATCAATCCACGTGGATTTCGGGCTAATCCACGTGGATTTCGGAAAAAATCGACGAGAATTAACAGCATGTCCTCAGGCAAAACCACGTGGGTTTATGATCATTCCACGTGGATTTTTCGAATCATTTTCGGGCAAATCCACGTGGACTTTTCATAAATCCACGTGGATTTTTCATGAATCCACGTGGATTTTTTATGAATCCACGTGGATTTCCGATAAATCCACGTGCATTTGCCCGGAAATGATTCGAAAAATCCATGTGGATTCTTTCGCAAAATCCACGTGGAATGATCTTAAACCCAGGTGGTTTCGCCTGAGAACATGCTGTTAATTCTCGTCGATTTTTTCCGAAATCCACGTGGATTAGCCCGAAATCCACGTGGATTGATATGAAATCCACTCGGATCATACTTGGAACTGGACTTCCGATAAATCGGAAATCCACGTCCACTATCGGAAATCCACGTGGATTTATGAAAAGTCCACGTGGATTTGCCCGAAAATGATTCGAAAAATCCACGTGTATTTGCCCGAAAATGATTCGAAAAATCCACGTGGATTTACCCGAAAATGATTCGAAAAATCCACGTGGATTCTTCGAAAATCCACGTGGATTTATCAAAAGTCCACGTCGATTTGCCAGGAAATGATTCGAAAAATCCACATGGATTCTTCGGAAATCCACGTAGATTTATCGGAAATCCACGTGGATTCTTCAAAAATCCACGTGGATTTATGAAAAGTCTACGTGGATTTGCCCGAAAATGATTCGAAAAATCCACGTGGATTTATCGGAAATCCACGTGGATTCTTCAAAGATCCACGTGCATTCGCCCGAAAATGATTCGAAAAATCCATGTGGATTCTTCGGAAATCCACGTGGATTCTTCGATAATCCACGTGGAATGATCATAAACCCGCGTGGATTCGCCTGAGAACATGCTGTTAATTCTTGTCTATTTTTTCCAAAATCCACGTGGATTAGCCCGAAATCCATGTGGATTGATATGAAATCCACTCGGATCATACTTGGATTTCCTAGTAGAAAATCCATGTAGGATCCTAGTTGGATCCAAGTAGGATCGTAGTTCAATCCACGTGGTTTCCCTACTAGGATATCTATGTATTTTTTTTCAAAATGTATTTTTTTATCCAAGTATTTTTTCAAATGAAGTAAGTTTGAATATAGTATACGAAAAAATTAAATATCAACAAAAAAATTACAATTGCTGAGTTTTTCCAATCGCGAATGCTATATCAATTTACAACGGATCATGCCCTCGTTCCATTATTTATGAAGAATCAAAGATGAGATCACATTTATTAGAAATATTTAAACGTGAAGAAGTTACAGTATTCCCCATCGTTAACATTGCAACATCATCATTAAACGTTATATCTTCCAGTCGTAGACACAGTTCTTCACTAAATCATAATCAGATTTTGAAAAAAAGTAATGTAGATATGACAATGTATACTAAAAATTATTTCCATACATCCAATATGGAAACAATAATTGATACGATAGATTTGTCAGAAATAGACGATATAAATTCATCAACAATATTTCCTATTAATTCTAAGTATTATAGTAATGGAAGTAAAAATATAAATATTATGGAATCTGAGCGAAATTTGAATATTCATTATTCTTTGATTGATGGAAAGTCAAATATATCACATAAAATAAGAGGAACTCAAAAAATGAACATTGGTTCAGAAAACAAAATGAATGATAAAGTACTAAATATAGATAAGATACATTTGATGAGTGATTTGAAAGAAATTGTTGGAAACAATTATTCTTCCAAAGCAAATGAGATAGTATGCAATGAACCTATGAGTAATACAATGCAATGAACCTATGATTATGATCGAGAACCTCCAAAGAAAGCCCGAACATATTATTGAAACTGAGGACATAATAATGGAAACGGATATTATCTCAAACAAGAAACAGAATGGTCAAAACTCAAATGTAAAAGATCGTCTTGAATTAAGTAATAATGAAGTCGATGAGATTAAAAAAGTTTTCAATAAATATCAATTTAGTAGGAAAGTTGAGAAAAAAAAATTGAAGCCAATCGAATAGCAAATATAAAGCAACAGAACCGAAACTCAAATATAAAAGATCGTCTTAAATTAAGTGATAATAAATCTCAATATAGTAGGAAAGTTGAGAAAAAAAATTGAGGCAGATCGAATAGCGAATACAAGACAAAAAAAACAAAACTCAATTTTAGAAAATTCCTCTAAGATAGATACTTCAACACGAAAATTAATTCACAATGGCAATCGAAAAATAAAATATAATACTCATAATGAAGATATATTATCTAATCAACAGTTTCGAGAAAACATCCGCAAACGTAAATAGTTTAATCGTACAGATAACGAAGATGAAATAATAAAAAATAAAAGAATTAAATTACAACCTAACCAAAATAGTATAAAAATGGATTATCATGGTATTTCTAATGAGCCTGGCGATATAGATATCAATAGTCATTTAAACAAACAAGATTTTTTTGAGGAAAAATCGATCATTTGTAATTATCTTGGTAAATTGGATCACGAATGTGAATATTGTAAAGCTAAGAATTTCAAAAGCGAAATGAAAACAGATGAAAAATTTCCTACATGCTGTCATAGAAATAAGGTACAATTAGAAGATTTCAAATTATATCCTAAAGAATTAATGGACTTGTTGGTAGGAGATACAACTAAGTCCATTAATTATAGGCAGTATCTGAGATTATATAATAACGTTATGGCTTTTGCTAGTTTTGGTGCTAAATTATCCTATTTCACCAATTGAGGTCCCCAAATTTTAAAAATTTGTGGTCAAATATATCATAATATTTATGCTGTGCACCCAAATGAAGGCGATAATCCTAAATTTGGTCAATTACATATCTTAGACAATGCAATTGTAAATAAATATAGATTAAATCAAGAAAATAATAGAAATCTGAAAAGCAATTTAATTCAACAATTAGATAATATTATGAGAGCTATAAATCCATTTGCACATGCTTATAAAATGATGCATGAAAAAGAAATAGAAGAAAGCAATCGTGCAAATCAATCAAACACAAATGTTCGCGAAATTAGAATGTACCTAACGAGAGATAATACACCAAACAATAAATCAAATATAGCTGTATGTAACGAAGTTGCGGTTGTTTATGTTGGAGAGCACGGTGAACCTACGAAAGACAGAAGTATATGTATTTATGAAAAAGATATGATACCTTGGTCATTGCATCATTTAGATAAAAATATTAATCCGATGGTATATCTGTAGGGGTACACTCCTGGTTACCCCTCGCGGCGCATGCGTGACAAGCGGTCGAGGCTTCCGAGCCAGCGAAGGCAGCGTGCAGCGGCAGTTACGCTCGAGCTCACCGAGCGAGCGGTCAGCCTGTACAACAGGCGAGAGCTGTTAGACTCTGTATATTAATAAATCCTCTTTCCACTGAGTTACAGAGACAGTTCATTTCCCCAGCCAAGTGGTTTGTGGAAACCACCCACTGAAATTCCCACATATCCATTAATGTTTCCATATGGTGATCCAGGTTGGGAACCATACATGAAAAGTGTTCTACAGTCAAGAATATATAATAATATTTCTGCTTTGCAATACTATTTTTATAGATTTAGTATACGAGAAGACTTTAATCTCAGTTTGAATTTAAAATCTTTATCACAACAATTTATAGTTGATATGTGGACAAAAATTGAAAGTAATCGTTTATATTATTTACGGAAAGAGCAGGCAAAATTAAGAACTGACAGGTATAGAGGATTGATGGATCAAATCCATAATCGAATAGATAATGTTTCCATAGGTAAAATGATAATCCTTCCCTCAAGTTTTATAGGTAGTCCTCGTGCAATGCAGCAAAATTATTTAGATGCTATGACACTAATGCAAAACTCAGGAAAACCAGATATATTTTTAATAATGACATGTAATCCGAAATGGAAAGAAATAACTGAGAATTTGAAAAAATTTGAGAATACATTAGATCGGCCAGATTTAACATCACGTGTGTTTAATGAAAAAGTAAAGATCATAAAAACTGAATTCTTAAAAAACAGTTTATTTGGAGCGATAAAGGCATATGTATATGTGACGGAATTTCAGAAACGTGGATTACCCCATATTCATATGTTAATATGGTTAAAAGACGATGATAAAATAAGAAATACTGATCAGATTGATAAAATCATAAGTGCTGAAATTCCTAATAAAGATTATTCGCCTTGATTGTAAAAATTAGTAAAACAACATATGATTCATGGTCCGTGTAGCATTCGAAATGAAAATAGTGTGTGCATGAGTCAAGATAAAAGTTATTGTATAAAAAATTTTCCAAAGACTTTTATAAACCAAACAGTAATCAGGGAAGATGGATATCCACTTTACAGAAGGAGGAATAATGGTTCAAATATAGTATATCAAACAAAAAAAAATGCAGATAATGGTCTAGTAGTTCCATATAATTCTTATTTGCTCTTGAAGTTAGAATATCATATAAATGTGGAAATTTGCAGTACAATAAAATCAATTAAATATTTATTCAAGTATGTTTATAAAAGACCATACACGGCTAAAATAAAGTTCGTAATTTCCGAGTCAAATGTATCAGAAAACACTGATACATCACCTTCTAACAATAAAATTCGTTACGATGAAATTACAAATTACATTTCGACACGACATATATGTCCACCGGAAGCTATTTATCGAATTAGAGAACTAAAATTACACGAACAATCACATGCAATATATTGATCATCTGTACATCTTGAAAATGAACAGCAAGTTTATTTTAAGGAAGGTTCTGAGGATAAGCTGATAGATAAAGAATTTGAATCCGAATTGACGCAATGGTTGTATGTTAACATGCATAATGTAAACGCAAGAACATTACTTTATTCCGAAATGCATCAAAAGTTTGTATTTAATAAAGCTAAGAAAAAATGGATAGAAAGGAAAAAATTCAACAAACCTATTCTGGTTAGAATATATCCTGTAAATCCTATGGAACGTGAAAGATTTTTTCTTAGATTACTCTTGTTACATGTTCGAGGTGCTCAATCAATTCAAGATTTGCGAACATACGATAATCAAATCTATGATACGTTTTATGAAGCATGTTTGGCAAGAGGCTTGTTCAAAACAGATAATGAATGGGACAAATGTCTTGAAGAGAATTGTAATTTTCAATTTCCACATTCTTTGTGTCAACTTTTTGCATTTATTCTGTCTTTTGATCCAACCTGTGATGGTTCTGCATTATTTAATAAATATAAAACATATTTAATAGATCCAAAATTACCCGAACCCGTAGGTACACAAATGGCATTAAAATCTATTGAAAATATAATAATATCTCATGGGTTGTCGTTAAAGCATTTCAATATGCCTGAAATTGATCGTGATATTATCTCTCAATGTATTTTATATGATGTACATGATGAAACATGCAATGATACCGAAATAGATATTAAGACCTTAACGTTAGATCAAAAAGAAATATTCGATGCAATATCGCAGTCGATTAATGATGTAAACAAAGAAAAATTGTTTTTCATTGATGGACCTGGAGGAAGTGGCAAAAGCTATTTGCTTAACACAATAATCAAATATTGTAGATACGGAAGTATACGAGTCTTATCAGTTGCATGGACGGGAATTGCTGCTATTTTATTGATTGGCGGTAGAACAGTTCATTCAACTTTCAAATTATCATTGAATTTGAATGAACAATCAACATGTAATATAAATCCGAATTCCAGTCTTGGTAAATCAATGAAAGATATCAAAGTAGTAGTTTGGGATGAAATTTCGATGACATCTCAACGCGCATTAGAAATAGTAGATACCTTTTTCAAGGATTTATGTCGTAATAATCAACCATTTGGTGGGAAAATAATTGTGGTATCTGGTGATTTTAGACAAACGCTACCTATAGTCAGTCATGGATGTGAAACACGCATCATAGAATCATGTGTAAAAAGAAGTATTCTATGGGGATTATTTACATATTTAACATTGAAGAAGAATCTACGATTGATAGATGACAGTAGCAACTTCAAAATATGGCTTTTGGGTATTGGAGAAAATAGAAATTGTACCAAATTCGAAATTGATAATAATGTTAGAGAAATTCCTAAGAAATTTATTACAAATAGTAAACTTATAGATGACATATTTGGATCAGAAATTAACGCAAAAGATTTGACATCAATAAAAGATAAGGTTATACTCTCACCAAAAAGTCAGGATGTTTTGACTAATAATATGAAAATGTGGTTGAAAGAATTAATGGGAAAAGTAAGGTATACTTGAGTATTGATTACATAAAAGATGCAGAAAAGGATAAATTATGAGAAAATATTCCAATCGAATTTTTGAATTCTTTGACACCAAATGGATTACCACCTCATAAGTTAATAATGAAAATAGGAGTTGTCGTCATTTTATTAAGAAATCTGGACTTAAATGAAGGTTTATGTAATGGAACGCGTTTAATTATAAGAAAAATGTTAAATTGGACTATTTCCGCAGAAAGAATCACTGGAAAATTTACGGGAAAAATAGTGTTAATTCCAAGGATAGATTTAATTCCATCTTCAGTAGAAATACCTTACAATATGGTAAGAAGACCATTTTGCAATGACCATAAATAAATCACAAAGACAATCATTCACGAATGTAGGATTGTACTTGCCATCACCTGTATTTAGCCATGGACAACTACACTGAGAGACTCTTGGGGGGTACGTACCGCCAGATTTGGGGGCTTCGGACCGCCAGAGGCTTTGCGCACAGCGTGCGCGTGTGCAACGCACAGCGTGGGCGTGTGCGACGCACATGCGTGGAGGTCGTACAGACACACAACTGTGGAGGTTGGGTAGCGCCAGGCCTGTGGTGGCTGCTCGCTCGCACGTCTGGGGGTCTCGCACCACCAGAGCCGCGCTGGCGTATATACATATAAGCATATACATGTATACGCGCGTATGTATCACGGCAAATTTTCTTCTGTCCTTCATAACTCTGGTAGTTTTTGTTCGATCGACCTGAAATTTGGTGTGCGATCTCTTCGAACCCAAATGAACAACTTTGTCGCGAGAAGTTTTCTGTCGCTCGACTTTCCTCGCACACTTTTTTTCGTCAAAGTTGAAAAATCAGTTGCTATATTTACCGATTTTTTGTATCGCTCGATTGAACTTGTTGGCCAACGTGATTACATTATCAGCATCGCTGGAATTTCCCGCGTATGCTCAAAAATTTTTCAAGCGATTCCGAGCAATGGCAGCTGAGATATCGCGATTTTCATTTTTGAAAACCGCGTAGTCGCCCGGCGCCGGCCGCGTGCCGCTCTCCGAGCACAGGTGCGCGCGCACAACGACAACGTTCTTAACGCACAGCTCTGGGGGTCCGGCACCACCAGAACATTGCGCGTTTGCGACACTCAGCTGTGGAGGCATAACTCTGTTTTAAAACTGTGGAGGTCTGGGGCCCCAAGAGTTTCTCAGTGTATATGTAGCATTATCTCGGGTAAAAAATGAAAACATTCTCAAAATCCAATTATCAGAAAAATATAACCGAACTAAAATAATTCGTCGAAAACCCGCTGCCAAGTGCATTGGCAGTATAGTTTTTCAGAGATACTTCGTGTAAAATACAAATATTGTCGTATCATTTGCAATAATTTCAATATATGGAAGCCCGTTCAAAAATTTTTTTATCAGTCATACTTACAATAACGCCATAGAATCATTTTATGTATTTTTCCCAACATTAAAATTTCAATTCACAACACTAAGACTGACTAAACAAATTTTAACTCAGGCATATGAAAGCCCTGGCAATGACCGACCGATTGGTCAAACTCACGTTTGCACCATAAAATCATTCAATGGTTCGTTCCAATGCATCAGATTGCTCCATACCGTAGTTTAATTTTATAACTTTCGCCAAAAAACGTGCATTTTCCTTCATTAATTTAAAGCCGACGCATCCACAAATTTTTGTTTTTCACGATGAAAAATGAAAATGCTCAATGAGCTCTATTGATCCGTATCATCAGAATTTTCATCACGACGCTGATTCATGTACTTTTTTAATGGATCACGAGGCACATCTTGCCAAAAATGAGTTTTTTCCACCTTTCACGCCCACGCATCGATTTTCCCAAATGTCCAATCATGGATGTGAAAGCCAATTTGATGTTCTTCCGAGTGGACATGCTCGAAATTGCACCATATCAGGAGTCCACGTATTTGTCTGATCGCATAAAAATCACAAAGTAAACCACCATTTTTCAAGTACGTACTTCACGCCCACGCATCCACATATTTCAGTTTTTCACGATGAAAAATGAAATTGCTCGATGAGCTCTATCGATCCGTATCATCAGAATTTTCATCACGACGCTGATTCATGTACTTTTTTAATGATTCACGAGGCACATCTTGCCAAAAATGAGTTTTTTCCACATTCACGCCCACGCATCGATTTTTCCAGAATTTCAATCATGGATGTGAAAGCCCATTCGATGTTCTTCCGATCGGACATGCTCGAAATTGCACCATATCATATTATCACGTATTTCTCTGAACGCATAAAAATCACAAAGTAAACCACCATTTTTCAAGTACGTACTTTACGCCCACGCATCCACATATTTCAGTTTTTCACGATGAAAAATGAAAATACTCAATGAGCTCTGTGGATCTGTCTGATTCGAATTTTCATCGAGACGCGAATTGATCGATCCTTTTAGCGATCAATCTTGTACATCTTTTTCGAAATCTGTTTTTCCCACATTTTACGCCCACGCATAAATTTTTTCAAAGTTTGAACCATGAAACATTAAAGCCCTTCCAAGGATCTATCGATCAGTCATACCCAAATTTGTATCGTATCATTATTTCATAGATTTTTTTATGGTTTATCGGCAAAGAAAAAAAACTCAAGTTGCATTTTTCCATTTTTAACGCCCACCCATCGATTTTTTCAGAAATTTCAATACGGAACATCAAAGCGCAGGCAATTTCCTTCCGATCCCTTTTTTCCGTTTTCATGCAAGTCTACTCCTTCATGAAAATTTCTTTACATGAAAATTACCTGAGGATTAAATTTATATTATAACTAGCCAGTATCACTCACTCGCTATCGCTCGCTCGTGTCTTTCATTTTAGTGTAGTCGCATGACCTGCATTTCGTAGCACTTTTCACGGCACGGGTCTACCCAAATTTTTTTGACGCATTTGGACCCCCTGAAAATAATTTTTTTGGGTAGAACACGCGAAAGTGGTTAGGTCAATTGTTATTAACAGAAATAGCAACAAATTCATAATATGCGCTATTTTGATCGGAAAAAATTTTTTCATATTCTTCAGCTAATTTTAATTGAAAAATTATTCCATAATTTTTTTCGTAACGTTGATATTTTCCGAGAAAAAAATTCCTAAACTTTTAAAAAACGCTTATTTTGCAATTTTCAAACCGATTTTACATAAATAATTTTGCATAATTGCCAATCCAGCGACTGTGCATATTGTTCTTCAATCTCACATTTATCATATGAAACAGTTACTTGTTGTTATTTTTTGTATTTATGACATTTTTTTATCATCACAAATCAAGCGTTTCTGCAACTCGCGCACGGTTATACTAGCCACCACTTGCGGCATGAAGGTAAGTACCGGCCCAATATCATCATGATTCTACATATAAAAAAATGTCATGAATACAAAAAAATTACAACAAGTAACTGTTTCATATGATAAATGTGAGATTGAAGAACAATATGCACAGTCGCTGGATTGGCAATTATGCAAAATTATTTATGTAAAATCGGTTTGAAAATTGCAAAATAAGCGTTTTTTTAAAAGTTTAGAAATTTTTTTCTCGGAAAATATCAACGTTACGAAAAAAATTATGGAATAATTTTTCAATTAAAATTAGCTGAAGAATATGAAAAAAATTTTTTCCGATCAAAATAGCGCATATTATGAATTTGTTGCTATTTCTGTTAATAACAATTGACCTAACCACTTTCGCGTGTTCTACCCAAAAAAATTATTTTCAGGGGGTCCAAATGCGTCAAAAAAAATTTGGGTAGACCCGTGCCGTGAAAAGTGCTACGAAATGCAGGTCACGCGACTACACTATTTGCTCTATCAAGAATAAAGGAAAATAATGAAATTTTTATCGGAATTATTGGTGAATAATTCAAAGTATCTACGGACGCTTTTACATCAACATGTATCTCACCTCTAGGCTATCCAAAATAAGGTCCCGATGTCTGATTTGAGATGTAAATTTTTACCTCATTCCAAAGCTTTCTCTTTGAGAAAGCAAAATATCATAATCAGGAATAGATTTTGTTATTATGATGAATTTTCGTCAAACCTTGAGAAACATCCATGGGAATGAATATAATTCCTACTATAATATAAATATAATTTTTGTTGCATCTTATCACTAGATTGCAATTTAATAACTCTTGCCATGAAAAAATGCAATTTTCTCATGAAATTAACGCCCAAGCATCGACATTTTTCAATTTTCAACGATGAAAACGGGAAGCGCTCAATCAGCTATATCTATTTGTCGGATCAGAATTTCCACCACGACGCTGATTCGTAGATTTTTTAACGATTTATGAGCTCAACTTACTAAAAGTCAGTTTCCACATATTTTTCGCACACGCATCGATTTTTCCAAAATTCTCCATTTCTTCCAAATTTCAAGTATTTTTTTCGAACGAATTCTAACTTCTTACAAATTGAAACACCGACTTTTAAGTACATACTTCACGCCCACGCATTGACATTTTCAGATTTTTCACGACGAAAAATTAAATCGCTCAATGAGCCTTATCGATATCTTTAATCAGAGTTTTTATCACGACGCTGTTTCATATATCTTTTCAACGGTTCATGCGGCACAACTTGACAAATGTAAGTTTTTTTCATATTTCACGCCCACGCAACGATTTCTCCGAAATTTACCCCATGGATATTCAAGCTTATTAGATGTTCTTTCGATCGAATATACCCTAAATTGCACCAGATCATAATCTCACGTATTTATCTGAACGCGAACAAATCACATAGTAAACCATCAATTTTCAATTACATACTCCACGCCCACGCATCCACATATTTCAGTTTTTCACAGTGAAAAATGAGAATGCTCAATGAGTTCTATCGATCCGTATCATCAAAATTTTCATCACGACGCTGATTCATGTATATACTTAAATTGTATTAGTTTTTACGTATTTTTTCGTGTAATAATTTTTTAGCCTGATGAGGCCAGTTAATCTTACTGGCGAAACGTCGCATTAGATGAACATGTGGTGGATTTTGTGAATTTTCCTTCTTTCACTTCACTCTGGATTGTCCCTCAAAGATCGACAATTTACACATAATTCGACATTTTATCCGAATTCTATAATGAACCCAATTTCTACATAATACCAAATTTCAATGTTAGTCATGTACATTTTACTGTACATGAGAGGATTCAGGGGTAGAAAAGAAACACGAGTCACGCGAGATTTTCAGTAGTGTTGACACCAAGTGATGATATGATTCGTCAATTCATCAAAATTCTATATCGACTCTAATTTTCACATGTTGCCAACATTCAATGTTAGTCCTGTACATTCTGAGAAAAAAAGAAAAAAATTCAAGAAAAAAAAATGATCTCTGAAAACTCACCTGAATTCTCAACTGAGATCTCACCTGAGTTCTCACCTGAGATCTCACCTGAGGATTTCCAGTATGGTAGTTTTAGTAGAAATTAATGAATAACTTTCTCTTTAATCAAACTCTTTGCATTCCTCATTGGACAAGTCTGAACCATATAAAAACCATGAGCGCTTAACCACATGTTGGAAGTAGCGTTTTACAGTCACTCACTTGCAATGCATCTAACCTCTTGTAGGGAGTGACGCAGTATTTGAGTGCACTGCACATGAATTCTAGCCTGCTGGCCTGACCATATGTTGGGGAGAGAGAGAGAGAGAGAGAGAGAGAGAGAGAGAGAGAGACCGCACCACGAACGAGATCCTAGTACCGCGCCGCGTGACGTCAGCCAAAGACGGCCGGAGTGGACTCGGCCGGCCGAGCGCGCGGCAGAAGTTTTAGTCTTATGCCGGCCCTCGCGCGCGGGAAAACATGTCTTCGAAGAGAGACCACCTGAGGTGTTCTCGCGCGCGTGAATACGTGCCTTCGAGCTGAAATCGCACGAAGTGTTTCCACAGCCGACATCGAGAACCACCAATTTCCCCTCCATCGCCGAATCCGTCGACCGCATGCTCGGATCCAACCAGCGAATGAGCCACGCGAAAGCGCCGGAGCAGGATGAGATAACGTTGCCGTGTAAGTACCGCCTCTGATAGCCATCTCTCTCTCTCTCTCTCTCTCTCTCTCTCTCTCTCTCTCTCATTTTGCTAAGGTGTCCATCACACACAATGAGAGAGCTTCGGTCTACCAGGATATAATATCTTCGGCTTCCGAGGAAGATGGCTTTTGTTTACAGAAAATCAATATCAATGATATTATCCTGAGCATCTCTCATTTTACATCTCAGTCGGTAGGTGAAGATGATATACCACCGAGAATCATACTTGATGCTCTGCCCGTAATTGAGGACAAAATCGTGAACCTGTTTAACTTCTCCCTTCGCAAAGGCATCTTCCTATCATCATAGAAGAAGGCTCACGTTCTTCCGCTGAAGAAATCGGTCTCCCGTCGTCGCCGTCCGACTTTCGTCCCATTGCCCTCTTGAGTTTCCTGTCTAAGGTCCTCGAACCACTCCACTCAAACGGCACTGCTGAGACTAACAGAGGACATCAGACTGAGAATGGACAAAAAGAAACTGACTTTGCTTTTGCTTTTCGACTTTAGTAAAGCCTTTGACAAAATCTCACACTCTAGAATGCTGAAGCGTCTAAGGGATATCGGCTTCACCAGGACTGCTCTCTCGTGGTTTCACTCATATCTTACTGATAGACAACAAGACACGCTTCTCTTTTGCATATACATAGATGACCTACGTGACCTACTTGACATTTATACTCAGGTTCCACTGGAAGGGCTCGCTGAGGGCATAGCGTTGCTTGAGAAGGCAGCTGCGGCCGTCTCGAGTTGGGCTGGCGCTGCTTCGCTAGTGCTCAATGCCGGAAAAACTCAAGCCATAGCTTTTGGGTCCTCACATTACATCAATCTTATGCACAAAGAAGCACTCTATGCATCCGGCATTGGGATCGGCGGAGCTCGCGTGCCGTTCTCGAGCACGGTTAAGGATCTAGGTGTGGTGCTAGACGAAACCCTATCTTGACGTCAAAACACCGACGGAATCACAGAGAAGTTTAGTCAAACCATGTATAGTTTGCGATTTTTCCGTAAATATACGACCGAAGTCCTACGTAGGCGCTTATCGATGGCTCTGCTGTTCCCTCATCTTGACTACTGTTCTGCGATATACCTTGACGCACCTCAAGAACAAAAACAAAGAATACAGGTACTGCAAAATTTATGTGTTAGATATGTTTTTGGTGTGAGGAGGGACGAACACATCACTCCTTATAGGGCCAAGCTGGGCTGATTGCGCACGGATATAAGGAGGCAATATTTCATGGCTGTACTTTTGTACAAGATCCTGCGCATCCGCGAACCAAAATACCTTCTGAGCCTCTTCACTAGGTATGTGTCCACTAGGCCCTCCAGGGGTGATGCACCGGAAAATGAGGAATACTTTTGGACTAAATTCCTTCCAGGTGCAAGCAGCGCACCTCTGGAACTCCCTTCGGTCCTCGGATAGAAACCTGCCGTCTTTGTCAAGTTTCAAACGTTCCATAAGAAACTACTTTTCAGAATTAAATGAATGACCTTAACATCTTTTATAAAGTTCCTTACGATGACCAATTTGTCTGAATCTATTATGACCAGCTGTATAATTATTATATCAATACTGACTCGTTATCTGTGATAATTAGTTCTACGAATTTTACTATGATTGACAAGGATGATATGTAAAAAAATGTTTTAGTTAAGTGACCGTTATTTTTAAAAAGAAGACGGATATTTTTGTAAATACGAATTTTGTATAATTTATACAATAAAACATATCTATCTATCTATCTATCTATCTATCTCCCGGCAAACAACTTTGAAGCGTGTAATCTGATGAAGCTTAAAACACGGGATGACAAAAATTCATTGACGTTTATGAAGTTTGGAGGATGAGGCAACTTGGCTTCAGCGCTACTACCCCAGACTGGATCTGTACTTGAGGTGACGAGCAGCGGCCTCATGAGAGAAAGATAAGCCTTGGACAGTTGTAACTCATGAATTCTAGGAATTTTTAACTCGATAAATACGCGCCTAATCGAAAAATTACCAGGAATAGTTTCGATTTGTAAATGAGGTCATGTTAAATGAGGTGCGATTTTTGGTTTTCCAAAATACTGATTCTTTTTACATATTACGTCCGCCATATTGGATCAGTCATCTTGAGTTTTGATAATCTGATTGCGGATTCGTATTTAATGATCGTTAAAACCCTTCAATATACCTACACGAATACGCGTATTTGATAGAAACTTTGGATCTGCTAAGTGAACTAAGAGTTATTTTTCTTTATTCACTAAATCTGCCATTTTGAGGTCGTCAGATTGAGTACCAAAAAATAACTATGGTATATTTCGAAAGTTCAACAAAACGTCGAGATTTTATGAGTCTTCGTTTTGTGACAGAAAATTTTTTTCGTTACGAAGTATTGGTAAAAGAAAAAAATATGTCGAAATGTTGGTACGTTTTTCCAAAAAATACCGCCATATTGGATTTTTTTGAGACCAAATCCAAAATCGAATTCCGGAATCGTGTAGAGCGACCCCGAAAACATAGAGAATGACTAGTCTCATTTAATAGAAACAATTCTCTCTTCATTTGGTACACATACAAAGTCAGACAAAAAATACAGGCGTCTTGGGCCCTAACCTTTAGAGGGCCGGGATTTGGAAGAGCATATCGCCCTCAGAAAACTGGTATTTAAGGGACCTCATATTAATGATTGATCATACACAAAGTGTAGATCATGAGGTGCGTCAATATATTGATTTTCCGGTCCGGAACGGAACTGCTAATGTTAAAAATTTCAAAATTTCAAAAATGAATTTTTAAAAGTAGAAAACGCTTCTTTCTTTATGAGAACATTATATAAGTTAAATTTGTAGATTTAATTAAATATTTAAAGCATTTTGGAGGGTTTATAGTCAAATTTTATAACCACTTGTACAATGTAGAGAATACAGGTTTAATGGATTTGGGGTAGGTGAAAAGGAGTGTGGAGGAGTAAATTTATCTTAAATGACTTTAATAAGTGAAAATAATGATGAATTAATATATATTTTAGTCTGAAAATAAACATTAAACAAGTTCTTATGATGCGTCAAAATATTAACTTTCCGGCCCTCTAAAGGTTAATGGGTTATAGATCACGCGTACTACAAACTTACCCGCAAGTCTGTGCGGGTGGATGTAAACAGCAGTTGCTTTGCAACTTGAGAAGTTGGGAAATATATATTCGAAATTCTCACACGCCCAACCAGACCATAGCAGCAGCGCAGCAGCGCAGCAGGACACGATTAGCACGCACTATACAGCAGAGTCTCCGCAATATCACCACCCATTACACCCTCTTCGCATGCGTTAAGCACTGATTGTTGATGTTAACACTTCTACACAGTGGTACACTGAAAAACTTTTGGCACTACGACAGCGCCGACTATAGGACTATGGTTGCGCCGAGTGCCCGGCACTTGAGACGTGCCGAGTCAGCAGCTCTACAGCGCCGAGTTCTATAGCAGAACCATTCGCCCGAGAGCCCGGCGCTGTGGGACTGCCGAGTCCGGCAATTTATCCGTTCTGAGCCACTGGATTTTTCCCAGCGCTATAAATACATGGGCTGAATAAGAAAACCCTGACCCCGGACGTGTTCAGGTAGTTAGGGTCGCCGAGGGCAGTGTCCAAGGGTGCGCTCCAGGTACTTCTGGGTTGGAGGAACTGACCCTGGACCCGTGGTCAGGCTAGCCAATGAGCGTGTTCCACGGGTGCGCACCTGGTATTTTCCCTCGATCAACCAGATCCTGGATCGGACCGATGTCCAAGTAGTCAGGGTAACCGATGACGGTGTTCCAAAATTTAGCTCCTGGTATTTTTGCTTGGGGAAGCTGACCCTTGACCTGAACGATGTCCAGGTAGTCAGGGTACCCGATGACGGAGTTCCAAGGGTACGCTCCTGGTATTTTCCCTTGGTCAACCTGATCCTGGACCGGACCGATGTCCAGGTACTCAGAGTACCCGATGACGGTGTTCCAAAGGTGCGCGCCTGGTATTTTTGCTTCGGGAAGCTGACCCTTGACCCGAACGATGTCCACGCGGCAAGGGTCGCCGATGACAATGTTTTAGAGGTGCGCTCCTGGTATTTTTGTTCCGGGAAAATGACCCTGGACCCAAATGATGTCGAGGTAGTTAAGGTCACCTTCTGAAGCAAAAATACCTGGAGCGCATCACGTCATCGGGTACCCTGACTACCTAGACATCGTTCGGGTCCAGGGTCAGCTTCTCCAATCAAAAATAGCAGGAGTGCACTCTGGATCACCGTCATCGGCGACCATAAGTACCTGGACATCGGTCGGGTTCCAGAGTGAGCTTTCTCAAGCAAAAATACCTGGAGCGCACCCATGCATCACCGTCATCGGGTACCCTGACTACCTGGACATCGTTCGAGTTCAGGGTCAGCTTTTTCAACCAAAAATACCAGGAGCGCACCCCTGGAACAGCGTCATCGGGTACCCTTATCACCTGGACATCGGTCCGGCCCAGGGTCAGGTTGGCAAGGGAAAATACCAGGAGCGCACCGCTGGAACACCCTCATCGGCTACCCTAACTACCTAGACATCGGTCCGGTCCAGGGTCGGGACACTGCCCTCGGCGACCTTAGCCACCTGAACATCATCGTGGATTAGGGTATATCCTTATACAAATAATACTTTTGGACTACAGTGCTGAGATGCGGCGCTACGGTAGTCCCGGGAGACGGCATTGTGGTTATGCCGTATATGGTATAGTACAGTATTGCCGACCCGGCGCTGTGGTGTTGCCGACCCGGCAATCCAGTAGTGCCGAGTTGTCGGCGCAACTGTACGAACCAATCTGGCGCTACTGTTGTGAATAGTGGCACTACAGTAGTGCCGAAAGTTTTTCAGTGTACGTCATCCAGTAGCAAGAAGTAGAACAAGCACGACAAACCACGTGAAGCAGGCACACTCGCACATAGCAGGACAACGCCCAAAGGAGCAGCACTCAGGTGTGAATATGAGAATATACACACCGCCTCGAGCCTAAACCCCAAACGTGTCACCGCAATGAGTCCCGGAGCGAATGTACGCGTGTACCGCCACTTCGCAGCACCGCCACCGCATCCTGAGAGCGAGTAGAGTGAGAGAGAGAAAGAAAGAGTTAGCAGCAGCAGCAGCAGCAGCGTTAAAGGTTGATGGTGCAGTACGTGGTGCGGCCCCGGTCTTTTCTCCAATGACCACGTGCGTTGGCGAGGGTGCCAACGCAGATCGTACGCCGCGAACAACGGGCGCCGGCCCTGGCGAGGGCTTTCATCCCTCCTCCCCACGAGAACAAGCGAGTCAGCGCGGTCGACTCCATTCGAGTCCCCGCATGTTGTTCTTCTCCGCGCGATATAGCCCGTGCTCACGAGAGCTAGCACATGCCGCGGCGTCGCTCCGGCTGGATCGGCAAGTAGTCTCTCCGTCCATTAGTGATGGGTTTCTCGGTCACAAGGGAAAACATTGTGTTTCGTATTTTTCATTTTTCGGAGGGTTGTTACATAGTCCACCCTTTCAGACTAACGCAGATCATTCAAAGTAGGTCCATGAAACGTATAACCAGAATAAACTAACCGAAAATAAACTTTTACTATTAATAAAGTTGTATATGGAAACAGTATTTAGAACTCCATGGAATCTTTTGAATCTTTTAGCTATCTAGTTCAAATAAAAATAGTTTTCATGATGTTCAATAGATTTTGGAACCATTATGCGATAAATTCTGCTTGAACTGGTAGTAGAGTGATTTGAAGTAATAATGTGGCTTCTCCATCAGATTTCAGAACCTCCACTTCTCAGACCAACTTTTGAATCTTTGGGTATCTGTTTTATAAAGCAGTCATCCAGAAATTGAGCCATAGACATATATAGATGTTTTTCTACTCCAATTAGATTATGGTTGACATCTGGATACACCTGAAAAATTATATCAATTTATTTCCTCCAGATATAGCTTGAAAAATCATTGATAAGCTTCAAACATCCATTGCATGGACTCGTTGAAAATGAAGTTAAGACAACTGGTGCGCTTATCTATCTACCAATAGGCGAGAGAGCACCCTCCACTGGCAAGTCAAGACAGCTGGAGCCAGATGGAGTGTATATTTTGAATTCGGATCACGAAATTATCAATTTCATGATAGGTGTCATGATAGGTATCATTTTTGGATGTTATCCGGGGGAATCGAATTCATTATTCCATTTCCCCAACAGAGGTCTGAATTTTTCTCATGTAAGATATGATAGTAACGGGAAATCAGTAGATTCCGTTGACCTGATTTTAGAAAAAAGTATTCCATTTATTCCATAAGATTATGTTGTTAATGCCCAACCTTTGGAGAGGGTCCCATATGTACATGTTTGATGGAAAACTGCTTGGTTTTTATAAACCTGATTGATAGTTTCTGTGTCCGCGCGGGGGAACTTGTAGAGCACTCGAAAATTGTGCTTGCGTGCAGTCTCCTCGGCTTGCTTCAAAATTGTCGGTGTCCGGTCACGGCCCCCCAGTTACTTGTTGGCTGCAGGCGGGACTCCTTTGGCTTTGCAGTTATATCAGTGTGGCACGTAACCCGCGACACGCCCTAGAATTTTGCGGTGGATTTTTGTTCGTAAGAATGTTTGCTGCAAACATCTGTTGCTTTCGGTGGTGGGTGTATTTCTACTGTGGCCGATTGCTTCTCACTCTTTTACACTCTCCGTGACGTCACATTGATAGGGTCGCGGAACGCTCTTCAGAGGTACCGAAGCACTATGCAAGTAGTCAAAAAGCTTTTGATACGGTCAATGCTTCGGATGGGTTGCGGAGTAACACTATAACGTCAGTGATCGCTTTTTCTTCATCCTACTGCGCGATAAAATACTCTTGCATATGTATATGAGGTCTAACATTACGCGACTTACTTATTCCTGATAATTATTTATATATATGGGACATTTCACACCAACTCAGCATGGAAAAGATTTACTTTCAATTTCATTCTATGAATTTTGATATGAATGGTCACCTTAACACATTTTTTCATGCCCATATATAATAAAATTCACTGATCGCTATATTTTGATTTTTTTTGCACGAGACAAGTGCGCGAGCATTTGGGGGCTCCGGAGGCGAGAGAGAGAGAACAATAGAGCAGGTACCGCTGCCGGGCGGATGCGCCGGACTGTCACCTGCGCACGCTTTCTTTTACATCGGGTTCAGGTGCATTCGTTTTTTTCACATAGGATTCCGCAGTGACACTGGTCACGCCGAAGACCAGGATGTAAGGAGGCTCGGTTGCCGGAAAAGTCATGAAAACTGACTTTCCTAGCCGATGCGCACTTTTCTAGCTCGGTTAAGATTGAGTCGATGATACATTGGAAATCGGTTTTTGATCGATTTCAAAGCGAGATCATTTTTACTCATACTTTATGCGTAGGTTAAGCAAATTCGACCGATCCAATGACTCCTTAATCAGGATGGTTGTTATGAAATCGAATTGAATAATGATTGAGTTAAAATTAAAAGCTAGTTATAGCCAATATAGTTGTGGTATATATGTGAGTAGCGTAAATGAACGAGGGATTGAGTGAACGCGACGATCACGAGAGCAAGAGTATTTGTGTTTGTGATGGATCGAAATATGTATGTGACGAATGTATAACGAGCTCAGTCTTACGACAGCTACGATACGAGCTACACTATCTAGCTAGTCTCCTTGTAATTATAGTGAAAATAAATAATAGTTGAGATTACATACTATCCCTTCATTCAACCATCCTCATCCCTGCCTATCGTACGATAAGTACCAAATGTATCAGCACGAGAGCAATTCGGCAGTTTAGTGGCTTAATACACACTGTTATATGGATTTACATAATATTGATTCACAAAAATTAAGAAAACACGAAAAATTCGCCTCGCTTTCGAACGAAAACGTGCCTAGGACAGAAGATAAACAAAAGGCGTTAGGAGTCGATCAGCTCGCATCAATACAGAGCACATCAGCTAATAACAGCAACTCCGAGGTCGACAAGGTAGAAGTAAATACAAGCGATAAAATTAATTCTCCAGACGACGGAGACGACGAATTTCTGGATACAGCAGTGAGTCAAATCAGTTCATCCAGCAGAGAAGGTGAAATGGAAAGGGTCAATTTCGAATTCCATAAAAAAAGGACAGCTGGGAGAAATATGTAGAGCACCTTGAATTACACTTCGTGGCGAACAAAGTCACAGAGGAAAATATAAAAACAGCACTGTTACTTACAAAATGCGGGGCTGATACATACAAATTGATCAGAGAACTTTGTGCTCCCGACAAGCCAAAGGATAAAATATTCGCGCAGATTGATACAATCATGGAGGCGCACCTTTGCCCTAAAAAGAGTGTTAGAATGGAGAGGTATATATTCAATCAAGCCAAGCAAAATACAGGGGAAGCAGTTGGTAATTTCATCGTACGATTGGAAGAACTTGCCATCAATTGCGCATTTACGGACCTAAAGGAACCTTTAAAAGATCAGCTGGTAAGCGGTATCACGGACCACGGGACAAGAGTGGCACTCTTTGCTGAACCTGACTTGAAGTACGACAAAGCTGTAGAGATTGCCACTACCAGAGAGGCAGCGATTAGGAATGCGGCACTCACAAGGCAAATTCGCAGCAACTCATCCATCCAGCACATGGGACATTCGAAGAAACAGCACAACAAGGCTACAAGCAACAACAACCAACAACGAGGTAACGGTAACCGGCATAGCGACTACAAGCAGGGACGCAATCATGCTCACAAGGCGAGTAATCAGTCAATTTTGAAATTCCGAAATGATAGATACATATGTTTGTGTTGCGGTGCTATCGATGAGCACAAACGAATGTAAACATAGAGATAAAATTTGTAAATACTGTGATAGAAAGGGACATTTGGAAAAGGCTTGTATTTCCAAACACGGGAAAACGAAAATATTCGAAAATAGTACTTGCAATGAGCGAAAAAACTGAATTCTTGTGGAAGTAAACGAAACTGAAAGTTCAAGCAGTGAAATCGATAGTGATTGTTACTGGATATCAAAAACAATTGAAAATACTTGTAATAAAATTACCACCGAGCCTTGGTACACAGGGATTATTATTAATGTTACAAAGATTAAAATGGAAGTGGACACTGGCACATACGTTACCGCCATGTCGAAATATGACTGTAGAAAATATTTTCCAAATGTCACCTTGGAACAAAGCGAACTAGTATTAACATGCTTCGGCGGTTCATCGCTGAATCCGATAGGTAAATTAGAAAATGTAAAAGTGAATTACAATAACATTGAAAAGTTCCTAAACATATACGTAGTTAAGGGGAAAGAGCCAATATTATTAGAGAGACAATGGCTTGCAGCACTTTAATTATGGCCATGCAAATTCAATACGGATGCACAGTCAAATAACGTTTTTCAAATTCTCAGTAACAGTATCAAACAAAAAATGATAAATGATTTTCCTATTCTATTTTCGGACACACAAGGGTGTTACACCGGTTGAAAAGTTCACCTAGAATTCAAAGAAGATGCCAAACCGATACAATTGAAGCCACATCATGCTCCTTTTGCATTGATGCCGAAGATCTCTAAAGAATTGGAAAGACTAGCTTCAGGCAATCTGGAACCGGTGAATTGCAGTGAATGGGCTACACCCATTATTCCGGTATTAAAAAAAACGGTGAAGTTAGAATCTGCGGGAATTTCAAACTTACAGTGAATCTGCAACTTGTCATCAAAAGGCACCCTATACCATTGAAAGAAAAAATATTTTACACATTGAGAGTGGGTAAAAAGTAGTCACAAATAGATCCCAAACATGCATTCATGCAATTCGCCTTAGACGACTATTCTAAGAATGCACTGACCATTATAACGCGTGACGGGCTATACAGATACACGAAATTAGGCGAGGGTATCACGTCTAGCCCCGGAGAGTGTCAGGATATTCTGGAAGATATCCTGAAAGGGATAAAAAAACACAGAAACATACATCGACAATATATATTGCACAGGTAGCACCGATGAAGAGCACGTTGAGACACTGACGGAAATTTTCTCGCGGCTAGACAAAGCGGGACTAAGAGTAAATATACGAAAATGCGACTTTTCAAAAGACGAGATTGAAGTCCTTGGTTTCGTATTGAACAAAGACGGGTTAAATCCGAGCGATGCCTAAGTAAAAGCGATAAAAGATGCGCCAGTTGTGACGCGGTAAACGCGTCAGGGCAGCACCGCGAGAACAAGACGAGACCGAGTGTGTGTGTGCGCGTATGTGTGAGCGGCGAGTGGTGTATTGCGCTGGCGCGCTGCGGCTGAATTGGAGTGGCGGCGGCCGACCCCGCGCGCCCGAGAGAACGGGCCGTGCGTTGCGTAACTTTGGCGCGCGGGGAGGGGATCCAGGTTGAAGTAGATTCACTCCCTACCTGTGCCCGCTCCCTCGGCGCGCACCTGTGCCGCATCGCGACAGGTGAAATTACGAAGCGGATTGTAGCATGTGTGGCTAATTTGCATTGGCCGCTGACTCTACAGGTATGTAAAGTCGAGCGGCCGGAATAGAGACAGCGACGCGCGCGCTCTGTCGGAGGGCCTGCTTAGCGGGACTGACAGCGCGGCGCGACATTCGGAGCTTGACCGCCGTGCGAGCCGGACGCGCCAGTCCTCGAAACCGCCGAACCGGGAGCCCTCCGCGACTTCGAGCTTGCCGCCAGCCTTGGGAGAGACGAGAGGTCCAGAGCCGAGGCCGCAGCAACCGATCCAGCCGAGCAAATTCCCGTGGAGTGTGAGTAGAGAACCGGCGTGGTGTGCTCTCGCGCACGCGATCGCGCCGAATCATTAGTTTTTAAGTCGAGTGAGTAGTGTGTGAGCGTAAGTGAGAGAGAAATATGGGAGTGTCAAGATACAACGCGCGAGAGAGAGAGAGAGAGTTCGGGAGTGCCGAAATTAAGCGCGCGAGAGAGAAACGGAGAGCGAGAAATATATTAGAGATTGAGAGAGCGAGAGAGTGAATGAGAGAGAGAATTGAGTTGTGTTAGCCGCGATCGGGTAGTGGTGCCGCTGGTCTACAACAGTAGACCGCGGAGAAAACGTTAGCCGCGTCCGGGTAGTGGTGCCGCCGGCCTACGTCAGTAGGCCTCGGAGAATTCGCTACGCGAGCTCGCGCAAACGGCCGCGCGCCCGCATCGTGGCCTTTGATTTATCCCAAATTTCTCACGTCGATTCCCCAACGACGCGGTTCGAAGCTGTCCTCACCTGAGAATAAATTTTGCGTACGAGTGATTATATTTTTCGACGATATATTCGGGGTGCGCGAGAAGCTCCATAGCGAGTTTCCTCGCAATAAAAATATCTACCGTCGCACAGTACCACAAAATACGAAACAATTGGAAGCTTTTTTAGGTTTAGTCAATTTTTACGAAAGATTTCTCGAAAACAGGGCAGATCACATATGGCCTCTTCACGAACTAAGCAAAAGCAAAAAATGGTTTTGGTCGGAGAAATGCCAAAAAGGGTTCGATTGGGTTAAAAAACAGATTAACTCCGATAAAGTACTTGCGTTATTCGATCCAAATATGCCATTAGTATGAGCATTTGACGCGAGTGACTACGGATTATCCGCCATACTATCACATCGATACAAAGATGGTTCAGAATGCCCGATAGCGTTCGCATCGAAAATCATACCGAAAAACGAGCGTCATAGAGCCATTATCGACAAAGAGGCAGGAGCTATAATTTTTGGTTTTAAAAAATTTTTTCAATACGTTTATGATACAAAAATAATTTTGATAACGGATCACGAGCCTCTTAAATTCATTCTTGAAAGAAAAAACCTGTCTACAATGTTACATAGTAGACTACAGCGATGGGCTTGGTTTTGATCGGGATATGATTATGATATACAGGTTGTAAAATCCAAAGCGAATGGCAACTGTGATGCGTTATCACGCTCACCTATCGAAGACAATACTCAAATTTTTGGTCATGAGTTTACTAACATGAATTACATTACAGAATGGACAGAACAGTCAATCACTGACTTTGATAGAGTGAAGACAGCTACCTCCTTTGATAAACTATTGAGAAAAATTATTTCCTACATACATGGAGGTTGGCCAAAAGTTAACGAATTGTCTACGACGGAAAAGCATTTTTATAATAGGAAAAATGAATTGTTATGTGACAATGGATGTATTACATGGGGACATAGACTCGTTATCCTGGATCAACTACAAAGTAAAATGCTGAAGGAGATACATGTAACTCATCTAGGCATAGTAAAAATGAAGCAAATGGCCAGAAACTACTTCTGGTGGCCTAATATTGATGCAGACATAGAAGCGTTGGCAAAAACTTGTAAGATTTGTCTAAAATCACGGGTGAACACAACAAAAACGGCGCTTACGCCGTGGTTATGGCCAAGTAAACCCTGGTCACGATTGCATATAGATTTTATGCGCCCGTTCCATGGAAGCATTATTGTAGATGCGCATTCCAAATGGCCCGAGGTAGTAAATATGAAAAAAAATACCACATCCACCAAAACCATACAGAAACTAGACACCATTTTCGCGAGATTCGGTTTACCTGACATGATTGTAAGTGACAACGGTCCACAACTGACGTCGGACGAATTTCGAAAGTATTCAAAAAAACACAAAATCGCATATGTTTTTTCTGCACCATACCATCCAGCCACAAACGGTGCAGCGGAAAACTTTATACGTACCGTTAAAGGTAAGGTGAAAAAGATGGTACAAGACGGCTATTCAGTTGATACAGCGTTAAATAGATTTCTCCTCGATTATAGGAATACTGAACATAGCACAACTAATGAAAAACCGTCATTTTTGATGTTTAATCGTAAACAAAAGAATCGTCTTGAGCTACTTAGTACAGAACGTCAATTCTAAAAAGATGGGAGATCACAGATAAACTGTACAGCGAAAGCGAGAATATCGAAAAAAACGAGCCAAGTAATAACAAAAATGTTCAAAGTGAAATGGGCAATAGTGAAAACCATCACGAAAAACGTGTGAGAAGGAAGCAACAGAAAGGCAAGAAAATCTGAGCGTCCAAGCGCACTGGTTGTAAGATGTTCTGCGGGAATAGCGAACAAACAAGACCGATAACTAGAAAGAGGGGAGTTGTGGTATATGTGTGAGTAGCGTAAATGAACGAGGGGTTGAGTGAACGCGACGATCACGTGAGCAAGAGTATTTGTGTTTGTGATGGATCGAAATATGTATGTGACGAATGTACAGCGAGCTCAGTCTTACGACAGCTACGATACGAGCTACACTATCGAGCTAGTATCCTTGTAATGATAGTGAAAATGAATAATAGTTGAGGTTACATACTATCTCTTCATTCAACCATCTTCATCCCTGCCTACCATACCTTACAATAGTCATTGATAAATAATCATTATTTCACTAGGATAAGCTAAAATAACTTGTAAAAGTAAAGAGAAGGGGAAAGAACTGTCCTCCCTAAGGAGTGCCGAAGACAGCGTATCTATCCTTCTCTCTCTACTCATTGAGTCCTGTGGAAATTTTGGGTATCAATAGGGCCCGTTCCGCGTAGGAAAAGTCAGTCTGAATGTGTCCTTTGCAAGGTAATATCTAGGTAATATCTAGAGAGAGAGCTGGGTGACCGTTGACTTACAGTTAACGCGAGTCCACCTCTCGTGATTTCCACAGCACTAGGTGTTTGTGAATTGCACGGCTCTGGGAACAGGCTACGCTGCTTGGACAAACTGGACCTGCCTTTGTAACAACATTTCCTCACGAAGACGAGTCTTACTCCGAATTCGTAAAGGAAAGGATTACAATAAAAAGAGCTAAAAGTATGTTTACCTTTTGTTGATTGAATTTGTTCAAGCCCTTGACAGGCAGCAATTTGAGTAAATTAAGGTTGAATTTGTTTAAGCCCTTAGTAGGCAGCAGTTTGAGTGAATTGAAATTGAGCCAAGTAGGCTTTGTCATAATATATTTTCTTCAAAAATCTTCGTTGGTTTGGGACCCTCGGATTGTTACCTGTACGGGATGTACACTAGCATCCACCCAGCTAAGATGGTACAAGCGTTATTACTGTGAAGTGTGAACATCCGATCATCGAGCTACAATTTTTGAGCTAAGTGGGAAGTACTAATGGGCTTCACCCATTACTACATCCACTCCTGAGACGCGTTTCCTTTTGTATTACTCGCGGGTAAATATATCGGTTCGCGTTAAGTTTTGCTGCCAGCCGCGATTGTTTCATTTTGTTTGTTCACGCGTCGTATTTTTATTTTCAATTCGATAGACTCCGTAAATTATAATGGTACGTATACCCAGGTATAGGATTATGTTCCTGACTGAAAAAGCGCCATAAATCTTGCCGAAAACCCATTGATCAAACCTTTGATATTGACGAGTTAGATTTGTTTGTGAATAAAGTTGCATCAGAGATTTAGTACAATCCAACTGATGCAATAATACCGGGTTTTAAACCCAGTAATAGGCCTCCGCCACGCCCGGTGGATGGATCTTTTAAGTATTGTAAAAAACATTTGTTTGAAGTTGAGGAAGCCCTCTAGGATGGAAGTTAGATTTGTAAGGTTCAATGTATAAATTAAGATAATGAATTTAAAATAAATAATATTATTTTGTGGATTTCAATTTATCATTAATATGTAAAAGTGTTAAGTCCTCTATTTTCTCCACGAACTTGAAATAAAAAATCTCGCGGAAAATATCAGTGCCGCTTTTAATTTATGTTCGATCCTAGCGGAAGAAAAATATTTTTTCCATTAAGATATAAAAACCGGAAAGATTAAGAAAGTCAATACTAATAACGTAGATGTAGAGTATGTAGAACTGGAGGACGGTTGCATTTGTCCAGCTCCATTTCATAATTTGCCTCCAGTTTTGATTTTGAGCGAGGTCAAGATGCTCCGTCTGAGAAAAAATTCAAAATTATCATTCTTTGTTCTTATTATGAATGGAAATTCCACTTGTAGTACGAACTGGTCTTTTTCTATATAGTAATCGTATAAGACTAGCATAGGGATTACCGTCTATGTCGAGTGATTTAATCCATCTCAATATGTGATTATGAACTTAAAGGCTCAGTTGAATGTATCAATATTCAAGAAATATTTCAATGCCAATCCCATAGTCTCTATAAGGGTATAGAGGCTATTATAAAATCGTGTCAAATTGACTGCACGTGTAGCCGATTTGGTTCTTTTGCGTTTTTTTTAAACTGCCATTTTCGATAGTTCAAATGGTCGGGTAAAAACCGTAAAGATGGTTTCTGATAGGTATTGAGCTCGCCTTCAAGACACTGTTTGCAGAATTCAAAAATTCAAAGTTCGTCATCAATTCGCGAAAAACCTTCAGCGGGTGGCGCATTGGCTGCAGTTGGCCCGGAGATGTCGGAGGCGACGACTTGCCACGGTCGCTCGATAATTTGGCGGCTCATCAAGCCGGCCGGTTTGCACTGCTCGACCTCGCACTGCTGGTAAATCTGGCAGCCGCGCATGTAGTTTGTCTCCTCGACATACATCCTCGGCCAATAATATTTATCGCTCGGACGAGCGTTTTTACCCTTCCGAAGTGTCCGGCTGTTGCTTCGTCGTGGCACTCACGGAGGACGCTACTCTTATCCTCTTGGCGTACGACAAGCTTCCACGAGCTGTCGTCTACCCCCAAGAGATTTCACATCTCTTGATTCGGGCAAAAACGATAAAGCTGCCCGCCGACGATTTTCCACTGCGGGTGGTTGTTCGGATCGTCGGCTACTTTATCGAATTGCTCTCAGTACCAGCAATCTTCGGTACAGGCCGTTGAGGAGAGCGCTGCGGAGACATTCTCCTCTCCCTCGTATATACGAGATAGCGCATTGGGGACGTAGTTTAGTGCGCCTTCCCGATGTTCTATCTCGTACGATTGGCCCTGCAACTTGAGCGCCCAGCGGGTGAGGCGGTCCGTCAGGTTCCAAAGGTTGCATAACCAATGAAGGCTACTGTGGTCCGTGACCACTTTGATGTCGTAGCCCTCGACGTAGGGGTGAAATTTGCTTATGGCCCAAAGCACGGCCAAGCATTCCCTCTTGGTCACCGTGAAGTTTCGCTCAGCCAGCGTAAGCACGCGGCTGGCAAACTCTAGAACGCGCTCTTCACCGTCGACTACCTGGGTGAGTACAGCGCCAAGGCCGATATCACTCACATCCGTATGCACGTCGAACTGCGAGCTAAAGTCCGGTCGGTGAAGGAGCGGCGCGGACGCTACCAGGCTCTTGATAGCGGCGAACGCCTGCTCTTGCTCCTCACCCCAGCGGAATTCGTGTCGCTGACTTGGACAGCGGCTCCGCTAGACCGGCGAATTTCTTCAGAAATTTCCGGTACTAGGACGTCATCCTGAGAAACCGACGCAGCTGCTTCAGGTTTGTGGGAGCAGGAAAGTCCTTGATCGGCGCGATTTTCTCGGGGTCAGGGCGTATCCCGTCGCGATTGACTAGAACACCCAAGTATTTCACCTCAGAGCGACAGAAAACGCTTTTCTTTCTGTTCATGGAGAGGTTTGCAGCTTTTAACCGCTTGAGGACAATTTGCAATACCTCCAAATGCTTCTTGTACGTATCCGTGGCGATGATAATATTGTCGAGATACGCGAACGCGTATGGCTCGAGATCCGGGCCGATAATCATGTTGATCAACCTTTGAAAGGTGGCGCCCGCGTTCGAGAGTCCAAATGGCATTCGGTTGAACTAGAAAAGCTCCAGGCCAGGGGTTGTAAAGGCCGTTACGGGCTTGCTTCCGGGTTCCAATTTTATTTGGAGGTACGCGCTGCTTAAATCGAGCGTGGAGATAAACTTCGCGTGTCCCAGCTTGCGCAGTATATCGTCCATGAACGGCAGCGGATATGCGTCGGCTTGCGAGAGTGCGTTGACTTTGCGGAAGTCAATGCACAGACGGTAATCGCCGTTGGCCTTTTTGACCATCACTATCGGGCTCGACCACGCGCTCGAGGATGGTTCGATAATACCCGCTTCTAACCACTCAGCGGCCTGGCGAAGCATCTCCTCCTCGATCTTTTTGGAGACAGGATAATAGCGCTGCTTCACGGGTCGCGCGCCACCGACATCGATCTCGTGCTCGATCAGATTCGTGCACCCTAGCTGGTTACTCTGGCGGTCGCTCAAGAGTTTATCGAGCAACGAATTTAGCTGCAGGCGCTCGTTTTCCGTTAGGTCGGCGAGACCTGCCGTGCAGAGCGTGGACACGTCACCTCCGAGCTCACTGAACTCGAGATCCACTGAGTCGTTGGCTTCTCCCACAAAGCAATTGCCGGAGATTGGGTCGTGAGAGAGTCCGAATGCAGTGATTATGTTGGACCCGATCATGCAATCGGTCCAACAGTCAGGCATGATGTTGATGCGGATGTCCTTTCAGATGCCTGCGATTGTGAACGGCAGATCCATATGATGATTTGCGCGATTTTGGCTGATGAGCCGTCGGCAAGGCGAGTCGTACGGCCTCGCACCGGCATGACTTTGCGGCCGCATGCCGTGGCTAGTTGCAATCCGACGCTGCCCATTGTCGTGCACGATTCTGCCGTATCGTACAGGCTGCGAAGCCGATATCCGTCGATGGTGACTTGGAGCCACCAATTTCCTTCTCATCCTTTGGGTTGCGTAGCTCATTGAAGTTGCTTGCATCTATGGAGCCGTCCGAGTCAGCTTCCTCCGGCTCGTCCTGCTGTGGCTCGCTCGTCGTGCGCTCTAGGTCTTGGCATTGAGGCTCGTCTGAGGCCTGCAGGGAATGAAGAGCGGAGTCGGCCACGTTTAACCGCTCTTGCTGCGTTTCCCAAACAGTTCGGGCAATTTCGGCGGATCACGCCCTCCTTGCCGCACCCGTAGCATTTCACGAGGCCGGACTGATCCGGTTGACCGCGGTCGTAGCTGGCTGGGTCGCGGATCGTGTCCTGTGACCCTCTTTCTTTGTCACAGGCGGCGCGGCGCCCGCTGCCTGCCCTTGCTCCTTCTGCCAAGGTGGATTTGAATGTCCAACTCTCAAGCCATTGCCGTTGCTCTGCTTCTGTTGGGATCCGGCGTTGCTGGGTCTCGCCTGCTGCTTTTCGTGCGTATCTCGGAGCTCTTTGAACTCAGCTGCAAGCTTTTGCAATAGGGCTATCACGTCATCCGGGGCGGATGAAATCGCCGAGATCCTGGGCGAGGCGTTCGCCTTGCTCTCACTTGCTTTCAATTCGCTTGTTTTGCTCTTTTTGAAAGCAAATTCCGCTACAAGGTTGGCCTCTACTTCGACAGCCAGTTGCAGCAACTGCTCGACCGTCCGAAAACCATCTCTCCAGACTTACTGTTTGATTCTGGGGTGCAAATTGTTGTATAGCAGCCCCAGCTGCTGTTCGAGCGTGGGCGGAGGCCTCTTTCGACGCATGATTCCCTGGAGGCAAGTGATGTAGTCTCGAGCTCTCTCGCCGGGCGCTTGAGGCCGCTCGAGTGCCTCCATTATGAGCTTCTGGGGGAACAGACACTGCGTTGCGGCAGAGTATGAACCGCTTGGGGTTGAATCGGCGCGTTCGTGTGCCTGCCGATTCGTTGTTGCGTTATGTGTCCGTGAACCGCTGGTGGTGGTTGCCCTTGAGGAGGCTGGTGCGTGCTGTGGGCACCAGGCTCTAGCGTATAGCTTGGCAGTGATGCGTGCTGCCGTTCGTTTACCGGAGCCGCTTGATCTCGTTGCGATGAGATCTGCTGCTCGACGCTCGTCAAGTCGTTCCTCGAGTAGTCACCCGATTCAAAATAATTACACGTTAACATGTCTTGAAAATTCACCGTTGGGTTGTGTGCTCGCGTTGAGCTTGCCCGTGGTGCTGGAGTGGGTGGAGCGAAGCGTCTGGCGTTTGCGGCAGCAAATGTGCTCTGCTCCCCCACGCAAGTTCTCAGCGTGCGCTGCTGTGCTCGTATTTTGCGCTTGCACTTGCAGAGTCAGATCTCGTACTTGTGCTTACGAGTTAGCCAAATACGATACGAACTCCGAAGGCAAATTGAATTTCAAATTGAATGGCAATTTGAAAATTGAACAAATTTACAAGGAAAAATAAGGAAACCAGAGACAAAAATTATAACAGATAAAGATAAGATATTCATAGAAAATGTTGTATATCAAGAAATTTTCGATAACTACAACTGATTTATTGAAGATTTAATCGCATAAAAATATGTTATGAGATCTTGACGATCAATTTATTGTGATTTATATTTAATATAATGATGATGAATACCACAGTAGGGTGATCAGTAGTCAAGAAGTGTAAGATCCAATCATATTAATAAACATCACGCGTGGATACAACGGCAGCGTAATTAATTAAAAACCGCTGCCAAGTGCCTTAGCAGTATGCTTTCTCAAAGAGGCTTCAACATCAACCACAAACGCGCCCCAAACCTGTATTTACAAAAAAATTATTTAATCAATTCAATTCGTATCTTTGTGACTGTATAAAGTGTCGTTCTTTTTCAATTGACCAAACTATGTTGCGATGTCGTGTGCTGAGTGTCGATGTCTGACTGGGCTCTCTTATTATTTGATCAAATGCAGCAAAGCAAACTGTTCTAGGTTCTACACGATGCGAGACATTTGGACCTGCATAATTTTTCGATCAATTCATCTTGTGACTGTCATACTGATATCTGTGACTGATATCGCAACTGACCGGAGATCAGAAGGACGCTGGTTCGAATCCAGCCCGGGGAGCGTGAATTTTTTTCTCGCAATATCACTTCGGGATGGTCCACTAAACCCGATAGAATTTATAATTCTTTGTTTGAAACTTGTGGACGTTAAAAAATAATTAGACGAGAAAAATATTTCTTGAAAAATATTTCTTCGCCCGCGCTTACGCCTGCACGTCGAATTTACAGTTTGTCATAGATTACATCTGTAATCTCATCAGTAATCAATAAACTCTGATATATACTTAAGGATACGAATGAATTATGTATGATTTCTTAATTTTATTTATAGTAATATCTACGTTGTTTGAATGTACTCGGTCCTATGAACGGATATCAATTATAAATGATTCTAAATAAACGTTCCGAATCATCCTTCTTCTCCATCTTTGATTTAATTGACATTTTTTCATATACACCCATACTTCCGTTTTTAAATAATAACTTTACAGGGTGTATTATTGAATAAACAACCACATGAGATGGCTGGAAACGAATTATAGTGGTTTTAAAGGCCCTGGATGGCTTCGTCCTATGTAAATACTATTCCGCCTGGCGAACGGACAAGATTACCGACCGAGCGGCGTGACGAATGGATAACATTATCCCCGAGATTGCCCGACAAACATCGAACATCTCGGTGATATTTATTGCTATTGTTAACACATAACATAGCTAAGGACAAATTACAATGGTTTTCGAGCCCCTAGGTGGCTTCATCCTATGTAAATACTATTTGGCCTGGCGAACCGACAAGATTACCGACCGAGCGGCCTGACGAATGGATAACATTATCTCCGAGGTTGCCCGGCAACCATCGAACATACACATCTCGCATCTATACATCTCGCATGTCAAAATTGTCAAATTCTCAAATTTTCCAAAATTTTTTTAAATTCTCAAATCTTTAAAATTTTTTAAATTTTTCCAAGTTTTCCAAATTTCCGACATTTTCAGATTTTTTTTAAAATTTTCAAATTCCTCAAAATTTTCAAATATCTCAAAATTTTCAAATTTTCCAAAATTTTCCAATCCTCAAATTTTCTAAAATTTCCAAATTCTCAAAATTTCTAATGTTAGGTGTTCTGTTGAGTTCTGTTTCCTCTCAATTTTGTAATCAAAAAACTCATTACAATGGAACAAAAAATTACTTTATCTTTTGGCTTTTTCAATGAATTTTATGTCTGATTAAATATAATCTACATGTAATCGAAAAGCTACTAATTATTGCAATCATTTTATTAGTGTCGGCATCGTAGTATGCTGCAAGCCTTGGATGAACTTTTGCGGGTGAACTCTTACGCCTGTCGGCATCGTAGTATGCTGCTAGCCTTGGGCGAACTCTTGCGGGTGAACTCTTACAAGTGGACTCTCATGCTAATGGACTCGCATGCTTACCGACATTGCAGGGGTTTGCTGGTGGACTCGTTCCCAAACTTTCCAAAATTTTCAAATTTTCCAAAATTGCCAAATTTTCTAATTGTTCAAAATTTTTAAATTTTTCAGAATTTCCAAATTCTCCAAAATTGTCAAAAATTTTTTTTTTAAATTCCCAAATTTTTCGAAATTTTCAAATTTCGAAAAATCAATTACAAAAAATAAGATGTTTAAAATTAATAACCCAATTTCTGACTTTCTTCAAATTACTGAATTTCCAAAATTTGCAAATTCCTTGATAAGATTGATTACTTGCGTAATAAAAGAATAATCGATTTCTGGCGATCTGCCTCTATGTTCGAAAGAAAAAAAAATCAAATTGAATGTTAATATTGACCGTAAATTTAACGTTTTTCTCCGAGTATGGTATTGAATCAAAACCTGGTTAGGTAATTCGCTTGCTTCCGTCGTTTTGTGAGGTGCTGTCGATGCACATTCTAACGCGCTCTGTTGCCCGTGTTCTGTACCGGAGTAGTCTCAGTAGCGGCCATTCTCTGCCATTGTTGTCAAATCCTCATCCATAGTTTGAGTCCGCTTATGGCTTGCTCGATCCGCGCGTCGCTCCGTGGCGTGCTGATATCACAGATTTTACAGTTCTCCAAATCGTTCCGACGCTTCCTCACGAATTCCCGCACGAGTTATTATATTATATATCATAAACGCAGATCCTCGATCCCTCCTAATGGGAAAGATTGTATATTCTTATATGTCTTTCACGTTGTGATTATAAATTCATGGTCTTTTGTTTATCTAAATATTGCCCATCTAGACGTACCCAAGAGAATTTGTCCGCCTTGACGTTAATCTTTATCTGTCATTCTCGTGGTCCAATTATTATCCTGGCTATCATTCTTATTTCGTTTCAATTCTACACTGATTCTCTCCCAGTTATAAAAAGTCATCGCAACTTTACATTCTTTGTTCGCTACCCGCATTATTTGCGCATCTGTCAAAACCGCGCGAACGCCTCTCTCAGTTTCTAGCTTTCCAATTAACTGTTCCTTTGTGAAACTTCAGCAATATGATCCCTTTATATCCAACTTCGCCAGGAGTAGGGGCCCTGCTGAAACCTTCCAATAGTGCTCCGAGTGGATATCTTGACTACCTACTTCCGGCCTGATTGTCTGTTCTCCTTTCTCCGATCGCCTGGACTAACTTTTCTCGACTTGAGTTAGAGTCTCACCTGATCACGTTTGGTTTTTCTGTATCAAGAACTATTTCTATAAACTGTGTCACCTCTCTGCTTGCTCGTCCCGCTCTCACTCGTTTTACCCAGTGTCTCGGTTCATCTGCTAGACCTCAGGCTTCAGGAATATTGAGCGGCTTTTGCGATGGACTCTTACTCCAGAAGAGCTGGATTTCCTCCTTGAATACTCGAATGTTACATTCACTAGTCTTCGTTCTAATTCATCAACAGATTCAGAGTCCTTGCCTGTGGCTCATGTTACTCCGACGGTTGCTTCTTCCGCTGAAGAAAAACTGCTTGAACCCACAACATCTATGTCTAGGTTCGATGATCTATTTGCTGATCCTTTTGATCTCGTGGAACTATTCAAGGAATCGATTGATGAAGTTCCCCCGAATTCTTATTGGGCCCATACTCCGGCTGATGAATTCGACTACGGCAAGGCCATATAGGAAATTTCTTCCCTTCATGCTCTGTTGCGATTTGTTGCACCCAGTGTATCTCCAGTGTGATAAGGGCTGATGTGCGTATCTCCTGGTTGAGTGATCCTACTGCCAAAAAGGAGACCCACATTGTCGAAACCGTCTTTTTCAAGTCGCAGAATTCCTCAGTTTCCTTTGCTACCATTCTTACCATGGTTACAAAGTAAGGATACCAGCTCGTGACTAGAACGAGCACCGTAATACCTGCTCTCATCGAGTGCCTGATCGAGTTGACCCCGACGTTGCCGATGCTGACGCTGCGACTGTCTCTTTCGACCTTTCTTCCAGCAGTTCATATGATGACGTATTGCCGCTCTTCCAGTCATATTAATAATTCAACCTGATGCTTGTAACCGGAATCGGTACGTTTCCCGACGATTTTTACCACGATTAAGCATTTTATTTCCCCAAGCGGAATAAATTCGACGCTGGGTATGCATAGCTGTTACCCCCAGGCGGAGCATTCTCGACACCGGACTCTTTTTCTTGCACGAATGATTCATCTACTCCGACTCCCGATCGTAGAGTAATTTTAGTTAGAATGAATGTATACGATGTTCGCGAACCGTCGCCAGGTGGTACGTTTTCACGCCCACGTCTTTGTTCTCTAAGCGGAGTAGTCTCGACGCTGAGTAATCATATTTCTTGGTCAAGCTTCCTTGACGCCGGCTTTTTCCAAACTGCTCGCGATTGCTTCCCAGGTGGAGCATTCTCAACACCGGTACTTTTCATTTCCAAAGCGGAGAGTCCTCAATGCCATTTCTCTCGGTCGTGACAATGTTAGCAATATGAATGTATCAAATGGCCGCGAATTCCGCTAGGTGGAGTGTCCTCAACACCGCTACTTTCATGCCAACTTTGACGTCAGATCCTTTCGCTATTATTTACTCGAATAGATAACCAAATGAACCGACCGCGAGTTTTTCCCAGGTGGAGCGTTCTCAACACCGGTACTTTTCATTTCCAAAGCGGAGTAACTCCGCGCTGATTCACGCCGCTCCCCCGAGTAGGCACATTCTTTGCCGTTCGTGAAATCGCGCCATAGCGTGTTAGTATGATATCAGCACTGCAATTTTGGTGACTTGATAAATTGATGACTCTACTTCATTTCCAAACGATTTGAATTAGAATTTGTATCTGGCGATTCGAAATTACGGACCCACGTTATACGGGCCTCCAGATATTTGTGATTTTATTAATTTACCCTTATTACATTTATGCGTGCCCACGTTAGGGCCGCCAAGAAAAATTTATTGGCCATAATCTTATAGCTCATATATTTTGAAAAAAAACCTTGTGAAATTGTACTTGTGACTTCCCGTTCTCGCGTATACCCACGTTAGGGCCGCCAAAAAAAATTTGTTTGACAACCGGGGTTTGCAACAGGAATAAAATTCTACCTCGCGTTAGAACAGCAAAAATGACCACGTGAACTCAGGCTCTATATGCCTTCATGTCGGCGGCTCTCAATTAGTTCCTTTATATTCTCATGGGGGATACATCTCTTTAGTCCGTCTATATGCACTGATTTCGTTTTTTCACCTGCCTTTATTACAGCCGTATGTTTATCATAATCTATTTCTATAATCTCACACTTAACATAATAGCTTCCTTATCCATTTTACTTGTCTTGTGTATTTTTAACCAATATAAGGTAACTGTAACTAATTTGGCACTGTAGTCAATTTGGCACAATCGTCAGATTTCGTATATCCGGTGCTCTCTGAGCATCAGTCGCTCTTGGGATATGTTGGGAGAATTAAAAGAAAATTTCCGGAACCTTCCCCGCCTATTTAGCCCTTAAAACCACACTCCCACAACACTTTGAAGTTTCATTTACTCATTTTTTGACCATTTTCTTATTGCACTTCTCACACTCAACCTCAGAAATCAGGTGTCAATAATTTTTATCTCTCAAAGTGTCATTACTCTTTTTTGTTTAGAAACATCTCAGCTTTCGATTGGTCTCATCAGTTTTCCTAAAATTATTTTTTATCCTACTCAAATTGCTGTTTTTCGCATAAAAAAAAAGTGGAGCCAATGTGCCCCTTTACGCGTTTTTAAATGGAAAGACTGAGTGAAATCATTGAATATTTGTATAGACATATTACGATGATTTAGACGCGTATTTTTGAGTTGTATGTCAAAAATTTTGTATAAATATCACTGGGAACATGATTGAGAGTTTATTTCAATGCCAATTGGATCGTCCCTGTAGACCTATATAGGCTGTATCAAATAATTAAGAAATTGTGCCAAATTGACTACACGTTTTGTGCATTTAGCCTTTTTGCGTTTTTTTTTAAATGGCGATTTTCGATGAGTTAAAGTAGTCGAATGATGATTATAAAGATGGTTTCTAATAGGTATTGAGCTAAGCTTTGAGATGCTGTTCGCAGAATTTTGAAATTTAAAGTTCAAATTGGCCTAATAACCCTTAAGGGGGGGCACATTGGGTACAGTTACCTTACTATCTCTCCCACTCTAAAGTGTCTCGGGTTTATATTTCGATCATAATACTCTTTCGATCTGAATTTTGATTGTACTAAATTCATTGCCGCCATAGTCCGAGTTTTCGCGACGTTATAAGCTATATCCGCGAGGTATTCGTCGACAGTCAGCGAATATTCCTTCGGTGGAAAGCTGGACGGTGTTCGCGCGCGCCGACCGTATACAATTTCATGTGGCGAATAACCCAATGCCTTGTGTACGCTAGTATTATACGAGTGTTGTGCTACTGGAAGAATCTCGTCCCATTCCTCATATTCATTTATAATTAATTTAATATATTCTTTTATAACATGGTGCATTCTCTCAATTCCTCCGCTTGATTGCGGGTGATACGCGGTTGTTGTATATTTCTCTATTCTAAACATTCTCGCAAGTTCCTCCAGAACGTAATTCACGAAGTGCATCCCATTGTCCGTACAAATAACTCCAGGTGGTCCGAAATTGCAAATCACCTTCTCCATAAATGCTTTAGCTACCTCCTGGGCGTTTGCGTGACGGACTGCCGTTAGAATGCAGTATTTGCTAAAATTAAATTGCATCGTAAGGATGTATAAATTCCCTACTTTCGTCTCTCTTAGTGGTCCGCAAAAATCCATTGATAATTTATCGAAGGGGTAAGATGGGGTATCTGTTATGAGCATGGGAGCTTTATTCTTGTTCCTAACTAACTTGGTTGGTTGGCATTCAGGACAGCTACGCACAAGGCTTACTACATCCATATACATATTTCTCCAATAAAACTCCGCTGCTATTCTCGCATGAGTTTTGCCCATACCTTTATGGCGCCCAATAGCTGATTGATGAAATTCCTTAATTAGCCTATACCTGTCTTCTACTCTTGGCAATGGTAAATTATTCGTGAATAATGTTATTGAAATTACTTTTCCCCTCAAGAGTTTATTACATTGCTCGACGAAGTAGCCCCAGTCCGATTGTGTTAACATTGCTAAATCCCTAATAATTCCAACGGTTTTGATTTTGTCCTCCATCAATAATGCTTTGAGATTCTTTAAGCATGCTACAATACCCAATCGCATTGTTTTATCATCGAATATATTCCTCACTATTAATCCGAAAACTTTCACGTCGCGACACTCAGACTGAGCTACCTCCCCTATTGCGAAATGCTGATCACGCAGCTCGTCCGGGTCAATGTACCTACGTTCTACAAGAGCGACTTGCGGCTCCGTTTCTAATTTCCCGTCTGCCGACAATGTACCAAATTGTCATGATGTGCAAATGGTTGTTCTTTCAAAATTCTAACACAATGGAACTGCTCGACATCCTCGGGTGCAATCACCCAAGTCGGTCTCATATGCGTCGGTCGTGCTTCCGCTACCATAAATCGCGTCATATTACCCGTCATTCGGCTTGGCGTTATTTCGGGTACCCAACTGTCATTTCCCCCTATATCTTGTTCTTTTCTATCGACCGGAGCTAATGTCGCATTTCCTTCTCGTACCCCTTGTTGGTTGATGATATCGTTCACCGATACATCGTGTCCTTTTTCTATATCCGATCTCTCCCCGTAATGTTCCGAGCTAATTGAAATATCCATTAGTTCAACCTCCGGTTTATCAAATTCATAAGGGGTGTAATGGTTCCCTCGTAAATGTAGATGTATATACTCTTTTTCTCTATTAGATTCCACGATATTTAACTTGCAAATAATTAATTTTTGCATCCACATGTTTCAAACGACGAATAAATTCGGGCTTGGTGGACTATCCCAGGGTGATATTGCGAGAAAAAAATTCCACGCTCCCCGATATCCACTTGATGGGCGCCATAAGCACTCTCAAGACTGCGCTCTGTTTCCCACTTGTATAATTTTCCAAAATACTTTCGTCAACTGCGTTTTTATCGAGTGCCGTTTTCGGATCAGATTTAGTTATCGCCTGGCGCGCTCGCGTAGGATTTACCGTTTTCTTTATTGTACCGTTCCCATGTAGTGGGATCCCTGATGATGGGGATGACGGAATATCCCCTCCGTATCACTTAGAGGAGCATAGCTCTGTGCCTTCTCCTCAATATTAAATTTTTCATGAAACATTTCTTCCAATCCCTTGAGTTCATCATGCAACGTATCGGTGTTCTGCTTTGACATCGTGTTTCGCTTGGCTTTACGTTTAAGAAGTGATTTTACAATGCGTCGAAAAATTTTGCTAAGTTGCGCTCTGTTGCGCTTGAGACTGAAGTTCGACTTCTGGTTCGTTGACCTGTATTATTTACTCAACAAGTAGTACAGAATACAAGATTGTCTGAATAATTCGTTACTTTTTCGGTTTGTCAAATCACTCGTAAAATCACTATTTCGCGTGCTTCTAAATTCCAGTCGTTCGCGATTCCCACGGGGCTAAATGATAAAGTTTGAATGTACTTACAAAAAGGCGACGAAGAATGTATTGACACGGCTAGCTCTGGTCATCCTTCCTGTCTGAGTGTATATTATTGCTTGCAGTCGTTCTTTCCTTCCCTCCTTCCTGTCTATCTGCTTCGCTGTAGGTGTAATCTGCTTCGCTGTAGGTGTAATCTGCTTCGTTGTTGATCTGCTTTGCTATCGTCTTCTTCTTTCCTCCGTCACAACGCTCACTTTGCGCGGTTGGTTCCGACGCAGTTGATTAAATTCTCAAAAAAATTGTCCAAATTCTCGACTCACGATATAAACCCTCTTACACGAAACGAGATCCCAGCTCCTCCACCATGAAATGGGACCTGTAGCGGCGCACGTTAATTCCTGTTACGTGGTGTGGTCCTTAATTAGCTGGGTTCAGTTCTCGGCTGCGGTATTGACCGTAGACGTTTTATTCGGTAAGGATCTGTTACGTGTCGAATCAGGTTATCAATAACTCAGTACTCAGGACTTGAATTAGATGTGCCTTTATTCCCTATTCATTGCACTGAGAGAGCTCGTGTAATTATTCCAAATACTAGTATACAATATGAGCGTTGGACTGTCTGCCGTCTCCGCGTTACCCGTATGGTTAACCGTGTCTCTCCCGTCCGACTGCCGTGTGACTGCCGTGTGACTGCCGTGTGACTGCCCCGAGCGCCTTGAGGCGGTAGTATTTAATCCCTCGTGGGGGTGCCATCGCGAACCCTTGGTGGCGCGCTCGGTGGGAGGCGGTCTGTCGCCTCTCGCCGTCTCGAGTTACGCTCCGTGCGTCACGATTTCGACATCATCCTTCCAGAACGTTCCGATATTCGTGGCGTGGCCCCGCACAATGCGATTCTAATAATCGCGGGGCTAGCTACGTGACAATATTCTTTGGAAAAAATTGTTCAAGATTTTTGGTACAGTAATGTGAAGTAATGTAAAGGAAATATGACCAAGGTTCAAAATACAAATGATGTTTTGATTCTCAAAATTATCCAAATAACAAAATCAAGAATTCTTCTCTTATCGAATATCTACAGTGGATGAATAATTATTTACACTAGGGGGTAACCCCCCTGCTCGCTTCGCTCGCCAACCCCCCGTGTGTTCTTTAGAAATCAATAATTTCAATAATAAGTGTAGTAAAAATTAATAGAAAATTACATTTGAAACAATAAAACTTTAAACTTAAAACTCCGATTTTGTTCGATTGAAAAGAATACTGAACGAACGATTCGAATCAAAATAAAAGATTAATGTCAGCTATTTTCATGTTAAACGTTTGCTTATTAAGATTAATAGTGGGTTTAACTTTAGGTTAATAGTGACATGTGTTAGATCATATTTTTTGGTTTGGATATTTCGCGTGTTCCATTTCAGATTTTCGGCAGCAGATTTCGAGTAAGATTGCGACGGTTGCTAGACACGTAAACAATGGTTGCTATGGGTAAAACGGAGATTTTGTATCCTGTGCAGTTGAAGAAACTGGAAACGAAACTTACGTGAATTTTTCTTTCCCTTAGAAACGATTGCCAGGGTGGTAAACAACGGTTACTGAAAAGCTCATTGGGAAGATTTTCTGTCCTTTGCCGTAGAAAATGATGGGAATGGGTCATAAATTGATAATTTCTAACCTTCGTAATGGTCGCTAGAGAGGTAAAAAACGATTGCTATGGAACAAATATAACAATTTAGTGTTTTTGACTATCAAGTGTGACTTAAAACTGTTTTTCCAGCTTCCAAAGCAACGGTTGCTAGGGATGTAAATAAACGGTAGTTTCGACGAATAAGTGGATTTATATTGAAAAAAAATTGTCCAAAATAATATTTAGTCCTTTCCTTCTACTGCAGCAACGGTTGCTAGACACGTGAACAATGGTTGCTATGGAACAAATATAATAATTCAGTGTCTCTGGCCATCGAGTGTGACTTAAAACTGTTTTTCCAGTTTCCAAATCATCGGTTGCTAGGGATGTAAATAAACGGTAGTTTCGACGAATAAGTGGATTTATATTGGAACAAAATTGTCCGAAATAATATTTAGTCCTTTCCTTCTACTGCAGCAACGGTTTCTAGACACGTAAACAATGGTTGCTATGAGTAAAACGGAGATTTTGTATCCTGTGCAGTTGAAAATACTGGCAACGAAACTTACTTTTTCTTTCTCTTGGCAACGGTTGCTAGGGCGTTTAACAACGGTTACTGAGGAGCTAAGTGGGAAGATTTTGTGTCCTTTGCAATCGAAAATTATGGACATGGGTCGTAGTTTGATCATTCCCAACCTCCGCAATGGTTGCTAGGGAGGAAAACAACGGTTGCTATGCAGCAAATATAACAATTCAGTTTTCTTGGTCATCGAGTGTAACTTAAAATTGATTTTCCAACTTGCAAAGCAACGGTTGCTAGGGATATAAACAAACGGTTGCCATGGATATCAACAGTGGTTGCTATGGGAAATATCTCATCGATTCTCTTCGATTCTCACTGATTCTCATCGACTCTCATAGTCCTAATGAGCACTTATGAAGATTCGTGAGATAACACGTCAGGAACGGTTGCTAGGCAAATAAACAACGGATTTTATTGAAAATTGAACTCGGCCTAGATTTTGCCGCGACTAACCTGTGTGCAAAATTTCCAGGAGATCGGACCATTGAATATTTATTGGAAATAAATAATTCATTCGAAGACACGGGTGGAAAAAGAGGATGGAAAGAAGAGGCGGAAAAAGGGGTGAAAAAAGAGGTGAAAAAAAGGGTGAAAAAAGGGGTGGAAAAAAGGGGTGGAAGGAGGGATAAAAAGGGGTTGAAAAAAGGGGGGTGAAAAAAAGGGAGTGGAAAAAGAGGTGAAAACAATGGGTGAAAAAAAAGGGGAAAAAATGGGTGGAAGAGAGGGTGAAAAACGGGGTGGATGAGAGGGTGAAAAACGGGGTGAAAAAATGGTGGAAAAAGAGGGTACTAAGGGAGGGGCAACTAAGGGAGGTAACTAAGGGGGCAACTGAGGGGGGCAACTAAGGGAGGCAATCAAGGGGGGCAACTAAGGGGGCAACTTGGGGGTCAAAATTTCCCACGGAGGCGGCGGCGGTCTGGCTTTAAATATAGAGAGATAGAAAAATACCATACTTGAACTGATTAGATACTAGGTCTGTCCAGGAAGTATCGGGCCTACCTTTATATTTTCGTGCTAGCGTTATTCTTTATCGTCTGGTGGGTGGCATCCTTCAAAGTAATCCCCACTTGATTGAATAACACGGTTCCATCGATGTTTCCACTTTTCAAAACAGTCCTGGAACTCACTCTTAGGGATAGCTTTAAGTACTCTCGTCGCATTGTTTTCAACCGTTGTTTTGTCACCGAATCGGTGTTCTTTGAGTGGATTTTTGAGTTTCGGAAACAGCCAAAAGTCACAAGGAGCTAGGTCGGGAATGTATGAAGGTTGTCAAAGCAATGCGATATTGTGTTTGCTCAAAAACTGCAACACAAGATTGGAAGAAAATTCGTTGATCTTGTATTTTAGTCATTTTCGACAATAACAAATTCCGACGGACGTGAAAAAGGCACTGTCAACAATGACACGCCGCGCATGAACTACACGCCCGGCAGGTGTCAGTAAGTAACCAATAGATTCGTGAGGCTTTATTGTTGACGTTTCTGTCTGGCAGAGGTCGTTTGATCGCTATGGCGCAAAGATATAAACGTAGGCCCGATACTTTCTGGACAGACCTCGTACTATTCCTCATATGATTCAATTTTTCTCGCACAATTTCGCACAGGTCGCATTTTGATCATTATTCCCATTCCAGTCTGTTCCGTCTTTTTTATCAATCTCATCGGTAATTTTTTTTCGACTTTTTTCTGAACTTTTAATACCATGTTACTCGTTATGAGGAAATCTTTGGAATAACTACTGACAGATAATAACTAAGACATACTTTTTATCACGGTTTGAGAGTTCTCGAAAAGAGTCACCGAATTTTTTTCCATTGACAAGTATGTGTTCAAATTTTAAAATGATTATTTTGATAAACAGTTACATAGATCAACCGATGCTGAGGACGTTTCGAAAAAAGAGCTATTAATAAAAGATTAGATCATCATATTTTTGGAGTTTTTTACGTTGGATCAACTTAGCGGATGAGTGATATATATTTCACATCGTGCTCATCAATTTGCAATGATTTTTGGTAATATGTAATACAAATTGAGAATGTGCTAGAGCAGTAAATAACAATTTGAAACAGAATTGGCGCAACCTTTATTTTTAATCGCATTGCTTTTGTGAGCATATCAAAGCAAGCACATGCAATTGAAATACGTAGATTTTTTTTTATGTTTAGTATAAGAAAAAAAAATAATATTTTCTATTTTCAATATGCTCCGAGCATGGCGGGATAAAATATCGAAAAACTGAAAACCAGGTGTAAACTAGGGACACCGAATTGAGAAGCCATTATTTTCTCCTAACTAGGAGCACATCAAAATTGATAAAGGTTTTCGGAAGAACATATCAATATATACATTCTCACCAAGTTTTGATTCATTAGGACCAATGCTCCTAATTTGACAGCGTGATGAAGAAACAAATTTTTCGAAAAGACATCCTAATTTTAGCATTTTTGCTACTTTTTCTCACTTTTATCCTCTTTCATAGTAACGAAGATAAAGAACACTCCTTCTTCGACTTTGACAGAGTAACATCATCACTTATACAATAAATCTAAAGTTTATGAAAGAAATAATCATTGATGAGATCGAATATTTCGGCAAAGACCGAAATTTTAAAGCTTCCAGAGATTTGCTCATATATTATAAAAATAATAATCAATGGAATGTATATGCACCAAGGATTCACCCATTAGCGTCAGTAATAAGATTCAATAGATATTTTTCCAGAATGCAAATATTTGTATGCATGAGCGTTACACAAAAAAAATATAAGTAATCAGTAGAAATTAATTATTCTATTATCTGAATATAATACAAGACATATCAAAATTTATCCCATGTTTTTTTTTATAATTAACTTTACATAGGCAAATGGTGGTTTAGGATGTCGATCCAACGAAAAATACCAGGAGCGCACCCTTGAAACACCGTCATGGAGTACCCTGACTACATGGACATCGTTCGGGTTTAGGGTTAGCTTTTCCAAGTCAAAATACGAGGGGCGCACCCTCGGGACACTGCCATCGGCAACCCTAGTCACCTGGATTTTATCGGGTATTAGGGTATAGCCTTACTTATTCGAATAAAACTTCAGTCGACACGCCGACATCGGCATCCTAAACCATCATTTGCCTATGTAAAATTAATTATAAAAAAACATGGAATAAAATTCGATATGTCTTGTTTTATCTCCTGTGAATTTGGAAAAATCTGCAGTACTTTTCGTGTAATCTATGGAACACGGCCAATATTTTCGCCATATTCTTTCTAACTATACATTAACAATTTATTTTCAAAAAATTTCCCATGGTTTCAAATCTACGCGGGAAGCAAGAGGATGTAAACGTACTTCTTACTATGCGTGAACATAGCTGCTTCGTCAGGCTACCGCGGCTTACTTCATGGTGCTACGAAAAAAAGATCCTAACAAAAATCTGGTCGGGAGAGAAAAGTAGTAGATCGCTTGACACGGTACTCCAAACTCATAATTACGAACTAGTTTTTGAGTATTTCTTTTTGTCAATCGCTCGATTGGGATTCCGGATCAGCATGAAATCCTGTTTCGCATCCAAAAAAGTCGTTTTGGCTAAATTAATGCCACTGTAAAAATCGAGCGTGCGAACTCAAACATTATATAGTTGTGGTGTCTTCTGCTTGACGCATGGAACACTACCGCGTTCCGTGATGCCAAAACAAAACGTAGTCACACACATACGTATATGGGGCGTTCTTTGTCAGCTCTCCGAAGCCGGCGCGCGGACGCTAAAACCTCACGTTTTCGACGCTTGTTTTGGACTCTATATGACCCATATCTAAATAATGTTGGATATGCTATCAATGTAGTTTTTTCTCAGCTTTCCGCTAGTGAATTTAGTTTTCCGAATTTTTCACATTTTCACAGAAAAAAAATATAAAACAGGCCATATCTCAAAAACTTATTTTTTTTAATTTTCTTAACTAGTCTAGATCGAAAGCTGAGGTTTTTTTACGTTTATATGGACCTTCTGGTTACCTAGACTTTTTTTTATTCGAGTAATTGAGTAGCAAACATGAGAAAATGCGCCGCGTCAAACCAATTATCAAATCTTTCTTTCAATTTCAGTTTAGCTTGCTCATAATCTTCTTTTTTACTATAAAATACCATGGTTTCTTTACAGTAATTTCTTGCCCATTCAAATAAACCTTCTGCGGTTAAAATATGATTATTTGCAGAGCGTTGTTAACTTGCTCGTTTAGCACCTCGTTTCACATTAGCTCCAATTCCATCGCATGCTCCCTTTCCATGTGCGGTCGCACAAAAATGCCATTCCGCGGGAATGCCAAAATCTTTCTTATGATTAATAAGATTAGAGAAACTTTTCTGATTTTTGAAGTGTTGACCCACTCTATCGGTACTATAATAAATTTTCTTTGGTTTGTATTCTTTCTTGAGGTAATTTATGATTATGAGCAAGCTAAACTGAAATTGAAAGAAAGATTTGATAAATGGTTTGGTATACAAGGTACTCTGCAATTTCATGCGTTCATACCAACTTCCGATGACAGACTGATGGTCAAAAAAATTTCATCTGCTGAGGAATATAAAATTTTTCCTAGATCAAAACGAACTGAAGAAATAGTTCAGTTGAAACATAGTATGGCAAAGTCTTCAATATCAAAGCCAAAACGGAGGTCAAAGAATGTGAAATGAAATAATGTCCGCATATCTCAGTCCGTAACCCAAATGAGTACATGATCTACTATCTAGATAGTAGTTTATCCAACTGATAGAGACTTGTATGGATATTAAATATATCCCGGCACTCTTGTAAGCAGAAGACTTGAGCTGGAGCGCGTGGAGTCAGCACGGTGCGGCGCGGCACGGCGCGGCCCGGCCCGACGCGGCGCATTTTCTCATGTTTGCTACTCAATTACTCAAATAAAAAAAAAGTCTAGGTATCTAGAAGGTCCATATAAACGTAAAAAAACCTCAGCTTTCAATCTAGACTAGTTAAAAAAATTAAAAAAAAATAGGTTTTTGAGATATGGCCTGTTTTATATTTTTTTTCTGTGAAAGTGTGAAAAATTCGGAAAACTAAATTCACTATCGGAAAGCTGAAAAAAAACTCCATTGATAGCATATCCAATATTATTTAGAAATGGGTCATATAGAGTCGAAAACAAGCGTCGAAAACGTGAGGTTTTAGCGTCCGCGCGCCGGCTTCGGAGAGCTGACAAAGAACGCCCCATATACATGCAGACATTTTTGGATTTCCGTGTTTATCGATCCGTAGATCATGAAAATCAAGGTCCCAAAGTCCGATTCGATGGGTCGATTTTCACCCCTTTACAAAGCTTTCTCGTTTAGAAAGCAAAAGAGGTGGGAAAGGAGATGGAAAAAGGGATGAAAAAAAGGGTGGAGCAATCATGAGGAGCAACCTTGAGGAGCAACCGTGAAGAGCAATCGTGAGGAGCAATCGTGAGGAGCAAACGTGAGGAGTAAAATGACGACTGCGGCGGCGGTTCAGCTTTTAATATAGAGAGATACAGGCAGAATAATCACAACACGAGGTCATACAGTGAGCCTTCGCGAACCGCGTAGCACGCTGCCAGTGCATAGGCGCATAAGACGCTAGGTCTCTCTACGTGTATTGATATGATTGTTTTTTTCAAGGGTAATCTAGTTTAATTGACTTGAAAAGCCATGTGACTGAACTTTGCAGTCGAGGTGGATTGCTTTGAATATTGTAACGGGGAAACCCGTCACTGTAGACGGAGTGGCTGCTCGCCGATCCGGCCGGTACGGAGCCGCAGCAGGCAGCCGCCGGCTCGGGAGGGCAGCACTCTCCAGCGCGCACGCGGGCCGCGGCGAGAGGCCGGAAGCGAGCACGCGGCGGACGGCCATTCTTGTCTGGTGTCCGCAGCAAGATAGACGCGACCGCGATTCCCGAGTGACAGGGGCCGAGCGACGAGCAACGTCAACGAGCGAGCGAGGACGAGCGAACGAGAGAGAGAGAGACACAGCCGCATCGCAAGGTTTGCCTTTGCGCGTCGTGGCCCCGGTATTCCCCCCTTACGAATGTATGTGTTGGCGAGCGCGCCAACGCACCTCAAAGAACGACTGGCTCCAGCCCTGGCCCGGGCCTTTCCCCTCGCCCCCCAAGTACATGGCGAAAACGAACGCGCGCGGTGGCGACTCCGTTCGAGTCTCCGCGCGTCGGCCATTCCCCCCCCCCCACACAAGAGGCCTGTGCTCCCGAGTGAGCTAGCCGAGGCATTCCCGGCGCCCGTAACAAATACGGAGTGCACCGGTAGAACCATTCCCTAATGCAACCTGGTGCAAACGGGCACCAGGTCACAATATTTAGGAGAAAAGACCAGGAAATCAGTGTAGATTTACCTGAGTATCTCGACGGTCATTCAGATAAATTGATCGAGAACTCAAGGTAAATCCAGGTTCAACGCATGCTACAAATCCTGGTGATCTGAGATAGGATTCCTGGGGTACGGGCCTGAAAATGTCATGCTGTTTCACTTACAAATGGGAATCTAGGCAGATTTAACTGAAAAACTATATCGATTGATCTGGAATCCATGTGGATTGTTCTAGGAATCCTCTCAGAAATCCTGGATTCATCTGTGTTGATGATCGAGATGCAGTATTGGATACACGTCAATCGACTTAGAAATCCACCTCGATAAATCTTAGAATTCATCTGAATATACATCCTGATTGCAGATACTTCCATGTGTAAAACACCCTAAAATACCCATGAAAATCCATTTTATTCTCTTCCGACAGAATTAACTAACCGTTGCACCAGTGATATTACTCCTGTGCATTTTAAGGTACGATTTGATGAATTTAATGATCTCTGAAAACTCACCTGAGAATTTTCCCTGAGAATTTCCAGTAGAGAAACTACGTTGAATTCAGACTGTGAATTTGTAGAATTTGATGTTTATCCTATAACATTGCGAAACTGTCGTCACCTTCTGATACATCAAAACTCAATCCACATTCACGTTTTTTTGAAGCACGAAAAATAATTAACGATACATCCTACTCGTATGAATGTAGTATTCAAGAAAACTGTATGTGACCGTTACAAAACAGCTGAACATAGACATACATAATCATTTTGGAATGGGATGTTAAAGAATGCATTACCTGCTGTCTGAATAAAATTCCTCTTCTAGTGAGTTGTTGAGCTAGTGCCATTGATTGCTGGAATTGAACATTGTTATCTGCAGTTCCATGAATGAGATAGAACATCTTATCTCGCATGTGTTCAACTTTGTTTCGAAGATCTGCTTCGATGTAGCCATGATAATTAGATGTAACATTCGAAGAACCCATGAATTTTTCTGCGAGAACAGAGTCTGTAAAATCACACAAATCGTATGCACGACATTTATTCATGGATAGGCAGTCGGTTCAATAGTGATAGTAAGTAGTTTCTATATATATTTCTAAAGGCTTGAGGATTTGGACTTTTCTTGGTAGAGATACATACATGGGGCGTTTCACGTCAACTCTCAAGAGCCGGCGCGCGGATGCTATAACCTCGCGTTTTCGACGCCTGTGTAACCCCAAGACATGTGTATATATGCGTATATTTGTGCATATATATATATATATATATATATATATATATATATATATATATTATATATATATATTTCTGTTCGATAATTGTAATTATTATTATGAATTGGCGGAAACAAAACAGTATGCATATTTAATTAGTATATATATTTGAATAAACTGAGACCGATAGAACATTGATTGAAGCATTTGTCTACGAAAATTGTTGAAATAAGTCGCACAACTCCATACAAGCTTTTCCTATATAAGTGGAGTCATTCAGGGCTCCGCATGCATTATTGCGCCGGCCATCAAGGGGAACGCATCGCGCTGTAACATACACGAGCCTCACTCAGTATGTTTACACGGTTATTTTCGGCTCGTATGACATGTTCATCATTGAACATGTACAATGAGCATCAAATAAATTAATTATTTTTGTTACCATAACTTACGCCTTTTTGATAATTTCCAAGTAAAATCGATACAACGATTTATTTTCATTGTAAATTAATAAAACCAACGGAGTGTAGCAGCAATCAAGGTCTTATCTGCATCGCGTCGGATAAGAGTGCGATAGTAACTCACTCGCACGGATTACACACCATAGTCAAGGTCCTTCTTGCATAGTGTCCAGTTGGAGTGCGACTATATGCGCAGTGCAGGGATCCTAAGATTCATCGGGTATAATCGTCGAATTGAAAATGTATAATAACTTGAGAGTGAAGTAATGATCAAGGTCTCATCTGTATCGCGTCGGATGAAAGTGCGACCATAGCTCCCTTGTACAAATTGTGCACCATGTTCAATGTTCTATCTGCACAGTGTCGGGTAGAAGTGCGGTCGTGCGCGTAGTACAGGGTTTCCTAAGTTCGTGCCGGGATATATTAATTTCTATTATATTTTCATATGGCCGAGAAAAATTTATATCATACACACTTTACGTAGAGTTTTGAGTTTTGAATTTTTGATTACACAGTAAATTATGATGAAAATTTATTGATATTTCACAGTTATTGAATGTAAAGTATTTAAAAATGGCTTCTTTTCAAAGAAGTTTGATGTGCTCAAGCGTATGACGACCGTGTCAGTGCGATCACAAGATAACGCAGAAAAATCGAGTAGATATGAATTTTACACCTGGTTTCGTCTTCATAGACCGATATTCAAATATGTTGTAATACATTATCAATGCAGTTTTCCCTCAGCTCTCTGATGGTGAGTTAAGGGGTAACACTACTCTAGGATTTTCAAAAATTCGATTTTTTTACTCAAAAAGTTAGTAGATTGCCCGTAGAATACGGTCCTGAAACCCTTTTTTCGAAATTCTAACTCCAAGTGTTTTTCCCAAGGGATTGCTGATTGAAGTGTAAGTATGATTTAACGATAATTTAAAACTTTAAACGCGTTTTTCTCGAAACTGCTTTTTTCGAATCGGGCGTACTCGTAGCTTCGAGGCTATTGTATGGATCGACTTCAAATTTTGACAGTAGCTTCAAATATATATTCTCCTCCGAAGTACGTAGCCGTTTTTCGAAATTTTGAAAATTACCTGTTTTACCGACAATTTACTGCTCTTTTTCTAGTCGGAAATTTTTACGTTTTTTTCAAACATGCACAGCTTTTACAAAATTTGAAGAAAATAAAAATCTTACGTACTTCGATAGATAATAATATGTAGTTCCAAAAAAATTTTGAATTTTTGTTCCAGCTCTTATGGTTACCGAGATATGGGTACGCCCGCGTAGCGCCTCAAAAAATAGCTTTTTTTCCATACTTCGATAGATGTTCAATAAACCCTGTGAATTTCATCTCAATCCCTCTTCCCATAATCCCATAAAAAATTCGCAAAATTACACCTTCTTTTTGGCCTCTAGAGTGGTCTTACCCCTTAACATTCCCAAACCTTCACGTTTTCATGAAAAAGAAACATAAAATATGTTATATTTCAAAAGGCTCTGATTTTTAATTTTTTCTAATAGTCTAGATCGAAAACTGACGTTTCTTACATTGATTTAGCTTTTGGAAGAATATGACTATTTCGATTCATTCGAGGGATTGAGTAGCAAATTAGAGAAAATGTATCGCGTTGCTTCTGTCGTGTCCGACCCTACGGGAGGGCGATAAAGGAATACAGAGAGAGAATACAGGGAGAGAAGGGGAAAAACGATTTCGGCCCTGGCCTATTCTGTACTTGCTTACATCAAGATAGGTCTCTCGTGGTACGACGTCCGAATATACTCCTGTTGTGTACGCACACGAGTTGTGCACTGTTGTGCAAACAAGTAGTGTTCTACGATCGCGGCGTTGTGCACTTTTGTGCAGACGCACAGTCGTGCACCGTTGTGCAAACGAGTAGTTGGGTCTGTCTGCTTTGATTATGTATTGAAATATCAGTATGAACTAGTTGAAAATTTTACGTTAACGTGATGAACAAGGAGGGTGAATCAATTAGGCTCTCGAATTTCGAAAAGATACAGTAGTGATGGGAAAATAAATACCGAGTAGAGAATTATTATATATTCGATTATGCTTTATTAACTCTGATGAAAATATATATAGCCACTACCGAGTTCGCATTAGATAATGTATCTTATGTCGAGCGCATTAAGAATATGGTGGATTTGCTTTAATTTGTTTATTGGGCTAAGAACTACTTATTCTATCCTACTTACAGAGGAGCTTGTAGGTTTGGAGACGGTATAAAAGGGCACACACTGCTACTGTGTTCATTCACATTTGTCGATTACACTTAAACTACACTCAACTGTCTCTACACGTAACTGTCTCTACACTTATATTCATTGATTCTAAAGATGTAGAATGGAGGTTTTCGTGGTCAATGATAGTGTTTTTACCCTCCATCCTTCAAATTCGTCATATGCGATCTTTGAGGGCCACTCCGTGATATGAAGTTCGAATGAAAACTCCATATATATTTTTATTCAGCGACGTTTCGCCAGCTTGGTTCGCTGGCCTCATCAGGCAGTGTAAAAATTAATTAATTCATTCTCAAAAATTGGGGAGTGGGAGGAACTGACTTCCATTGCCACCGTCAAAGATCGCATATCACGAATTTGGTTTTCGTGGTCGTCCACTTGACGCCGCTTCCAACGACGGGCAACCAGAGCTTCTGCTTCCCCAAACAGGAGACGGCCGTACAGATAGGTAGTGCCACGAGCCCAGCTTAGGGGCCCGTATTTAATGTCTCGGCTACCGTTTGGGGAAAGAAACCGCCCGACTGGCCCGGCCAATCGTTGAAGGTGTCGAGTAGCTGAACGCGTCAAGGTGGCGACCGCGAGTACCCCGTCCGCACATTCCGAGTGCTGTCATCCGGTGAGGCGACAGAACGCTGACTCGTCGCTTTCAGGCGCGTGGCTTCGGTGCACTTATAATTATATTTATTTAGCCAGTAATTATAAACTACGTGGCACATCACACTTCCAATAATTTGGGATCGAGTCTTGGTTTTTCAAAATTTTTTTTGTGATAACCTAAAAATTTTGAAAAACTAGATTCACCAACGGAAAGCTAATGCACAACTGCATTGATACTGTATCCTATGTTATTCAGATATTGGTCTTATTGAGTCAAAATCAAGCGCTGTAAATGCGAGCTTTTAATGTCCGCGCTCCAGCTATAGAAAGTTGACATGAAACGCCCAATATGTGATATCATTCAGCCTGACATCTCCATCATGAAGAGGTAGTATAATCTTTGATCCAACTTTTGAAAAACGGCTATATTTATCATGGGTATCATAAATCCGGAAATGAGTTTGGAGCTTCCAAAGTGGCTTAGAATGTTTAACAGTCTATAGTCGGTAACCTAACCTGTGCCATACATAGGTCATACAAGTCTCCAGTATAGGCAAAATTCGAAGCAGGCAGGAGCGAGTGGCGGTTGGCACTCCTTGACGGTAGTGTATAATATACGTATATTTCGTATAATATACAGTGTATATTATACTATGCAGTTTACGTTAATAACCCTGCTTGCGGGTTTAGCATTCTTGTGCTGCTTATGAGCCTACGCTCTTTTATCAGCTCAGCTCGTTCCCTCTCGCATTCTCTGCAAGCTTCTTGCTAATTGGCCATTTCCGCGACTACCATTCTATCCAGCCATTCGCTTGTGCCGTCTGGATACGTTGCGTGCACCAGTTGTTGTTGCTCTGTCGCGGTTGATCTGGTAGGCGCTGACGTCGACGTGGTCGTAGGGGTGTGTGCGTTCTCCGGTGTAATGACATCTTGGGGTATTACTGTAACGTTAGTCCTGTCCGTCAGCAGGAATTCTGTTGGGTCCGCGACCATCGGATTTAGCGTCATGTGCGTGCTGTTTACGAAAATTTCTGTCTTTGCTAGCTCCGATCGCTCTAGCCTACTCTGCAGTATCCGGGCTGCCGTTTCATTTAGCGTCGTGGGGCAGAAGTTTCCCAGGTACTGTGCGAGATTTTCTCTGAAATCGAACTGCTCCTGTTCTCTCGCTAGTTCCGGACGCTGTATGAAATCGGCTGCCCTGTAGTCCCCGTGTACTCGTCTCATGAGCTTGTGGGGCTAGCCACAGGCACAAGCGAGCGCACACACACACACACGGCACTGCGCATGTATGTGTGCAGGACACACAGCGCCGCAGTCGCCGCCGCGAGCGCACGGCAGTAGCCACTGGGCAGCCGAGCTGAGCAGTCCATCGTCTCGGATGCTGTAGCTCCACACACGTCACAATAAACATTCTCTCACACAATCACGCATCATCACCCTTCGGCCCTTGTTGTTGTTGTTATGTTACACTTATTCTAATATTACTGCAGTTTCGAAGTTTATATTAGTGTTTTGTTCACTTGTTATCTGATTTATATATATATATATATATATATATATATATATATATATATATATATTATTATATAAAAGGACAGCCTGTTTTTTGTGGCCCGATAATCTCAAAAACTACTGAACCGATTTTCATGAAATTTTAATACTTGATTCTTGACCACTCCAGGCATGTTTTTGGATATGTGGCGTCTTTGAATTTTGAGTAGAAATCGAGAAATAGACAATACATTTTTCTGTGGTGGGGGTAATCGACCAAGTACCATGGCACGCCAGTAGATGGCGAGGCGTTGAGTTGCGTGTGCACGTGTATAACGGTATAGTGCGGCGCTCTCTCGCAAGAGAGTCAACGTTCTATCGGCTATATAGAAGAGCTTGAAAATGAGCTCAGCATGTTTCTGGGATCTTTCGTATCCCAGTCCCCTGCTGCCAAATAATTTTGGTAACAATGCCGAGGCCCAGAAGTAACATTAGGCGGTACACAACTAGATCCAGACGAACGCAATCCGTTTGTCAGGGTCAAATAATCAAAGCCCCGTTAATAGTAAGGTAACTGTACCCAATTTGGCACTGTACCCAATTTGGCACAATCGTCAGATTTCGTATTTCCGGTGCTCTCTGAGCATCAGTCGCTCTTGAGTTATGTTGGGGGAATTAAAAAAAAATTTTCGGTATTTTCCCCGCCCATTTAGCCCTTAAAACCACTCTCCTACAACACTTTGAAGTTTCACTTACTCATTTTTTCACCACTTTCTTATTTCACTTTTCACACTCAACCTCAATAATCAGGTGTCAATAATTTTTATCTCTCAAAGTGTAATTACTCTTTTTTGTGTAAAAACATCTCAGCTTTCGATTGGTCTCATCAGTTTTCCTAAAATTATTTTTTATCCTACTCAAATTGTGCCAATTGGATCGTCCCTGTAGGCCTATATAGGCTGTAGCTAATGATTAAAAAATTGTGCCAAATTGAGTACACGTTTTGTGCATTTAGCCTTTTTGCGTTTTTTCTAAAATTTCGATTTTCGATAGGTTAAAGTAGTCGAATGATGATTATGAAGATGGTTTCTAATAGGTATTGAGCTAAGCTTTGAGATGCCCTTTGAGAATTTTAAAATTCGAAGTCTATCATAGTCAAATTCGCGAAAAACCCTTAGGGGGGGGGCACATTGGGTACAGTTACCTTATGTGGAATATCTGCTTTTGAATATGATCCAACAGAAAATGACGCTTATATAAAAAATATTGTAGTTGGATCTATGAATAAAGTATGTGACAAGTGTCGAGCCATAAAGTGGCCAGATGAAGCTCCTGGATTGTGTTGTTCTGGTGGAAAAATTAATCTTCCTGCTGTTGAAGAGACACCAGAACCTCTCAAAAGTCTTCTTCCAGAGAACCGCACTGATTACACATTTTCTGGCCTATTTAAGGAAGTATAATACACTGTTTCAAATGACTTCATTTGGAGCTAACAAAATTCGAGAAGGGAATTTTAGGCCAACTTTCAAGATTCAGGGGCAAGTATATCTTAGTATTGGGAGTTAATTGCCTCTTGGGGGTGGAGATTTGCAATTTGCTTTAGAACTTCTAAAAATTGGAGATGGGAAAGTATCAAATGAAAATGATTACATAAATATTAATAGGAAAGTAGAAACGACTGTTAATACAGTCATGAACCTGATTTCTAAAGTCTATCCAGAAATTGAAAATCTCTGACAAACCATAAAATTGGTTATGCGAAAGGGCAATTATAACTCCTCGAAACGCTACCGCTCATAATATTAATAATAGTATTTTAGTAAAGTTAGATGGAGAAATACGACATTATCATTCTATCGATACAGTGATCAACATTGATAAAGTTGTACACTATCCTCAAGAATTTCTGAACTCTTGATCCTTCAGGCTTTCTACCTCATGACTTAAAATTAAAAATTAGTTCTCCAATAATGCTAATACGCAATCTAAATCGTCCCAATTTATGTAATGGCACAAGGTTGCAAAATAAATTATGCGGGAAAATATAATCGAAGCAACTATTCTTACAGAACCTGCTGGAGAAACAGTATTCATACCTCGCATACCTATGATTCCATCAGACTTACTATTCCAATTCAAACGATTACAATTTCCTGTGAAACTTTCTTTTGCCTTGACGATCAAAAAATCTCAAGGACAGACTTTTAAGTACGTAGGGATAGATTTGCAAACAGAATATTTTTCACGCGGCCAATTGTATGTTGCTCTTCCACGGACAGGGGTTGCACGTAAATAATTCATATTAATTCCTTAAAATTCAAAAACTAAGAACGCCGTTTATCCAAAATTTCCAATTTTCAGAGGATACATGGAAAATACAACTCCAAGGATTACAAAATATCAAATCAATCAAAGTTTACAAATGAATACATATTATACGAGTTTTTCAACAATAAATGAGAGTAACCACACTTTGAACTCAATACACATATTCGCTGGCGAAACCGCGACGGGGGACGCTAGTATATATATATATATATATATATATATATATAAGGGTGATTCTCTGTCGAGTGAGATAGTGAGAATGGAAAAAAATTCTGAAATTTTTTTTATGAATTCTAGAAGACTCCATCATGACCCCTGAATTTTTCCAGAATTTTTTGGACCCTATGTCCCATCCTGCCAGTGGCTCAGAGTTGCGGAGTTAGTAATATCAGACATTTCATGAGGACCTTTGACCTCAATCTTGAGCTATCTAGAGGTATTTTAGAGCAAAAGCTCAAGAGAACTTTTTTACTGGAAAAATGTCAATTTTTCCAGAAGAATTGGTTCCAGGGTCATTGGTAGACAAACAGCTATCAAATAGCGGTCACCCATTTTTAGAATATTTCCATTAATTCTCATAATCTATTGATTGATTACAAAAAATAGATCAAATGCAGCACTCTGTGACTAGTCAGGACATTTTGGTAATAAAATAAGCTTTCTCTTGGTATGTATCACATTATGCTGCGGGTGATCAAAATTTTTGATCAGTTTTAAGCCTGGAAATAAGTTAAGTGATAGCTATATGTCTACCAATGACCCTGGAACCAATTTTTCTGAAAAAATTGGCATTTTTCCAGTTCTCTTGAGCTTTTGCTCTAAAATACCTCTACATAGCTCAAAATTGAGGTCAGAGGTCCTCATGAAATGTCTGATATTGCTAACTTCGCAACTTTGAGCCACTGGCAGGATGGGACATAGGGTCCAAAAATTCTGGAAAAATTCAGGGGGCATGATGGAGTCTTATAGAATTCATAAAAAAAATTTCAGAATTTTTTTTCATTCTCACTTTCTCACTTGACAGAGAATCACCCATATATATATATATGATCAGGTGCAATTGTGGGTATGTTCGATCGTAAGATTTTAATCGAGAAGTTAAGAAATGATTAAGAGGAGGTTCTCATCAAGCAATTTAAAAAATTCGATTTTTTTTGCCGATTTTGCTTCCTTATGATGTGTAGAATATGCCCCGAATAGCGTGTTACCGAAATATTATTTTCAAAAAAGTTATAGCATAATAATGGAACTTATGACTAACGTTATTGTCATGGTTAACCGAATCTTTAAACGCGTTTATCTCGAAATGACTTTTTTTAAACTGGTGGGAATCCTAGCTCAAAAACTATTCAATGTATCGACTTGAATCTTTTTTTTATTCCAAAGGCAATTGAATTTCTGGGATCCTATACCTATAAAACCATTAATTTTATCATTAATTTTCCTCTTTATATCGATTTTAAAAGCAGAAAGAAGTGCGAAGTCGGTATGTCAATTTCACAAGTCCGTCATTTTGTTAATTTTCAACTTTTTTTCGGTATTATCGGTATAATATCCCACAAATGTTATATATTTTCTGAAACTTTTTCGTTTTTTGATCTCAGATGAAAATTGGAGGCCCTAGGATTCCCACCATGCGGAAACTTTTTTTAGAGACGTGCCCATAGACGTGTGTTTAATTCATCATATAATGATTATTTTTCAATGGACAATTTTTTTTTGTATACTCGAATAACATATAAATACGTGTGAAGAAGTTCAATATCATTATTCAATCCCTTCTATGAAAAAAAATAGAGAAAAATGGGTCATTTTCGAGGGGCTAGATGAGAACCTCCCCTTGATCGACAAAAAAATTCAATTTAAAGTCAACTGTTTCCACGTAGCACTGACTACGCGTGTGATGGAAAAAAGGAAAAAGGAAAAAATTACAGTGCGTTCATACGTACGTGCGTAAACATGAAACTAGACCTAGACTACTAGACACACTAGAACTTCAAAATAAAAGGCGGCAAAGTTTAATTCAATTACCAAATTCGTTACTTCATTTCATTGTTTGTTATAGTATATTATGCAACTAGTGCGTGAAATGCGATTTCACGCACCAGTGTGTCAAGTCTGCACGAGTCGTCGGCGAAGCCGGCGAACGAGTGCTATAGGCGGTCAAACGAGTGCGTGGAATCGTATTCCACGAGTTGCATACGATATTTTATGTTTCAAGAGATCAAACGCGAATTTCACTCATCGAGATTTGAGTGCGTGAAATGAGCGTTTATGATCACGTATAACATAAAATCATTTTTATACTACAAATTCGGCTCAGTTTGTGAATACTTGATGGAAGTTGAAATGAAATCAATATTAATCATATAATCAAGTAATTTTTGTTATGATATTATTATTTAATTATTATTTGATCATTATTCACTTATTATAATTTCATACATTAAATTAAATTACACATGTATCTATTTCAACTTATATTATGAACCTTGATGAACCAAAATTGTTTAAATTAATTATTTTATTTTTTACTATTATTTCCTATTTCGGGTGCCCAATCTTGACCGAACTGCCAGAACTTGTTCCTGGGTATATCATGAAATACCGGTGCAGCCATTCAGTATAACGCTCCCAATAACTTGACTTATGGCTCTATGGGAACCTGGCTAGAACACTATTTTCACCATTATTGGCACGTACAAGCTATTTTTGTTTTCTACACCTTTCACATCATATCCATCTTGACGTATCTCTTTATATACATTGAAAACACTGAAAACAACATGATCCATGTGATTATGATTGATCCACATCACTATGATTTATAAAAATGTACAAAAGTGATAAAATAACCAAAAAATGACAATATGTCATCTGAGACGTATTTCCTTCACTGCACTGTACTTTCACTTTTCTCACTGAACACTACATCAAATTTTATTCTGAAGAATATACAGATGGAATAAATTACGTATATACTCAACAAATATTATTTCCATGTCTTACTCACATAGAGTAAAACATGAAATATATTGAAAAATCAACGAAACTTGACTTTTTACTCTCTGCTTGACTGGACTGGACTGGACTCTGAGGAGCGCCACGAGCTTATTACACCTGATCCAGAATGTAGTTGCCCTACTACCAAGGAAGGGCACGAGAGACAACCAATCGTTTGAAGACCTCGAACATCAATTTAATAACGAGAAAGATTAAATAAAGAAAATGATTGAAGAAAAACATTTGATTTGAAATATAATATTTATCATTCTGTTTATTGTGAGAGCCACCTTAGATTAGATTGATGTATTAGGGTAACATATACACAACCAATAATTACACTTACACACATACATAAGCGTTACACTAAAATGTAGTACAACAACTGTGAAAAGGATAGAAATATTCGACCCTTTTGTCATTTTTTTAGGAAATAATCAACTTTACATACACATGCTATTGATATATCATATTGGAATAAAGAACAGATGTTGCGGGAAAGAATAGAACTTATCTGGGATGGAACTCCCACAGATGTACCAGGATCCAGCAGATTCGCTGCTTATCAGTAATGATCCTTAAGAGAATAAAAAATGGTTGCTATAGATCTTGAAACAGTTTCTAAAGATATGTATAACGATTTATATGGAAAAAATTTACAACCAAAAGTTCAACACTAGTATCCTAATGAGTCAACAAACATTCTACAAATTATTCATTCCCTAAGAGCTGAATAGACTATTCGCCAGCTTTCAATTTTGAATTTCGGTTTGAATTATTCCCCCGTATCACTGGGATATTAATAAAATCTCCAAGGTAACCTAAGTTCACTATCAGAATGGATTTGAAATGAACATTGTCCTGCTTTAATGAAACTAGGGGGGGTACCCCCCTGCTCGCTTCGCTCGCCAACCCCCCCCCCGTGTGTTCTTTGAAAGTCAATAATTTCAATGATAAGTGTAGTAATAATTAAATGAAAATTACATTGAAATCAATAAAACTTGAAACTTGAAACTTCGATTTTGATCAATTGAAAAGAATACTAAACGGACGATTCGAATAAAAATAAAAGCTTAATTTCATCTATGTTCATGTTAAACGTTTCTTTATTCAGTTTCAGGTTAAAAGTGTCATGTGTCAGATCATATTTTTTCGGTTTAGGTTTTTCGCGTGTTTCATTTCAGATTTTTGGTAAGATTTCGAGAAATATTGCAACGGTTGCTAGACACGTAAACAATGGTTTCTATGTGTGAAATGGAAATTTTGTATCCTGTGCAGTTAAAAATACTGGAAACAAAACTCACGTGAATTATTTTTGCCCTTAGCAACGGTTGCTAGGGTGTTAAACAACGGTTGCTGAGGAGCTAATAGGGAGGATTTGTATTTTGTGTCCTTTGCCATCAAAAATGATGAAAACGGGTCATAAATTGTTCATTTCCAACCTTCGTAACGGTTGTTATGGAGCAAATATAACAATTCAGTGTCTTTGGCCATCGAGTGTGACTTAAAACAGATTTTCCAGCTTCCGAAGCAACGGTTGCTAGACACGTAAACAATGGTTGCTATGAGTAAAACGGAGATTTTCTATCCTGTGCCGTTGAAAATACTGGAAACGAAACTACGTGAATTTATCTTCCCCTTAGCAACGGTTGCTAGGGGTAAAAAAAGGTTGTTGAGGAGCTACCTTTGCCATCGAAAATAATAGAAACGGGTCATAAATGGATCATTTCCAACCTTCGTAACGGTTGGTAAGGAGGTAAACAACGGTTGCTATGGAGCAAATACAACAATTCAGTGTCCTTCGCCATCGAGTGTGACTTAAAACTGATTTTCCGGCTTCCAAAGCAACGGTTGCTAGGGAAGTAAACCATGGTTGCTATGGGTAGAACGGAGATTTTCTATCCTGTGCAGTTGAAAATACTGGAAACGAAACTACGTGAATTTTTCTTCCCCCTACCAACGGTTGCTAAGGAGGTAAACAACGGTTGCCAACGATATCAACAGTGGTTGCTATGGGAAATGTCTTATCGATTCTCATTGACTTTGATGGTCCCATTGAGCTTTTAAATGAGAATTCATGAGAAATCACGTTAGTAACGGTTGCTAGGGAAATAACCGAAAAATTTCGCTAAAAATTGAACTCGGCCTAGATTTTGTCGCGACTAACCTGTGTGCAAAATTTCAAGAAAATCGGACCAATCCTTCGAGAGTTGGGGGTGGCAAAAGGGGATGGAAAAAAGGGGTGCAAGAAAGGGGTGCAAGAAAGGGGTGTAAGAAAGGGGTGCAAGAAAGGGGTGCAAAAAAGGGGTGCAAGAAAGGGGTGCAAGAAAGGGGTGCAAGAAAGGGGTGCAAAAAAGGGGTGGAGAAATTTGACGGCGGCGGCGGCGGCGGTCTGGCTTTTAATATAGAGAGATATAATGCTGCAAATCCATCTTCGATTCGAATTCTATTTGATAGAATTCTATTCGATAAGATACAATTCAATCATGCACTTTCAATTTTTTGATACGTGAAACAGTCAAATCATTACCGTTTTTTTACATGGGATCATGAAGAATATAACTTTCTAGAGGCAAGATTAATTTTGTTGCACAAAAAATTATAATATAGTTTGAATGATTTTCAACAATCGATCCATAATTCATCAATCAATACAAAATTATCTCAGTAAGAAATTGCTTGAGATATCATGTGAGAAATCACGTGCCATGTCACGCGTCAAATCATTCCACAATCTCATGTTTTATCTCACGTAGATTCTCACAGGATTTCTCATGTGATTTATTACATGATATTTCATGTGGTATATCACGTGCTAATTTTTAGCCGGGAACCCGTCGATAGCTGTTCGAATCTTAGCTATGCAGTTCACACAATATAAGTGTATTTCATGAGTAAATATTCATGAATAATACCTAAAGAAGTGAAATTCATCAGTTTCTTGTTGTTTTTAGAAAAATAATATGGAATTCATCTACTGCTTTGAATGTTATAAGGTGTCTGTAATGTCCATCTCATGGATTATTTTCTTTGATTAATCTTTTGTATCGAGAGAAAGCAATTCAAGACACACATACTTTTTCAATAGTTTCTTATGAATTCAAGCAAAGAAGAGACAATATATCGACCATTAATGCAAACTACTGAAAGTATTAGAATTGCTCGATCTATGTAATTACTATTAATAATTCAGAATTCGTAGTATTTTAGAATTTGATATTGTAGAGAACTTCCTCCATTGCTTAACTATTGGACGAATCGATCTGTGAGGGGCAACCCAGTGTGAAATGGATGAGAATAATCATAAAATCTACCAAATAGTTAATTGTTGCAACGTTTCGACAGAAAAGTTTACTGGCGTTAGCAGACATTTTTGAATGAACTCATCTTATGAAATTCAGCCGTAGAAGCGGCTGCTTCCGTTCAATCGATTAGTTATGTAAGAAAATATAATCGGAGAATCGGTCATCAATGATTTCTTAAATATTGGGAGGACTGGTACTAAGTCTTTCCGGACCTGCCAATTCTTCTACAAACTCTTCAATACCTGAACTATCGATTCCCATCAGTGCAAAAATTTTCATTTTCTACATTTGAACAACAATTAGAAATTTTTGAAAATTTGAAAATTTGAGAAGCGTTTTCCTTTATCAGGAGATTGCTGGTTCAAATCCAGCCAGGGGAGCATGGAATTTTTTTCTCGCAATATCACTTTGGGATAGTCCACCAAGCTCGAATTTATTCGTAGTTTACGCTCATGTTGACTCTTGAAAATATTCCTTCCCATAAGGATGGAGACAGCGTACGCAACGGTAGCGTACGCTGAAGTTCGCGAACTATTCACCACATTTTGTCTTGCTTACGCTAGATTGACTTGAATTTTTTCCCACATTCATATTTAGCGTACGCTATTTAACCGGTTCACGATTTTCTTTTTGCGTACGCTATCACGTCCCCCTAGAGGAGACTCTTTTTTTTTATCGGTGTAACACTGCTACCATTTCGACGGAAACAACCGATATGTTGATAACATAACTCCAGTTCTACGAGAGCGATCTTCAAGAATAAAACTTCTAAGTGAGCGGTAACTGATATGAGTCTCACAATTTTTCACAGTTTCCATGAAGACGTAAAAATGGGGGAGATACTCAATTTCTTCATTTTATCATTTTCGCAAAACTTAATCAAAACAATTAACAATGAGATGACGCAAAAACCAATCATTCGATTCAGATGAAATTTCGCAAGGATAATTGCATCATAATGAAGTACTGAAATCTTGGTCGTCGAGCATTTCAATCGATTTTAATTAACAGTAAAAATATGTAAACGTATTGTTGCATTTTTAGTGTTATTTGAGCACATTGTGCAATAATATTTTCGGTGAATACTAATGCAAACTTGTACAAAATTTTACCATAAACACAATTCTCTCTTGAAATTATCTTCCTGAACCTTATAGATATTGTTATTCGTGATAATACGAAAAATTGCAAATTTTTTCGCTTCATTGTTAATAACTTGGAATGCAGATAATTTCCAGCATGCGGTAGTAAATGCGTATTTCCTGATACTATTCTGAAGCGGTTCCAAATGTGTTATAGCCCCCCACCCGCAATATCCATACCATGGTCATTTCTAGCCTAATCAAGATAATTCATGAAATCAAATAAAATTCTCCATAACAACTTCATTCTTCAAAATAGAAAATTTACCTTTGAAAAAGGTATACATTCAACGACGAGTATTTTCTGTATCTTTCGACTCATCGTTAGATTATTTCTTGTTCGAATTATTTTTTTGAAGTCCAACAAAACTTAAATAAATTCTGCCTCACTTTCAATCTATTCAAATGTATGTCACAGAGTAATTACAGAATATTTGAATATTTTATTTTGCATATTTGAATCTGGAGTATTTGCAAACGGCATTTTTTTGAAGAAGTTTAATGCGCTCCAAGCAGCTGGAGACCGTGTCAGTGTGTTCACAAAATAACGCAGATAAAACGAATATCCGTGATCGTTACACCATCCTTAATAAGGGAAAGGCAGTCAAGGTCACAGAAGGTTGGCTAAACAACAAGACAGTTTACTTAGAGAATTCTTCTACACACGTCCAATTTGGATTTGAGAAAATAGGACACGATCTGATTGCGCTCACTGAACGAGAAACGAGACTAGAAGAATTTGTCGGAAGTTTTGTGAATAAGGCTTGGACAGATTTCAAAATATTTGGCATTGTCTGTGCTGGTGAAATTGGAATTACAATGGTTTTTTAAGTCATAAAATTAAGAGTAGACTCAATCATTCGCGGTATTGCCATCTACAAGATTTATGGTTTTACTCTCCACGTACTTGGGGCAGTTCTAGGCTCACTGACCTGTTTGTTGACAATAAAGAAGCTTGGCGGGAGGGAGGAAGAGCAACTCAAGCAGAAGACGTAGAAAGAGTGGATCTGCCTATGCCACTGTGACGCGTGATCATCTTCCGAACGTTGCCGTAGGGCGACACAGATCGACTACAACAACAGATTTCCAGACTGTACTCGGTCCAGTAGTCTTTGTTTGTGCGATGGGGGTAATATGGCACAGCCTTATCTCGTCCAATATTTTGAATTTTTCCATCGATATCCCCGACATTGAGGAAGACAAGATCCAGATCTCATCACGCCCTTCACCCCACACAAGTTGCATCAATAACGCGAGCAGCTCAGATATTCGACAATGTAGCGATGATAATCGTATGGACGACTGTATGAATAAGAAAGACACAGCGCACGGTAATCAAGACGCACTGCATTATCATCTGCAGGTGATGATTGCGTTACCCTCCGTCATGTATCTGAGAGTGAAGAAGCATGACCAGAGCGAGGCATATTATATTATCCTTTCTCTTGGATTGATGTATATTTTAGAATGTTACAACGAGCGGGCTAGCCTAGCTGATAGAATTATTATAATAAGCCTCAGACACACTAACCTGCACGTGTATTTTGCATCGGTCTTGGTCAAATTATCGATTAATCAAACCAATTTTTTATTAATGTATATATGTTCCTTTCAAATTTCGAGTCAGACTAACATAACATACGATTATGACCAATGCAAATATATCCACGACAGTTTATACATTTTATATCTTTTCTGTATAATATTATGCTTGAATGTAGCCCGTTCTCAAGGGTCGGGCCTCAAAAACACGATATAATTTTTCTAGAGTTGTCCTCAATTTCTTGAGTTACTGAAACCTATTTGCAGAACGTGCATCCATATGATTCCTTGTAATATTTTCTCTCTTGACGCTTTCTTGTTAATATGCATGACAACCCTATATTTTCTTGATGTTAATCGAATGATGGGTAGTTTTACTATATTTTATGAGAGTTTATGCTCATTTTATAATACAATAATAAGTGATTCAATACGGATGCTTTTCCATAACTAAACAATGTTAGAATGAATCAATTTTGGAAATAATGAGCTGTTCGATGGGATCTATCATGCGATGGGAGAAATACTGACATAAATTAAAAATTCTTGGTTCAGTGGGAAGTCTAAAAAAAAATCTACTCACCGTGAAGTTTCCATGATACGATAGGTGCGATACTAATTCCACATTGGAAAACATCTTGATTTGGATGTGCTAGAATATGCGCTGCTACAAATCCTCCATAACTCCAGCCCCATACAGCGATTCGTCTTTTATCTACAAAATGCAGTGAGTCTCGTAAATACCTATGGGGAAAGCAAACCTTTGTTACTATTTTTCAGTTATGATATTCTCTTACTCGAAGTAAAAGACTCTGTGGAATGACATTATATACAGTCTTCGAGGAGTCTCAGGACCTTTCATCAATTGCAAGAGTGTCATCAAACTATCTATCACGAGTGATTTGAGATTTTCAAGAAGCATTTTTGATGATGGTTCTATTATTTGACGATGAGCGTGATCACCAAAATCATTCAGAGATTAACTTGAGAGATGAAAGTCCACATGAGCTATCCAAATCGATGATAGATTGACCCTGTCAAAAATATCCGTACGGAAATCCGTCTGGAAATCCGTATGAAAATCCGTATGAAAATCCGTACGGAAACCTTCACGAAAATCAGTCAAAAACCGCTGCCAAGTGCCTTAGCAGTATGCTTTCTCAAAGAGGCTTCAATATCACCCACAAACGCTTCCCAAACCTGTATTTTCACCTTTCCACTACCGTAGATATTATCATCTATTTTTCAAAAATTACAAAAAAATTATTTAATCAATTCAATTTGTATCTTTGTGACTGTGTAAAGTGTCGTTCTTTTTCAATTGACCGAACTATGTTGCGAGTGTTGACTCTTATTATTTGATCAAATGCAACAAAGCAAACGGTTCTAGGTTCTACACGATGCGAGACATTTGGACCTGCATAATTTTTCGATCAATTCTTCCCCTTAGCAACGGTTGCTAGGGCGGTAAACAACGGTTGCTAAGGAGCTAATTGGGAAGATTTTGTGTCCTTTGCCGTCGAAAATGATTGAAATAGATCTTAAATTAATAATTTCCAACCTTCGTAACTGTTGCTAGAGAGGTAAACAACCGTCGCTATGGAGCAAATACAACAATTCAGTGTCCTTGGCCATCGAGTGTGACTTAAAACTGATTTTCCGGCTTGCCCCAATGAGCACTCATAAGGATTTGTGAGAAAACACGTTAGGAACGGTGGCTAGCGAAATAACCAACGGATTTTGCGGAAAATTTAACTCGGACTAGATCTTGTCACAACTAACCGGTGTGCAAAATTTCAAGACGATCGGATCATTCCTTCGGGAGTTATCGTGGACGAAAGAAACGAAAAAATAGACACCTTAACAACGGTTGCTAAGGAAATAAACAACGGATTTCGCTGAACATTGAACTCGTCCGAGATTTTGCAGCGATTAACCTGTGTGCAAAATAAAAATCCATATAGATTTCAGTACGGATTTTTTTTTTATTCTTCATTGCTCATAGAAAACCGTACGGAAATCCGTACCAGAATCTATATGGATTTTTTTTTTATTTTTTATTTCTTATAGAAAACCGTACGGAAATCCGTACTGAAATCTATATGGATTTTTATTTTTCATCCTAGGGGAAAAATATTTCTGCAGCAATTCATACGGTATACCATATGAAAATTCCTGAAGATATCTGTAAAATTTCGTAACAAAATCCGTGCGGAAATCCGTACGGATATTTTTGACAGGGGAGATTCCAAATTCAGCAACATTATGAAATATCTATTTCAGAGAGTTTCAGGTGTCAAATAAAAGTCATAACTCAACAAATAAAATACATAGGCCCACATAACGAAGAACCAATCTACTGACGACTCCCCTATCCCATGCAAAATGGCCCATTGAACACGAATCTGGGTTCGATTTTACTTTGACACCCAACAATTTGTTATAATAGACTTATTCGATCCCAGAAAATTGATAGGACAGAAATAATAACTTTCTTTGAAAAGCACAAAGCATATGATCTGATTATACTTTTGGAGTCGCTAAAGGAGAATCTCAGGTCTGCTGGACCCTACTACATCAAGGTCGAGATCGATCAGAGGTAAAATCAGGAAAAAACGTGTAAGTTAAGGAAAAAGTCTTCACTATATGTTTCGTGGATCACTGTACAGATTCATGGTCTATTTGGAAGCATCAGGTTGAACTCAATGACTTGCGACGGTCAAATGAATGTTGGAAAATTGAGCATATTTTTCTTTTACTTGTGGGATAGTATGGAAACTATCAATCCTGAAGTAAAATGGAATAGGAAAAAAGGTCCACTATGAAATTTTCCATGAGGATTGAGTGTTCCAAAACATAATTCTCGAATATTGTTGTTGCAAAATAGGTAGAGAGAGAAAAATGACACTAAAAAACAAGCCATTTTTTATGAATTTTTTTCAAGTTTCCAAATCATAGCTACAATCATCAGATTGTAATTCAAAGCACCTCATGCACAATATTGAAAATAAACAAAATTCATCTCGATATCTTTGATAGTTTCGGCACAATCTGGTTGTTAAGTATGCCAATTTCAAAATATCACTAAATTTTACAATTGTAATTGAGTCTCTTATGAATCTCACCAAAACCTGCCAATTTCTTCACGTACTCTTATAGATACTAACTATCGAGTTAAATAATTGTTAACTACTGTTTCCGTGGTTTTAATGGATAATTTTTGACAATATAAGACAACAACAATGGAGCTTTCAAGATATATGTTTACAATGATAAATAACACAGCCCCACAAAAAATAGAAAAAAATTGAACCAGAGACTGGACCACCCTACTTGTATGTATTTTTGGCTGCTTAATCCAAATCCGAGGTCTGTCTAGCTCCATCACTTCTGCGTTTAGCCATAACCTCAAAAATATGGCGGACGACATATCGATGAAATCGATATTTTGCAAAACAAAAAATTGCATTCCATTCTATATAAAGAGATAAAAGAAAACTGCCCCTAGCTATTTTCCGATTCGTAGCATAGTTTTGAAGTGAAAAATTCAGAAAGTTTGACGGCAAGTGGGCCGGATTAAAAATTCATAATTTCATGAATTTTTCACTCGTAAACTATGCGACAAATTTAAAAACACAAAGAACAGTTTCTATCTAATTTTTTACATAAAATCTGAAAAAGTTTTCTGTTTTGCAAAATGATGATTTTTAAAAAATTGTTTGAGGTTATGTCTAAACGCAGAGGAGAAAGAGCTAAACAGACTTCGGATTCAGATTCAGCAGCCAAAAATACACATAAGTAGGGTGGTCCAGTCTCTGGATCTTTGAGGGCCATTTCAGAGAGAAATGGAAAAAGGAAAATTCACAAAATCCACCACATATTTATTTTATGCGACGTTTCGCCAGTTAGGTTCACTGGCCTCATCAGACAGTTTTGAATGGAAATATAATATAACGTTCGGAAGTGAAAGCGGCAGCTTCCACTGCCATTGTCAAACTATTTTTTATATTTTCATTCAATTTCAATATTATATTTCAATATTAAATTTTCATTCAAAACTGCCTGATGAGGCCAGTGAACCTAACTGGCGAGACGTCACATACAATAAATATGTGGTGGATTTTGTGAATTTTCCTTTTTCCACTACACTCTGGATTGGCCCTCAAAGATCGACAATTTATACACATTCGTAACATTAAATAAATTTCATATCAACGAACATTTTACTGTGCTGTCCTATTCAAAACCTTTACAAAATATATTTATTGATCAATATGAATAAAAAAAATTATTATTAAATATATCAGTCGGCGTGACGTAGATTTTAATAATAAAAATAGAAAAATATTATTTGAACGGCTCTGCGAATATTTATTATTATATTTCTCATATATAGATCGTAACCAATAATTTTAACAGTATATTTTCTTGGATATTAAATCATCTTTTGACTCGCCTGACCGCCTGTGTCCGCCCCCTCTCTCATTTTTTCCTTCCACCCAAATTCAAAATCAGCGAAGATCAACCGCGACCTCCGTGAAGATTCAGATTTATCACGCCCGCCGCCCATATAAGTAGCAACAACGATGCGAGCATCCCAGCTGCTCACCAGTATAGAGGCGATAATTATATGAATGAGTATACGAGTGAGAGAGACACGGCAAATGGTAAGCAACGCGGCACCTCCGAGGAACGTTCCGAGCCTTATAAGGGGAGGATAAGAAAGCGAGCTGCGGCCGGCTGCGGCAAATTCCCACTCGCTACCAAAAATAGCACACACGCCATTGCGAGCGTCTTCACAACCAAGTATAATAACGGGATCCTTAGGCGCCGCGACCATCAAAGCCGAGTGAAGTTGTAGTGTGTGCCGTGCTATTAATCAAGGAAATGGTTATTGTTGTGTTAACGAAGGCAGTGTTGTCAATTTTGCTTCGCCCTTCCCCACCCACACGCTCAGAACGACGAGGCAGAGAAGCAGGATTGAAAGAGCAGGGCCTGAATCCGGAGATCGACTGACGGATTACAACCCGACACCGCGATTTGGGGAGTGACCGCGACGTAGGAAGAGAGCGGGAGGCACATGAACCCCCCCCCCATTTCACAGTCTGATAGAGTCGCGCATGCCGCTCGCCGCCCTCCCCTCCCTCAGTACGCTACAGAGTGAGTGCCGCGTACACACGGCCCACGCGCCTCGCTTGGCGAAGCCCGCTGCCAGGGCCGTACGTATCACTCGCTCCACAGCCCACATGGATTCTACGATCTTGAAGAGTTAACCGAGATTCGAATCTCAGGGTTCGAAAGGACACACCCCAAACACAGCCCGCCCAAAAACTCAAATAGTTCTCCTCCGCAAGGTCGGGTCATAACAGTGGTGACAGCGAAGCGGTGGAATATTGTCTGAGCTGTGTCCTGGTAAAACCTCTCAGGTGGTTGTTAATGTTAAGAAGTGAGTCGATAGAACAGGGAGCCAGTATATCGACGACGAAGGGTAAGCAGAGTTACCAGCTTGGCGATTTTTCTTCAAATTATTGAACACAAGATAGGGGATGTTTTTTGTCAAATAGTTTTTATTGTTTTTGAATAAAATTTGGCAGGAAAAAAATTGCTAAAATACAATAGGTTCCCTATCTTATGATCACTAATTTGTGAAAAAGTCGCCAAACTGGCAGCCCTTTGTTAGCAATAAGTTGTCTGCAAGTGATCCGATATCATGCGTGATGCAACGGAATTGGAATCAAGGGAAACTATTGCAAAGATTTATCACTTCCGATCAAAATCACGAAAAGTGCTGAATAAAATTATTTGAAGATCATTTTATCCGAAATCTAATCCACGCGTGAGATTTTGAAAGGTCCAATTTAACGCTACGGAGAGCACGTTCTTGAATCTGCGACATGGTGGATCATTTTGCCGCAAGACTAAGAGCGAGGATAAATCGATTCTTTAACTTGCTACGCAAGCCCCAGATCAATTTGCATATTCGTTGATGAAAGGACCGGGATATCTCGCACTCACAGCTAGAGAAGTCGTGCATATTGTGAAATGCATACCTGTGGATGTAATAATCGATTATGGAAAACATTGTTTTGAAGAGCTTAAAGTAAAGCGAAATAATCAGAGTTTTCATTTGTCACCGAGAACACATATCTTGAGGAGTCAAGGAACTCAAGTTGATTGCAATAGAGTATTACCTTCGTATTACAAGATTGAAGAAGGATGGGTAAAAATCTTGCCCGAACCCACTGAGACTGCAAATCCCATGACAATTAAACCCATGACTAGACCAACATGGAAATATATCAACCCATCATCTCTAGCAAATTATGGAATCTATACTCAGAAAGAATTAGATCACTTGTCATATCAGCTCATGTTTCCTGTAGAACGACACTAGATAATCAAGATGGTACTATTTCAAAATTATTGAACGGAAAGACCCTTAATCAAATTCTCGAATCTACATGGAGTAGAATGTGGAATAAATCCATGATATTCGGAACAGCTAGTAACGGATTCATCGCTTTGTTTTTCATATTCCACTTGATCAAAGCGTTCATTGGAATGTTCTTGAATGGATATGCTCTTCATGAAGTACATGGTTGTCCATTCATATTTTGGGTGCAGTATGGAGTACCCTGGCTCATTTTCTCATTTACATCGGAACAGAAAAACAAAAAGCAGAAATGAATAGAAAAAATGAGGTTCAAGAATTAAGGGAAGTCGTCACCGAACGAGAGGATGATCCACCTTCACCCTAATCTAGGACGAGACAACCCGCTACAGAAAGGGGATTCTTCGATCTCAATGGTTCACAATCATAACCGATATCATAAATTTATATCAGAATTAGTTTATTACTACTACTTTTGAGAAATGGAATATTGAAGAAAAAGAAATATATATATATATATATATGCATGTATTCAGAATTGTTTTGTTTAATACAATTCAAAATCATCAGTTTATTATTACTAGGTTACTATTATGAATTAGATTATTATAAACATTGTATTTTGCTGAAATCATTTTTAATAAAATAATCAATTATTACCAATGATGTTACTATATAAGGTGTTGGGTATTATCAGTTAGACTGATTATGAACAATCGTTGTGTTACGAATACATATTATAAATCATACATACATCAAGTATCTGATTCAATTTCTCGTTCGTAGGCATATTCTTCATATACCTAGCAAACGTTTTGAGGTGGGGGGTGTGACGTTATGCAAGCGCATTACGTTATTTTTATGTTTACGGAATTTTGGGAAATATGCCTTATAATCTATGATATGCGAATATAAATTTAGCTTTAACCATTTGTAATGTTCGTGGGAATTCCTTCATTTTTCGGAGAGCATCATTTTACATTTAAGTAAAAATGCATTCATAAAGCGGATGTGCACCGCTGATGAAAAGATATCGTATTGAAAATCAATAGAAAACGACCCGGTACTCTTCTCCCATGTCATGCGTTATCAAAGCTCCGCCATTTTTTCATCGATATTAAATTTGCAACTGTATTGTTCTTGATGAAGAGCGTCATTCGTTCTACTAGGCTCGAAGGGTCAGCACCTCTCTTTATACGGACTTGGTCTCCGTTGGGACTAAGTCTCCCGTAGCTGTTAACAGGCACTCTTGGAGTGACCTTCATTTTATTGGAAACTTATTTTACTTAAGAGAATTTATCAACAAATAAACGACAAAAAGAGTAAGTTTTATTTTATTTATCTCTCTCTAATTCTCACTAACCTTATCAATAATTTAACCCCAAACGTGTCTGGTCCCTCTCACATTGTTGAGAGTTGAGTGGCTGGACGATTAGCGTTTAGAGGTCTTTAGGTAGGTCTTTCTAAATTCACGCGATAGAATCACTACTGTCTTTCTTTATACTCTACCTTTTCTTCTTCCATATGCTTTTTGTACGTGTTTTAAAAATTCAGTGTATCGCGAACGTGTTATCAAGACGGAATTATCTTTCTTATTCTCCGGTTACCCGAGCTATAAGCGCAAGCTTGGCTCTGAAATCGCGATCGACTAAGTACGCGCGCGGCATCAATTTATCCCGATGTCACAACAGCAACACTCAATTTCATCGTTTCGACATGAAAATGCAGCTCAAAATTCATGGTTGAAAGAAATTCAATTATGTTCTTTCCCAGTAGAAATGAATGCATTGAAAAGTTCAATTCCTATTCCTAAAACGAGCCGTATTATATCATCGGAACCAACTTCAGATGAACACGGTTCAATTCGAGCAAAGGGCAGAATCCAAATTTACCTGATAGTCCTAACAACATTTTAATCCAAATAGATGTGAATTGCCTTCTTCATTAACATTTTAATCCTCCAATAATGAGCGCGGACCACCCTGCGACAAAACTTTTAATGGAATATTACCACGTTTGATTCTATCACAAAAATGATGAAACTGTTATAAATGAAATTTTACAATTTTACTGGATTATAGGTTTTAGAAGAGCGATGCGACGTATAATAAACGATTGCATAATATGTAAACTTTCAAGTAATGATCCTTACAGCCCGAAAATGGCAATCCTCCCAACAGCGCGATTCGGATACGCTTAAAGTCATTTTCCCATTGTAGTCTTGACTATTTTGGGTCAATGAATGTTAGAATAAGGTGTAGAACATAAAATCGTTGGGGCGCGTTATTTACTATTCTCTCGGTTAGAGCAGTTCACATAGAAGTATTCCACAGCCTCTGTGCTGATTTGGCAATAATGGCTACAACAAGATTCGCCGCCAGAAGGGGTTTTCCTTGAATATTATATTCAGACAATAAAACTGATTTCAAAGGAATAAATAGTAGCACTGTTAAAAATAAACGCATTGGAAGAACGCAATAAACAACAAAAATTTTCAAATAAAAACAATTTTGCTTAGAAATTTAATCCTTCCACTGCATCTCATAATGAAGGAGCATGAGAGAGACTCATTAGATCAGTGAAAGAGTCGTTGAGTTTTATTTTAAAAGAGCATACACCGAAAGAAGAGACTTTGAACACTGTATTTGCTGAAATTGATTATGCAATCAATTCGAGACATCTAACTCATACCGCAATCCACGAGATAACGAAGCACTTACGCCAATCCATTTCCTAATGGGAACGTCTTCATGTGCGATAAGATTTGAACAGTATGTTGAACAAATATTATGATTTGTCGTTTCTAGGTCCGTAGTAAATACGACGTTGGACGAAATTTTGTTTACCTTATCGATGGAGAGTAGAGGAATGTACACTGTGATTAATCTGTCTTATCGCGAAGTCGCTCCCTATTTTCAATCTCGAGTATGAAGTTTCCATCCAATGGATGTCGCTGTTCTCGCCAATTCCACGTCGAAGTGATGAGTATGACATGATGGAATGATTGTACAAGCAGAGATAATCTTGAAACTTGTAACAAACAATTTTGCTCGTTTCTGCCCTCAAAACTCGGAAAAAATTCGAGCTGAATAGATAAAAGCTCGCAAGCCACGCTGATGATCGCCACCAGCAGAAACTCGGTAGACACTAGAAGAGACTCGGCACACCTAGACTTCACCAGCAGCAGCCTCGGTAGCCACTGATGAGCATCCTGACTCCGTGTCAGTTGTCGACGGGTACCCCCGGACGCCGCCAGCAGAGGCCTGCCGCCGTCGCCGCTTCCACCTCCAGCTCGGCAGGCAGAAGGTTGTGTGTATGTGTGTGTGACTGTGCGTGATACGCGTGCTTGCCCGCGATCGCGTTCCTTTCCGCGTCCGCGTTCCTTTCCGCGTCCGCGTTCCTTTCCGCGTCCGCGTAGCTCCGGCATCCTCGCGGTTTTGTCACCCTTCGCGGAATTGTTTTCCTCTCAGCGGAGGGCACTCCACGGCTCGACACCGCCATTTGATTTTGTATTCTTCTCAATAAAGCCTCGGTACTTAATAGTTCCCCCTCACTCGTTGTCATTCCGATCGTGGCGCGATTTTCCCCGTCCCAAGTGCCTCCTGGTGATAAGAGCCTCAGCCAGTCTCACCATGATCGTCCAGGTTGCGGTTCGCTGCGTTTTTTCGAGAGATTACCTCCTCGCCTACGACTCGACTCAACTTGTCTCGTCAGGCACTGTAGGCAAAAACGGTAAAATCGGCGACTCATAACTTATAACTTTTATATATAACGCCTCATAACTTTTGAAGGAGGCCATATTTCCTGCTGATTCAAAATGAATTCAGAATGGAAATGGAAGCTGAACATCTATAGAATAGATTTTAAATAAGCCCGAACTACAGAATTGACTTTTCTTTCAGAAAAAAGCGATGAGAAAAGGCAAAAAAATATGTCGATTTCGAAAAATCTGAAAAATATTCCATTGATCGATATGAACTATAATGTGGAAAACAGCATGATACTTCGTCGGATCATGAAAAAAACCGCTGCCAAGCGCCTCAGCAGTATGCTTTCTCAAAGTATTGCAATTGAACCTCAACTTGTATTAATCACCACTCTTTGAGAAAGTAAAATGAACCTCTACCTCTTTTCCTTCACTCCATAGTAACGGTTGCTAATGACGTAAACAACGGTTGCTATGGTAAATGTCCGAGCTTCGATGTTCTTACTTCTTAGTCATCAACAGTTCAGTCATCAAGACTTCTCCCACTCCATAGTATCGGTTGCTAAGGATGTAAACAACGGTTGCTAGAGACATTAACAATGATTTCTACGGGAAATATCTCTTTGATTCTTATAGATTCCAATAAATATACGAGCCCAATTGAGCATTTATTATGAATTATATGAAAACTTACCAGAAACATGCTAGCAATGACTGCTAGAGAAATAAAAAACCGCTGCCAAGTGCCTTAGCAGTATGCTTTCTCAAAGAGGCTTCAATATCACCCACAAACGCTTCCCAAACCTGAATTTTCACCTTTCCACTACCGTAGATATTATCATCTATTTTTCAAAAATTACAAAAAAATTATTTAATCAGTTCAATTCGTATCTTTGTGACTGTGTAAAGTGTCGTTCTTTTTCAATTGACCAAACTATGTTGCGAGTGCTGATGTCTGCCCGGGCTCTCTTATTATTTGATCAAATGCAACAAAGCAAACGGTTCTAGGTTCTACACGATGCGAGACATTTGGACCTGCATAATTTTCGATCAATTCTTCCCCTTAGCAACGGTTGCTAGGGTGGTAAACAACGGTTGCTAAGGAGCTAATTGGGAAGATTTTGTGTGCTTTGCCGTCGAAAATGATTGAAATAGATCTTGAATTAATAATTTCCAACCTTCGTAACTGTTGCTAGGGAGGTAAACAACCGTTGCTATGGAGCAAATACAACAATTCAGTGTCCTTGGCCATCGAGTGTGACTTAAAAAACTGATTTTCCGGCTTGCCCCAATGAGCACTCATAAGGATTTGTGAGAAAATACGTTAGGAACGGTTGCTAGCGAAATAACCAACGGATTTTGCTGAAAATTTAACTCGATCTTGTCACAACTAACCGGTGTGCAAAATTTCAAGACGATCGGATCATTCCTTCGGGAGTTATCGTGGACGAAAGAAACGAAAAAATAGACACCTTAACAACGGTTGCTAAGGAAATAAACAACGGATTTCGCTGAAAATTGAACTGTGTGCAAAATTTCAAGACGATCGGACCATTCCTTCGAGAGTTATCGTGGACGAAAAAAAAACGGGACGCACACAAACACACACACACACACACACACACACACACACACACACACACACACACACACACACACACACACATACATACATACAGACACTTTTGAATTTCCATGTTTTTCGACCCGTAGATCACGAAAATCGAGGTCCCGAGGTCTGATTTGTTGGGTCGATTTTTGCCCCATTACAAAGCTTTCTCTTTGAGAAAGCAAAACGGATGTTGCTGAACACCGAAGTCGGTTCACATCTTCCGGAGACTGATCTATGTGTAAAATTCCAGGACGATCAGACCATTCCTTCAAAATTTATCGTACGGCAGAAAAGAAGTGCACGTACGTACATGCGTACATTTTTGGATTTCCATGTTTTTCGACCAATGTATCGAGGTCCCGGAGTCCGATTCGATGGGTTGATTTTTACCCCATTACAAAGTTTTTTCTTTGAGAGAGCAATATGGCCTCTCCTTCAAAAGTAATGAGGCAAAGTTGCCGATTTTACCGTTTTTGCCCACAGTTTGCCGTCCTCACAGCACACTGGCGCGCGATTTCTCATTGCGAAGCTCGCCAAGCCGAGGATACACGCGAGAATGAACTCCTGAGTGTCCAGGTCGTCCCGGTACGTGGGGGCCACCTCACAATATATACAATATATATGGGAAATTCTCTGTGGAATCGAACATCAATAATTTTAATTTGACTCAACATTTTTTTTACGTTCTAAGGCATCATATCGACGTGTCTTGCGAAGAAAGACACAACTCGTAATCTGTCCGCGAAGAAAGACACAACTCGCAATCTAGCCGCGAAGAAAGACACAACTCGCAATCTAGCCGCGAAGAAAGAGAGTATGGAAAATATCTAGAGGAAATCTAACTGTCTGACGAGTAAAGAGTGGTTCTATGGGGGTGTCACGTCTAGGGTATGACTGATTAGTAAGTTTATCGATTAATAAAAATTTTTGGACCATATGTCCTGTCCTGCCAGAGGCTCAAAGTGATGAAGTTCGCTATATTAGACATTTAATGAGGACCTTTGACCTCAATTTTGAGCTATCTAGAGATGTTTTAGAGTGAAAACTTAAGAGAACTTTTTTTCTTGAAAAATGCCAAATTTTCAAAAAAATTAGTTTCAAGGTCATTGGTGAGCATATAGCTATCACCTAACTCATTTCCAGGCTTAAAACAGAGCAGAAAGTGGTTTCGATCACCCGGACCATAATGTGATACTTCACCAAAAGAAAACTTACTTTATTAACAAAATATCAACCGATATATCATGAGAATTAATGAAAATTATCTAAGGATGGGTGTCCACATACCCTGCTAAAAATACCTGATTCAAACAGATTCAAATTGATTGAATTCCATGTCAGTCTCTTTTTATTCGGTCAATACATCCAATTTACCTGTCGGATTAAACAAGAATCCAATTGAATCGAAATGAATCCAATCGACGGGAATGAAATTTTTCAGTATTTCATTCAATCTCTTTCTTTCGAATTCTATTTTAAATAGTGTATGTGCATTGGCAATCGTTACGAATTTGAAAAATCCACATTGTTTTAGAATGTTGATGATGGACAGGATATTTTGTAATAAAAGCCCTGATTTAAACAATAAATGAAGTTTACTAAACTATTCTTGTGTGCACGAGGTGGGCGGGCCGGCAACCGGACGAGAACTAACTAGAAAAATCGTTTTCAATTGAAAACTAGAAATGCAGTTATAACTAGGTAATATACGCGGCGCGGCGCGAGAATTTGAATTTCTTAGGGAATTGATACAATACTAAACACACATCAATTTGAAATCTGATTTAATCGATGTTAATTCGTCATCATATAGCTAAATGCCAATTACTTTGAATAGAAAACTTCAGCATTCGGTTCAATCGATTGGAACCCGTTTAAATCCTTATTTGTATTACTGAGCATCAATCGGCTGGAATACAGAAATGTCGCATTCACTTCAATGGCTTTCAATAAGTCTACATATTGCTAAGAGTTAATCCACTTGATTACGGAAAACTTGCGTTGATTTTGAATCGTCTTAAATTAATTTTAATCCATCAACATACTACTGACCGTGAATGAACTTGAATACAAAAGACTGGCATTGACTTTGAATCGTCTTCAATTCACTTCAATCCGTCTATATACTCCTGACCGTTAATCGACTTCAATACAAAAATTTGGCATTCATTTTATTTTATTTCAAATTGTACATTTATGATCCTCACTCATCACTCATCAGATGAGCATTTGGAGTACAAGAATTCTTGTAGCCATTCTAATTGATGTTTAATATGAAATTATTTGTCTGACTTTATCCAGTGCTCTATTTATTCAAGACTACTTTACTTTATAAACAAAACATCTACTGATCCGTGGGCATGTACCATAACCCATTTCCTCCTGAATAACACAAATTTTTTTCAAACTTTCGGCCTCATCTCCCTTAATGAAAAAGCATGTAAAAAATGTATGGAACATTATTTCTCATAGATTTCGACCCCCTTTATAGAATGTTGTTGAGGAAATTTTCGTAAATTCTAAGCCGGAAAAGTTATAGGCTATTTCCCTGGAAAATTAACAAATTTTTCACGTTTTTTTTTTTAAGAAAGTTTATTTTGGAATGGAAAAAAATTTCATACAACAATTCTTCCACAGTAACCGGTGTTATAGATGTCCGACTTTAAAATCCCGTTGATTTTATTTCAAAATTCAAAATAGCAGACACAAAATGGCATCCAAAATGGACAAATTTTTTCCCCATTTCGGACGCCGAATTTTCTTTTGCAAATTTTTTCCTCATAATTTATCAAGTCTGGTGAAAAATTTTTCGGGATAAAAATGTCTTAAAATTAGTCAAACATATGTCAAAATATATATTCATCCAAGAATTACACTAACTTATTAGATTCGATCCAAATCCATTGATCGATTTTTAATCGAGTTTTTCAAGCATTGGCTACACGGTCCTTATAAGGATTCGTTGAGCCTAAAAAAGGAAGAATCAGATGATCTCGATAAACATTACGGTTTATTATTGTATTACTTTGGGAAAAAAATTCGTACCTGAAAACCCATAAGAATCTACGTGAGTATTATAATTCTCGTATGAGATAAAAAACGCTGCTAATTGCATCAGCAGTATGCTTCCTCATACAAAGAGGATGTCATTCATTTAGAATTCATTAATTATTTGCAGCAAAATGCACAAAATTGAAGAAAAATTAAAAGACTGTTGAAAATAGTCATGGTGTTATCAATGATAAATATCGAGATAATCAGAAATCCTTACTAATTGATGTTCTTGTAACAGGTGAGAAATATTTTTCCAAGAATTTTTGTGATAACTCGAGCATTTTGATTTCATTCAATAATTTCAGAACATGATAATATGCTGGACGATGCAAACGTAATTGAGAAAATAAACTTTCGACGAAAACATGTACAGACGTTCTTTCAGTCATTTTAGAGAGCAAATATGAGCAAATAGAGGAATTTGATCCTTTGAAACCAGACAATCCATGAAAAGGAGGAAATTCCCAAGTAATTTCATTATAATCATTACAAGTATTTTATATGCATATATGTGTATATATGAATTTATTATTATAATCATTATTATTATTATAAGATACACTTGTATTTGATACTATAATAGAAAATATATTTCAAATAAAAAAAATCATGTGCATGAATTAAGGTGGAAATTCCATCACCCTCTCCAACTCGAACTGTGGCTCACGTTTAAATGTATAATAGTTCTCAATTCACTCTTTTAAATGAAATGAAGAAAAACAGCGGTATCCGTGCTCCTAACAAAGTTATTTGCATTCGAAGTCGTGAACTTTAACATGTAGCTATTGTAACCTACATGGAGCACAGACATTCTCTGATAAAATTGAATGATCTAATAAATCAATGCCTTGGAAGAAAATATATTGAAAAAAACTTTGAAATTTGTAGAATCCGTTACCGGTGAACTATATGTAGCAACCCGAACTCATTGTAACGCTACATCTGTTACAATATATTTTTTACCCTGCGAACGAGAGTGTCCACCATGTTCGTTGTGCACTTGGGAAAATCTGGCAACACTGTATACCGCGTTCAACTGACCAACATGTAAATATATCGGTAACGTAGGAGTAAAGTCGATAAACTGAGTAGAGGTTAACTGCAGCAGGTTTTCACAGTGTTGCTGTGTTTATGTCCGCTAACAGGAGGTTTCTCGGCCGCGGAGAGAGGGGGATTCGGTCGTAGGTGTGGGGAGGTCAAACAAAGAAAACGCGTGACAATAGATTTAGAAAATGAAAATCAAGCCTCTTTATTGAGGTAATGGAACAAACAATAAAACGATTCTGTTGGTGGGCCGGTGCCCGCCAACCACTTTAAACGCGCGCACGTGCAGAAGGCCGCTCGGTCACGAGGCCGATTATTCGCTTGTACGCGGGGTTACAAAAAAGCGTGACTTACAATCTGGCGCTTGCTCCGTCGCTCTCGCTCGCAGAATGTCTGGCGGGCTCGTTGGCTGCTCTCAGCGCCGCTATCACTATTCCTGACGCACGTGCTCGTAGGCGGCTCGGGTGTGTGCGGTCGCGGCTACACCAGTCGTGGAGCGGGGTGTTATTGCCCCACGCGCCCGGAGAAAACAGCGTTCTCCCTGGGCAGGTGTAGTGCCTGGAGTGTCGTCGGAATGGTGCAGGGACACTCACGCACACACACACACACACACACACACACACACACACACACATGTATACGGGCGTTCGCGTCGCGGCGCGGATGAGGTGGTAGCAGCGGCACTTGCTAATTAGCACGAGGGTCTGCGCGAGAGTGAGGGTCCTTCCTGTCCTCGCGCGCCTCGCTTGCCGTGCAAAGCGGGAGGCCCGCCCCTCTCTATCTGCTCTCTCCCTCTCTCTCTCTCTCTCTCTCCTTCGCGGCGCGCACCCCCCAAAGGGCCGCGGTGCGTGCCCGCGTCGATCACGCGACTTGCGTGCTTGCGAGAGCTTCCGGCTTGCTACGTGGTGATTGCGCAATAATGAGTGCTCGCGAAGCACTCGTTACAATATATATATATATATATATATATATATATATATATATATGGGACGTTCCACGTCAAGTGAGCATGGTCAAAATTTTGTTCGCAATTATGCATTGACAAATTGATTGGTATCCATCCCCAGAATACTCAAAAATTTTTTCAGATTTTTAGGTGCATGTATGTGGAAGTTAGTCTATGCACTCAAAACCTGAATTATTCAAAATTTAACTTTTCTCTCAATTTTGAGAGCCCAAATAATCTTGTATATGTGTGGAAATGAAAAAAAGTTGAGGACAAAAATCATGCTGAATACCACAAAGATTATGAAAAAAAATTGTTTGACACCAGAATCCTCCATCCGGATGGGCTACTCTATTAATTAAACATGTTTCAACCAGTTTGGCTATGTTCGCCCACTTATTTTTGACCTTTTAAGTTATACGTACAGACCTCTGTTCGATAGCTTGAAAATGGTCTCATACATTTTTTGGAGAAATTCCAATATCTCCTGCAATTAATTGTTTAAATCTGCAATATCACAATTCCCTTCTTGTTAGTTTCAACATATCAGGTCCACGATGAAGCTCACAGTGAGGATATCATGCCACTCATCGAGCGCTTCGTCAGGCGATGTTTTTCCTCTTTTTTTTAAAACGTGTTCGGCCGCCATCTTTATCTACCGGCGACGTTCCAACTGTGACGGCGCCGTACGTGCCTCTTGCTTCTGGCTCCGCAGCTATACTTCTTTGACTCAGGTGAGAGTTTTTAATTTTTTTCTTTCACAATCCATTTTTCGAATTCAGAAACTATTTGTATGAGCCGGCGCCACACTTTTTCGGCGCACTCTAAGTTAACTGCCGAAGCTATACTCAAGCGAAAACTGTTTGGTACTAAAAGTACTTGTGTAGTGCATGTATATTTTTTATTTTTATTATACAGCACTTTTTTTCCTCGCTCTCTCGACCTTGTTGTCGTGAGCGGATGCTTTCTTTCGCCAACTATTCAGGGATTGAGTACCTCTCCTTCTCGTGATCGTAGCTTGCAAATACATTCAACATTATTGGTGATCGATGGAGTCCCCGTCACCTTTCCCTAGGTTGAGTGCACTCGCCTAGGGCGTTTTGAGTTTCGGCTAATTCTGTCCTATTTTGTTGCCGGATCTGGAGCCATTGGGTTGCGGCTTGCCGCATTCAACTTTCAACGACCTTGAAACGCTCGCGTTATTTATAGATCATGAGCCCTTACAGTATGCCATGTTTGACAGTATTCGAGGCTGTACGGTACTTGCGAGAAATGAATTCGTGCTCCAGGGATGTGTCGAGCTGCTGTCTTCCCGGTAGCGTGGTGGATATCGCAACTGACCGGAGATCAGGAGGACGCTGGTGCGAATCCAGCCCGGGGAACGTGAATTTTTTCCTCGCAATATCACTTTGGGATGGTCCACTAAGCCCGATAGAATTTACAATTCTTTGTTTGAAACTTGTGGACGTTAAAAAAATAATTATTTGAAAATACTACTTTGGGTGAAAAGATGTAGTAGCCCAATAGGTTGGGCTGGGGGCGAGGGGTGGGGGGGGGAAATAGGTAAAAACTGGAATCTGCATTAACACGATCGGACCATGATCGTGCGGATTCATCGATCGAAGGAGTCTTCGATCGAGTGTATGGGTGATATTGCGAGAAATGAATTCGTGCTCCAGGGATGTGTCGAGCTGCTGTCTTCCCGGTAGCGTAGTGGATATCGCAACTGACCGGAGATGAGGAGGACGCTGGTTCGAATCCAGCCCGGGAAGCGTGAATTTTTTTCTCGCAATATCACTTTGGGATGGTCCACTAAGCCCGATAGAATTTATAATTCTTTGTTTGAAACTTGTGGACGTTAAAAAAATAATTATTTGAAAATACTACTTTGGGTGAAAAGATGTAGTAGCCCAATAGGTTGGGCTGGGGGCGAGGGGTGGGGGGGGGGAAATAGGTAAAAACTGGAATCTGCATTAACACGATCGGACCATGATCGTGCGGATTCATCGATCGAAGGAGTCTTCGATCGAGTGTATGGGTGATATTGCGAGAAATGAATTCGTGCTCCAGGGATGTGTCGAGCTGCTGTCTTCCCGGTAGCGTAGTGGATATCGCAACTGACCGGAGATCAGGAGGACGCTGGTTCGAATCCAGCCCGGGAGCGTGAATTTTTTTCTCGCAATATCACTTTGGATGGTCCACTAAGCCCGATAGAATTTATAATTCTTTGTTTGAAACTTGTGGACGTTAAAAAAATAATTATTTGAAAATACTACTTCGGGTGAAAAGATGTAGTAGCCCAATAGGTTGGGCTGGGGGCGAGGGGTGGGGGGGGGGGGGGAAATAGGTAAAAACTGGAATCTGCATTAACACGATCGGACCATGATCGTGCGGATTCATCGATCGAAGGAGTCTTCGATCGAGTGTATGGGTGATATTGCGAGAAATGAATTCGTGCTCCAGGGATGTGTCGAGCTGCTGTCTTCCCGGTAGCGTAGTGGATATCGCAACTGACCGGAGATCAGGAGGACGCTGGTCCGAATCCAGCCCGGGGAGCGTGAATTTTTTTCTCGCAATATCACTTTGGGATGGTCCACTAAGCCCGATAGAATTTATAATTCTGTGTTTGAAACTTGTGGACGTTGAAAAAATAATTATTCACTTAGGAAAAAAGATATGGCTGATTTGAACTCAAAAAACGCGAAAATTAAAAAAAAAAATTTTTCTTGATTTTTTTCTCCATAATGTTATCGTCAATCATTTGTGCTCTAATTATGGACAAAGGTGGACAAAGGTGGTCTAGCTAGAAAAAAATGAAAAAACAGTTGGTAAACTAGATTTCATCAGAAATTTTATAAGAACAAAAGTGTCTTAGAATTAGCCAAGGAACGCTCACAAATTTTTGTAGGATTTTTTGAGACAATTTAGATTTTTTTTGAAAATTTGGAGAATTTAATTTTCCGGTTCTCTCTCTCGAGACGGTTATCTCTCTTACCGGTCTCTCTATTAGGGGGCCCTTGTTGATAATAATAATTTTGATTTTGCCAGCAATCGCCTTGATTTTGGCTCTGCCAACCTTGTATCGGCTGGTATTGCTGTGTATACCCGACCTGGTTTTGGTGCCACGGTGGGTATACAGGTTGATTTTGCACCTGCCACATTCCGTTTTGTGGAGGGCACTGGTATATTCCAAACTGGTTATTTTGATATTGCGGCTGATTATTGCCGCCCTGGTTCGTATTGAACTCTCCCCGAGGTTGATTTCCTTCATAATTCCCTCTGTCACCACAGGAATTCTCTCTGGACTGATTCAGCTGACTTTGATTGCCGTCATTTTGATAATTTTTATTTTGATTATGATTATTGGGATTTCCGTTATTTTGGGCAGAGTTATTTCGCTTGAGGTTATTTTGATTAGGGTTATTTTGTTTAGGAGCTTGTGAATTATTGTGACCGATTCATTCTTCTTTTAATTCATTGATTTTGCGTGCAATCATTTTCGCAATATTATCGGCCGTCGGCAGCGTAACTGCTGCAATTCCGGTTTTCTTTTCTTTAGAATTATCATTTTTATTTTTCGGTTCACTGTAGGCCAAGTCTCGGATCAGGCTTTCGCCCTGCTCCGGCGATGGTGAGTAATTTTCAAAATTTCAAACACTTTTCCGAAATCTATAGCCCTATCTATGAATATTTGTAAATTTGTATTCATGTATGGCCTCATCAATGGATGATATTCTGGGCGCATATTTCTATATATTCTTTCTATTTGTTTAGCCTCGCTCGGCTTTTCTGGCATTTCACTGAAAAGCAGCTGCATTGCTGTAATATAATCGTACGTCGGCTCATTGGCCCCTTGTGTACGCGCACGCGCTTCATCTGCCAGTTTTTCAGAATAATGTTCATTTTGATAATGGGCTCTCATGTCGCGCTCAAAATCTGCCCATGTTAACCAGTTATTTCCCTTTATTCTATAAATATTAAGTGCTGGACTTTCAAAAATCATTGGAATTATTCTCAGTATCTTCGAGTCTGTCATCGCGGCTACTACTCTATATTCATTTACTCGCGTCAAAAATTCCTCTAAATTCTCTTCTGGTTTGCCGCTGAATTTGATTTTCCACGCGCTTACGATCCTCGAAAGATCTCTGTTTCTGTGATTATCTACATCTTGATTCGAGTAAATTCGCGGTTCGTCGATGTTTTCACGCATTTGCCCTTGGCTCGCGCCGTATGTGTTTGATCACGTGTCATTTTGCGTATTCCTCGTCTGTGATTTCCAATACGCTTGTCGCATACTCGACTAGTATTCTTCCTTTGACTGTCGCAGTGCTTTGAATAATTCCTTTCGCGGATAACTGAACTCATCGTAATTTTTCTTTGCGACATTTTCCGGTTTTTGCGGACCGTTTCCACTCGGCTTTTGTAAGCCTAAACTTTGTAGTATAAATCGCTTAATATCATTTGGCCACTCTTGGGCTGGTCCGTTTTGCATACTTGGGTTTAATCTGACCGTTTAATCTAACAAATTTTCTTGAATGATATTATTTTCCGCTTGCCCGCGGCTTTGACATTCCAACCAATAATTTAAAATTCCGATCGGCACCGAAAATTTTTCTCCTGATTCGGATTGAACTGTCATTAATTGTGACGGTAGCGCCGGAAGTTTCACTTGACTAATTATGCGAGGGCCGAATGGTCGTTTCGGTTGTACCGTAGATATTCCTGTGGATTTTGGCGGTGGTGACGCCTCTGGACTGTCTACGTTTACCGCTTTTGCATTTTCAGCTTTGTTCGATTCCTCGTGGAGAGATTTTCTCCTCGAGTATGTTTTCCCGCTTTTGAGGCCGTCGGCTTTTTCCGAAACCTCCGTCTCGCTTGACTCACTATTTTCATCTAAGTCTTCTGGACTATCTTGCGTGAATTCTCTAAGCCATTCTTGTGAAATTTTATCTCTTATTTCGCGATCTTGCAGATTTTCTATATTTATTTGCTCGTCAAAATCATCAATATGCTGCTATCAAGATTAATCGGGCAATAATATCAAATGCCCGATTAATATTTTACGTAATCGCGCTCTTCTATCTGATTGCGGACCCGTTGTTATTAATTTTCATTGCAATAAATTTTCTTCAATTTCAATATCTGTGCATTTTGACAGAAAATCGTCTATTTTACGCTTTAAAATCTTTCTCGTATCCATTTCAATTGTTTATCGGCTAAATTAGCCGCGAAAAATTCTATTAATCCGAATTATTTCATGAGAATATTTTTAATTATTCGATTATCGGAATCAGAAAAAAAAAATTTTTATTCGCCGTGCGGCTATTTTCTTTTCACGGAAATTATATTATTTTACGCTTCGATAAATAAATGGACAGAAGAACTGTAACATCTTTGTGTATCCGATTTTTCATAACCCATTCTCATACATTTCATATCATTCGTATGAATATCATGAATTTCATATGTCAATATTTCATCAATTTCATATATAATTATTACTATAATTTTCAATTTGGCATTCGTTTTGCCTCATAATAATTTTCTTAAACTTGATAAATTATAACTTTCATGTTCTCATGTTACAGAATTGATCAAGTGTCATTCAGTAATTAATAAAGATTTGAAAATTACATAGCCACACAAAAAAAAAAAATTTTCAACGCAGCCCGACTATGTTTACTATATGTTTTCGGGGTTGCTGAATCCGAATCCGAGGTCGGTTTGAACCCTGCAGATCGAGGTTTGGCCATAACCTTGAAAAACCTAGAGAATCAGAATTCCCAGGACATTTTAATTTTTATAACTGTATAACTTGTACAGTAAACGTCTAAAACCTCTAAACTCATAACCGAATAACACCATAAGCCCATAACACCATAAACTCTGGACGTTGTTTGGCCATAACCTCAAAAAACCTTGTGAATTAGAATTTCCAGGACATTTTAATTCCTATAACTGTATGACTTGTACAGTAAACGTCTAAAACCTCTGAACCCATAACCGAATAACACCATAAGCCCATAACACCATAATCTCTGGACATTGTTTGGCCATAACCTCAAAAAACCTAGTAAATTAGAATTTCCAGAACATTTTAATTTTTATAACTGTGTAACTTGTACAGTAAACGTCTAAAACCTCTAATGGCTAAACACCATAACCTCAAAAAAACTAGTAAATTTAAATTTTCAGAACTATGCATTGTATATAACTATATAACTTGAACAGTTAACGTCTAAAACCTCTAACTCTATAAGCACATAACTCCACAACCCCATAATATTATAACCCCATAACACCCCAACCCCATAACATCATAACCGCATAACCTTACAATCCCGTTACACTATATTATATAATCACCTAGGCTTATAATCAAATAATTTGAACTGTATAAAATCGTTTGGGTTTATGGGGTTCGACAAAGTTAACCTTCAAACTTATCAATATATTACCTTATAACTCAATAAAAACATGCCCATATAACCCTGTAACCCCAGATTTTCGAGCCGCATTATCCTATAACAATATAACTCAAACTACGCAGTCACAAAAAGAGGTTTTAGACGTTTACTGTACAAGTTATACAGTTATAAAAATTAAAATGTCCTGGAAATTCTAATTTACTAGGTTTTTTGAGGTTATGGCCAAACAACGTCCAGAGTTTATGGTGTTATGGGCTTATGGTGTTATTCGGTTATGGGTTTAGAGGTTAGACGTTTACTGTACAAGTTATACAGTTATAAATATTAAAATGTCCTGGAAATTCTAATTTACTAGGTTTTTTGAGGTTATGGCCAAACCTCGACCTGCAGGGTTCAAACCGACCTCGGATTCGGATTCAGCGACCCCGGAAACATATAGTAAACATAGTCAAACCCCCTGCGTCGAAATTTTTTTTTTTGTGTGGCTGTGTTATTTTAGCTTGAGAGCCTCTATTACTTCAGAAATTATATTCGCGTGATCGTGTTTATGTTCCATTCGGCTTAGCTCACCGAAATTTCTCGATTCTATCGCGTGATTTGAACTCTATGGATTCTCCGATTTTTCGCACCTAATTATTATTAACAATTTTATCATTTTCTATCAATTCCTAAACGTTAGGCGCCATTGCAAGGTTGGGTACTCGCTACGTGCAGTTTCCTTGTAAGGGGCTCCTCTGATCGTTGTCTCGAATCTCCGGCTGCTGCAGTACCTATATACATAAGAGTCGTCTCCACCCGATTTGGTTGGAGACCCGCGGAGATGGGGGGTCCGTCGTCGGGCCTACCTCGAGACAGGGTAGGTGTTGTCGGTGCGGGCGTGCTGCTCCGCTCTGCCATCCACTGTCTGTGTCGTACCTATGTGAAGGGGATACGCGCGGGGTCGATAGGGGAGGGAGACAAAACCGAAATATCTCTATTCAAATTTTAAACGTATATAATTTATTACTCGATTGCGTTACACGCTTTTATCATTTAGCCATCGCGGCTGTATTTCACTAAATCTAATTTCACTTCGGCTGCGCAAGTAGCCAAGAGTGTCGGGAGCCAAGCCACGTGTTCGTGCAAATTATCAATTCAAGTACGTCCGCGCAATGTCGTTCGATTTCATGTTCCGACTATACGAGCCGTCGCGCACGCAAAATCATTTTCGCATACGTGCGAGAGAGAGAAGAGAGTCCCGGTGGCCGCTGGGAGAACTCGCCGTACTCACTCACACCAGGTACACGGCCTCTCGGTCGCTGCTCGTCGGCGCTCGCCTCTCGTCCACGCAGCGTGCTCCTCCTCAGCGTCGTTGGCTGGGCGGCTGGTCGGCACCGGGCGGTGTTGCTGTCCATTGCCGTTGCACCGCACCTTTACTTCCGCGGCGATCCCGGGTGCGGGGATCGCATTCCGTACCGGCTCGCGTGACCTTGGCCCACGTGGTCCGCGAGTCGCGTCCGATTGCTATCGTGGTTGTCGCGAGAGAGAGCGAGTGCCCTTCCGCCTTTTGGCAATTAGCCCGGCCGCTCTTCTTTCTTCGGCGCTGATTGCCCGCTGCCGCTGCTTAGCTGCGTGTAGCTATCTCTCTCTCCTGTGCTGCGCGCTTATACTCGTGCTGGATACACGCTCTCTCTTTCTCTCTCTATCCAATGCTTCGCGTGTACCGTCTTGTTTACTTCTGCGTAAACTCTGCCGTGCCCGCGCGTTCGGCTTATACCCGATTTTATACTACATATATGACGTGTGTGCGTGCAGCTCCCGACGCTTCGCTTACTCGTGCAAAACCTAATTCATACGAATGTGATGGGCATTTTACCTCATCACAACATGTCATTGCTCAGTATTCAAGTACAATGTGAAAAGTTTCGAACCGTGACCTCATGTTTTATTTCATTCCATTCTTTATTCTATGTTCTACAATATGTGAGTAGATAAGAAACTGAAATTTGATGAACATACATGCATGTACTCTCCTTCTATGTGTTCCAGGATATAATATGGTGCATTATCCCGTGACTCGTCTAAAACAACAGTTCAATAAGTAAAACTACGTCTCAAATGACATGCTGTTATTTGGGACGAGAAGTATGGCTCCAACCAATGTATAATTGATATTCTGGGAGTTTGGGAGCACTAGTCTCTGAGACTGTAGGTAAAATCTTTCCTTGAGCCAAACTAACATAAAAAAAAGTTTGGTTAAGATTGGAGACTTAATTCTTAAGTGTCTCCTCGTCAAAATGTGAATATTATAAGAATTAAGTTGAATAAGTTTGTGATATCAATATTTTGGCACTAAGGGAGCGTTAGGAGGTGAAACTTTAAGCGTATGGTAACTATATTTTCAGAGAACATACGAATAAAGCTTAATTAAAATTGGTGCTTCGAAGGTCTGATACTGTCCTTGTAAGCTGCCTCAAAATAACATAGAGTGTGCTGAGGAAAAATGAATTGAGCAAGAAGTAGGGTGGAATCGGATCAAATGTATGAGACAAAGATCCAGGTTTCATAAATCACATGGGAATTCCGGCACACCACCCATATAGTAATTCTTTGGACTCTTGAAGACCCTCAGTTACTACATATATCTTTCGAACTCTTCTGTGAATTTAGAATTCTGGTACTGAAACTACTAATGAAAGCCTTATACTGTGGAACTCATTCCATTTGAGAACATTATAAATCGAAAAAGAACTTATTTGTTCGGTGAAATTTTCCTGGAACTCGTATACCCTTATCTATTCGAGAGTAAACACAAAACTATATCTTGGGATAAATGTAAGGGCATGATCACTCATTCCATGATTATATGGAACATTTTGTCTGTGAATATTATGAATATTAGAAGGACATGAGAATGGAAGAATCACGGAAAAACGGGTGAGTTATATTCTCTTACTCAATAACTTCCAGTTGATCGGTTACTTCTACAGTTCCAAGTCGCTTATAAACTTCATGCATCAACTGATAACCTTGTCCTCCACTCCCTCGGCCATCAATTTGAGCAATAATGATATTTTTCTTACTGGCTAAATACGTATTCCAATCTATCTTGAATGAGTCAGTGACTAGTTGCGTGCCAGGAGCACCATATCTGCGTAAAAAAATTTGTCATTATTCTGATCCAAATTTTTCGGTAATATGGTGAATCAATTGGTGCTGACTCTCCACTTCTCATGCATAATCGGTCAATTGAACAGCTGGTGGTATCGGGACACTACACCCTACTGAAAATTCTCAGGTGAGATCTCATGCCAATTTCTCAGGTGAGATTTTTCTTAAATTTTTTTTTTCTTAAAATGTACAGGACTAACATTAATTATTGGCAACATGTGAAAATTAGGGTCGATATAGAATTTTGATGAATTGATAAATCATATCATCACTTGGTGTCAACACTACTGAAAATTATTAGGTTCATGTCAGGTGAGATCTCAGGTGAAAGTTCAGGGATCATTTTTTTTCTTAGTCTTTTTTTTCTACTCAGAATGTACAAGACTAACATTAATTGTTGGCAGCGTGTAAAAATTAGGGTCAATATATAATTCTGATGAATTGACGAATTATATCATATTTGGTGTCAACTCTACTAAAAATTTTTAGGTTCATGTTAGGTAAGATCTCAGGTGAGATCTCAGGTGAGATCTTAGGGATCATTGTTTTTTCTTAATCTTTCATCTTTCTTTTCTCAGGAAGTACAGGACTACACGGAGAGAAGTCATGCACGACAGACACGTAGTATAGCAGAGAGCTATCGTGCATCCATTCTGTGCGATATACGCGCAGAAACGACATCTCAGACGCGCATCACTGGCACATTACCTCTGTTCGATACACTAAGAAAAATATTTTAAGTAAGGATATCATGCCTTTGAGTTGTCATGTCAGTGACTTTGCAGTCGGTCACGAAGAGACCTACTCTTCCGACTGGTTATGCCATCGCCAATCTCGGCTTATCTTTTTTCCCACGGCAAATCTTCTTTTCGATTTATCGAGTATGAACCATCCGCAAAATCAATTCGGAAAAGTCGCTTGTTATCAGGGCAGGCCGATTCCACCGACACTGAAATTCGCCTCCGACTTTTCAGCGATACAGCTTATCGCTAACGAAAGCAAAAAACACGTTTATCGCGCGTCATCATTGGAGCGGTCAATCTCGCTCGGTCCTCCCGCACTTCTCCAACAGTATTGGGAAGTATATCTATACACGAAATTCGGTGTCATAGGCGCGGCTATGAAACTACGACTTTATTGCCTGATAAGCCGATTTCTCAAAAATTTGGACCGATAACCTTCGACCCCGAACTGATACCGACGTGCAACCAATCCCTCCTTCCTCCGAAATTCCTGTAAAAACGCATTGCCAGGCAATAGGGTATAGAAGATTCCGATACCGAGTCGATGAACGCGGAGAGACTTTTTTGAAATTGAGTAACTTCTAATTTAGTCCAGTTTAGATCGTGGTCCAAGCACCATCTCTATATTCTACAAGTAAAAATTGTATAAGCGTGCGTAAATTTACTTTAATATTTGTGCTGTATCATTTTATGGTAGAATAAATAAAGTCATAATTGTGTGGTGAATTCTCTGCATTTATCATTTCTCCAGAAGTCAATAGCAAAAAGGTTTGTGCACTTAATTTATAACGCATTCATACCCCTTTCCCTCTAATACTCGAACGTTTAGCAATAGAGCCACTACAACGCGAACCTGACGGTATTCGCGGCTAGTTTCTCGAATACTTTCAACTTCAAGAAATCCGTCGTCACAGAGTCATCTATTTCATCTGAACTGTACAGATACGTTCCAGTAAGTAAGCCACCGGTAAAGTTTGGAGTTCCAGCGCTGCCTTAGTTTAGGGCTTTATTAAACTTTAGACTAAGGCAGCTATTAATATATATATATATATGGGCTGTTTCACGTCAATTCAGCATGACGAAATTTATTTCTGAAAATCTTTTCAGCCAATTTTTTTGCCTTGATCCCCATAGCGCAATAGAATTTTCTCAGATTTTTAAATCTATTTTTGAGACAGTTTTTCGATTGCTTGATTTTGGAGGTTTCAAATATCTATCAACTTTGAGGCCTGATGTACTCTGAAAAAATTTACAAAATCAAAAAATGTATAACAGTAAAAGTTGTTCTAAATTGTCACTATTTTATGGAAAAATATCTTTTACCCTCGAAATTATATCCTATCAACTGCTCACTGAATTGTCCAGGACGTATCAATCAATTCCAACTTGTACGCCATGATATTTTTGGACCGAACAAAATTTATTTGATTCTACTGACAAAGAGCTTTAAAATGGTCTTTAATATATGTTAAATCGGTTTAAAATATATATATATATATATATATATATATATATATATATATATATATATATATATGGGTGATTCTTTGTCAAGTGAGAGAGTGAGAGTGAAATTTTTTTTATGAATTCTAGAAGACTCCATCATGTCCCCTGAATTTTTTCAGAATTTTTAGACCATATGTCCCATCCTGACAGAGGCTCAAAGTGGTGGAGTTTGCAATATTAGACATTTTTTCAGGAACTTTGACCTCAATTTTGAGCTATCTAGAGATGTTTCAGAGCAAAATCTCAAGAGAACTTTTTTACTGGAAAAATGCCAATTTTCTCAGAAAAATTGGTTCCAGGGTCATTGGTAGACATATAGCTATCATTTAATTTATTTCCAGGCTCAAAACTGATCAAAAAGTGGTTTTGATCACCCGTAGCATAATGTGATACATACCAAAAGAAAGTTTATTTTATTACCAAAATGTCCTGACTAGTCGCAGAGTGCTGCATTTGATCTATTTCTTGTAATCAACCAATACATTATGAGAATTAACGAAAAAATTATAAAAATGGGTGACCGCATACGCCACTCATAAGTATGCTTGTTACTCTGGTTTTCTCATAGAATTTGATTGTTTCGTGGCACTTGCACTTGGATACAAGTTGTTACTACTTCATTATCCAAGCCCAGAGTGAGAAGTCGTGAACCGTGTCTTTTTTAATAAATTCAGTTCACATATAAGTGGCGTATGCGGTCACTCATTTTCTGAATATTTTGATCAATTCTCATAATGGATTGGTTGATTACAAAAAATAGATCAAATGCAGCACTCTGCGACTAGTCAGGACATTTTGGTAATAAAATAAACTTTCTTTTGGTATGTATCACATTATGCTGCGGGTGATCAAAACCACTTTTTGATCAGTTTTAAGCCTGGAAATAAGTTAAGTAAAAGCTATATGTCGACCAATGACCCTGGAACCAATTTTTCTAGAAAAATTGGCATTTTTCCAGTAATGAAGTTCTCTTGAGTTTTTGCTCTAAAACATCTCTAGATAGCTCAAAATTGAGGTCAAAGATCCTGAAAAAATGTCTAATATTGCAAACTCCACCACTTTGAGCCTCTGTCAGAATGGGACATATGGTCTAAAAAATTCAGGAAGAATTCGGGGGACATGATGGAGTTTTCTAGAATTCATGAAAAAAATTTCAGATTTTTTTTTCATTTTCACTCTCTCACTTGGCAGAGAATCACCCATACATATTGTCACGGGCGATTAATTATTACTATTCGTTATATCAGGCCCTGTGAGATCTCTCCTCATAATAATATATCATATGCAAATGTTTACATTGATTAAGCCATGTTTCAGCGCCCAGTAAGAAAGCCAGCGCTGCCGACGAAGGTAAGAGGAAGAGAGACCGCGTCGCGAACGAGATTAGAGCATGGCCGCGTGACGTCAGCCGAAGACGGCCGAAGTAAGCTCGGCCGGCCCAGCGCGCAGCGGAAGCTTATCAGTTTATTGCCGGCCCTTGCGCGGTATAGCACGTGCCCTCGATTAGCGAGACCACCCCGAGGTGCTACCGCGGCCTAGGGAGAACGACAACTCCGACATCCCCGAGGTCTACCAGCTCACCACCCGTGCGCCCGCGACCGAGCTGACCGTGAACCCTGACCAGAGCCGGAGCACGAAGCATCACCGAATAAGTGCCGCTCGTTCACCATCTCTCTCTCTCTCTCTCGGCCACCGCGTGTTCACGCTCTCTCTCGCTCCAGCCCGCGAGACGCGTCCCAAGGCTCGTTGCCTTTGTGTAACATCGTCCCTTTAGTTTACTTAAATAAAGTGTTGTGTATGTCAGAATCGACCCGCCTATTCTTTGCCACGCTATTACTGCCAAAGATCCCATTCCCGCGCACACGAGTTTCACCACCTCGTGCGTGACATTTATTTTTCTTATCATGCTCTAGACCCTATGACCATTACGGTATTGATTAATCATTAATAAATGAGGCGGTGATAATATATATATATATATATATATATATAATATATATATATATATATATATATATATATATATATATATATATATATATATGGGTGATTCTCTGTCAAGTGAGTGAGAAAAAAAGATCCAAAACTCTGAAAATTTTTTTGGAGACTCTTTGGGGTGCCATGATGTCACCAGAATTTTCTCAGATTTTTTTGGACCCTACAACCCATGCTGCCAGAGACCCAAAGTTGCTATTTTCTCAATATTTGCCATATTATAGCTATCTTTAAACATTATTTACACCCATTGAATGACCTCTGGGCAAAAAAGTCATAATAACATTTTTTCCTGGTAATTACTTGAAGTTTCCAAAAAAAATATGTCCAATATGATAGGTGCTCATATGACCATCATGATAGGCACTTTAGTACTCTAAATTGAGCAAAAGTTGTTTTCGATCACCCGGATCAGGATCTCATACCGACCAAAAGTTAGCTTATTATGTTAACAAAGTATCCAGAGTACTCCCAGAGTGGGCTGATTCCTTGATTGCCCATATTAAACCAATATATGCAAGAAAATTGGTAAATATCAAGATATACCAATTACACACACAGTAGATGCTAGATGAATTTCCCATTATTTCTCTAATATTAACAAGAAAATGTTGTGGTTCACTTCCTCCAGTATTATTCATGAATGTTTACTCATGAAATCCACTTATATTGTAAAACTGCATAGCTAAGGTTGACCAGTAATCGACCGGTAGTCTAAAATTCAAACTTCAAGTTATTTACTCATGAAATTGGCTAATATGAACCAAATCATACAAAAGTGTGATCATTAGATGCACAATTCAATAACGAACTAGAATATATAGACTTTTCCTGGATTGGTTGACATTAACTAATTTCATGAGTAAATAACTTGAAGTTGGAATCTCAGCCAACCGGTCGATAGCTGTTCGAGCCTTAGCTATGCAGTTTTACAATATAAGTGGATTTCATGAGTAAATATTCATGAATAATACTCAAGGAAGTGAACCATAACATTGTCTTGTTAATATTAGAGAAATAATGGGAAATTCATCTAGCATCTACTGTGTGTGTAATTGGTATATCTTGATATTTACCAATTTTCTTGCATATATTGGTTTAATATGGGCAATCAAGGAATCAGCCCACTCTGGGACTACTCTGGATACTTTGTTAACATAATAAGCTAACTTTTGGTGGGTATGAGATCCTGATCCGGGTGATCGAAAACAACTTTTGCTCAATTTAGAGTACTAAAGTGCCTATCATGATGGTCATATGAGCACCTGTCATGTTGGACATATTTTTTTTGGAAACTTCAAGTAATTACCAGGGAAAAATGTTATTATGACTTTTTTGCCCAGAGGTCATTCAATGGGTGTAAATAATGTTTAAAGATAGCTATAATATGGCAAATATTGGGAAAATAGCAACTTTGGGTCTCTGGCAGCATGGGTTATAGGGTCCAAAAAAATCTGAGAAAATTCTGGTGACATCATGGCACCCCAAAGAGTCTCCAAAAAAATTTTCAGAGTTTTGGATCTTTTTTTCTCACTCACTTGACAGAGAATCACCCATATATATATATACATATATATACCCACAGACGCCTCTCAATGTTTCAGAGCCAATCAATAAATATATCAGTGTGTGGAAGTGTGTGTGTGTAATTGTGTGTGTAATTGTGTGCACCTACCCACCCGATTCTCGTACAACTCCAACATCCCTCCATTAATTTTTTCGGCATGGTTTTGTTATCAAACTACGAAGTATGGGAAGCTGAAAGTTTGGAAACCGATGGAATTGATTAATTAGTAGAACTAGACTAGAAGGGCCTTTACAGATTTTCCATTGTTTGGGTTGAAATCACAAGAGAAAAAAAATTACACTTTGTCTAGCCTGGAATGTTGATTACTCAATATATCTGAACGGTTCACCAAATAAGATAACTGCAGACAATGGGCCACCCAGGTTTATTCGAAAAATTGGATATGATAAAATCAGAATTTTATAATCCTGCAAACAACATGTCAGGGCTAGTTCTCGACCTCTCAGAAACCAGCGCTATAACGATCACTTACATTATTTTTATTTTTACTTATATTATTTTTTTAACGTTATCCTGGAATCAAACGTCCAAAAATTGTTTTTATGGTCAATACGCCCCCGCAATATCAATTTTTCCAACACATAGCCAGTTCAAATTGTAGCTCTTGACCTCCTCTTTTGACCTTCTATACCGAATATTCTCCTAATCATTATTTACCAAGTTATTTATTACTTCAAAATCTTTCGTTCGACGAAAATTCGACTATGTATCAATTTTTTTCGAAGTATTGATCATGGATGTGAAAGCCCGTTCGATGTTCTTTCGATCCGACATACTTATACTTGCACCATATCATAATTTCACGTATCTCTCAGAAAGCATAAAAATCTCAAAGTAAACTACCCATTTTCAAGTAAATACTTCACGCCCACGCATCGTCAGGTTCCAGCTTTTAACGATGGAAAAAGAAAATGCTCAATGAGCTCTATCGATCCGTCTCATCAGAATTTTCATGATAACTCTGATTCTCCGATTTTTTTAACGATAAACTTTGTACATCTCTCCGAAAATGGGTTTCTCCCGAATTTCACGCCCACGCATCAATTTTTCCGAAGTATTGATCATGGATATGAAAGCCCATTCGATGTTCTTTCGATCGGACTTACTCATAATCTCACCATATCATAATTTCACGTATTTTTCTGAAAGCATAAAAATCACAAAGTAAACTACCCATTTTCAAGTAAATACTTCACGCCCATGCATCAATATTTTCAAATTTTCAAATAAGGAGAATGAAAGCGCCGGTGATTTCCTTTTGATTGATCTGATCAGTTTTCTTATGCGTCGACTCCTTCATAGATTTTTCTTTACATAAAATTTTAGGGAGGATTAACTTCATATTATAGTAAGTATAGATTTCTCTAAGAACCTTGAACACTGAATTTAGACAGTGTTCCTTCATCATATGATGATGAATAAACGTATGTCAAAGATGAATACAACGGGTTAATCGTCTCCAGAATATATGAGTAAATCAAATTCATATATATACTTACACTTGAAGGACCAGAGGGTATCGTGTAATTTCATCTTCTCGCAACCCGGGTGGTAGGAGTAACCTTACTTGAGCATTATATCCACCACTTATTTGTACAGGGAAAGTACGAATCTGTGGGAGCGCTAGTTTGACTATTTCTTCCTGAAACGAGAGAAATCAGGAGCCATGAGGAATAAAATTTTGTAGAGGAAACTTTTAATATTCAATCAATGTCAGAAGCTTGATTATCTTCGATTCCTTCAATAACATGTCATCCTAGAAACCACTGTATATACTAGTATATATAATGAAATTCTGTCTAAATTCAATATCTATGGAGAATTATGCCTTAATTATAGAGAGCTTTTCTGATTTATTCTGGGAATGAAAAAGATATGATAGATGGAAAGAGTGGTGTGCTGGATATACTTCAATTATTTCACGTACGAGTTTTTGTTCAAATCCTTTCTCTGAATTAGTTTATGAACTGTCAGTTAGGAATGATTAATTCCTAAATATTATCGAATCGTCGCCTGGGGGAAAAAGCATCAATTTCAAAAAAGCGCTAAAGAAAAATCTATTTCAAATCGAGCAGTATAGAAAAATCAATTTCGAATCGAGCGGCCGTATAGAAAGACCTATTCCGAATTGAGAGGTATTGGGAAGTCAAGTCGCCATCCCCTCTCCGCTACTCAAGCCAATATGGCCGATGAGTTGGTGGATGATGCATTGAAGTAGATGGGAGCTGCTCAATAATCGTTAATTATAAACGACGTATTAATCGTTAATTATATTGAACTAATGAGTTTGCAGAGTTCTTCACGAGGTCAGTATAATAATACATCATGTAAGAATTCTGCAGCGTTTTTTCGAGTTCGAAGTTGATGTGCTACGCGCGCACTTCAGTGCGATTGTTCATGTGCATGCGCGCGCGCGCGTGTGTGTGTGTGTGTGTAGTACACATCTGAATGTAATATGTCAAGTTAACTTTTTACATCAAACAGTTTTTGTCTCGATAGTGTTTTATAGAAATTGTTATACATAGGTCTTCGAGGTCGCTGAATACGAATCCGGTCTCAGATTTTAAAAATCCGGATTAGAGCCTCCACGATCACCCGACAAAAATTTGAAAATATAGTGGATTATTATGAAAATTGGTATGCATGAGTTTTTGAGGTCACTGGTTACGAGTCCGGCCTCAGATTTTCAAATTTCAAATTAGGGCTTCTAAGACTGCAGGCCAAAGTTTTGAAAACATGCTGGATTTTTATGAAAATTGGTATGCATAGGTTTTTGAAATCACTGATTACGAATCTGGCCATGGATTGAAATTAGCCTTAACCATAAGCACATAGAAACGAGAGTCATATTAAGAGGATCCACTACGTTTCGTCTGACCAACATTCAGTATTCTACATTTTCGCAAAGTTATCAATATTTTCTGATGAAATTTTGGCTTGTACATGGTTAAGCAAGCATCTTCGAAATGGGAAAAAACTTTTTGAAGAATTTGACAAATTATCAAAACATTAGTTTACAGTTTTGACGCTGGCGCTGTTCCAACATCGCGCCGAATTTGTTTCACTCTCTAAAATCAGTTCTATTTCATATAATAACTCTCAAATCTCCCATTGTATTCTTTATTCATAGTAAGAACGATAGTTAGTAATATGTGTTTGGAAGGCCCCCCTTTGACTCTTGACCGATTCTGGTCTCTCCGAATCTTCTCGACCCCTCATAAACAAGGAACACATTGAGAAAGCAATAAAGGACAGGTAAATATCCTCTTCCGCTAATCAGAAAACTTCGAATGAATAAATCAGTAATTTAGTGTATTCATCGATAATTATATCTGATCAGAAATTTGAAATATGAATATACAAATTTAAACATTGAAAATCGGATAACTCGGAGTTATGGGGAATTATATTTGGTGTTGTTAGATCACCAAGACTTCGGGAACTTGTTTATATGGATGTGAACGGTAATATGAAAGCTCAGGATTGATCATTTTAAACGATAGATATAAGAACTTCAGATTACGTGGAATAAACAACATATCAGTTGCATAATTTGGAGAATGGAAACATGTATAGTAATATTGTTGCTGTGTAAGAAATAATTGTAGAGAATGAAAATATGAACAGAATGAGATTTGATAGAAGCTGGTAGGCCCATGAATAACGAAAAAACATGGGGAAATCCGGAAAACCGTGTGAAAATTGAATATGACTTTTGGATATTTCGAATATATTCATTTCATAGTCAAGTTGCATATTACCGAAAGAGAGCAAAATCCTGAGGGTGGCGTGTATTCGCCAAATTTCTATCAGAGGCCTCGTTGAAGTATTATTGATGATTTAAAATCTATCTAGGCCTCATGCACGCATGAAATTCGTCAACAATTGGGAAACGGCTCAGATCGAGTCATAAATATCTTAATGGCCGTTACTAGGCACCATGACTTTCTCGCTCGCGCGGACGCTCACTCGCTGCACTCTTGGCATAGAGAAAATTATATTAATTATTCAAAATAATTCATCTTACTGACTGTCAACTTGCAAAGAGTTCCACGTCCACATAGTTGCACTTGAAAAACTGAGCGAAACTGCAAAGGGATTCTGTGGTGCATGTTTGTTATCTTTTCTTGAGGGAGAGTTAATTCTCGCGAAATGCAGCTGCGCTTCACAACCGCTTCGTGCCCCGAGAGCGCATCTAGACGTGACGTCATGACGCATGTAAAAGGAGCGGCCGTGGTGGACACGGACGTGTTGACGCGCTAATCACGGATGCCCCATGGGTAGCCGGACAAAGAGATCGCGAGCGGTGCAGCTCGCCGCGAACGCGTAGCGTAATTAAGTTCTAATGACAGAAGCAATTTTGTATTGAGATCCAAGCACGCGGGATATAGTTCTGATTGTAGTTTGTAGTTTTGGGTTAAAACAATAAAGGTTTAGTGCTAATGTACTTGAAGAAGGTTTATTTATGAGACCCTCCCTCCACCTTACATATCCATCCGGGCCAATACGGCCCACTGCGCCTCTCTGACTCGGCTGCCACGCTGCCAAGTTCCAGCCGAAGACAACCAGGCGCTGGGCGGATTAGGAATATGTAAGTGACCGAACGGTCTTAACTACACGGGTCACGACACTTCTCCGCAGACAACATTCCCACGTACACAGGGGTATTCCGCCCACCCGACTCTCTAAATAACGGTCGGGCCTCAACAAAACCATAGGTTTTATTGACATTATAAGTACAAGAGGAAGCTTGAAGAGTATTCATTAGGATGAATATTTTTTAAGATGTAAGAATGTAAAGGGCTTTGCCGACTGAGACCGCCTCCCTCACCGGCCGCTCGGTGTGGCGGTGGCGCTGCGCGACGACCGCGCTTCACTTTACGAGCGAGCGTTCAAGTGTGAACACGAGCAAGTTGCTTCAGAGTGTTTCTAGTAATAAACAAATGTTTATAACAAGGAAAGGAGTTTCCATTGGACCCGAGTACTCTTTACTATCCTCCCTCGTCCAACGTCCCGACAAACGCACAACTCCAACAGGTATATGGGCCCAGCATGCACCACTGTGCAAGGGTAACTGGAGGGAAGAGCAACTCTGCAGTGCGGGAGCCCGACGTAACAGGAAGGGATGGAGACGGTTGGCGCCAACACGAGGCGCAGAGCGGTTTAAGCAAAATCCAGAGTTTTTCGAAACAAGGAAAAATTTTAGAGATAAAACATTGGTCGATTAGTTTGTAAGATAAAAGCTAAAATTAAGAGTGGTAAGTGCGACACAACAAAGCCTAGCACAACTTCATAGAACAGGCCAGATCGTGTACATTTCCGAGTCGGGGGTTCTCGAAATCGGGGGATCGACCGAGCGCAGTGAAAGCTTGGAGAGACGAATCGGCGCGTGCCGCGGGGATTGCGAGTCGAGCTTTCGCGCGCGGGCCTTGTAGCTGCGCGACGTGACCGGCGCGTGTGTATAAACAACTCGCGATTGTTTTCGTCGCGCCTCTCACTCTCTTTAAAAGGATATCGGCTGTACCAGGACTGCTTTCTCGTGGTTTCACACATATCTCACTGATAGACAACAAATAGTCATAACCGAGAGTTTTAGCAAATCATTGCGGCTTACCACAAATCTTGGGGTACCACAGGGATCAGTCCTTGGGCCATTTCACTTTTGCATATACTGTCACGGGCAGATAATTACACTGTCAGGCCCTGTGATATCTCTCTCCACAATATTATATTATTTGTAAATATTGAGTCATGTTTCAGCATCCGGCGAGAGAGCCAGCGCTGCCGACAAGGTGAGAGAGAGAGACCGCGTCGCGAAAGGGATTCAAGCCTCGCGCCACGTGACGTCAGCCAAACACGGCCGAAGTGAGCTCGGCCAGCCGAGCACGCGGCGGGAGCAAACCAGTTTATTGCCGGCCCTCGCGCGCGATACCGCGTGTCCGCGCCAACCACGAGGCGAGCATATATGCGCGCCGTCCCAAAAACATCGACCGCTGAAGCGAAGCGGTGTGCATACGCACCGGCCTAAATACATCGGGCGGGCTAGCGAGCGAACAGACCTCATGCGAACAGACCATATGCAGACTATATGTGCTGACAAGTCACCTACATATTCGGGAATATAGGTCAGCAAATCGTCCAACTGGGAAAGGCATGAACTCGTGCAGTTTCGAAGATGAACTTATAATTTGAAATCAACCCTATTTTTTCTGTCGTGAATTTTTTTTTCTTGTTGAGTATAATTAAAAATTTTCTCGAGAATTACTTTTTTTTCCTGAAATTTCGAAATACTTTTGACGGAATAAGACTTTTTTCCTGGCGAATAATTCTCGTTGAGGATTAGTTTTTTCGGAAATTCAAATTTTGTCGCAAACGGAATAAACGTTTCGGGGATTAATTATTTATCAAAATCTGAGATATTTTTTCCTGGCGAATAACTCTCGTTAAGTATTAGTTATTTCGGAAATCAAAATTTTTGTTTTCTCGAACGAAATAAAATTCTTTAACCAATCTTTTTAGAAATTTAAGGTTTCTTCGAGCAGAATAAAATTTTTTCAAAGGACATTTTTCCAAAAATTTCGAATTCTCTTGTTCAGACAAAATAAATCCTTTTTTCTTCTCTCGAAATTTTGCGGGGTTTCGAGATTTTTTTTCGCCAAACAGGATGAAGTTTTTCTCGAGAATCGTTTTTTTTCTCAGGACTTCGAACTAGTTACAACGAAGCGAGATTTGTTCGAGAATTATTCTTTCGGAGTATCGAGGCACAAAGGATGAAATTAAGTCCGTTCTGCAAAATTATCGTTTTCCCAAAAAGTCCAAATTATTTAACAGAGTCAAACTAGTTTTACGGGACTGACGTTCCAAAGATAACATTACAAAATACAATAATAAATTTCGAGACTGCAGCAATTTTAGAATAAGTGCAAAAAACCCATATCAAACGATATTAACGCAAACACCGACTTTTCGGCACTCCCGTCCGTAACCAAGAGACTGAGTGTGTGTGTGTGTGTGTGTGTGTGTGTGTGTGTGTGTGTGTGTGTGTGTGTGTGTGTGTGTGTGATTACATAGCGTGAAAGAGTGTGAAGCGTTCACCAAATTTGCGATATAGTTAATAAGTATTCGTAAGCGTACAGTCACCGCCGGAGTAATTAAGAAATATTAGACGATCCGAAACACATCCATCAACAAGCGACATGGCATCCAACTACAGCATCGATTTGACTGAATGGCTGCAGCAATTGACAGACGCGGAACTTGACGATGACAAAGCTCGATCTGCGGATAAGCGAATCTACACCCGCAAATATAGTGAAGCTCATGAGGCGGCTACACGGGGACTACACGGCAGCCGATTTTATACAGCGTCCGGAACTGGCTTCAGAACAGGAGCTGTTCACCTTCCGAAAAAACCCAGAACGATACATTACCCATAAGGAGGGTAAACATGCAGGATACGTACGACATAAACTATTATAAGAAAGACGATCCGATCCGCACAACAGTTCCGCCACCGACAGCGCAAAGCAATCATCGCGTACTGCCGGACCCTCAAGACCCGATTTACCCAATCTGGGGGAGGGGGGCGCACAGTATGTGTACTGGGCGTGAGTCGGCTAATAACAGAACAGCGGGACGCCCGAGTAACCTCAATAACTCTATCATAGATGTAGGGAAAATCGTCAGGTCCTGGAAAATTGGATTTTCGGGCCAAGCGAAGACGACCAGCATCGAAGAGTTCCTGCAGAGGGTAGAGGAGTGCAACAGGTCGTCCAACCTGTCAGATGCAAAGCTGATTAACGGCATTACATGCTTAACAGAATTACTGTCCGGAGTAGCGTTACATTGGTACCATGAGACGCAGCATCGGTGGCACACGTGACAAGATTTTTGCAACTCGGCACGCTTTATTTACGGTGTCGACCGGAATTTCCAACAGCGACTAAGCCGCGAAGCGGAAAAAAGGACACAACATCCTAGCGAGCCAGTGAGGGACTACATTATCTGTCTCATGACGATAATGAGCAAGTTTCAGCCCGCCTGGCCCTTAGCGCAACAAATTGATCTTTTCTACGCCAATCTACTACCGGCGATAAAAAGGCAAGTTAAACGCGAAACTATTGCGGATGTCGACTCGTTGGTACGCCAGACGAGAGAGGCCGAGTACCTGATCCACACGGAGAAGTACTACCAACCGCCTCCACCGCCGGCAATGAGTCTTCTGCCGGAGACCGCATTCGAGGAGACTGACACACGCGGGGAAGGAAGGATGTCACCGACCAAACCTAACGTGGCGGCCGTCGAAATACAAAAAGCCGCCCCCTTAATGAGTGAGATCATCGAGTTGATCGGAAGAATGGTCGGGCGGCAGATCAGTGACCTGGAAAAGAGACTGAAAGCGACAGGCCCTCACAGCTCAGCCAACAAAGCCCCGCAACCAGGCCCTGCCGCGCAAACTTCCAAGTCAGCGGGCTCGAAAGGAAAACCGAAGCCTCGTGGCAGCGTATTAATAACACCTTTACCGCCAAAGGATGAGCAGAATAAAGATAAGCCACCAGGCCTGAATAACAGCAAATGCTGCTGGAATTGCACCTGGAAAGAGTACACGGTCCGTAAGTGCCCCAAGTGTGGAAAGCACTACGCTCCGGGAAACGGCCAGGGGAGCACAGCCTAAAGGAAATTGCTGTTGCTACCTGCCACATCGCTGAAATCCGGAGACTGAACCCATGTACCCGGAAGGGACTACCGTTGGGCCCTTACTGTACACGGCTACCGAGAAAGGAGCGATAATGCCTAACGATCTCTCGCACCCGCTACCCCCTCACGGACGCTTTTGGATCAACAAGGTGAACGTGGGGGCTACACGATGCGAGGAATAGATGATCCAGGAGCGTCCAGGACCTTTATGGGTCCCATGAGACTACAAATTGTGACGGAAATCCATGAATAAACCGGACCGCTGGCGAAGCAAGCCGGGGGTGATCCAGCCAGGATCATGGCACAACTGGTACTGCCAATCAAGATAGGCAATGTAGTGCACGACATGCAAATCTTGATTCTCGAGCGATGCCAGTATGACATCCTACTCGGATCCGATTTTACCCAGATGTTCAACGCAAAACTGGACCCATGGAATAAGGAGATGTCCATAGTAGGCGATCTTGATCCAATCCCCATCGAATTAGCGGTGCTATACGCTAGCACACCTCACCTTGCGTCTATCGGTATAGCAGATCTAACCGAGGTAGAGGACAGAGAGCTCGCGACTCTCATTGGGAAGTATCGCTGCGTCAATGGAAAAAAGATAGGCTGCACTGACCTCATCGGACATGAGATCGAGATACAGTCGTGCAAGCCTATCAAGCAGAAGTACTATCCCGTGTCCAAAATCTTGGAAGAAGAGATGCACTGACAGCGTAAGGACCTGCAAAGCGAGGGAGTGATTGAACTTTCCAACAGTAGCTGGTCAAGCCCGGTGGTCATGGTTAAAAAACCGAACGGCAAATATAGAATGTGCATTGACTACAGGAAAGTCAATGCCGTCACTCGTCCTAGCGCCTATCCGCTCCCTAGAATGAATTCGATCCTACGGAAGCTAAAAGGGGCAAAATACATATCGACTATCGACCTTAAAAGTGCCTACCACCAAATCAAAATGGCAGCAAACTCGAAACATTTGACAGCCTTTACGGTCCCAGGCTTAGGTCTGTTCCAGTTCACGAGGATGCCGTACGGGGGAGTCGGCGGGCCCGCGACGTTTTAGGAATTAATCGACAGCCTGATTGGGCCTGAACTCGAGCCTTACGCATTCGCCTACCTCGATGACATCATCATCGTGACTGACAGTTTCGAGGAGCACCTAAAATGTTTAGAGCACGTGCTGCAGAAAATTTTGAAAGCAGGACCCATTATTAATTGGGATAAGAGTCATTTCTGCAAATTGGCGTACTGGTCAATCGGGACGGCTTCAGGCCTGACCCCGAGAAAATTCAGACCATCATGGACTATTCCGTACCAACTAAGCGTAAGACGCTGCAAAGGTTCCTGGGCATGGTATCGTGGTTTTTCCTTTTTTCTCTTCCATACAAAATTGTTTTTTTCTTTCTAAAATCACTAGGCCCTAAGCCAAAATTGTTTCTTTCTTTATAAAAACCGTCAGGCTCTAAGCCGCATATTAGATTGTAATTATGACAGAGAAATCAATCAGGCATTAAGCCATATTTTCTTTTCTAGGTACTGAATTAAAAACAATCAATCGGGCACTGAGCCATACGTTAAGTTCGTTAAGCAAATGATCTATCAACGATTGAGAAAAAGTACAAATTGTTACATAAGTTTACTTCGTTATTTAGATGAACAGTCTATAAGTGGCTGTATAACAAGTACGAGCGATCAAAATGAAAGCGAAAATTCGATGAATCTCTATTACAATGGAGATGAAAGGACAAACTAGTCTAAAAATCATTGTGAAACTTTGTATTATGTTGCAGTGATCTAGAGATTAATGTAACCCCGCCACCGGACCTCGTGATTGCCAAATTGCTTCGTTGTCTTGCAATCCAATCTTTCAGAAATCATGCAGCAATATTATAGCCTTTGACTTTCCATTAGCTTGCAGAAGAATCTCGCAGGAATCTTGCAGCAATATTGCATGAAATCTTGCAATGCAATATTTCTGCAATATTTTAATGCAGCTTTTAACTGTCCTCAATCATGAAGCAGAATCTTGCAGGAATCTTGCAGTAATATTGCATGAAATCTCTCATCGAAATATTTGTGCAATATTCCAATGTAGCCTTTGACTTTACATGAGCTTGCAGAAGAATCTTGCAGAAATCTTGCAATGCAATATATCTGCGATATTTCAATGCAGCTTTTGACTGTCCTCAATCTTGCAGTCAAATCTTGCAGGAATCTTGCATCATTGTTGCATAGAATATTTCAGGAAAATATTCCAGAAATCTTGCAGTAGTATTGCACTGCAATATTTTATTGTAATATTTTGAAATATTTCGTTGAATCTTTCATGAAATATTGCTGCAATATTTTTAAAATATTACATTGAAAGATACCAAATCCACTTCCAAAAGCTGCATTGAAATATTGCAGCTATCTTGCTGAAATCTCGCACTGAAATATTTCAGTGAAATATTTCAACGCAATGTTGCATGATATGTGAGCTATACTATTATTTTATTTTTGATTTTTTTTCTCACATTTTTAGCATTCTAACCCTACTCTATAAAAAGCTAGAGTAGCAGAATTTGCTGCTTTTGTAATTTTAGAGGCATTTTGCACCTCAATATGTAGGACTCTTGAAATGACTTCTGAATAAGAAAGTTGATAAGAAATTATCTACATTATAATGGATTAAGATTATGTACACTCAACGGTAATATATTCTGAACCCCCCGTTGAAATTTCCCCTAGGCTCAAATGTTGTGTGGAGTACCCTAAGCCAGCGCTCTTGATATGCTCGTTGCAACGAGGTATACCCCTCTACTCAACCTGCAAGAGCGCTGGCTTAGGGTACTCCACACAACGTTTGAGCCTAGGGGAAATTTCAACGGGGGTTCAGAATATATTACCGTTGAGTGTACATTAAGATGGATCCGTATATTTTTCTGGTCCACCTTTCTTGCTCTCGAAAACAATGATATGACAGTTGAGAGGTAGATTTAGTATGACGGATTGAAAGGTGGGATGGAGGACTACATTTCCGTTGAAGAAAAATTCTGAAAAATTCGAGTTTTGGTAGGCGTATGGGGAATTTAAAGAATTTTTTACCGATGTCCCCATGGGATCCTTTTCAAAAACGTACAGAGGATTGGTTTTTCGAAATTTTATTCAAGCAGATCGTAAGAGAATCTTGAGCGCTTTCATAATCCATGTCGAAAAATTTGAAGACATTGATGCGTGGGCGCATCTTCTGTTAACAAAAATGGTGTGGTGATAGAAAAAAATTATCGTCAATTTTCTAAATGATGCAAAACCAAAATTATACAGAAACAAAATTTCCGTTTTCATTTAAATTTTTCACCAATAATTCAATTCAAAATTCCAATGTTCATCCATATTTATGATAGAGCAAATGAAAGACACGAGCGAGCGACAGCTGGCGATGGCTGTGTTGGTTGCGCTGGTGCACTGCGGCCGAGTTGGAGTGGCGGCGGCCGACCCCGCGCGCCCGAGAGAGCGACGCGCGGAGAGGGGATTCAGGTAGAAGCAGAATATCTTCCCTACCTGTGCGCGCTCCCTTGGTTCGCACCTGTGCGGCATCGCGACAGGTAAAATCGCTGTTGGGCGGATCAAAGCACTTTTGGCTAATTTGAATTGGCCGCTTTAGAAGTATGTAGAGTCGAGCGGCCGGTATAGAGCTGGCGATGCGCGCTTTGTCGTAGGGCCTGCTTGGCGGGACTGACAGCGCAGCGCGACACTCTTGGCCTGACCACCGTGCAAGCCAGACACGCTGAGTATCCGTTCCCGCTTCCTAGCTTTTCACCACGCTCCTCAGCCCGCAGCCCATCTTAGAGGACGTGTGGTCCGGAGCCGAGAGAGCAGCAGCTTAGCCGAGCAGAGTCTACGACCGTGAGAGGTAGAAAAATAGCGCGGTGTGCTCGCGCGGACGCGCCTAGAGTCATTAGTTTAAGTCGTGTGAGTAGTGAGAGTGTGAGAGAGAGTGAATCGGGAGTGACGAAATTGGGCGCGCGAGAGAGAGTAAATCGTGAATGTCGCAAACACCTGGTGAGCGCGGTCGAGAAAAGCAGAAAGTGAGCGAGATTGAGTGTTTGCGTGTGTGAGAATCAGCCGCGATCGGATAGTGGTGCCGCCGGCCTACGTCAGTAGGCCCCGGAGATTTCGCTACACGGGTTTGCGCAAGTGATCGCGCGCTCCCGTAGCGGTCATTCGATTATACCCCAAATTTCTTGACGTCGATTCCCCAACGACGCAGATTATGGCTGTCCTCACCTGAGAAAACAATTTTTGCAAACGAGAGATTATATTTTTCGACGATATATTTGGGGTGCGCGAGAAGCTCTATAGCGAGTTTCCTCGCAATAAAATATATACCATCGCATCCAGAAAATTTGTTGAGCGGATTAGTGATTCTGAGATGGATGAATAATACCCGGGGTCAAGTGTTCTCGGAAACGGCCGGTTTCGGCTAGTCGAGTCGAGCGGGCTGGCTTAATTTTGGAACAGCGCGCAGTTGCCGGGCGGGCGCTGTCGACCATATACTTTGTAACAAGCGCGCGTGTTTGCATTTACACTATGGAGAGTTTTGAGTAACACGAGAAACGAATGCGCGCACTGTTCGACAGACGTGAGGTACGCGCGATAAGACGCGAGATCGTAACTTTGTCGGCCGCGGAGCTTATCGCCGAGCTCGAACCACGTAAGGCGAATGTTGCGGGTACGATCCCCGTATTGCGCGATCAATTAATTCGAGCTGTAAATCGCGAGGATGCTGCGCTTGTGATGAAGACGCCGTGGTATGAAATGGACCGCGCCGCGCGAGAGGTGGAGGAAGAAATGCAGCGCGAGCGAGAGCGCGTGGCGTTTTAAAAATCATGTTTGATATCGAAGGCCTAGGCGCACCGGTGGAGTTTGAATGCGTTCTTGATTCTGCCCACTCAATGATTTTCGGAATGGAATTTTTCGAAGTTTCCGACATTAACGTGAAGCTATGACGCAGATATTGGAGAGCGAACGAAGGCAAGTGGCATGCGTTTGAGTCGAATTAAACAGAAGGAAATAGAATTCCGGTGATGACTGAGTGCGCGGGAATTAGCGAGATTAATGATGAGCAGCGAGCAAAAGCGGAGAAATTAGTGGATCGAATGTTTGCGAAATTTCCGATAAAACCGGGTTTGACATCGTGGATGGAGCATGACATAGGAGTCACTGATCCAACTCAGATTCAACATTAAATCCGGCGTATGTCGCCAAAAATCCGTGATATCGCCGTGGAGTAAGTAGAGAGTATTTTTAATGAGGGAATGATTGAGAGATCAGCGAGCAATTATTGTAGCACGTCCGTGATGAAACATATCGTTTTTGTATCGATTATTGCAATGTCAATAAAGTAACGCGAAAAGATTGACATCTGATTCCGAATATGAATACGATCGATCGATTGAGTAACGCGCGTTATATTTCGAAGCTCGATTTTGAAAACGCATTCCATCAAATTGCGATGACTCCGGGTAGTCGGAAATATGCAGCGTTTGCATTGCCGGGCTCGGGGCTATGGGAATTCAAGCACATGCCCTTCGAACTGACAAACGCGCCGCGCACGATGCAGCGACTAGTGGACGTTCTCTTCGGTACGGCATACCAGCCGCAAGTGTTTGCGTATATGTTTGCGTATATCGTCGCCTCCGAGCAAAAAAGGGCCAACTTAGCGTCCCGTTGAAAGAGGGGCCAACTTGCTGACCGGGCAAAAAGGGGCCAGCGAGTCCGTGTAAAAATGAGTCAAATCGCCGTCCGTGCAAGAAGGGGCCAAATCGCCATCCGTGCAAGAAGGGGCCAACTCAGGCAAGTTTTGAATTTCAGATAAAATTCAGTTTACGACTCTCTTGAGAAGTCTTATGCACGCTATGTGATAGCCGCAGTGGGTCTCTTTCAATGGATAGGTGATTTTCACGTAATTTACATGTCATCTGAATGTAATATGTCAAGTTAACTATTTGCGTTAAACAGCTTTTGCCTCGACGGTTTCTTGTAGAAATTGGTATGCATATGTTTTTGAGGTCGCTCATAATGAATCCGGCCTCAAATTCTAAAAATTCAAAATAGAGCCTCCAAGATCACCTGACAAAAATTTGGAAAAAGACTGAATTTTGTTGAAAATTGGTATACATCGGTTTTCCAGGTCACTGATTACGAATCCGGCCTCAGATTTCAAAAATTCAAAATAGAGCCTCTAAGATCACCTAACAAAAATTTGGAAAAAAATTAAATTTTGTCGAAAATTGGTATACATGGGTTTTCCAGGTCACTGATTACGAATCCGGGCTCAGAATTCGAAAATTCAAATTAGATCAAGCCTCTAAGATCACCTAACAAAAATTTGGAAAAAAATTTAATTTTGTCGAAAATTGGTATACAAGGATTTTCCAGGTCACTGATTACGAATCCGGGCTCAGAATTCGAAAATTCAAATTAGATCAAGCCTCTAAGATCACCTGACAAAAATTTGGAAAGAAATTGAATTTTTTTAAAAATTGGTATACATGGGTTTTTCAGGTCGCTGATCACGAATCCTCCTCAGATTTTGAAAATTCAAATTAGATCAAGCCTCTAAGATCACCTGACAACAATTTGGAAGAAAATTGAATTTTTTTGTAGATTGGTATGCATGAAAATTTGAAAAGATACTGGATTTAAATAAAACTTGTTATACATGGGTTTCTAAGATCGCCGATTATGAATCCGGCCTCAGATTTTCAAAATTCAAATGAGATTAAGCCTGTAAGATTGCCAAAATCTGGAAAGATAATGGAATCTGATGAAACTTGGTATAAATGGGTTTTTGTGGTCACTGACTACACATAAAGCTTCAGATTGAAATAAGCCTAAATCTTCAATATCGTCGACCGTAACGAGGAAGCATCCTTTTAGAAGGTTACCCAAATAAAAAGCCATCTCATATTCGACTTTATTGCAAAAACCGTTTTAAGTGTGAATACATTTTTTCTAGTTTTTGCGCGTTTGGAGTTAATGCATGCATTTGAGTGTATATTTCGAATTATAAATATATTCATATATTTATTCTACAAGTTCCTTTGAAAGAACGGAACAAATGAGAACTAAAAAATTGAAATACAGTGGTTAGAGTGAATTAACGTGAAACTCTATTTGCGTAACAGCATAACCTCTGGTACAAGTATTGAAGATTATACTTGTCTTTAACATTTTTGCATATTTTGATGGATGCTTATTACATTTCCAACATAAGTTTATTTTGAATGGAATCAACCGACTTTCGCTGATACCGGAGTAGAAGAAATGCCTCTTTATTCAGTAAACCATCTAAATGGATGCTTCTTTGTTACCATAGATGATGTTGAAGGCTTAGGCTCATTTCTATCTGAAAGTTGATGTGTAATCAGCGACCTAACGAACCCATGGATACCAATTTCATCAAAACCCAGTATCTTTTCAAATTTTCGGTCGCTGATCTTCGAGGAACTAACTCGAATTTTTCAAATCCGAGGCCGGATTTGTGATCAGCAACCTCAAAAACCCTTGTAAGCCAATTTTCATAAGAATCCGGTATATTTTCATTTTTCATTTTTAGCCTGCAATCTCAGAAGCTCTGACTTGGATTTTTAAAATGTGAGGTCAAATTCGAGAATCGATTCGGAATAGATCTTTCTATACCACTCGATTCGAAATAAATCTATCATTAGCACTTTTCTGAAATCGTCCCTTTTTCCCCCCAGGCGACGATATGGAAAATACAATTACTCTTGAAAGGGATGCTTCCTTCTTCCAGGTAACCGTGTTAAGGGTTAGGGCTGATTTCAATCCGAGGCCGGATTCATAATTAGCGACCTCAAAAACCCATACAAATCAATTTTCATAAAAATCCAGTATATTTCCAAATTCATAATCAGCGATCTCAAAAACCCATGTACACCACATTTCAACAAAATTCAATTTTTTTCCAAATTTTTTTCAGGTTATCTTTGAGGCTTGATCTAATTTGAATTTTTGAAATCTGAGGTCGGATTCATAATCAGTGACCTCAAAAACCCATGCATACCAATTATCAACGGAATTCAATTTTTTTCTAAATTTTTGTCAGGTGATCTTACACTGAGAAAAATCTGGTTAGGAAAATTCACTAAGTCGACTTACTAGGATTCGGGTCACCAATCTTGACCAAAAATTGTTTCATGTTTCCTGGTGGCCATAGTAGAGAGAATCCAGAATTGGAGCCCCACGTTGGGCGCCAGTTATCACCGCCGTATTTATTAATAATCAATTAATACGTAATGGCCACAGGGCCTGGAGCATGATAACTGGCGCCGAACAATCGTGGTGCAGGAATAGTGTGGCAATTAAATAAGTAAAATCTAAAAACGCAACAAGTGAATTCGTTTCCCCTCAAAAATTCAGCGACCACCTTTTGTCCAGCAGCGTCCGGCGTAGCAACGACAGCGCATGGCGCTGAGGCAATTTTCACGAAGAGACACGAATAATAAACTCGTGGGAAAATTATAAGAGCCAAATAGTCTCTGCCAGGAAGAAACAAGCGCAGCGCCGAAGGATAACCAGAGCGAGCGAATTATATATATTGTAACGGTGCTTCGCGAGCACTCGTTATCGCGCGATCACCACGTGGCGAGCCGGAAGCGCGGGCACGAGCGTGCGAATCGCGCGATAGACGCGGGCACGCGCCGCGGCCCTTCGGGGGGTGCGCGTCGCGTGAGAGAGAGCGAGAGAAAAGATAGAGAGGGGAGGACCTCCCGCCTCGCGCGGCACGCGAGCCCCGCGAGGACGGAAGGACTCTCACTCTCGTGCCGACCCGCGTGCGAATTAGCACGCGCCGTTAATTCGCCTTATCCGCGACGCGACGCGACGGTTCGAGTGAGTGTGTGTGTGTGTGTGCGTGAGCGTTCCCACACCATCCCGAGAATACTCCGCGCGCTACACCTGCCCGGAGGATACGACGTTTTCCCTGGGCGCGCGGGGCAACTCAATTTTTGCCCCGCGAAAGGTGCAGGCGCGACCGCGCACACCCGAGCCAAGTGCGAGCGCGTGCGCCAGGACCAGCGACCCAGACGACAGCGGCGACGAGAGCAGCAAGCGAGCCCACCTACCATCCTGCGGGTGAGAACTACGAGCGAGCGGCAAACCGTAAGTCGCGCCCTTTTGTAATTCTGCGAGCATGCGAATACTCGGCCCCGTGGCCGAGCGGCCCTCTGCGCGTGCGCGCGTTTTAAGTCGTTGGCGGGCACCGGCCCACCAACGCAAGTGTATTATTTTACTGTGCTTTGCACCTCAATAAAGAGGTTTTCCTTATTTAATTTCATTTCGAGAGTCACGCGTTTTATTGAGAAACCTCCCGCACCTACGACCGAATCCCCCACTCTCCGCGGCCGAGAAACCCTCAGTTTCTCGGCTTACTGAGTAGCCGCGTTCGCGAGTGCCCGTTATACTTAAGAACTTGATTAAGGGCTCATTGAACGTGGTGATTACCACGGAGCCCCAACAATCGGCGTGAGCCGCACCGAGGGACCGCGAGCGCCGCACGAGACCCTGCAACCCCCTTCCCCCCGCTCTTCCCAGTCCCGGGGACGCGCCCACTACGTGCGCAGCGATGGCCCGTACCTGTGTACGGGCGGCCGGGGGTCACCACCAAGACCCTTGGCGCGGCGTCTGCGCGTGTGAGCTGGGTGACTGATCTGGCCGCTGGGCGAGGAGCGGGGCAGTTACGAAAAGCGCGGGGTGCAGTTTCTGCACCACGGTAAGTGCAGAATCCACCCCGTTGCATGGCGCCTAACCGTGTTTTTCGCGTGCGAGGAGGTCCAATTTTCTTAAACAATCAAATTCTCGCAAAATTCCGACTCGGCAAGTCGATTGAGAGACGAAAAGCCGCGTTCCGAGAAACCGAAAAGGCGCGCGCGCGGGAAAAATTCCCGCAATTCTCGGCTGCGAGACTCGAAAAATCGACAGAGTCGGAATCGCGATCGTAAAGTCGAAATAATATTCCGAGTGGAGATTTTCCACTCGGACATAAAACCGACGAATAAGTCGGTGCGAGCGAGCGCAGAGGGCCACTGGAAGTAAACAGGGCCGAGGTGTTGTTGTGCGCCTTGTTTACTCCCAGCGCATAGAGAGCAGCGAGCAGCTATTATAGCGGCCGCTGCGGTAATCAACGCGAGTGAGAGAGACAGAGGGAAATATTCCCGAATATTATAGTCGAGCGAGCTGACGAGGGACAGCCCGCGAGGAAGGGGGAGAAAGCCCTCGGCAGCAGCGCGAGCGGACGCGAGTTTGCACCCGGGCGCGCCAAGGGGCAGGCAAGTGCCTGGACCGTAGCCATACCGGGCTAGGAATCGGAGTGGGAACCGATTCCTTTCAATAAAACCTTTCTTCCTGGCGCGTTTTCAAAATTTTTTTTTATTTTTTGAGATAATTCCCTTTTTCTGTCGGGGCTCTTCTAGCCAACAGAATAGTGATAAATTGTGTTAATATTCATAGAATTAGGTTAGAATACTTACTATAAAGTAAATTTTTGATTTTTTTTCCCAGTTTCGAATTTTTCTAATTTTTTTTTCTTTCCATTTTTATACGCGATACGCAGTGACCACGCGAAATAAAGCCGCGATTCTTTCCGCATCGACGGGTGAAAAACCGTACACTTTTCACTTGTCGACGGCCGTAATCCGAATACCGGGAAAATGATTTTTCTTATTTTTCGCGGTATTAGAATTTTCGGGAACCACGGTTAGTACCGGCGCGATCACGAGCGTAATTATTCCTAGCATACCACCATCACCATAGCGCAATCGCACCGAGCCTAATCAGCGGAGAAGGAGCGATTAGGCCGACTTAACTAATTTTTTCTTATTCCTTTTTGATTTATATTAGAGTTTTTTTTTCCTTTTTTATATCCTGTCTCTCTCGCTCACGTATAGGGCAAACTGTAGGTGGTAGATAGTTTTTTTTAAGATTTGTAGATTACTGTACGAGGGCCGTACACGAGTGAGTACCTGACATCCCGCACAAGCAACATATCCGTGTTGGATTTGATTGACTTCTGCGGGACTTTCAAATCTTGAAGCCACCAAGAGCGACTTGGTGGTGCGCATAGAGTCTTAGGTTAAGTAGACAGAAGCGCACACCTGCAGTTTCCCTAACCACCTGTCAACATCGCGAGCGGAAAGCTACAAGAACGAAGATGCCGGCCAACATTCAAGACATGACCAGCTCACTAGAGAACTGGATCACGTACTTGAACCACGAGGATCTGCAAGAGACCCTAGGCTTGTTGGAACTGCGTACAGACGGCAGCAGATTTGCGCAACACCTGCGATTAGAGAAATGGCTCCTGGGAGACTACTCGGCTTTGGACTTCGCGCGCAACCGATGAAGAGGAGCGCGGAAAGCGAGTGAGGCTGGTAGCCTCGAAACGAAGTAGTCACGAAAAATCGACATGGAGCGGACGGCAGTACGATAGGGACCCTAACGTGCAGTTGAACGAGACGACCCGCTCCACCGATAACAGACGACCAGGAGGTACTGCGCAAACTGCAGCCCGTGCTCGGAGCCCCCTGAAACGGAGAACGTGCCCAGAGCACAGAAAATGCGCGTTCAGCAGCCTTAACGCTCCTCCCGGAATAGAGAACCGTCGACGCAACACGGTCGAAGCACCGCAGTTCTCCCGCCAAATACGACCGGCGGAGACGAAACTGATGATTGAGGCGACCAAGCGCGACGGTAGCCGACAAAACGAGCGACAGATCGGTTCGGCTGGTCAGCTGGGCAGGTCAACAGGAAACACTCGCCGATCAGCAATCAGATCAGGAGTGCAAGAATCATATCGACGAGTCTGGCGGGGTGGCCTGACCAGCCCCAGCAACAAAACGACACGTCGGACCTTCAGGGGCAGCACGATTGCACGCACTCGACGGAAATACAGGGGGCATTTTGACCCCCATCGGACGTCGAGACCGAGACGCGGGTCAACCTGCCGAATGAATTCGTGCAGTTACTTGGCCGGATTCCAAGCTCATTGAGGGTATATGATGCCCAGATAAGGCATGGAGGTCACTCAAGCGGCACAGCGAACACATCGTCCTGTGGGACACCGGGGCCCCGAGCGTGCTCAACGCAAAATCAGCCGCCAGCGGTGAACTTCCAGGATACGTTCACCTGCAATTACTACGAGGCAGACGGGCCCATCTCAACTGGAGCAAGTCCGGGGCCAGTATGGCCAGGACACGCCGGCAGACCACAGACGCTGCTTGACACGACTCAGCGGCAGGCAAGTCGCAGGCAAGCCTGGACTCGAACGATGTCCAGGTAGCTCGTGTCGCCGATGGCAGCGTTTCGAGGGTGCGCTTCTCGTATTTCGACTTGGAAAAGCTGACCCTGGACCCGAACGATGTCCAGGTAGCTAGTGTCACCGATGGCAGCGTCCCGAGTGTGCGCTCCTCGTATTTTGACTTGGAAAAGCTGACCCTGGACCCGAAAAATGGCCAGTTAGTCAGGGTACCCGATGACGGTGTTCCAAAGGTGCGCTCTTGGAATTATCGCTCGAAGCAGCTGACCCTGGACCCGCACGATATCCAGGTAGCTAGGGTACCCTATGAAAGTGTTCCAAGGGTGAGCTCCTGGTATTTTTGGTTGGAGTACTAGACTTTGGACCCGAACGATGTCCAGGTAGCCAGGGTACCCGATGACAGCATCCCGAGGGTGCGGTTCTCGTATTTTGACTTGAAGAAGCTGACCCTGGACCCGAAATGTCAAGGTAGTCAGGGTACCCGATGACATTGTTCCAAGGGTGCGCTCCTAGTATTTTCGGATGGATCACCTTACCCTGGACCCGAACGATGTCCAGGTAGCTAGTGTCGCCGATGGCAGCGTCCCGAGGGTGCGCTCCTCGTATTCTGACTTGGAAAAGCTGACTCTGGACCCGCAAGATATCCAGGTAGTTAGGGTACCGTATGACGGTGTTCCACGGGTGCGCTCCTGGTATTTTTGGTTGGATTACTTCACCCTGGACCCGAACGATGTCCAGTTAGTCAGGGTACCTGATGACGGTGTTCCAAGGGTGCGCTCCTGGAATTTTCGCTCGAAGCAGCTGACCCTGGACCCGCACGATATCCAGGTAGATAGGGTACCCTATGACGGTGTTCCAAGGGTGAGCTCCTGGTTGGAGTACTCGATCTTGGACCCGAACGATGTCCAGGTAGTCAGGGTACCCGATGACGGTGTCCCAAGGGTGCGCTCCTGGAATTTTCGCTTGAAGCAGCTGACCCTGGACCCGAACGAATTCCTGGTAGTCAGGGTACCCGATGATGGTTTTCCAATGGTGCGCTCCTGCTATTTTTGATTGGAGTACCTGACTCTAGACCCGAACAATGTCCAGGTAGCTAGGGCACCCGATGACGGTGTTCCAAGTAGCTGACTCTGGACCTTAATGATGTCCAGGTAGTCAAAGCAGTCAGCTTCCTCAAACAAAAATACCAGAAGCGCATCCTCAGGACCCTGTCATCAGCGACCCTAGCCACCTGGACATTATCGGGTATCAGGTTATATCCTTATTCAAATGTTCAGTCGACACGCTGACATCATCATCCTAAACCACCATTTTCCCTTGTAAAAATAGTTATAAAAAAACATGGGATAAATTTTGATGTCTTGTCTTAAATTCAGATAATAGACTAATTATTTGCTACTGATTACATTTTTTTTTTCTGTGTATCGCTCATACATATAAATATTTGCATTTTGGAAAAATATCTACTCAATTTTATTACTGATGCTAATGCATATACATTTTATTGATTATTATTTTTATAATCTATTATACTCCGCAAAAAGAATTGAAATCCTCAAAAATTCCTTCTTTTAGAAAAAGTAAAAATGTAGCGTCAAGCATGTGGCAGAACTAGTTTATCTCTTATATTGCTTAAAAAAAATGAAATTCATAATAGACACATGAGTCGATATATTATTTCAACATCATTCATTCTGATTAATTCTCATATAGTTGGAGTATTACGTATTCTTATTCAGTTTACATACTACTAGGGGGGTTCCCCCCTGCTCGCTTCGCTCGCCAACCCCCTCGTTCTAATATATAATTCGAACGTGAATTCGACTTCGATCTTCGATTTCATTCAGATATGTTCATGTTGAACTTTTGTTTATTCAGTTCCGTGTTTGTTCAGTTTAGTGACACGGAGCAAATATGGAGCAAATATAACAATTCAATTTTCTTGGTCATTGAGTGTAACTTAAGATTGATTTTCAAACTTTCGAAGCAACGGTTGCTAAGGATATCAACAGTGGTTGCTATGGGAAATATCTCATCGATTCTCTTCGATTCTCATTGATTCTAGGGCGTTTAACAACGGTTACTGAGGAGCTAAGTGTGAAGATTTTGTGTCTTTTGCAATCGAAAATTATGGACATGGGTCATAGATTGATCATTTCCAACCTGCGCAATGGTTGCTAAGGAGATAAACAATGGTTGCTATGGAGAAAATATAACAATTCAATTTTCTTGATCATTGAGTGTAACTTAAAATTGATTTTCAAACTTTCGAAGCAACGGTTGCTAAGGATATCAACAGTGGTTGCTATGGGAAATATCTCATCGATTCTCTTCGATTCTCATTGTTTCAACTCTCATAGTCCCAATGAGCACTAACGAAGATTCGTGAGATAACACGTTAGGAACGGTTGCTAGGCAAATAAACAACGGATTTTATTGAAAATTGAACTCGGCCTAGATTTTGCCGCGACTAACCTATGTGCAAAATTTCCAGGAGATCGGACCATTGCATATTTATTGGAAATAAATAATTCATTCGAAGACGCGGGTGGAAAAAGAGAATGGAAAAAAGAAGTGGAGAAAAAGGTGAAAAAAGAGGTGAAAAAAGGGGTGAAAAAAAAGATGGAAAAAAGGGTGGAAAAAAGGGTGGAAAAAAGGGTTGGAAAGAGGGATAAAAAAGGGTGAAAAAAGGAGGGTGAAAAAAGGAGGGTGAAAAAAAGGGAGGGGAAAAAGAGGTGAAAAAAATGGGTGAAAAAAAGGTGGAAAAATGGGTGGAAAAAGAGGGTGAAAAATGGGGTGAAAAAAAAGTGAAAAAATGGGTGGAAAAAGAGGGTGAAAAATGGGGTGAAAAAAAGGGTGGAAAAAAGGGTGAAAAATGGGGGGCAAGTAAGGGGTAAACCTAGGGGGGCAACTAAGGGGAGCAACTTGGGGGAGCAACTTGGGGAAGCAACTTGGGGGAGCAACTTGGGGGAGCAACTTGGGGGAGCAAATTGGGGGAGCAACTTGGGGGATCAACTTGGGGGAGCAACTTGGGGGAGCAACTTGGGGGAGAAAATTGGAGGAGCAACTTGGGGGAGCAACTTGGGGGTCAAAATTTCCCACGGCGGCGGCGGCGGCGGCGGCGGTCTGGCTTTTAATATAGAGAGATAAGAGACGTTGTCAACTTTCACTTACCAATCACGAAAAAACTTACCAGAATGCTCTTAGGTACCTCATCAATTATTTGAAGAACTAATGACGAATCAAATTGACGCCACTTGGTAGGATCGAATATCTTTGAATGCTTTATTAAACTGACATATAATATTCTCCATTACCTATGTATTTCATTACATATTTATTTCCAGTTAAACGGTTTCACAACCTCTCCTCAATCGTTTGATTCATTTCAAATATATTTTTGTATTGTAATTGCAATGCAGTTAATCCTATAATTATATAATAGATAGACTTCATATATTCTTCTATTATCGATACTTTCATTGTCTTCCAAAGAGACAAATATTAATAATTCAAACTATTGATCATATGTCTCAGTAAATTATAAATATTTCTATAATATTTCTATGATAATTTTTACATCCAGTGATTTAGTGGAATATTATTATTCTTAAGACGTTAAAAATGCCTACGAAGTGGCGTCAATTTGGTTCGTCATTAGTTCTTCAAATAATTGATGAGGTACCTAAGAGCATTCTGGTAAGTTTTTTCGTAATTGGTTATTTAAAGTTGACAACGTCTCCAATAGTATGTAAACTGTAATAAGAATACGTAATACTCAAACTATATGAGAATTAATCTGAATGAATACTGATGAAATAATAAATTGACTCATGTGTCTATTATGGTGTTATGGCCCAGCCTTGCTCCGCCCATTTTTGAAATTTTAAATTGACTCGAGTCGCATCGCACATTCACGATGCGCATTTTCCCACATGCTATCCGAGTTGCGCCGAGAAGCGACATTAGGATTAAGCATACATGTGTGAGTATAAGAATGCGCTGATTGAGACGCATCCATGCGACGGATGGCGAGTTGCACGTAGTGCATGGGAATCATGAGGACAGCTTGCATTTTTGTGCAGCTGCCCAACATTGAAACGGATGGATGTCGGCTATAAGATATTCTCTTATCAGCCTGTGCGGAGACACGAGGTGGGTGCTCGTGCGAGAATGTTATTTTATAAGTGCAAGTTGCACACGGCAACTGCGCAGCTTCGAATTAGTTAGAAACGGCCATAGGAGATCTTCTTATCGGCACGTATAAGTTGACGAGTAGCCAGCGGGCACTCGAGCGAGAACGACGAATGAATGTATAGACGAATGTATGTAACCCTGCATGTAATGCAAATAGAATTGTTCGCTATAGGAAATAATCCAATGATCTGGCCAGATCAGAATTCATCTATGTTATATATTTTTTATCGGAGACAGGCCGATGTGCCATGGGCGAATGGAATCTCTTATCAATAGCGTTTTGCCAGGATTAATAAGTGCTATGTGAAATAGTTGAATGACATTTATAAGTAAACCGATGCGCCTTGCAGCGCATACATTTGTAACGATGCAAGCGCGCTTCGTAGTCATAAGTATTCGCGCGTGCGAACGGAGGAAAGACGCTGAGCCACGCGCGCTTGTTATCACTCCATGAGGGAGAGGTAATTCCCGCGAAGTGCAACTGCGCTTCCCAACCGTTTCGCGCCCTGCAAGCGCATCTTGACGTGACGTCACGACGCTTATAAAAGAAGTGGCCGCGGCGGACACGACGGAGTTGATCTGTGCTAATCACGGATGCCACACGGGTGGCCGGACATGGAGCACGCGAGCGGCGCAGCTCCCCCGCGAACGCATAGCATACTTACATCTATTTTGGAAGAACAGAATTATATAGAACGATCCAACCACGCGGGATCAAGTGTTAAATATAGGATTTAGGCAACATAATGAAGTTTAGTGCTAGTGCACTTGAAGTGTGTTTATTAACACACCCCCCCCACACTACACATACATCCGGAACCAACACGAGTATACGGCCCAGCGCGCCACGGACTACTCGGCTGCCACGCTGCCAAGCTCCAGCCAAGGACAACCAAGCGCCGGACGGATTAGGGAATATGTAAGTGACCGAGCGGTCATACACACGGATAACGGATCGCGACACCTTCCAATAACAAACATTCCAACCAATATAGGGGTATTTCGCCCAACCGCCCCTCTAAATAACGGTCGGGCCACTACAATGGATTTCATTTTTTTTTAAGGAATATAAGAGCTAAACTAGTTCTGCCACATGCTTGACGCTACATTTATACTTTTTCTAAAAAAGGTTTTTTTGAGGATACTATTCATATTCCAAACTTGAGAAAAAGTGGATTCCAAGGGGAAAGTTGTATGATTCATGTACTTATATGAAAAGAAGAACTTCGAAAAGGTCTAGCTGCGGAAGATTGTGACCAAGTCAAATCGAAGCATTCTCATGAGATGGATTATGTAGCTATTTTAAAGTTAACCTGTATAAATGACTAGCGAAATCAAAAAATTATGGGAAAAAGTCACCCTGCTAGAATGAGAATCCTTGATAGTTCTACTACTACTACAATCTGAGACTACTTTGAAGAATTTTCCGTTCTCACATCGTCCTTTGGGCCAAGTTTAGTAAGTTCTTATAAATGTTGTAATAATCTTATAAATGTATTCAAGACTAAACTTTCATATTCAATGAATGTAATAAATGAATATTTCTACATTCATTTTAGATTGAATCCGACTTCGAAGATTTGCATCTATCGGATGAAAATGGATCGACGCATGAAAATTGGAGTGCAGTTGCCAAACGCATTGTGGAAATAGCTAATGATGACGAGAATTTTCCAGAAGAAATTCTTCATGGACAAGTAATCACATAATCGAGAATATAATATTTTTAATGTACACTGTATAATTTCTTTAGAAGGAATTTCTTTTCATGATACGCATGTTTTATAGGGAATGCTGTAACTGACATAGCCGCACTTCATTTGCTGCCGTATCTATTACGTCTCAATAACGACTTCCAAAAATGTGAAGGGCAAGAAGAGGAATATATACAAACCATCTTCAAAGGAACAATCTGATGGCTTCATCACATGGGTCGAGGTAAATAAAATTATATAGGATTTGCGCTACAAACACAGGCTCGATCATGATCAATACTTTCGCTCTTTCCACATATATAAATGATGTTGCCATTATCCCATTCTTTTACACATATTGGGAATAACAAATTATCAAATGATTGCAACTTTTTGTAGGACATCAATTATCTTGATAGTACTCTGGATGAACGACGTGAAGTATTGAAGTTGCATGGCTGGAATTTTGAACCATTTATAATATCAGTTGGATCGTCAAAGAATTTAACAGCAGTTCACGTAATAACCGCGAAAGCAAAGTATTTATTTCACGCATTGATATCTGCCGTTGAATTTTGTTTCAAATTATTTTATGCACTTAAATTGGAATATCCACTTCAATCGAGAGCAGTGTGGGGACTGATTGAACAAAAAATGTATAACATTATTGATGATCAAAAGTTAACTAGTAGTGAAACATTCATTTCTCAAATAGATGAAGACAACGTGTATAAGAGCGTTGATGAAGAGTCATCAAATGACTCTTCCTCAGAATCTGAAATAGATAAGAATAATTCCAAGAGTACTGAGGATGATAGTTCAGAATGATACATTAAAGAATCGTATGATTACTTATGATAGTGACTAGAGTAAAATTCCATTGACTTAATAGTTATTCATATTAAATTTATGTCACAATGAATAACATTAGATGCAGATACTTTAAGACTCTAGTCCTAGCGCGTTCTTATAAAGATCATATAAGATATATTCATCATGTAAAACGTGTTAATTTATTCATGTGAATTTAGAAACTGTTGTAGGTCATTAAACAGTTATCATACTTTAAGAAAACATATTTCACGAAAACATGTGACTTCGACAAATAAAATTTATAGAGAAATCGACGGAACCAAACATCATAAATATATATCAAATGAACAACAAAAAATATTTGAATGCAAAACAAGAGTACAATATGAAAAAGCTTGGCAAATCATTGACGACAATAGTGAACTGAGCTCTGATCACGATGAAGAGCAAGATATATTCAATCCAGATCTTTTTGCATCATCTGCCATTTATAATTTACTTCTGGATAAAATTCATGGATTATATGGGGATCCTGCATTTAATAAAAAAGTCGCACAAATCTTTTTTTGTTTAGTAAATATTTTGTTCAACGACGACCTAAACATGGTACAAGACGAAATTTTTCCTATGATAAAAGAACGTTCGAAAATAGTATATTCCACTACAAGGGACGAATGTCGATCATTCTTCCCGTCGGAGAGATTGCCCCCCTCGGCTTCGCCTCGGGGGGCTATCTGCCGGGAATGATGATCGACTATCGTCCCGTGTGGTGTATACTATTTCTCTTAATAGCCGGCCGAAAATTCGTGGTCCAAGAACCACCGCGACGCGAAAACTTGCAAGCAGGGAGAATTCGTCTGCTTCACAGTCGCGGCCATGTTCCGCGTGCGTGGCAGCACTGCTACTGCAAGAGCAGACAAGCAGCTGATCTAAAAAGGAACGAAGGACTTTTATCTTCTGCTAACATTTACGACCCGAGCGAAGCGAGGGTTGTTGGTTAGCAGATGATCAAAAGTCCTGATAAAAAAAACTAGATTATTCATGTCAAGCAGATATTTTGACATTGTAAAATGAGATAGGTAAGACGGGCGTAATAATAAATAGACAAAAGTTAGAAACTCGAACTATTGGAATGGTGAAAGTTCACGTGACACCCCGATATATTGGGGAAAATAAACACAGGCCTTATGGGCGAAAACAGATTTTTATTTTATCCACGCTTTCTCAGGACAAAATACTCCAAACGAGTGATAAAATCAAATTTCTGAGGTGACAACAGATACGTGATAATTTTTTTTCCTAGCTGAATCGGTCATTAAAGTTTGAAATTTTATCTCGAAAGGGTGAAATAAAGCCATAACCTGTCAATCTCACGTGTGTGTACCTCCGTAAATTGTACCGGGTAGAACTGCTTCTGCTTTCGGAAGTAAACATATGATACGATTATGGCTTTATTTCACCCTTTCGATTTGACAGCAGGGAGGAAAGCTGAGATTCGATTTTATTCGTCCCGGCCGATTAGATGGCGCGCAGATAGGGAGGAATCATTGAGTTTCGACGATTGTACATGGGGACGAATGTCGAATTTTCGGCCGAGGTAGTAAAAAAAAATGTTTTTTTTATTTCACCCGAAACTGTTGTGATAGGTTATCGAGAGGAAAAAATCGATCAGGTTTAATGGATAACATTCAATTCACGTCTCAGTTCATGAGCTTACGCAAAGTTCTCAAAGTTTTTTTTGAATCTGATGAAGTTTTCAAAAAAGTGAAGAATACTGGAAACGAAAAGTTCAAAATGTTCATCATTCAGAGAAAGGTTTAGTAGTTCCAATAGCTCTGTACGAAGATGATTTTGAAACAGGTGATCCACTTGGATCTCGATCTACTATCCACAAGTTGAGGGCTTTGTATGCATACTTATTGTGTGTACCTCCAAAATTTTTTTCAAAACTTCAAAATTTATTTTTATTTTAAATTATTTTTATTTTTATTTGAAATTTATTTTTGTTCTCATGCAGATGATTGTGATTATTTTTCTAAAGAGGATACTTATTCAAAAGTCATAGAAGAATTAAATTATCTGTTTGATGAAGGTATTTCAGTCAATGTCAATCTGGTGACTTATCGCTTATATTTTATACTCGTAGGGATAACTGGGGATAATTTAGGATTCAATAGAACATTAGTTTATAATCAGAGTTTTTCAGCTTTTTATTATTGTAAGTTTTGTACAATGGATAAAAACGAAGCCAAGACTGCGTGTGCAGAGAATGAGGAGGAATTACGTCATGAAATGAATATCGACCCTCATGGTTCATTGAAGGAGAATTTCGGTATTTCTGAAGATTGTATTTGGAATAAAGTAAGAGGGTTTCAACGTGTTGAAAATTATTGTGCAGACATAATGCACGATATCTTGGAGGGAATTGCGAAGTATGAGATAAACTTCGTATTTTCTAAATGGATTGAACTGAAAATAATAAATTTAGATACAATCAACAGCAGATTGAAATATTTCAATTATCCTGAGAAGAAGAATGCCCCTAATTTAATAAAAGCATCCTGTCTCAAGTCAAATAGTTTAAAAATGACGGCAGCACAGATGAAAACTCTAATTGAAGTGTTGCCACTTGTCATTGGGGATTTGATACCCAGAAACGATGAATACTGGGACTTATTTTTACAATTGAGAAAGTTACTTTTTTTAAGTTTGGAAACCATCTGAAATGATGACTGTCTCGATTTATTGAGGATTACCATAGAAGAACACCATGAGTTATATGTAAAACTATGTGGACCTCTTAAACCGAAAAAACATCACATAATAACGCATTATCCGACACTGATAGAAAAGTTAGGACCTTTGCGCTACTTTTGGACCGTGAGGTTAGAGGGTCGGCATCGAATTTTCACCCAAGCAGCTGATGTTACGCGCAATAGGGTAAATTTATGTTTGACACTAGCTACTAAGAATCAATTGTACTTATGTAGTTTTTTACAGAGTAACTGTATGTTTAGCGAGAGTATAGTTTACTTCCCTTCAGGTGATCTACTGAATAATTTTGAATATAAAATTTGGAAAAGATACATTCATACTTATTGATTATAATGAGGATGATCATTTACCAATATATGGGAAAATCACAGAACTTTATCGACGCAGGCAGTTTCATGATCATCTCAATCTTAAAAATTTTGCTGCTGTTGTACAACATTATGAAACTATTGGCGTTGATGAGCATCTGCAGCTGTCACAAGTGAAAAAAATCAATAAAAATCATTCTGTATCTACTTTAAGGGATAAAAATGACTATATCATTTGTAGTATCTAGTGTTTCAAGTATCTACTTGATAAATTATGTAATAAATCGACCGTAACAAAAGCTAGTTTATAAAAGTGGATGATTAATAATAAATAAATTCCAGCTTTAATTACCCATCTTCAATTTATTCTTACTTCTCTTATATTTTACTTCTCCATACACTATAGGGTGACTGTACCTAATGTGGCCTCTTTGAGTGGTTTTGTTTAATTCAGATTTTGAATAGGTTGAAATAGCCAAATTATTATTATAGTAAAGGTTTCTGATAAGCCTTAAATCACCCTTGAAGATGGCGTTCCCAGAATTCCGGAATTCTAATATTATCATAGAAAAATTTGCAAACAAACTTTAAGTGGTGGCACATTGGGTACAGTTACCTCAAATATCGTAGATTTCACTAGAAATATAATAAATGTTACTAGAAATATAGTGAATTTTACAATATACCCTAGTAAAATAACCTATAAAATTTAATAATGAATGCTAATTTTTCTAGTAATGATTACTAGTTTTTGCTTAGTAAAGGTTACTAATATAACTTAGTTGTCCCCGTATTCTACTAGAAAACCTAGTAAAAATCTAGTAAACATTACTATTTTTTTTTCTCAGTGTAGAGGCTTGATCTAATTCGAATTTTCAAGATTTGAGGCCGGATTCGTAATGAGCGTCCTCAAAAACCCATATAAATCAATTTTCATAAAAATCCATAATCTAATCTTTTTTCTTCTCTTTTCTCGTAAAAATCAATCAGGCAATGAGTCACCTCTTGTACTTAAACAGCAAACAAGTGATTAGGATAAATTATAAAACGATTATGTTACAGGAGCAGCCGATTTTAACGTAATCGAGTAAATGTAGAACAAATCGTCGCCTGGGGGGAAAAAGCAACGATCTCTCGCTGAAGCGAGTCTTTAGCTCATCAGAAATGCGCTAAAGACAGATCTATTTCGATTTAAGCGAAATAAAAAGATCCATTTCGAATTGAGCGAAATAAAAAAGATCTATCTCGAATCGAGCGGAATAAAAAGATCTATCTCGAATCGAGCGGAATAAAAAGATCTATTCCGAATCGAGCAGTATAGAAATATCGTTTTCAAATCGACTTCTAAAGAAAGATCTAACTCAGATTTTATATTATAGAAAAATCTATCTCAGGTTTAATTTTATTTTGCGGACTGAAATCAGCCTTAACCTTGAGCACGTAGAGACGAGAGTCATATTAAACGTATATCCAACATAATGTTTTCAACAATTGGAATTACCAAAATTTGAGGCCGGATTCGTGATCAGCGACCTAAATAACCCATGTATACCAATTTCCAACAAAGTTCCATTTTTCCAAATATCAAGTGATCTTAGAGGCTCTTATTTGAATTTTCAAAATCTGAGGCCGGATTCGTAATCAGCGACCTCAAAAACCCATGAATACCGATTTTTAAAAAAATTCAATTTTTTTCCAAAATGTTGTCAGGTGATCTTAGAGGCTCTAATTTGTATTTTAAAAATTTGAGGCGGGATTCCTTATCAGTGACCTCAAAAACACATGGATACAAATTTCTACAAGAAACCATCGAGGCAAAAACTGTTTAACGTAAATAGTTAACTTGGCATATTACATTCAGATGTGTCCTTACACACACATACACACATATTTACATACACACACACGCACATAAGCAATCGCACTCAAGTGCGCGCGTACCGCATGAACTCCGAACTTGAAAAAACGCCGCAAAATAAAATTAAACCTGAGATAGATTTTTCTATAATGTAAAATCTGAGTTAGATCTTTCTTTAGAAGTCGATTTGAAAACGATCTTTCTATACTGCTCGATTCGGAATAGATCTTTTTATTCCGCTCGATTCGAGATAGATCTTTTTATTCCGCTCGATTCGAGATAGATCTTTTTTATTTCGCTCAATTCGAAATGGATCTTTTTATTTCGCTTAAATCGAAATAGATCTTTCTTTAGCGCGTTTCTGAGATCGTTGCTTTTACCCCCCAGGCGACGAAATTTTATATTTGAATATTAAAACTACAAACAAAATGCGCCTGGAATTCAAGAAGAAATTCATAATGACACGTGAAGAATGATTAGTATTATAGTTAAAAAATATTTGATCTAATGGTTATTCGAAGAATAATAATTTGCCACATTCAAATTACTATTCAGTCGTAAGAGGTTACAGAATCGAATATGTAACATTTTTTGATTAAACCAAAAATTGAAGCAGCTCTTGTAAAGAAACTATAATCGTAACTATAATTGAAACTATTATGTATACAATCTGGAACGCTGTAACTTAGTTTCTCTGCAAGTGCCGTACACGGAATTGTTTCAATTTTACTTTAGAAGTCTTTTACAAACTAACTCATTACTATATTTGTTTTAGACTTCATTCTTCGGTAGATCATAAATTTTCAAATATTTATGCTTGATAATTATTTCTTGATTGTATTTTCTTACGAAAACAACGTCAAACTATAATTCTTTACCATATTAACGAAGGTAGCATATTAAATGGAAATGCTCAGTGGCATCAGTGCCTTTATATCTGAGCATGAGCAGCCTATCATCGAAACAGATACTCAGTCTGAAAGGTATGATAATGATTCCATAGAGATTTCCTCAAATATCTCTAATGCGCTTTGTGAAACTCAAATTAATGTAGAACAAAAAACAACTGACTGAACAAAGTAGAGGCAACGAGACTGATATTGTTAACGAAGCCCAAGTAGATACTAATAAATTAATCAATGATTTCACATACGTTCATGGAATGGAATAATTTTCAAGTAATGAGGAGAAAATAGTTCCAGGATAAATATGCCGAGGGTTTTCTGTTGTTGAAATTGAAAGATATCACTCAGTTCCATGCAGGTCTCTTGATGACCAACTTGTTCCCGGAAGTTTCAATAAAGGTATAATGAGACTGATCGAAACCTCCATGGAGGAACAACCTATAACGTTTGCACAGCAGATTGAACCTAAAAGTTTTCCAGCTCCTGAGTATTCACGAATGAACCCTGAAGAAAGAATACTACCTAGCACTGTATCAAGGGGAGAATAACACTCCGTTAGGGAAAGACCGACAACACGGAAAACTCCTCATTCAGAGAAACTTCGCTATAGAGTTGTCAATCCTCGAAGAGTTTTTAACTTTGACGAAAGTCTGGCCATTTCTGTCGAGGAAAATGAAGAAATTCCACATTTTAATCATTGACAAAAATGTTTGCTCTATAATTTTTGTTACACATTTGGAGTTTGACTCGTATCTAACCATTTTCTATTATTATTCAAATTTGTAGAAGTATCTTCTTAATTGGTTATTAGGTATTGTAATATAGGTCAAATTCCTACGCATTTTCCTCACTGGATGACTTTGCCTTAGTATTCGAGATATTAAATTTCGATCGTCAATTCAAATTTTTTTCAACTGAAAGAAGAAAAATTCCATCAACTCTTTTAATCTAATTATTTTTCAATAATTAGAAATAATGAAATTGCTTCAGTTGGAAATACCAAGGCAATAAACCAGCTATACCACAGTTGATCTTCATTGAATTTGGCTGCCAAGAGTTCTGCATCAATCATTCTCAAAGTAATATCATCCAAAATTGGGAACTGGGTCTGCTTGTGTATCCAGAATTTGAATGGTGAACATACATAACTGATACAGCCCATATTAGCATTCGGTAAATTTTCTTTACCTATGGGAGGTGGTCGCTCCTCTCCAATATTATTCTTTGCATCATCAATCTTTGTATGATCGGCCTTTGCATCATAAATCTTCGTGAAATCGAGCTTTCAATTATCAATATCAATGCCTTCATTGATCAGTGTTAACACCATGTGGTCAGTGTTCAACCCCATTAGGTTTGGATAAACAACACTTACAGGATAGAAGAGGTATGGATGCGAGATCGTCTGGAATTTTTCTTACATCTTTTGTCATGGCTGTGTTTCCATAGTCCATATAGTGGAGTTTTGTGCCTTGCTCGGTAGTAGAGATCATCGTCGAGATATGAGTAATGCAGATCAGATCTTCTTTCATATCCGTGACGGCAGAGAAAATATTAGCCATTAGCAATCTATCCTCGAACATCTTTAGGTCACTAACGTATTTTTCTTCTTACAACCAAAATTGATCGACTGAGACCCAATAATTAGCAAAAGCTGATCGGAGATCACGCTTTTCTTCTACCAACTCCATATTTTTCATGCAGGCAGATAGTGTTTTGCTGATCAAAAGTTTACTAAGGCTTCGATCTTCATGAAAAAGATCAATTCACAGAGGTGCTTTGTTGGTGACTATGAGAGCTTGAAGACACTTATCAGGAGGCGTGAGATCAATCAGCCTCTGACTTGTCCTCTCCTTGTCCCACTCAGTTACCTCATTGAGAGAAAATACATCCAGCTTAGCCCAGTATTATTATATCTCAATATTGCCATAATCTAAAAGCGTCACTTGAACTTCATTATTCAGCACTCAGGTAACCTTAATTCTGTACCAGTTTCCATCAGCACTAAGAGCAGCATATAACTCATTTTGTTTGGGAATGACCAATTTGTCTGTGTTCAAATAGAAGTCAAACAATATTTGGAGAAGATCATTTACTTCTGAATAATCTGCTTTGCGGTGAAGCCAAACGATGTTCAAGTTGTTCATCTATGTAATTGTAACTTCATGTGTAGAACTCTTTATTGGCATATTACAAATCGGAGTCACTTTTTCGACGAGGCCGGGAGTGAGCACGCGGCGGGCGAGCATTCTCGTCCGGTGCTCGCAGCAAGATAGTCGCGACCGCGAGTCGATCCTCGAGCCGAGTGTGCGTGAGAGCGTGATTGTGAGCATGAGTGTATGCCCGGAGACGAGTACGCGACGAGCACGAGGGAGCCGAGGCCGACGGCAGAACGACAAGCCCCAGCGACGACGAGAAGCGGAGCGAGAACGAGCGAGCGTGCGAGAGAGACAGCCAAAGAACGACGGGCTCCGGCCCTGGCCCGCGCCTTTCCCCTTGCCCCCGTGTTACACGGCAAGAACGAACGCGCGCGGAGGCGACTCCGTTCAAGTCCCCGCGCGCCGGCCGTTACCCCCCCCCCCACGCGAGAAGTCCGTGCTCCCGAGCGTGAGCTAGCCGAGGCATTCCTGGCGCCTGTAATAAATACGGAGTGCCCCGATAGAGCCATTCCCTAGTGCAACCTGGTGCGAACGGGCACCAGGTCACATCTTTCAGAACCTATTACAAAAGAATCAAATAACATGTTATTATAAAATTATGAATTCAATTACTCCCATATTTTTTCATTTCGAATTAAATATTCTTACCTTATACAGGTTAGCCTATTTCAATCAATTGAAAATCAAAATTGCTGACACAGTTCGGTCGACGTCTGGCACATTTGCAGCACTAGACCCGGGTTATATACGCTACTCGCGATCTCACGTATTTGTAAAATATAATAATAATTGAAGTATAACTACGTCCGCGTTGTACTTAATTCGTATATAATAACTGCGTCCGAGTTTCATGTGTTCGCGTTTCACTCCATGCTTATACTACATATATAGCAGACGCCATTATAAGTCTCTACGCAGCTCAGTTGCATATATACCTATATGTATGGGAGAACCGAGATATCTCGAAATCGTTCGTCGCAGCGTCGAAGTGGCTTATGAACTGAACGCAAATCTTTATTCTCCATTCTAATCTAGCAGACAAAACTCATTGTATGAAAAGCATCTTCTATAGGAGGTGAATCGGGCTGGATACTGAGGAAATTGAATAAAATATCATATCCTACCAGATAACATCCATAATTGATGCGTATCCGAGTTATTTTATGAAATTGAAAAATCCGTAATCCAAACTTAATGTATAAGGGGAGCGCTGCCCCCAGCTGCTGTTACTCGCCAGGAAAGGATGACATATTGTCATTTGGGACGAGACCAAAGGCTTCAACCAAGCAACCAAGGTTGTAACATCTCTACAGCCACAAGTGTGCTGATTTTGTGGACTTACCAGCTAAATATCACTATCCAAATGTATTAAGAAATCAAGGTGAGATTCATTCATCAAGATACAATAATGAAAGTGGTATTATGTATCTTTCGGAGTGTCCTGTGATTCATTATTTTATTTTATCTCATTCGACTGGTTGTAACTTGATCACCATTCTGAGACATAGCTAATGTCAAAGCTTGTGAACCAAAGATTAGGATAAAGTTTGTTCGGTCCATATTAAAGATGGCGATGGAGTTTATTTTCAGGTATAAGTGTATGTACATGATCAAATGATTAGAAATTATAAGTTCTGAGGTTAGAAAGTTACTTTGTCATGAAGTATAAATGATTTATAACTTTTATTCTTGTAAATTTCTAGATTTGATGAATACTTCATGAGTAAATCAGGCCATGAAATTGATAAAAATGCGAAAAAAACTTATCGAAATTTGTCAAATCTTATCTAGACTTATCAAAATTGAGAGATGAGTGAAATTTTTATGTATGGGCATGAAAAATTTAAAAAGAATTAAATAGTGCTATCATTACAATTTACAAAAAAATTGGGTGAGAAAGAATTGAAAGAAGATTTTTCTCATGCTCAATTAGTGTAAAATGACATATATATATACACGGAGTGAAACGCCTGAGCTCGAAGTGGTGTGAGTTCCTCCATAGGTGGTGCAAATTCCTCCACATCTCTACCGCACGAGTTGGTTCAGGTTTCAGCCCGTCGCATGGCACCCAACCGTGTTTTCGCGTGCGAGAAGGTGTAATTTGTTCAAATAATCAAATTCACGCGAAATTTCGTCCCGGAGAATCGATTGCGAGCAAAAGCCGCGTCCCGAGGAGTCGAAAAGGCGCGCGCGCGGGTGAAATTTTGCGCAATTCTCGGCAGCGCGATTCGAAAATTCGACGGATTCGCGAAGATGTAATTCGAAATAATATTCCTAGTGGAGATTTCCCACTCGGACATAAAATCGACGAATTAGTCGATGTGAGCGAGCGCAGAGGGCCACTGAAAGTAAAGAAGGTCGAGGTATTGTTGTGCGCCTTATTTACTTTCAGCGCATGAAGAGCAGCGAGCAGCTATAATAGCGGCCGCTGCAGCAAGACAACGCGAGTGAGAGAAACAGAGGGAAATGTTCCCGAATGATATAAGTAAGCGAGCTGACGAGGGACAGCCCACGAGGAAGGGAGAGAGAGTCCTTGGCAGCAGCGCGCACGGATGCGAGCTCACAGCCAGGTACGCCAGCAGATAGAGGCGGGCGCGCGGCAAGGGGCAAGCAAGCCCGGCGTGGTGAGAGGAGCTGGTTGGCGCGCAGTGGCCGCGCGGGCGTGTATAGTGACCGCACCCACAGCGCGCAGCAACGGCGCGCGGGCCGGGACGGCTGCCGTACTTTTTCGGGTATCGCGGCGGCGCGCTTACGGGGAACGTAGCCGCACCGCATCAGGAACCGGAGCAGAACCGAATTAGGAACCGGAACGGAACCGGGTTAGGAACCACAGTCGGTCCGAATTTGGAAACCAATCCCCATTAGTATTTTTTTTATCAGTAATCTTTTTTTTTCTCGCGTTTTCATTCTTTTTTCACATTTATCGAAATTCTTTCTTTTTTTTGTCGGTGCTTCTCTTGCTAAATGAGAAAATAGTGCCTCTTGTTAAGACTAAAATTTTCTCTTTGTTTATATTGATAGAATTAGGTTATTTTTTCTGATAAAATAAATTTTTATTTTTTTTTCATTTTTCTTGCATATACGATAGGCAGTGACCACGCGAAGTAGAGTACACTTTTCCCTTTTCGACGGCCGTAATCCGAATACCGGGAAAATAGATTTTTCTTCTTTTTCGGGATATTAGAATTTTCGGGAACCATGGTAAACAGTGACGTGATCACGAGCATAATAATTCCTGTCATACTACCACCACCCCGACGCAATTGAAGTGAGCCTAATCAGCAGAAAAGGAGCAATTTTTTTTTGGTTTTTTGATTTGTATTAAAATTTTTCTTTATCGATATCCTGTCTGTCTCGCTCACGTATAGGGCAAACTACAGGTGATTGAGAGGTAGTTTTTTTTTAAGATTTGTACTATACTGTACGAGGGCCGTACACGAGTAGGTAACTGACATCCTGCACAAACAACAAACCCGTATTGAATTTGATTGATTTCTGCGGGATTTTCAAATCTTGAAACCACCAAGAGCGACTTGGTGGTGAGCATAGAGTTGTAGGTCAAGCAGACAGAAGCGCACACCCTTAGTTTCCCTAACTACTTGTCAACTTCGCAAGCGAGCGGAAAGCTACAAGAGCGAAGATGCCAGCCAACGATCAAGACATGACCAGCTCACTAGAGAGCTGGATCACGTGGACCATGAGGATTTGCAAGAGATCCTATGTTTGTTGGAACTGCGTGCGGACGGCAGTAGGTTCACGCAACACCTGCTCTTAGAGAAATGGCTCCTGGGTGACTGCTCGGCTTCGGACTTCGCGCCTACCGACGAAGAGGAGCGCGCAAGGCGGATCAGGCTAGGGAGCCTACGAAACAAAGTAGTCGTGAAAATCGTCATGGAGCGAACGGGCAACACGATAGTGAACCCTAACGTGCAGCTGAACGAGACGCACCCGCTCCAACCGATACTGGATAACCAGAAGGTGCTGCGCAAACTGCAATCCCCGCTTGGAGTCCCCGCGACAGAGAACGGGCAGAGCATAGAAAGCACGCATTCCAGCAGCCAGACGCGCCCCGGGAACGATAACCCGGGCGACGTAACACAGGTCGAGAACACCGCAGATCTCCCGCCAAACCCAATCGGCAAAGATGAAACCGGATAAACAGCTACCAGCCGACGAAGCCGACGACAACATACGAGATCGGCCAGCTGGTCAGCTGATGAAAGATCGAGAGACACCAGCCGATCATCGTCGGCGGAAGCCGAATAGACCGAACTTCGAAGAGCAGTTCGTGGTGCAGACGGATGCAAGCGACACTGGACTCGGGGCCGCGCTAATCCAGAACATCTACAGAGATAAGAGAGTTCTGGAGTTTGCTAGCCTCATGTTGATACCGGCAGAATGCAACTATACGGCCACCGAACGGGAGTGCCTCGCTGTGCTGTGGGCCATAAGGAAATTCAGGCCATACGTGGAGGGCTACGCGATAAATGTGATCACGGATCACAGTATCCTCCGCTGGCTGTGCAATCTAAAGAAACCCACGGGCAGACTGGCCCGATGGGCGTTGGAATTGCAAGGCCAGATATACACGATCGAGCACAGACAGGGTTCACTGAATCACGTGCCCGATGCGCTTCCGGAAATGTATGAAGGTGAGGAAAGTGAGACGTCCGCTTTCTCACACACAGCACAGACCACGAACAGCTGGAACACCAAAATGTGGTAAAAAGTAGTCGAAAATCCACGAAACAATCCGAAATGGAGAATCGAACGGGCGAAACTGTACAAGTATCACCCGTATGTTGAGCCAAAGCATATACTAAGCTAAGACGACCTAGCATGGAAGCTCGTCGTCCCCAAAGAAGATCAGAGACGCGTGCTCGACGAATGTCACGACCAACCCACAGCAGGCCGCCAAGGCCGCGATAAGACATTCAAGCGAGTGAACGCGAGGATCTACTGGCCCCGCCTATACTAGGTCATGGCAGACGACGTGAGGAAATGTAAAGGCTGTCAACAATGTAAGGTGGAGCAGAGGAAACCAGCCGGCTTGATGGGACGCCGTCTGGTAACCAGGCCATGGCAGATAGTAGCTGCCGATTTCGCTGGGCTTTTCCCACGCAGCCCAGCCGGAAATGAGTACCTACTCATTTTTAAGAACTTGCCCACCCGCTGGGCGAAGTACATACTGACCCGGAAAGCAGACGGGAGAACGATATGGCGTTGCCTCAGCAGACGAGTGCTGATGCGCTTCGGCGCGCCCGAGGTACTCCACACCGATAACGGTACGGAAAACAAGAATGATTACCTTGAGAAGCACCTTAACGAAGCTGGCGTGGAACACTCTTTCAACCGACCATACCATGCACAACCCAACCTAGTTGAAAGAGTGAATAAGACGTGGAAAAAGATGATGAATCCCTACCTAGAGGGAAATCACAAGAAGTGGGACGAGAAGTTACCTCAGCTGACCTTCGTCTATAACACAGCGACGCACGAATCGACGGGCTGGAGTCCTGCGATGCTCATATACGGGCGGCAGCCACTGCAACCAGGCACTTTGCGCAGGGAAATAGAGAGAACCGCGCAAGAGGAAAGCCAGGCGGCGGCGTTTGAGAACTGGCAAGAGATAGTCAGCAATCTACCAGAGCTGCAAGCCCGTGCCGTCGAAAACTTGGCGTGAGCGCAGGAACGCCAGGCCCAATACGAGAATAAAGGGAGACGAGAGTGCGATTCCAAAGTGGGCGACCTGGTCTGGAAGACCAACCGCGTACTAGCAAACGCAGCTGAGGGAATATCGACTCAATTGGCACCTGACTTCGCCGGTCCCTTCAAAATCAGCGAGAAATTAGGAACGAACACGTTCGAACTAACCGACGAGGCAGGGAACGTATACAAGCTTTGGCCCACTTCAAGAAATACTACTACGAAGAAACAATATCGTTACAGAGTCAGAACGAGAGGATGTCCGGGACCCGCCCACGGAGCAACAGCAAACATCAGCAGCCGACCAACGAGTGAGCGAGCGTACGAACGACCCTAGCGTCGACGCCCCACGTGCGCCAGTGCTGGAAGGGGCAGTTACGGAACCGCGTGGCAGACCGCGTCACGCGGTCCGCGTAGTACGAATCGGGAAACGAGCACATGGTGTCACGCGGGATAAAGAGGTCGCGCAGCAATCGTTAACGCGCGATCACCACGTGTTGCACTGGTAGCATAGGCAAGCGTCGCCAATCGCGGGATTGACTCGCGATCGACGCCGTCACGCGCCGCAGCCCTTTGGGCTATGTACCGCAAAAGAGAAATGAGAGAGCATGGAGAGGGGCGGACCTCCCAAATCGCGCGGCAGGTGAGCCGCGCTAGGACAGGAAGGATCGACACTCTCGCGCCGACCCTCGCGATAATTAGCACGCGCCGCTAATAACACCTCATCCGCGCCGCGACGTGGACTTCCAACTTGTGAGCGTGTGTGTGAGTGTCCCCGCACCACCCCGACGACACTCCAGGTGCTACACCGGCCCAGAGAGAACGCTGTTTTCTCTGGGCGCGTGAGACGTCCACGAGCGCGTGCGCCAGGATTAGCGCCAGCGTCACCGAGAGCAGCGAACGAGCCCACCGACCATCCTGCGAATGGCTTCATTCAAATTTTCGGTGGGGATTGCTGTTTGATTTTTGGAACGGAGAGACGCTATCCGGGGACTACTCTCAAAATACTTATTATTGTGTACTAGAAATGCACTGAGCGTGCGTAGCTACGGTCTTGAAAGCGTGCGTTGCCAAGAAAGGCGCATGGATTGTGATGTGTGAGTTCAGGTGAGAGCGCTACTTGAGCGCAGCGCATCTCGGCTGCGGAGAGGAAAGGTGGACGCCCGTCTCCCGTTCTGGCTACTCCTAAATCGCTAGTATTCGATTACGGTCTACCTGTTCGGCTTCGGCTACAGGCGCGTCCCTTCGTCTCTGCGACCTAGATAATCGCCGCGTGGGTAGATGATGTTGATAAATGATGCACAACACATCATTTCACTGTATTACTAATCATTATTGATGATAAATACAAGGATCAACGAATGGTCTTTGAGGTTACGCAACACGCCCTAGAACTCTATAATTGATCATTACTGAGTGGTGCGCGCAGCAAACATTTATTGCTTTGGGTGGAGGGGGAATTCTACTGCGACTGGCCGCTGCTCACTTTCTCATTCTCTCTGACGTCACAGTATTAGGAGATACTATCCGAGTAGTCAAAAAGTTCCTTATGTGGTCATGGCTCTGGATAAGGCACGGAATAACACAATCACGTCAGGGAGCGCTTTTTTTGATCCTACTGCATAATAAAATGTTCACGCCTACATATACAGAACATAATGTTATATGTTGTACTTAATTATAATAATGATTGATATATATGTGCTCTGAAGATTTATTCGACAAAAGGTGTTCTGCTCCATGACTATGAAAATTTCTTATCATTGTGAAATTTATAATCCATTAACTGTAATAATCTCGAATCATGAGCAATCGATCGATAGTGTATGTTGCCTGATTATAACGGCAGGTCGATTTTATTAGTATCGCGATGGTGAGCAACATGTAACAACAATAAATGCGTTACTTCTAAGCTCAATGTTATACAAATAGATTGTAACGGGTCAGATTTGCACGTTATTATTTTAAGTTCTTTTTCTCCTTCCAATGGTGGCCAATATGAGTAGATAGACTTGTTTCCAAGAAGTGCAATACGACCCAGACAACAAATTCTATCAATGATAGTCGTTACCAAGAAGCGCACTGCGACCCGGTCTCAGACTTGAATGAATATAATGAATTTTGGGTTATTGAGAATGATACTCCAAAAGCGCACTGCAGTCAGAGCTATCAATCTCGGTTAATATAGTAGGAATCCAACGATGCGATTATCGAAAAGTACAATACAGTTCAATCGCTCACAGTCATTGGTCCGGATGATAATGAGCATATGTCGATGCTATGAGTAGATCTCAGTAATCTTCCAAGAAGCGCACTGCAACCCAGACAGATACTTTGAATCTATGATATCTTTACCAAGACGCGCAATGCGACCCAGTCTCAGATTAAGTGAATGTTTGCAATGTGTGATGGTTTGTGTAATATTGAATTGTCTTAATTTGATATATAGAAAATTAAGATGAAATTCAAATATTAAGATTTTGTGAGTTTACTATAAAACTTGTTTAAGAGAGAATTTATAAGTATAATAAATTTCTCGGTTGATTGGTATTGATCATTAATAAATAGAATCAAATGAAGTGAAATATTCTTTTCTATTGTATTTTCGTTAAGTTGAATTATTTCTAAGTTCAGCTATGAAGAGATTCTTAGGCACTTTTAAGTGTATTAAAAGTCACTACAAATAGATTCAAATGGAAATACAATGCAATGAAAAGAGATTAATTTCAAATTCTAAATGGCATTTATTAGGTTATATACATAGATATACCCATGCCAATCCCAGTTCGGGCAGAGCTTTCGCTCGTCTGATCGCTACCAGTGTAATGATAAATGTTGCTCGCTCGCAGGGCTATTTATACTGGAGATTGGCATAGGGTGACAATGAGTTGGAGAGAGAGGTATCTTTTCTCTCACTCGCACTTATTAGCTATATACAAAAGCGCGCGAATGCGCTGTTACGGCGCGGGAGATTTTCCCGCACAATCAATGATTTGCGCGCGCATCGGATATTCGTCATATGACGCTGATCCGCCGGGAGCGCGATCTATTGTTCTATGCGCTATACATTTTCTCTATCGATCGATGCATCACCCAGTCGGTAACCAAATCTATTTTATAATTGTAGTTCTGACCTGGCCCTCACAAGATATAAATGATGAATGAGCCGCCGTGAACATGTATCGGTCGTGATCGTACGTTCTGTTATTTCGATCCAGAATTCTAGAAAATATATGTGTTCACTAAATTGATTTGATTGATTTTGAATTCGATCAGGGTCATTGCAGGATGCTCGTACAACTTCTCATGCCTGAAGGCTAACTTATTATTATATTTATTATCAGCTAAGCTAGCCCGTTCATTGTTAAATTCTAGGATGAAGAAATAGGATTGAGGAAAATTATTATGTAATATGCCACGCCCTGGCCATGCTCGACTTTCGGAATGTGCGACTGAGGGTAACGCAATCATCACTTGCAGATGAGAATTCGGCGCGTCTTGATTACCGTACACCGTGTCTCTGCTATTCATATCCTCATCCATAAAATTATCGTCTCTTTACACTGTCGAACAGATGAGTTGCTTGTGTTGTTGTTGGACTCGTGTGGGGCGGAGGGCGTGTTGAACGCTGGATCTTCATTGAGGTCGGGGAAATCGATGGAAAAAACTGAAAAAAATGAGCGGGACCAAAGACTGTTCTGACATCTGCTGACGAAGTCTTTCCGTAGCGCTTGCTCGTGGTCTCCGATACGCCACTCTGCGTTGTAAAGGTATTATCGGATCGGCTCTCTCGCTGTAGTTTGCTCGTTGTTGCGGATCATCGTGTCGTTCTTCAGGCCATGTAGTTGTCAGCAAGTGAGTCAATGAGCCGAGTATTGCTCCAAGTATATAGAGACTAAGACCATGAATCTTGTAGATTGCACTGCTGCGAATGATTGTATCTACGATCAATTTTATGAGTTGAAAAATCATTAAAATCCCGATTGCGACATCACAGACAATACCAAATTTTTGGGAATCGGTCTCATTCATAAAGCTGCTGACAAAGCCTTCCAGTCTCACTTCGTTCGTCAGCTCTCCGGAATTTACACTTGCACCAGAGTAGTCACGCGGTGCGATTTTTCTTACTACTTTGTTCAAGATGGATTCTCGCTGGATATTGAATATCAGCCAATGTCGTGCTTCGTCCATATCTTTTTCTGAGTGAATTACACTCTCCATTAATGACTTGAGGGCAATGAATCTCCATGTTGGCCTTGTTCCTGGTTGATGTGGTTGCGGATTAATGAATGCTGCAGCGACAGATAGGTATGTATACCACACGCCATTCAACAGGAACATTGTAGGCAGAAGACGATTGCGGTCTTTTACTTTGCCTATGTGCACGAAGATTCTTGCTTTTGGCCTTAGAATCCCCGCATTTCTCCAGGAGTGACTGGGAGTTCGTTGTAGCATAAGTCAGTCTTTTGTACTCGGCAATTTACCTGAGCACACTTCACAATGTGTGCCACTTTTCCTGATGTATATGACCTGGCTCTCTCAGCGAAGATGTCTGGCCGCTCGTTTACCTGCACGAGTAAATCCTGCAATACTCGTCGCTCTAGTTGGCAACGTTTGGTCAATAAGTCCTATACATTTCTCCAAACTGGCCGCCTACCTGCCTGGCTAAGTAGGTTAATTTCGAATCAAAATATACGTCTCGATCAAAAATACAACATCTTATGAGGCATCACCAAAGGTGATGAGAAAACATACAGTGTATGTAAGCGACATATGTTAGGTACAACAATGGAATTTGTAGTTGTGTCAGATAATTTGCCAATCAAGAACTCAGCTCTGATTGGTTCTGAATTTTTGAAGGATAACGGATGTTTAGTGAATTTTGAGAAAGGGAAGCATGAATTCAAGGGTCAGTCGATCCCCTCTGCAAATAATAGAATGATGTTGATTCCTGCAGGCTCATCTCTATTCACCAGTTTCAGAGTCATTAATGAACTTAAGGTAAAAACAGGTTTCGTTCCCGATTATCACTTGAAACTCGGAGTGTATACCGAAGACACGATTATTCAAGGAGAGGACGAATTCGTCAATTTTAAGGTAATGAACATGACAGATCACGCTCTGGACATGATTTCGGTCGAAGTGGTATTAGAATCGAAATCAGCAGCACGCGACGAGCCCTGCGATGTTTATCTGATCTTAGCCGAGGAAGAACAAAATGAGCTCGACGGCATGCTCGATCAACTGATCAAATTTGAGATACCGAAGAAACTTCGAGAACACATTCCAGGGCTTCTTGACGAAGATGATCGAGGTCGCTTTTCAGCCGACGCTGACTTTCAACCCAACTTGTACGAAGACGAGTGCACGAGTCCACACAGATCCTTTGAGAACTGTGCGGGGAATCAAAACATTTACGAAACCATACGTGACGACAACATAGATTGCACGGAGATAATTGACGAAGGTAAAATAATGTATTCGCCAAACGCTCAAAAAGAATATTCCGAGATTTCAGTATTCCTGGGATTTTTCCGATGAAATATTTACGAGCACATTCCACATGGCATAGCCAAAATTGGGCAGTTTCACGACGGTTAGTCGATCTCGAACTGATTCGCAGAGACTTGCGTGAACTTTTTTTGCGAAGGCAAGTCAAGAGTCGATAAATTGATCAAGGTAGTCGATAAATTTACGACCCCGTATAGGCACTTCTAATTCACCAGACTAGCATTTGGCATGCGAACTGTTGCAATTCTAAGAGAATGCGAACGTAATTATTCGACGCGTTATAAACATTTTCAGACAGATAAAAAAACTTTCTGAATGAACAAAGGGAAATTGAATCTAAATGCGGGGGGTTGGCGAACGGGAAAGCCCACGCCAGGGCCGAAATCTGTCGTTCGTAAGTTCGGCTGCATTAGCGAGCTTGCTAATGCACGTTTTCAACTGCGGGGGGGGGGGAGGAGCACTGGCGTCGCGATGCGTAGTGCCAAACTCTCTCCTCAGACTGTCGGGCTGACTCCCCACTCTCTTTCTCGTTTTCTTGGCTCGTCACTTGTGCCGACTGGCCACGCGAGCGCCGTACCGTTTGTGTCTGCCCCACTGGAGAGTGGCACTCTCCATCTCAGTGACGGTTTACCCTGGCACAATACATGGCGAGGAGTCTGCTCAAAGAACTAGAGGAAGTATTTATAATACTGGTAGACGAGCTAGTAGCACAAAATATGCGACTCAATCTGAGAAAATGTCAATTTTACAAGAAAGTAGTTATTTTCCTTGGTCATTTGATTACGCTACGCTTGCAGCTAAATCCGGAGAAACGGTGCAATTCATTGCTAAATCTCCCGTGCCACTGATCAAACGTCAAATCGAGAGATCCAACGGCATGCGTAATTATTACCGGCTATTCGTCCCCGAATATGCCGAAATAGAGAAACCACTGACTGACCTGCTCATTGATGAAGCAGTGTTTCAATGGACGGAACCATAACACCATGCCTTGCAGAGACTTAAACAAGCGCTGATATCAGAGCTTATGCTACAGCATCCAAATTAGGATGCAACGTTTTAAGGAGGTAGCCTACCTAAATTCAACATGGTTAAAAAAAAATCGTATTCAAAAAAATTCATATTCTAATTAATTTTTTTACGGTGGTTTTAAAGACGTATCGACCACCCCGAAAAAAAATGTTTCCATTGTAAAAAAATTTTTTCAATTTTTTAGAATGTACTTGGGATTTTTTTTCTCGGCTCCTAGAAGTCTAATCGCAAAACCGATACGTACGTTTGTGGACATTGTATTGAGGAACCCTCAAAAAAATTTTCAGCCCAAACCACTGAAAATAAGTCTCAATTATTCACCTCCTCCTGCATCACGTTTCCATCTTCATTCTGCAATGTCATAAAGATATCCATTTGATCCACACGAAGTAATTAGCATACATGCGATGTGTGCGTGGGAGGATGTGTGTGTGTGTATATGCGCAATGCACACAATGCACACACACACACACACAATGCACACACACACACACACAATGCGCAGACACACACACACACACACACACACACACACACACACACACACACACACACACACACACACACACACACACACACACACACACACACACACACACACTCACACTCACACGCGCGCACACACACACACACACACACACACACACACACACACACACACACACGAACACAAACACTCAAAAACAACACACAACCACACACGCGCGCACACACACACACTCACACACACACACACACACACACACACACACACATACACACACACACACACACACACACACACACACTCACACTCACACGCGCGCGCACACACACACACACACAAAACACAAACACTCAAAAACAAACACACACACGCGCGCACACACACACACTCACACACTCACACACACATCCTCCCACGCACACATCGCATGTATGCTTAATACTTTGTGTGAATCAAATGGATATCTTTATGACGTTGCAGAATGAAGGTGCAAACGTGATGCAGGAGGAGGTGAATAATTGAGACTCATTTCCAGGGGTTTGGGCAGAAAATTTTTTTCAGGGTTCCTCAATACAATGTCCACAAACGTACGTATCGATTTTGCGATTAGACTTCTAGGAGCCGAGAAAAAAAATCCCAAGTACGTTCTAAAAAATTGAAAAAATTTTTTTACAGTGAAAAAAATTTTTTTCCGGGGTGGTCGATACGTCATTGAAACCGCCGTAAAACATGGATTAGAATATAAATTTACAGCCTCGTACGATTCTTTTTCAACCATGTTAAAATTTAGGTAGGCTACCCCCTTAAGTACAATCGAGTAAGAACTATTGGCAATGCTCGTATGCGCAGATGAATTTAGCAAAATAGCAATCAGTACAAAAATGAAATGGCAGTATTTTGGGATTCGTTCAGTTTTATCTAAAATTCTACTCTGAAAAAGATAAAAGTTCGAATTTTGTGAGAAATAGTCAGTTGAGTATCCTTACGAGTGTTACTCAAAGCTTAAGTTGATCGAATACATGCTCGTAGTCAGTATGTATTCGTATGGTACTATATCGGAATATGTATTTTTCTTTCCTCAAAGCAAGGAATAGATTCACTCTCCTCCAGTAGCTGAAATGCTTTTGAAAATCAACATTGATAAAATTTCTACTTGAAAACTTGACAAATCCACATCAACGTATGTCATTCAGTCATCAATTTGGATTAGAAGCCAGTTATAATTCATGAATTGATAGTTCTATTGCATTTATGAAATGCAATAAAACACTATTCATACAGGAAAATTTATTATTTGGAATTTAGTTCAGGTGAAATAAAAAATATCAGAATGCCTCCAAACGTGCAAGCTTTATTTATTGAATTTTCAGTAATGATGAAACATTATGAGACTAGATTTATAATTATCTCGGTTAAAACTACGTTCGAATAAATATCTGGTAGCACGGAAATTCACTATGAAAGTACACCAATCTATCAGCTAATCTCATATGCACTCGAAAAATATTTGTCGAGTATGAATTTATGTAGAAACAACCACAAAAATTCAAGATTGAACCATCAGAAAAAACAGAAAAAGAATGAGAATGGAAGAACAAACTAACAGACAACCAAATAAAAACAAGAACCAACAAATGCATGGCATGATACGAGGTCGTAATCACGTGATAACACAGAAGTTTGAATCATTATATCTCGAAGTCTATATCTATATCTGATAGTTGATTATTGACTTGTTATTCCCTTTAACCTACCATGGTTATGGTTAAGGTACGAGCAAACCTCGTGTTACCAACGATCGACTCGTTCTTCTATCCTGGGATGCAGGGAAACGTAATCTGTTCCTCAACAGAAGAGGTAACCCATTCTCATGGAATGCTCAGGCTTCGCGCCATGAAGCGCCACCCAAAATTTTAGCGGATTTTCAATATAAGACCTCTTACAATACAGCCCGGTCTATGTCATGTAAAACACGAGAATAGGCTCGTGGTATGGAACTCTCTGTGTGTTGAATGCCCGCTCAGCGTATGGTATCGCCCGCTCGGCGCGGATAAGATTCACTCTGCGCGGCGCTATCCACTTCATGTTCTTAGTTTTTTCAATTTTGTCTCTAGGCATCAAAAATTTGTTGAAATTATCATGAGACCACTAATACTTCTACATAATTCATACAACTTATTTCGGGAAATTATCGGGTATTCGGCAACTACCCGAATAACACAATTCTGGCGGGTCACTGGGTCAACTCTTACCTTCCCACCCATGTTTATAGATTGATCTTAGTTTCTGTTCAAATTATGGATCAAATTTAACTTTAGCAATAGGATACTATCTATGCAATACATTCTGTTCACTGTTCAACATAAATTCACATAGGCAGCAGGATGGTACACTCAAGCGATTATGAAACACTACCATCTGCTGGTACAATGTCTGAGAATGTGGGGATTGGGCCGCTTCTCTAATTCAATAAATTTGAGAGGTTATATAATGCAAAGTTGTTTTATATATTTGTTGGTTCTGAATAATTATTTCTTCTAAACGTGATGGAGAATATAATTCGTGCACCAGCATTTGATCATTACAGCAATCATTTCTATAAAAATAAGAAAGTCTTATCTGGAATGATGTTTACTCGCAAGTTTCCATTCACGCTATAAGAACCTTCAAGGTTCTCTCGATTTTTATGATAATTTTCGTCTAACGGATAACTATTTTTCAAAGTTAACAAGTTTTATAAACGATAAATAATGATTTCATCGAGCTTGGTGGACTATCCCAAAATGATATTTCGAGAAAGAAATTTAACGCTTCCCGGGCTGAATTCGAACCAGCGCCCTCCTGATTTTCGGTGAATTGCGCTACCATCTGCGCTACCGGGAAGACAACCGCTCGTAACATTCATGGAGCTCGAGTCCCTGAATCTTCGTCTATTTCCGTGAGATAAATGATTTTTTCATTCAATCCTCATAGATATCAGCCAATAAACTTTCATTTACTCCGAAGATGCGCACGCATATGATTATGTTTGACTGTCCAACAAAAGAGTTTTATCCAGTACCTTGACAAATGACACTTTCATACTCGAGTTATCAACGTAGAAGTCTTGTACTCTGGGGCTATTGTAATATATACCCGTATTAAGAAAATGATTTGTTTTAGAGTTTCATATCCTCAGTCAGAAGGTCTCGTGTGATACACTGAGGACCATATGGAAATGCCTCATCCTAAAATCTTGATACGGGATCAGCCTGGGAGAATCTGAATAAAACATCCCGTTAACTAATATCTAATCATGATGCACTGCGTAGATGAACTGAACTCCATTTTCTGTTGTAATTCAATAACGAGTGGACTTCAACTTACCCTGAGCTGTGTATTGTTCTGTAGCAAAATGATAAATTTGGGAAATGGAATTGCAGCCTTGTATAAGGAAACTGTTGGTACCTTCGGACCAAGACATTCCAACACGAAGTATTCCGAATTAGGTGAGAAAATAGCATTGTGATATTGACATTGATCTGGATGAGCTGGAAATAAAATTGATCGAGTTAATTAAAATCATCGATATCTAGTGTATTCGTCGTTCGATGAATTTTGGAATATTGAAGGAAGTTTGAAATGTCCAGTGTACTATAATTCTTACAGTTTTATAAAGGCATAATGAAAGTTTGTCTCGAGCCACTCATTTACAATTCTATGATCATTTCTCTACTGCTAACCTCTTTATAGTATGTATATGCTGAGTTGAATATGATTGACATTTGTTCGGTCATCACAAGAGACGTCAACCGCAAAGAATTGATTATTCATCCACGAGTTTAGCAAGGTTACATGCCCTGGAAATTGGCATAAAGTTGATGCTACGAAGTTGGTTTTGATGGAATGTAATTTAACTGTTATCAAATGGGTTTTTAGATTGAAGCACGGGTAGCTGTCAGTCTCGGAATAGTCCTAGTGACGCACGATCATGCGTGGAAATTAAATATCCGGGGGGTCCGCTATCGCCAATTCCCAATAAACCTCTGTTATCGAACTCTAAACAGTTTGCCTTGCTCTTGTCACCGTCAATCCTGCTGCTTTGATATGATTCTGAATGTAAGTAGTAAGCGAGTCACATGTTCGATAGCTCATTGTTTGGTGACTACGGAATTGACGTCTATGTGTGTAGATTGTATGGACGTTATTTGATTTCAAGAGCAATGACTCCAACCTTTTGCGTAATATCCAGAGAAGCTTGTATAAGTATGAATTCGAGATTCACGTTCTTTAAATATCAAGGTACTTTTCATTATTTTATGAAATAGATCAACTACATCCAACATTCAGAGGAAAATTGATCGTACGATTCTTTTCTTAGAATCATGTGTATAGTGAGATAGTGAAGACGTTGAGTAGGATATTACGAGATTCATGATATAAATTTCCTCTGAACTATAATCCCCGTAGGTTTGATTATGAGGGTTGAAAGTGGTGAGAATTTGACTTCGCATAGAGCGTTATTTAGAAACATGTTCAGACGACGAAATATTTTGGGAGTATGTACTTTAAATGACAATGCGTATTTTGCGGGAGAACTTATATAATCTTTTTGTTAATAGAATCAAAAGAGATGAAAGAAAATAAAATAGATGGAAACTTCGCAGAATATTCTTCTGAACAGTGGCAACAAAGAACTGCCGCTAGATACGAAACTAGCCACAGAAAAATTTCATCATCAGAAAAACTCAGATTTTCCTCTAGCAGACAACACAAGGTAACGATCAATTCTAGGTAATCTTTGCCTGCTAGAGGAAAATCGGAGGATCATGAAAGTTTCCGGAGTTTTTCTGAAGTCAAATTCAGATTCAGTGGCCCAAAAGACATAGAGAGAGGATAGAGTAGTTTCTAAGTAGTAAGTCTAAGTAGTAAGTTATCAATTTATGCTCATGTCATATGGTAGAGAAAAAACTGAACGAGTGTTTTTTTTTAGGTTATTCAAGAATTTGATGCTTAAAATTCTCAGACCATACGTTCTCATGCCTTTGAACTAATAATAATGATCATCATTCGGGTTCTATCAACTTATGGTGTAGGTATCACTGCGAGAAGGGATGCTAGTTCAAAACATGAAGATGTTGCCAGCATGGGAGCGTATATCCATAATTTTGAGTAGAGGACTATCAGAGTCAACCAAATGTGGCCTTATACTAAAAAAAAATAATTTGGAGTGAAATGTGGACATAGATATAAATGTCCAACCTTTGTAAGGGTGGGGGAACTTGAATTCGTAATGGAACACTGCTAATTCTCACTATTTTTTTTCATTTAAGCTTTCTGAACTCTCAAAAAAGATTTATACAGCTGTTACAGAATTTATAGTACTTGGTATATTTACAGTTAATAAATATTGAGATTTATAATTGTAGTTCGCAGTATTTTAAATATTCTAAGAAGTATAAACATGCCTTCACATTTGTTTGCGCTAGGAGTACTCTCATTGTCAGTGGGGATACAATTTTTCTATTTTGAGATTCTTCAAGAACTTCACTCTCTGCGTATCGTATATTTGGCATTACCATAGGATGTGGTCAAGATCTTGTTTCTCGTAACATGTACATTCCATTTCGCTTATAATTCCTAATCTTGCTAAAAAATACGCTGTATGATGGTGATTAGACCTGCATCGTACGATCTAGTCGGGAGTCGCGTGACTTGTAGCGACTAGCACGCCAGCGCTAGTACTCGCCGTGGCCGGCGGAGAGGGAAGGAAGGTCGAATGCTTATATCCAGTACTCCCTCCCATGAGATTCTCTAGTTCCTCGCCGCCTCTCACGTCTCACACCTTTTTATTTTCTGTAATATAATAAATTAATAATTAAGATCATGGTGTTATAGACTGGGGGGGGGGCAGTCTCACAGAAGAGTACCTTAGGTACCCTTGTTTATGAAGTGCTGGGCACTCCTGTTGGGATACTAGGTGTCCTTGTGGCTCGGTACCGGCAGGTGTGGAGACCTCGCGGGTAACAGAACCCCGCGCCGCTATACGCACCAAATTCTCTCTCTCTCTCTCTCTCTCTCTCTCTCCCTCTCAGTTCAATGCAGATTCCCAATCAATATTTCTTTGTTTGTTTGTTTCGGGTTTTTTTTATTTCACTAAAATTCAATTCAATACTCAATAATGCAATACAACAATTACGGATTTACTTTTCGGTTTCAACTTCAATCTCTATTTGATTCAATTTTTGAATAATTTTCACCTCAATTTAGTTGTTCTCTTTTTTTTAATATTTTGCTGCTTCACTATCATCTAATTATCGCGTGGACACCTGAACTCTTGCAAGGGGAGACATGAAATTTTTTTAAAGGAATTGGAAATCCCTCCGGTGTTCCACTTACTTTTGTAGCTTGGTGAGATATTCGACTCCTGATCGAGTGGGAAGGGCCTTCCCTCTGAGACCGCAAACAACGAACCGTCGTGAAACTCTAACAAATTCTGAACAGAATTTAAACGAGAAGATACTCGTGACCAGAAAAAGGAACAATGCTGTATACAAGAACTGTATATAAAACTGTATATGAAACTTGGCAAATCTGAAGGGATCAAAGAAAAAAACGACTGCACATCTCGCAAGTCGGCGAGGCACTGATTTTTCCGCGTCGCGTCGGGGCGTGAGTCCCGTTAGACAAAGCGGGGAGAAGAAAGAGATGCTCTCTCGCTCGCACCCATTATTTCTTTGTCCCTCTCTGTCTCGTCACCGGCAATCAGCCAATTGCCAGTGACCATGCCCTCCCACGACGCTTGCAACGGCTTTGCGAGAGGGTATGTACAGCTGCACGCGCCGCTCGGCGCGGCGACTGCTGACTCAGCGTCTGGGGGCTGCTACCTGAGATCTTTCTGTCCTTGAGAGTTCTGTCTCTCTCGGGCAGAAAAATACGCAGGCAAACCATGCCCGCTTGCTGCGCAGCATCCGTGCATCATGAGGTGTTTGAAATTTTATGAAAAAGTGGATCGTAACACCTTCCTCCACTGTGCGGCCTTTGTCCTCGGGGGCAAAAGAAAAAAGGAGGTGTGTGGGTGTCCTATTGGACGGTTGGGGTGACTCTAAGTTTATGCCCTGTGCAAGTGTTCAGATTCCCTTACTTACAATCAGTTATCCCAATTAACCTAAAGCAATTGTCGCGAGTCTCATTATGGGGTTCAAGGGGTCCAAAGTGGGTGCTTTACATGTATTATCTAATTTTATGATTACCGATCTACCTCCTTGTTGCCGTTCAGTCTTCTTATACCTAATCTTCTTACCTTACTTACAATGGCGCTGGGGTCTCTGTCGGTGCCAATGTATTCGTGATTGGGTGCTATACATGTATTTCATTGGTATTTAATAGTATTGAATCAAGAACAAACGGTCATTTCATAAGAAGGTAAAACTATGTTTATTGGTCCCATGGTACATTGTGGTTCTTTTTGTGCACTTCAAGATTTCTGCTTCATGGTAGTTCAGTCGATCCTCACTCCTCCCAGCATTGAAGACAGTGCTGCATGAAACGGTATGTAGATATTTGCCTCTGGCACTCGTCATGGAAGATGTCGAGTCGCTGTATTGCACAGCTCTTTAGGTGGTTCCTTTCTTCTTGGGTGGTTATCTCCCACTCACACTTCTCATGTATGTGAGTGGTGCGGTGTCTCCTTTCAGGTGTAGGTCTTATTCTGTACTTGCTACACAGATACCTGAAGGCCAGGTCTGCGCCCGCCTTATAGACGTACCTAACAAACAATAGGTACCCTGTGTTGTTCTTGTACCTTTTCTCCAGATGTGTATAAAAATTCACAGCTCCGTACTGAAGAAATTCATACACGGCATCGATGAGCTCTATATTGTACGGTACCTTCGCGCATAAGGTGTTCGGGTCGTACCTTTTCTTAGGTTCTTCCCACTTTTCACTCATCGCTTCTGCTGATGTTAAAGAATCATCGGCCAGGCTTGCAATGTCGTCTCTGTCTGCCTCCGAAGGGGCATGTGACGCGGATCTCATTTTTTTGATTTCTTCTTCTGCTTCCTCTCGCTCTTCTTGAGTCTCCATGGGTTCCATCTGTTCAGCCCAGTCCACCTTCTCATCCTTTTTGGCTGCTGATCTGGTTGTGTCGGCAATTGCTTTGAGCATATTAAAAGCTGCTTCTGCTTCCCTTTCTCTCCTGAAGCAGAGAGAACTGCTCCATTGCTCATCCGCTCCATATGCTCTGGTCTCCGTTACCACTCCAACATCTCCGAGGGTGGCCATCAGATTTCTGATGAACATTCTTGTTGGATGCTCCATCCGTATTATTGAGCCCAGTGATGTTTCCGTCCTTTTCACTTGCTGAATAGCCAATGGCGCCAATGGTACCATTTCCAGGATTTGGTGTTGGTCGGTAACTCGGTGTGTTTGGTGCAGCATGGTTATGGTTTCACTGATCTCCTCACTGGATTGGATGCAGACCTGTATTTCTATGTAGGTACTCTCTCTTGGTGTCACGTGCAACCTCTCGATTCTGGCTCTTGTTTCTATGAATCTTACCACGGCGCTTGTTGCGGCACACGCATGATGTCTTAATCTTAGTAGGCATGCTCTCGTTTCGATCATTTCAATGTTTGTGAATAGAGCCTCCGTGGCTTCTTCTTCTTCCTTAATGAGCATTCCTCCCACTGCTCCTTCTTCTTCCTCTTCGAACTGTTCTTCATCTGAAGATTCTCCCTCCGGGCTTTCCTCCGAGCTTTCCTCCGAGCTCAGCTCCGCCACTACCTTATTCTTTTCAATGTCTGCATACGCCTTCTGCACCTGGTCTTGCCTTCCATACGTTACTAGTACCCTCATTATTGTATAAGTTGTCGATCTTTGAGGGCCAATCCAGAATTCTGGATTAGCCCTCAAAGATCGACAGCTTATACATATTTGGAATTATGGAGGGTGCACTGCATAATACCCTCATTATTCTTGCGTTTTTCATAACCGTCTTACAATCTTCTATCTTGCCATAGGATTCCATGCTGGCCAGTAGCTGCAGTAGCGAGGCATTGCAAGGCGCGGTAAGCTCTATAGTTTTCGGGCACTCAGTTTCTTCTGCAGTTATGGTGCTCATGGTTCTGTTGGTGAATGTACTTGGTGCTGGTGCTTGTGTTGGTACTCTGAAACAGAAACATTTGTTATGGTTAGTTGTTTCTTTATGTTCTCATTCGGTTGTTCGTGTTATTCGGTAGATTTAGTGCTAAAAAGGTGTAGGTAAAGGGAAAGGACTTTGTGACTGTTCTTTGTAAGTGTATCTTACATTTAGGGTGCTAGCTATAGTACATTGGTCTCAAATTAGGGTTTCTTTGAGTAGTAGTTCTTCTTCCACGTCCTGATCTTCACTAATATCCATGTCAGAATCAGACTCGTCAAGGTCTATCTGTTCATATGTTTTTCTTGTTGTTGTTTTCTCGTTACAGAATCGTTTCGTGTCTGATTCCTTTTTGGTTGATGCTTCATACGTTTTCCCTTGTTTGGGTTGTATTGTCTCATCCTCAAGTTCCGCATGTCTTGTTTTCGGTGGTATCGTCGTGACCCCGTATGTGGGCGTTCCTTTGTAGAAGCCAAATCTTTCTAACGTGGTGTGCTGTTTCGGTTTGTCAGTGGATTCTTCTTGGTTCATCGGATCATTTTTCTTTTTATTCTGTGTCAAGCGTTCCAGCAAGTCTTCTTCACATTTCCACAGGAGCTGTCTTCGACAGATTACTTCATGCAGCGTGCAGGTACTTGCATCCACTTGTCTTCCACATGGAACATGATACCTTTCAGCGGTTGTCTGGTGTCCCATCAATTGGCCTGATGATCTTCTTGGTTCCGCCGGTTGAGTTCGGTACAGTGGATTGCTGTGTCCCATTGCTTTCTTTGCGTCTTCGGCATCAAAATAGCAAATGTATCCATAGGAAAGTTGTCCATTCTTATCCCTGAGAGTGTTCAAGTATTCCATTTCCCCAAACTGCGTGAAATGTTGGAAAAATAAATCCTTCCGCTGGTCCTCTTGTACGATCCATGGTAAGGTGCAAAAGATTCTCCTCGGGTCTCTTGGTAATCGTGTTGGCTCAGGTGCCTTTGGTGTATCAGTACTTTTGATTGGTGGTAAGAATGTGGCTCTGGAAACTCTGCGTGGTATGATGGCTTCGTCTAATTCCATGGCATTTTGGGCTTCTGCTTCAGTCTCGTATGTTAGTCTCAAGGTTCCCTTAGTTGTCTCAGTCGGATGTTCCAACACCTCTATAACCTGAAGATGGCCTCTTCCTTCAAACAGTCCAATGACGTCGGACAAGGTTGTGCTCAGAGGGTAGGTCACCCTTACTTGATTTGTTTTAAGCAATTGTTCCGCCATCTTGGTTTTTCGAAATCTACAACATATATGGTCCAACTTGTTCCCTTTTGTCTCTTGGTGCTTTTGATTAGTAATTCATGGGTCCCACATTTACAGATTTATTCAAAATGTTAGTTATCCACCTCAGCGGAAAAGCTTACGGAATGTGATTTGGGAATCATTGGAGTGCAATTGTGATCAGTGAGGTTCGCGGCTCCCGCGCTAATGTCATAACATGATTGAGTGTTTACAAAGCTCAGTTGTCCCAGTCTTTTCGTATTTTATCTGGTCATTGTTTCTGTTCTGTCTTGTTTTTGATTCTCTCGGTTTCCGTTATTAGATTCAGATTTTATCCTCTGTGATGTTAGTCCTATGTTATTTGTGCATGAAGTTTGATTTCTAGTGCCTATTAGTTCTCAACACCTCTTGCTCTTTCCGTGTTTCAATGAGTATACTATGATAGTGATTATGATGAGAGCAAGGTAGAGGAAATAGTTCCCGAAAACAAGCTTGTATGTATTGAAATGATTCAAGTCATTATCTTTGATGATCTTTAAGCGATTCATAATTTCGTGCAGTGATTCTTTCTTTTGATCCCATGATTCTTCTGTATTACCTTGAGTGAGGTACTGCTGGAGTTGTTCCCTGAATTTTGGATGAACCTCGAACAGATTCAAATGCATTTCGGATGCATAAATGTACTGGCTTCCACTCATTTTCCTTCCTTCGTCCAGAAGTGTGACTTTATTTTGGGCCTTACAGTCAGGATCGAATTTCATGATCCCAGCTCCCGATAGAGTGATTTCCTCTGGCTGTTGGTCTGCACAGGTCATTCTTATCTTATCCTCGTGGCTCGTAGAAAACAGCCACAGTTCTTTTGATCGAACGTACTGCCATTGAGTTTGGTTGATTTTGCGATATCTTATATCACAGAAATTCAAACTTTCCGGTTTGGGTCTTATCAGCATCATCATCTCACAATCATGCTGATATGATGTATCCCTCAGAGGTCCTGCTATGGAGCATATATATACGCCTCTTGTGAAAATGCAGCCATTGAAGTAGGAATAATTACGTCCAGGTGCAAAACGTTCCTTGAGTACCCTAATTGAGTCCTCAGCAGCATTTACTGCTTCGCCACTTATAGCATCTCTTGCTTTTCCTCTAAACTTACTGATGATAAGCTTTACCAGCTGTCCCTCTTTTTCAACAGGCACATAAGTTTTCGCATTTCTTATATCCTGGATTATGTTTTTCACCGGGAAATTGTATCCATTGAAGGGTGGTATGCTCAGAATAGCATTGTTGAGCGTAATCGAGCTCAAAAGAGCCTGGGTTGCTTCTTCTGCCATCCAGTCAAGGTATGTGGCAAAGTTTGCTAACTCCCACTCCAGGTTTTAGCGTTTATCGTGTTGGTAGTGAAGCTTTTCGGAGTCCTTCGGACAACGTTCTCTGCACCACTCTGGGGTGTCTGGATTCAGGTTGAATATGTTTTCGGCTGCTTGGTGATTTTCGGTACCAGATATAAAGTAATCAGTTTCTCTAAGTCTCGCAGGTAGTAGTTTCGTATTTTGAGATTCAAAGGTTCGGCGGTGCAAAAACGTTCTCGCACCAGGATATTGGGTTGTTTTGTTGAACCCCCTTATCCTTCGACTGGTGGTTGGGGCGAAAAAGACGTACTCAAGGCAATTTGCGTTGTATAGAAGATATATTCTTTGCTCGTTTAATGCCTCTTGCACGGTGAATGCAAAGGTACTCACTCATGCCTGGTAAATCAAGGGCCACTCATGAAAAGTGGGCGCGCAATGTATCCGCCTGGCAACTTCAGGAACTTTAGATCCCGTCCTCTGTGATTCATCGTACCAACTTTAGTTGATGTCAATCCTAGAGGCAGGCAGAAGTATACCAGTATCTCTGGGTTACTTTTGTGAAAGGCCTGGTTTTCAATTGTGATTTCATTTTTCCTCAATGCGAATGGTTTTAAATCGTCTCTATACTCGCTAGTTTTTTTCTCTGGCCATCCAGTCAATACCATTCTTTTTACAAGAGGAAGAATTGTATGTTTACTCGTTTCGCGCCCGACCGTCTTATAATGTAAACAAGCGATTTTGCTTTCTACAACATAATGTAAGTAAGTATATTTTTCCTTTGGTTCTAATATTTCAATAGTTTCTTCTGAACTTTCGCATGGTAATCTTGATAAGGTATCTGCGACAGTATTATCATAAGTTCTTATGCATTCGATCTTGTAGTCAAAAGCAGATAGAAAATGGGCCCAATTTTGTAATCTACTAGCGGCCATCTTTGGTAACCCTTGATCTGGACTGAATATTTTCGATAATGGTTTATTATCAGTTCTTAGAATGAATGATCTGCCATATGAATAATCATAGAATTTGAAAATACCAAAAATTACTGCCGCAGCTTTCTTTGTGAGTAATTTTCTTGTGTCGGTGATAACTTCTTTGACGCAAACGCCACTGGTTTTTCTACATCATCGTAAGGTTGGCTGATGTATGCTCTTAACCCTTTCGGTGACGCGTCACAAGTCAAAATTATTCCTAAAGTCGGATCATAGTTAACAATGGGTCTTGCTAATTCATCCTTGGCCTTTTTATAAGCATCGTCGCACTCGAATTTGTGCATTCTAATTCTCAACTTTGTCCATTCGAATTTTTCAGAATTGTTTACTTTATACAGTGGGTTTAAGATCTTCGCTCGATCTTTAAATAGTCTGCCATAATAACTTATTTTGCCTATTACTAATTGCAATTCCTTATGATTTTCAGGTATCTTCATCTCAATAATTGCTTTATATTTTGACTTATCAATACTAATGTTCCCATTATTCAATTCGTATTCCAAATAACTAACTTTTTGTTTAAAAAATTCACATTTGTTCACCCTGCCTTTCAAGCCACACTCTTCTAAACGAGTCAGCACGTTATCTAAATTCTGTAAATGTTCGTCATCATCATCCCCCGTAACAATTACGTCGTCGGCTACCACTGCGACCCCTTCAATACCTTTCAAAACCTCTTCTATTGTTTTTGGGAAATGACCAGGACCTGACGCAATTCCATATACCATGAACTTATATCGATATAATCCTTCATGTGTATTCATAGTAAGCAAATGCTGCGAACCTTCATCCACTGGAATTTGTAAAAATGCATCTTTCAAATCAATTTTTGAGTACCGTTTTGTTACGTCTTTATTTTTATTTTGGTATTTCTTTTTTGTTTGTAACCTAGCAATCGCATGATCAAAGTTAGAGGGTGCGTACCGAACTACTTTCAACTGAGGATTTACTGTAGCCTTAAAATCTCCGCATATTCGTACGTCTTTATTCGGCTTCAAAACTGGCACGATGGGCGTTGCCCATTCACTGGTTTCCACAGGAAAAATTGTACTCTCTTCAACTAATCGATCTAATTCTTTTTCTATTTTTTCTTTAAGTGCAAATGGTACCGAACGAGCTAACATATATTTTGGGTTGGCGACGCTTTTTGATTCTAATTTCATTCTACCTTTTGTAAAACATCCTTTTCCCGGCTCAAAAAATTTCTTATGCGTTGATAAAATATTTTTGAGTGTCACATTTTTGTTTTCACTTATTTCCACCGCATTGATTACTTTGAATATTGGCCATAAACCTAAAGCTTGTAACCATGACCTAACTAACAAGGGAGGGCTGTTTGCTTTAGTTATATATGGGCAATTCTCTGTGGGATCGAACATGAAAAAATTTGATTTGGCTAAAATTTTTTTTTTAATTCTAGGGCATCATGCCGAATTCCCAGAACTTTTTCAGATTTCTCCAGCACTTTAACCCGGCTTAATAAATAGGCAACGTTGCTGATTTTGCTGTTTTTGCATTTTCAGAGGCATTTTCAACCTTAATTTACACCCTGGAAATGACCTCTGAGGCAAAAACTGAATAGGACACTTTTTTCTGCAAATTGCCTGAATTTATAGAAAAATTATCTCCAAGGTCATTGGAGCACATTAAGTACTCCACATTACCAATTGGAGCCTCTATTTTTGAACCCTGGGAGTTCGCTCGTCCAGCCCCACACCACATGGGTACTAAAAGTTGTCCCAACTCATACCACATACAGCCTATATAGTGAAAAAATGGGCCTGGACTCTGGAAGATCCCAAAAAATTGATATATTAGCTAAAATAGGGGTAAAACAGACTAAAATGACGATTCAAGGGGAGCCTTGTACCGCCAACACTTCCAATTTTTGCAACCACTTGTCTGTGGTATTACTAAAATCATCCACTGTAAAAACTCACATTCTATCATACTAATACATATCCTGAGTTGTCAATATCATATTTACATAGATCAAGTATTACTCTACTACTTGACGCCACCTAACTTTCAGTAGTTACATGTATTGATGGTCAATATATTGTCTCTATTGTGTTAAAATGTAGTTGAGAACAGAAATGAGTTTGGAGCTTCCAGAGTAGCTTTGCATGTCTAAAAGTTGATGGTCGGTAACCTAACCTGTGCCATACATGGGTCGTACAAGTCTCCAGTATAGGCAAGTATAACGTTCACAAAGTGGTTTATAAAGTCATTTAAGCGCAGGCAAACTATATATATTTGAATTCGTTATCAAATTGCGCATTTAGTGATCATACTTTCAAGTGGATTGATTCATATTATCTATTTTCATGAGTGAATAACTTTAAGTTGTAGTTTGAGCCCACCTGGCAACAGCTGCTTGGACCTTAGCTATGCAGTTTATACAATATGAGTGGATTTCATGAGTCCAACATTCATGAATATTACCCATGTTTAGTGAACTCCAACATTTTCTTGTTGATATTGAAAGAATCATATGATATCTATGCACTGCCTAGTGTGTTATAAGGTGTACGTGTAATGCACAGCTTACAATTTACTTTTTGGATTAATCTTTCTTATCGAGTGAATGCAATTCATGACAATGTACTTTATTAGTAGTTTCTTGTACATTTTAACACAATAGAGACAATATATTGACCATCAATACATGTAACTACTGAAAGTTAGGTGGCGTCAAGTAGTAGAGTAATACTTGATCTATGTAAATATGATATTGACAACTCAGGATATGTATTAGTATGATAGAATGTGAGTTTTTACAGTGGATGATTGTAGTAATACCACAGACAAGTGGTTGCAAAAATTGGAAGTGTTGGCGGTACGAGGCTCCCCTTGAATAGTCATTTTAGTCTGTTTTTACCCCTATTTTAGCTAATATATTAATTTTTTGGGAGCTTCCAGAGTCCAGGCCCATTTTTTCACTATATAGGCTGTATGTGGTATGAGTTGGGACAACTTTTAGTACCCATGTGGGTGTGGGGCTGGACGAGCGAACTCCCAGGGTTCAAAAATAGAGGCTCCAATTGGTATAATTTGATTTGGCTCAAATTTTTTCATGTTCGGTCCCACAGAGAATTGCCCATATACTTTTCCTTTGAAACAGCGATTATTTGTTTCAACTTTCAAATTATTCAACATTCCCGTCGGCGTATTAATTGAGTTATCGTGATTCTGGAAATTTGTATCTGACTCGCACATCCTAATATTTTTGAAATACTTTTCCTTCACACTCATAGGTATTATAGTTTCTGCCGCAACCCGTATCAATTTCCATACTAACTGTTTCATTATTTATCTTAACGTTCATAAATTGAGGTTTTACTCCAATCTGTCCCGAGACGTAGTTTAAATGATATAATTTACTTGTTCTTGAACTTATTTCATCAATTTCGCGTGATAATCTATCCGTGTCGCTATCTGTCTCCTCTACTTTCTCGTCAACATACCCGACGCGCTTCTGATCGTAACTGTATCGCAACTCACCACTTTGTGTGCATACCTTGGACATGTGTCAACGCTGTCCACATGTGTTACATATGAGAGAGTCTCTAAGCCAGCAATCGACTTTCTTATGTCATCCTCCGCAGCTGAAGCAACCCGGTGAGCGTTGTTGTTGTTGATAACCGGCCCGATCCACGCTGCTGCTCGGGACGACCGTGGCCCGGCTGATGATTTCCCCTTCCAGCCGTTTCTTCCGACACTCGCCCGTAGTCCTCTCAGCTTGGCAGCTTACCCCTTCCCCGACCTCGTCCCCGGCCGAGGTGCTCCGAAAATGTTGAAGACTTTCCGAGGTGGTGCACTTCTGGATTTTGGCCTTGCAAAAGTTTTTGAACACTTTTTTCAGTAACTCAGACTTGATTGTTTCACTTTTTAATCCCCAAATTAACTGATCCAATATTTGATCATCTGAATGATCTGATGGAAATTTACAATCCATTGCAAGCTTTTTAAGTACTGCGATGTATTCGCTAATGCTCTCCCCCTCTTGTTGCATGGGTTGTCGGAAGTCGTTCCGATAAACTATGTGTGATGCGGGAGGCTTGATGAATTCTGTCATTGCTTTGATTATCTACATAATAATAAGATGGATCCGTACATTTTCCTAGTCCACCTTTCTTGCTCTAGGAAACAATGATATGACAGTTTCGAGGTACATTCAGTATGACGGATCGAAAGGTGGGATCGAGGGCTACATTTACATAAAAAAAAAATTTTGAAAAATTCAAGTTGCGGTGGGCGTATGGACATTTTAAAAAATTTTTTACCGATGTCCGGGTGGGACCCCCCTTCAAAAACGTACAAAGGGTTGATTTTTCGAAAATTCGTTCAAGCAGATCGATAGAGGAGCCTGAGCGCTTCCATAATTCATATTGAAAAATTTGAAAATAGTGATGCGTGGGCGTATTCTATGTGAACGAAAATGGTGTGGTGAAAAAAAAAATTTTCATCAATTTTTCTTACTGATGCAAAACCAAAATTATACAGTTTCGAGGTACATTCAGTATGACGGATCGAAAGGTGGGATCGAGGGCTACATTTACATAAAAAAAAAATTTTGAAAAATTCAAGTTGCGGTGGGCGTATGGACATTTTAAAAAATTTTTTACCGATGTCCGGGTGGGACCCCCCTTCAAAAACGTACAAAGGGTTGATTTTTCGAAAATTCGTTCAAGCAGATCGATAGAGGAGCCTGAGCGCTTCCATAATTCATATTGAAAAATTTGAAAATATTGATGCGTGGGCGTATTCTATGTGAACGAAAATGGTGTGGTGAAAAAAAAAATTTTCATCAATTTTTCTTGCTGATGCAAAACCAAAATTATACAGTTTCGAGGTACATTCAGTGTGACGGATCGAAAGGTGGGATCGAGGGCTACATTGACATAAAAAAAAAATTTTGAAAAATTCAAGTTGCGGTGGGCGTATGGACATTTTAAAAAATTTTTTACCGATGTCCGGGTGGGACCCCCCTTCAAAAACGTACAAAGGGTTGATTTTTCGAAAATTCGTTCAAGCAGATCGATAGAGGAGCCTGAGCGCTTCCATAATTCATATTGAAAAATTTGAAAATATTGATGCGTGGGCGTATTCTATGTGAACGAAAATGGTGTGGTGAAAAAAAAAATTTTCATCAATTTTTCTTGCTGATGCAAAACCAAAATTATACAGTTTCGAGGTACATTCAGTATGACGGATCGAAAGGTGGGATCGAGGGCTACATTTACTTAAAAAAAAAATTTTGAAAAATTCAAGTTGCGGTGTGTGTGGAAAATTTGTTTTTGCAGATCGATAGAGGAGCTTGAGCGCTTCCATAATTCATGTTGAAAAATTTGAAAATATTGGTGCGTGGGTGTATTCTATATGAATGAACATGGTGCGGTGTAACAGAAAATTTTCGTCAATTTTCTTTATGATGCAAAACCAAAATTATACAGTTTCGAGGTATCTTTGTATTGCGGATCGGAAGGTGGGATCGAGGACTACATTTCCATAGAAAAAAAAAATTTGAAAATTTCAAGTAGTGGTGGGCGTTTGGAGAATTGAAACAAATTGTTTACAAGTTGTACCTCATAAAACGTTCAAAAAATCTATAAATCATCGTCGTGATGACAATTCTGATAAGATGGATCAATAGAGCTGCTTGAGCAGTTTCATTTTCCATTGTGAAAAGCTAAAATATGTCGATGCGTGGGCGTGAAGTATAAACTCGAAAATTGTTGTTGTAATTTGTGATTCTAATGCGTCCAGAAAAATATGTGAAATTCTGATATAGTCTGATTCCAAGTGTGACCAGTCGAAATATCATAGAGGTGATTGAGCATTTTCAGTTTTCATTTCGTGAAAAGCTGAAATATGTCGATGCGTGGGCGTATTCTCTGTGAACGAAAATTGTGCGGTGACAATCGAAAATTGTCGTCAATTCTTTTAATGATGCAAAACCAGAATTATACAGTTTCGAGGTATCTTATAAAGTTAATCCTCTCGGAAATTTCATGGAAAGATTTTTCAATGAAGGAGTTTACTTCCATGGAAACAAATGAAACGGATCAATTGCCTGCGGTATCATGTTCCACATTGAAATTTACGAAAAGAACGATGCGTGGGCATCAAAAATGGTAAAAATCAAGTTGCATTTTTTTTGGTATCCGATAAACCATCGGAATAAAATGTAAAATAGTTGAATGGTGCAAATTTGAGTTTCACTGAGATCAATCGAAGATCTTTCCTATTCTATGGTGAGAATTTTGGAAAGAATGATGCGTGGACGTGAAATATGGAAAAAACTGACTTTTGTCAACTTGTGCCGCATGAACCGTTAAAAAAATCTATGAAACAGCGTCGTGATGAAAATTCTGATTAGAGGTATCGATAGAGCTCATTGAGCGCTTCAATTATTCATCGTGAAAAATTCAAAAATATTGATGCGTGGGCGTGAAGTATGTGATTGAAAATTGGTGGTTTACTTTGCGATTTTTATGCTTTCAGATAAATACGTGAGATTATGATTTGGTGAAATGTCGGGTATGTTCGATCGAAAGAACATCGGATGGGCTTGAATATCCATGGAGAGAATTTTGGAAAAAAAGATGCGTGGGCGTGAAATATGGAAAAAACTAACTTTTGTCAACTTGTGCCGCATAAACCATTAAAAAAATATATGAAACAGCGTCGTGATGAAAATTCTGTTTAGAGGTATCGATAGAGCTCATTGAGCGCTTCAATTATTCATCGTGAAAAATTCAAAAATATTGATGCGTGGGCGTAAAGTATGAAATTGAAAATTGGTAGTTTACTTCGCGATTTTTATGCTTTTAGATGAATACATGAGATTATGATCTGGTGCAATTAAGGGTATGTTTTATCGAAAGAACATAGAATGGGCTTGAATATCCATGGGGAGAATTTCGGAGAAATCGATGCATGGGCGTGAAATATGGAAAAAACTGACTTTTGTCAAGTTGTGCTGCATAAACCGTTAGAAAAATGTATGAAACAGCGTCGTGATGAAAATTCTGATCAGAGGTATTGATAGAGCTCATTGAGCGCTTCAATTTTTCTTCGTGAAAAATCTAAAAATGTCGATGCGTGGGCGTGGAGTATGTCATTGAAAATTGGTGGTTTACTATGTAATTTTTATGCATTCAGAAAAATACCTAAGATTAAAGTCTGGTTCGACTTTGAGTATGTTTGATCGATAGAACATGGAATGGGCTTTCATATCCATGGCGAGAATTTTAGAGAAATTCATCCGTGGGCATGAAATATGGAAAAAACTGACTTTTTTTCAAGTTGTACCGCATAATCCGTTAAAAAAATTTATGAAACAGCGTCTTGATGAAAATATTGATTAGAGGGATCGTTAGAGCTCATTGAGCGCTTCAATTTTTCATCGTGAAAAAATTGAAAATATTGATGCATGGGCGTGAAGTATGTACTTAAAATTCGGTGTTTCAATTTGTAAAAAGTTTGAATTCGTTTGAAAAAAATACTTGATATTTGAAAGAAATGAAGAATTTTGGAAAAATCGATGCGTGTGCGAGAAATATGTGAAAACTGACTTTTAGCAAGTTGAGCAACATAAATCGTTAAAATTCTACGAATCAGCGTCGTGACGGAAATTCTGATCTGACGAATAGATATAGCTGATTGAGCGCTCCCCGTTTCCATCGTGAAAAATGGAAAAATGTCGATGCGTGAGCGTTAATTTTATGAGAAATTTGCATGTTTTCATGGCGAAAGTTATTAAGTTGCAATATAGTAATAAGATGCAATATAGTAGAAATTATATTTATTCCCATTGATATTTCTCGAGGTTTGACGAAAATTCATGATCATAACAAAATCTATTTCTGATTATGTTATTTTACTTCCTCAAAGACAAAGCTTTGGAATGAGGTAAAAATTGACATCTCAAATCAGACATCGGGACCTTATTTTTGATGGCCTAGAGGTGAGATACATGTTGATGTAAAAGCGTCCGTAGATACTTTGAATTATTCACCAATAGTTCCAATAAAAATTTCATTATTATCCTATATTCTTGATAGAGCAAATGAAAGACACGAGCGAGCGATAGCGAGTGAGTGATTCTGGCTAGTGTCTTTATAATCTCTTTCGCCCGGTTTTTGGGGCCTACATACTTTTGCAATCACATCGTACGTATCTGCGTTTACTTTACTGAGCATAATTGCACGTTTCTTTTTTTCATCAGTCACGTCATTAGCTATAAAATATTGCTCCAATCGGTCGGTAAATTTTTCCCAGTCATCCTTTTTGATATTGTAATCTAGATTCGCTGATATCTCAATTTTATTCACCTTACTGTCCTTTGAATCTTTAATTTCTTGATTGTTTTCCTTTTTTTTTCTTTGAGTTTCTATATCATCCCACGTTGTAATATCAGATTCTTCGTTACTATCAATTTTATTTTTCACATATTTTCGTACTTTTCTTCGTATATCGTCTATAGTGTTACTGTTTTCTAATATGACTCCATTAATATCACAAACTGTAATCAATTGTGCTTTATTCAATTGTTGAATCCAAGACGTTCCTATACTCATTGGGGCACTATTTGCAACACTTGGATAGTAAGCTCTCGGCACGTGTGACCGAATATTCTGGAACTCGTTTCTTCATCCTTGTCGCCAGTTGTGTTTACATAGCAAGCGGGTATAATAAGAGAAAACCAATAATACGTGTAGTCTGTTCGAAGGATGAAATGACACTGTCTTTATTCTGATTTTGAGGATACAAGTGAGCTCGCACACTCGACGCTCCGCATTCATACCAACACACACTTGATTCACATACACTACAGAAATGAGTCTTACTGCTGTGACACCATTTCTCTCTCTGCTCTCGTCACTGGAAATCGCAAAAATCTCGATTCCAAGGCAAGAATCGCATTCACCACCCGATCTATGCAGCGGCTCATTGATGCTATGCTCATTGCATGATTAAAATCCACTGCAGCTCCCTTCAGCCAAGAATCGTAAGGTTTCCAGAATTTGGAAATGGCTAGGGATTCCTGTGTCTAGGTCAGGCTCGACTTCATCAGCAATCAAACTGACGAAGTCCAATGTGAAAAGTCGAGACAACCTTTCAAAATTGATATATGACAATGTAAAGCATATGAAGATAGGAGTGTGATTGATATTTTGATCATCCCATAATATTGAAGAATATAATGATAATGATAACCTGTATCGTTTTCGAAATGTTTCTTCGTGCATTTGCCACGGATTGGAGTTATCTCGTAACATCCGCATCAATGTTCTTTCGTTTCTTCTTTCATCTTCACCGTCGTCATTATCAATTGATAATCGATTCACTCTTAGAGCAACACACATTTTTCACAAAATAAAAATCAATTATGTACAGTGGAATGTTATAGTACACTCGTTAACTTTGCAGTGATCTACTGTTCACCGATGAATATGAACTACTGACTGAGAAATTCTTTCATAGAGGTGCTTATTTCTACTACCAAAATAATAACAAATACGTCCTCAGACGATCATACTGAAAAAGTTCCATTGGAAATTTGAAATTAAATGTGGGCTGTGTTTATGTTAGAAGTTGTTTATCCGTTGATTCGTTCGTATGTAACATTTCCATCTTTATGAATAACAAATGGTTGAAACAATTATTAAACTTTTTTTTTCAAGAAAATGAGGCTGGCAATCGATTTTACGTAAAAAATAAGGACAGTCTCAGTGGAAATTAAATTTAACGTACGAAAATTAATGTATAAACGCATGTACGAAAATTCACCCACGAAAGATTCGTGCGCGCGTGTGCATGAAAAAATCGGCATACGGGCGCACGAGTCGTACGTCCATTGATTCTTGTACGCGCGTTTGTCCATGAATATGAGCGTGCATGCGTGCGTACTCCGCAAATCTTAAATACTAAGAATTGAACATTGAATCTTACAAGTTGCAGAACAGCCCACACAGCATGAAATATTGCTATGAAATATTTCAAAATATTTCACTGAAATCTTTCAGTGTAAGATTTCTGAAATATTTCTGTAATATTTCTAAGCGGTCATCAAAACCGGATTTTCCAATCTCGCAATGAAATATACCTGTAATCTTTCAGAAATATTTCATGAAAGATTCACTGAAAGATTTCTGCAACCATTTCTTGAAATATTTCATGGAATATTGATGCAACATTGCCAACATATATCAGTGAAATATTTCTTGAAATATTTCTGAAAGATTTCTAAAAGATTTTTTTGTAAGATTATTAAAAGGCAAGGGCTAAAATGGATTATTTGAGAAACATTCCAGAAATATTACAGGAAATGTTTCACTGAAATATTTCTGAAAGATTTTTCGGTCAGTTTAATAAAATTCAAAGACTGCGGTGTTATATTTCACAAATATTTCACTGAAATATTTTATGAAATATTTCTAAAAGATTTCTAAAAGATTTTTTTTGTAAGATTATTGGAAGGCAAAAGCTACAATGGAATCTTTTAGAAATCTTTCAGAAATATTTCAAATCTTTCAAACAAATATTTCTAAAATATTCCAGAAATATTTCATGCTCTATGGGAGATGAAATTAGTTGATTTAATAAATAAATAGTTATATCTTACTATTTTTTAGTACGTTAGCAGAAGCTGAATATTTTTTCCATTATATTTTACTATCTTTTTTAGTAATTATCTACTATTTTCAATAGTTTTATCTTCTTGTGATTGTACACGAGTTTGTCTTGGGAGAATGTGAGCCGAGCTGAATTTTCAGTAGCACGGTTGCTTATTTCTCTAACGATCTTTATTAACGCGTTATAGGGCAGAAATTCTCATGAATGCGCATTAGGGCCAATGAACATGAACGTCATTTGTACCATATGCGTTATTCATACACATTGTGTTATTTATGAAAATACTTGTTTTTGACCCGATAGTAGGAATAAGTGGTTATAGGTAATAGATGCCCTCTATTACCTACACTGCAGCAGCGCCGACCTTCTTTCAGTGTACGGAACATTTTCTCATCGTCACACTTCTCGATGAACTATCGAGTATGAACACTCGACACGATTTCAGTGTACATGAGCTGTTAATTTTTTGTTAAAAATGTGTGCTGCTGCTGCTGCTGCTGCTAGAGTGAATCGACTACTGATCAAGAATGATGATAGTGACGACGAAAATAGAAATGAAAGAAGATTGATGCGGATGTTGCGAGATAACAGCAACCCTTGGCAAATAGCCGGAAAAACTTTCATAAAAAATACAGGTTATTATTATCATGTTTATTATGACCGAATGATTATAATATTGGAACTGGGATATCTATCTAGACAACGGGTTTGACATTGAATTTTAACAATTTGTCGCGTCATTTTCAATATGATATTTTGTCACTTAATTTGTATATATTTGCACTATTTCATATACATTAATGTTACAACTTGTAATACTTGTATATTTCAAGGCTGACTCGATTTTTATCATTGGATTTTATCGGTTTGATTGCCGAAGAAGTTGAAGTCCGAACTACGGAGTGATTCTGAGAGGTCGCATACGGCATGTACCACTGTATAGCTGGAAATATCACGAGTAGAAAAGCTCTTTGAAATTTTTCGATAAAATGATAATTTACCGAGTTATTGATTGAAAAAGGGTGCATAATTCGACCAATGAGCGCGCGGCCCGAGCGGGCGGGAGAGCTATGCGGTGCGGCGGTGGGGGGACCAGCCGGTCCGCAGCCGGCGGGGAACCGCGGTGAGTGGGGTGGGGTACTCTCAGCTGTAGCACAGTCGGACAGCCAACAAACTCGCTGTTACGTTTTTCTACAGAATAAGGAGTAGAATTAAGCTATTTGAATAATTCGAAGTTCATTTATTCAAACATTTCATCATCTATCGTTTTCCATAAGTAGCGACTCCAAAAAAGCAAAGTTGATCGACGACTACTCCGGTTCTAGTCAGCTATTGTTGAAACGTTTTTTATTTGTTTATGAATTACTCATGAATCGTTCCATTCTCGTTCAATCAATTAAGAAAAAACAAATGGTTTCGAGTTTCCCTATTAATTGCCCAACGACTAGAATAATTTCCAATCAAAAATGATGGAAATTAAATTTTCAACAGGAGAAAAACATTGGCGCGGCGGCCACGAAATCGATACTGAACAGCGAGATACTACATTTTTCGTCTGTTTTTCGTGAATCGTTTTTTTTTGGTTCAATCGATTGAGAAAAGACAAATGGTCTAAGTTTCTCAATGAATTGCCCAACTACTCACACAACTTCCAATCGAAAATGATGAAAATTGGACTTCCAATTCGAAAGGAACGTGTGCGCGTGGATATTGAACTGCGAGACGAAACTACAGTTTTCGTGTGTTAATCATGAATCGTTCTTTTCTCGCTCAATCGATTGAGAAAAGACAAATGTTTTCGGGTTCCCCAATGAATTTCCCAACGAATCACATCATTTTCATTCAGAAATAATGAAAATTAAATTTCTAATAGGAGAAAAACAGGCGCGGCGGCAACGAAATTGATACTGAACAGCGAGACGATACTACATTTTTCGTCTGTTTTTCGCGAATCGTTGTTTTTGGTTCAAGATCAAATCGTTTTTCTCAATTGATTGAGCGAGAGAAGAACGATTCATGGATAACAGACGAAAAATGTTGTATCGGTTCGCTGTTGAACATTGATTTCGCGGCCTGCCGGGCCTTCGTTTTTCTCCAGTTAAAAATTCAATTTTCATCATTTTCGATTGAGAATTATGTGAGTTGTTGGCAATGCATTGGGAAACTCAGACCCATTTGTCTTTTTCCAATTAATCGAACCAAAAAAAAACGATTCGACTATAACCTTAGGAAAATGCAGTATCGTATCGCTGTTGAATAACAATTTCGCAGCCTGCCGCAACCACGTTTCTTTCGATTGAAAAGATCAATTTCCATAATTTTCGATTGACGATTGGTCGAGTCAGTCGGCAATCCATAGAAGAAATCGAAGATATTCGTCTCTACTCAATCGATCAAGCGAGAAAACAACGATTTATGAATAACAGACGAAAAATGTAGTATCATCTCGCTGTTCAAAATCCACGCGCCTACATTCATCACTCATGCGCAATTACGTTGTAATTTTGTTATTATATTATGAAGCTTTTTCTGATAGAATTTCTCTGAAAGTGATACAAACTTTGTTTTTTCATCTTTACAGTACGTTTGAGAACATTCGACTTCGCCATTATTTGAGTATGAAAGTGAAACATACTTTTGTAAAGTAAATTTACTTTTTTTAGAGTAGGGGACGCGTCGGGTGTAATTTTGCAAAACAGAACTCCAGTCTCTTATTGAACTTGACCCTTCAATGACATTGAACGGGGATGGATTTTGACGACAGGCCCTGAGCATTTCCAAGTATGTATCTACAGTATATACATTCTCTTTTCGTTTCTTATTTTTTCCATAACAACCAAAATTACGATCACATTGGTTGTACGAATGTCCACGCTCGGGAAAAATGTGTTCTATTGAAATATTGTACGTTTTACTAAGCCAAGAACAAAATTTTACTACCGTGTGATTTTTGTTTTGCCCACCACAACCATCAGAAAATAAAATAATTTTTCCAATTTCTTCTTTTTGTAAATAATTTTCTAGAAAGTCGAATAGAAGCGATACAACTGAATTTGAAGATTTATTGCCGTTGTGTTCAAGCATCCAATAAAATGTACTATTTGAGTCATTGTGACAATGAACGTTGAATAAATACATCCACATAAGGCGCTTATAAAACTGTGAGCTTACAGTAATTTTTGGTAATGGTAAATTTTGTGTATAGTCGAACTCTAGAACAAGCGTAGAATAATTAATTTTCTTTGCACATTTATCCAATATTTTTCGTTTCATTTCCTTATACTTTTCCACATTAGCACGATGTTGATCGTAGTCACCTTGACATGGATCATCTTGACGTTTTGATAGTTTAGTTTTACATTCTGTACAAAAGTCACATGTATCAGTTCGTGGCTGCTTAATAGAATAGGGACTTCTCTCTTGGAACCATTTAGTATACGTTGAATATTTCATTTTGAGTTTCGATTTTGTTTGTTTATAGTAATATTTTCTGAACTTCCTATAAATCATTTTTATGTTGAGGTCGGTATTTTCAAAATAAAATCGCTTAGAATTAGTATAATGAGATTTTTTATGAGGGATTTTCTCCAAATGTTCCAAGGCCAAAGAATAAACGTCATTAGATATTTTTTTAGGTCTATTTGTATGTTCACCTCTCATGTCACTCATATCTATAGTACCTTTCTTCAATTTATCTTGAATCACACGCAATCGCTTAATATAAATTTGGAAAGTTTTTAAGAAAAATGTTCTACAAACATCGATGTTATTCCCATTACACTTGACATAATAATTCCAACTACACTCTCTCGGCTTTGTTTTTACATTTGATGTTTTCGTTTTCGGCTCATTTCTATTCAAACACGATATTAGAAAGGAATCTTGCTTTTCTTTGTCCTCCAGAGTCCAAAATTTTGTGAATAACTTCTCTTGTGTACTTGAAGAAAACTTAGATGCACATTGTCTTTTATTGTAACATTTGTCTATGATACAAAATGTTTTACCACGAATCTAAAACCAGTATATCAAAGAATTCATATATTACATGAAAGAGTATATTTATTCGAGCTAGGATGAAATAAGATAATAATACATACATTAGTTCCCTTGACGTTTGTACATGATTTTCCTGAATTTTTACGTAATTTATTTTTTTGCCTTTTATGCAATTGATTGAAACGTTTCCTTTTCTTTCCCCTGTTTAAATATCTATCAAGGAATAATTCATCTGCAGAATCACCGGTATCTAGTTCTTCATCACTTTGCATACTATGAGAATCACTGTCAGAACTACATATTTTCGATATTTTTCATATAAATAAGAGCGAGTGTGAAAATTTACAAATTTTACAACTCAACTTTCCACAACTGATTTGCGGTGAGCACGCCAAGAGAGCACAAGAAGAACTAACCGGAATAAGTATGTGCGAGAGACAGCGTCCTCTACTATTGTAGCGTAAACACAATATTCGTTTCATAACAAAGCATTTCTCGCTTGTACGACTGAATCTAAGAATGCTGATACTATGCGTTTTCCTGCGGCTTGATAGTATATTATTTCGATTTTGATGAGAATGGCCTAATTCAAATTGGGCCGTTTTTTTCATAACCTACGTTGTTTTTACGCACATAGAGATATCTGGATGATCTTATATAATAAATATAGAAATATTTTACCCTTCTAATGTACTTCCACTGTTTTCCGGAATAACGTCTTAAGTCGAGTTGGGCCCTTATTCCACGCAGCCCCTCAATTGTATTCATCTCTGCCGTGAGTATTAACCAATAAAGATTCATTTTTGAGGCATCATACTTCTTTTGTGCAAAAAACTTGTTATCAGCCATAGATGATAGTAAATGATGTTTCTGGTCAGCAGTTGGTGTATGATTATTTCTGAAAATATCAATAATCAAATTATTATTCATAATAAGTAAGGTACTGTCTTGAAAGCTTCAAAACATTTTCTCTATCAAAATTGACGGAATTGAATTTAAGTAGCGACGATGCGTACAGATATAGATCGGCACTCTAGAACGCCGTGACCTTCGGCTGCTCGCACGCGCACATCACGGGTAAGCGCACTCAACACCGACGACGAGCTCTCTCGTGTCACGAGCATGGACCTTATACAGGCCGCGTTTTCTGTGTTAGAGACGCAAGCTCGCTGGCATTTCGACGATTTTTCGTACAAAGTAGTTCTGATTTTTCACACTGGAACGATCATTATCACGATTGGTATAAAGGCGAAAACCATTCGGAAATGTATGTACAGGGCTGGAATCGCGTGGGTTCGAGAAATGCAACGTTTCACTTTATCTCGTATACACCCAGTCGACATATACACATGTATACACACGCGCGCTCGCACAATCGCATATACACGCACACATACAAATATATATATATATATATATATATATATATATATATATATATATATATATAATGTTTTATTGCTACTATCATAAGAAAGTATGTTACTGATAATAATAGATTACTCACTTAGTAATTTCAGTTACAGCCCAATAACTGTTTGGCAAGCCAACTTCTGCGATGATTGGTATTCCAATGCAGTACGGGCCAAATATTTTGCACATCCTCTCATCGCATACGTATAGTGGATATTTAGGCGATACATTCCCAGTTGTTCGTAATTATTTCATGTAATTCGCTCTCCTGCGTTTGGTAGCAAGCCTCAAGTCAGTCCACATCTGTAATTAAAACTCATATGTTATTGATTTTATTATAGACAAGTGTGTAACCAATAATTTGCAGATACTTACTTTTTTCCAGCTCTTGAGTCCCTTAATAGAAGGTCTGATTTCATTCAGTTTTACTGATGAATCACCCCACATTTGCCAATATTTATCATGGCCTCTGCTCCCAAGCTTTGCGATTTCGTGACGCGCAAAGTGAAGATGTTCCTCCATGAACGATATCAAAAACTCTTTTTGTGTAATGGAGGGACGCTGTTTACCTGTAGATCTGTGCCCAGACTCCATCGTTCCTGCAGATGTATTGCTCACTGTTTCACTTCTGAATGTGAATTTCAAAATGAAGTACACAGACGTTGACGACTTGGCGTCCTTGCCATTACTCGTCGATGCTTGTTATTGTTTGTACGGTATTAGGGCTTGCTTCGGAAATTGAAGGAAGGCTCGTGTTTTTCTCCAATTTCTCGCTATTTTATTTTCCATGAATAGTGCGCGTTGTGTGACAATGTGGAGTGGCGTAAGGGTCGGTAGGCTGGTAAGACAATCCTTATAAGTTACTGAGTAGCTGAGAGTTCATAGTTTCGGCAGCATCGACCAAGCGAGGACGCTGACACTTGGAATCACGAAAGGAAAGCCAAGAATCAAAAACCTAACATGGCCGAGAAAAATCCGTAAGTATTTCCATACCACCGAAAAATTGCAGGCCTTATAACAGCATTTTTTATTCATATCACCCATGCTCAAATTATAATTCACTAGCTATGAATTTATTATTTATCGCTTTAGGTCTCGTTCACATCCATCAGAGGAGCAATAAAAACATTTGCTCCGCTTTCTCGAAAGAAATCGATCATTGGCTCAAAAAAACTTGATAAGCCAGCAATGGATTTATTGTGGAACCAACTCTCAGCAGAGTTAAATTTGATTGAAAGTGGTGTAGAACGAAATGTCCTGTATTGGAAAAAGGTAACTATTGGTGCATATGCGATTTTTTCAAATAATCTTGATTATTTCATTGAAGGTTGTTAATATTAAACATTAATACTAAATACAAACAAACGAATCTAATCTATTCAAAAAACTAACTCATTACACATTAAATTATATTGTTTTTAATGATGACATTTCAGATAAATTTTATTTGTTTTTGTTTTCGCAGACATGGCAAGAAAAGTTGAGGAGAGCTATGAATTATTATCACGAAAGGAAAGAGAACCAACAGCCGATTGTGGATAAGCTGCACGTGAGGATCTTAAGAATAATGGGATTCTTCGATACTGAAGATGATTTCTATCAAACCGAGCCGAGCTCCAGTGGGCCATTGAAAAATACAACTGCTGGCTCTGAGTCGTCCTTACAAAAAAAAAAGAAGACTAACTGGTCGCTAAAAAAAGTGGACGAAATCCCGAAAACGACAACATGCAAGTTGTCTACGAAAGCTACACTGATAGAAATGAATCCTTTGCTATAATCCCGTGTACTAACGATTAGTACATATGGGGCGTATCACGTCAACTTTCTAGAGCCTGCGCGCGGACGCTAAAACCTCGCGTTTTCGACGCTTGTTTTCGACTCTAATAGACCAATATCTAAATGATGTCGGATATGATATCAATCTAGTTTTTTGTCAGCATTCCGATAGTAAATTTAGTTTTCCAAAATTTTTACGTTTTCCCAGGAAAAAAACATAAAACATGCCATATCTCAAAACCCTGATTTTTTTAGATTTTTTTTAATAGTCTAGATCAAAAGCTGACCTATTTTACATCGATATAGCCTCTGAATAAATAGGACTATTTCGTTATTTTCGAGGAATTGAGTAGTAAACATGAGAGGTTGCGCCGTGCCGCGCCACGCTGCTTCCACGCGCTCGGGCTCGAGTCTTCTGTACACGTGAGTGCCGAATTCAAAGTACATTCGATATCTATACTTGTTCCCATATATTGAATGAAGTCTCACCTTCATTACTTGTTCGATTCGTGAGTATTTCATTCCACTTTCTTCGAGTAACGTTTTTGCTTTGTTATTCAAACTTTGAAATATTGTGTTTTAACCGTGCATTTTTTTTTATTTTTTTTCAACTTCGGATAAATTACATACTCTGAAACTGACAGCCTCTCATCGCAAGTTGGTATGAATGCATGGAACTGCAGAGTGCCTGGTATAGGAAAAGAATTGTCAAATCTCACTTTCAATTCCAACTTCACTTTCTCGTATTCTTCTTGAGCACTAAAAAACACAACAGTTTCCTTGCAATAATTTTTTGCCCATTCAAATAAACCTTCTGCGGTTGAGATGTGATTGTTTGCAGAGCGCTGTAAGCTCGCTAATTTAGCACCTCGTTTTACATTAGCTCCAAGTCCATCGCATGCCCCCTTTCCATGCGCTGTAGCACAGAAATGCCATTCCGCGGGAATGCCATAGGAGTATACTCTATAGAAGAGACAGAAAAGTCATGTCATTGAATAGATAAGCTTACAGAAAATACAATTTCTTGAGCCTAACATAACCTCGAAGATGACGCAAATGTGAAAAATATTATATGGATTTTTATTTACATCCTAGGGGAAAAATTCTTCTACAGCAATTCGTACGGTATACCATATGAAAATCCCTGAAGATATCTGTAAAATTTCGTAATAAAATCCGTGCGGAAATTCGTACGGAAATCCGTACGGATATCCGTACTGCGTTTTTGGACTGATTTCCGTAAAGGTTTCCGTACGGATTTCCATACCGATTTCCATACGGATTTCCAGACGGATTGAAAATGTTGACGCAGCCGCGCAATCGACAGTTATGCCATACGCGCCAGAGCGGGAAGAGAGGGAAGCGGACTGCGGACCCGGTATGTATATGGGCAGTTTTACAAATCTCTACGCGTACTAATAGTTAGTACATCAGCGTACTTGAATCAAGTCCGCAGAGGGACTTGCTTATAATACACGAAAATCTTGTGGTGAGTCCGTACGTGTTTCACGCAATTACATCACACAATTGATGTTTCAAGTACATTTTGTACTTGGTCCAAGTATTTCTTTCTATCAGTGTAGTTGCAGCAAATCGGTAGAACCAGCACTGGACCAGTTGAGATCAGCGTATGAAAGTTTCAAAAACGGTAGTAAATATTCACGATCTGCATTTTTATTCGATCTTGAAGATTTGTCATCTTCAGATGAAAAAATAGTTCACCATGTCAAACCATCCAATCGAAAACGACACGCCAAAGAAGAAGTCTTCGAGATTCTTCACGGAGATGGAGACGACTTTAATTCAAAAAGAAGCAAACTCTCTACTGCTGAATCTAAGTTAGCTTTTCAAAAAACAATAGTAGTAATGAATAATATAAATCACAATAATGGATAAATAAGTGTAACAATAATGGATGGACAACTTTTACAATGAAATATTTATAATTATTCATTCGATTGTTTCAGATACATTTTCAACTGATGCGATTTTGGCGGAAATTTCTAGGCTGGAGACTAAATTGAGCCAAATTAGTGAGGATATCAAATCATATAGATCTCACCCATTCTCGTCCCCAATCAGAAAGAAGGCAGAAACGAAAAGTGAAGATGATAGCGATAAAGATTCATGAAAAAACATATGTCACATCTATAAAATTCTATTTCATTTATATATAAATGTAAAAAGATTATTGAATCAATATTAAATATTGATAATAATGAATATTGTTCGCATAAGAATTTTGGTTTCACACCCGCACGAGTTGTTCATTAATCGCTTCGCGTACGAAATAATTTGAATAATGATTTCAATTACGCACGAGAAAAGAGAAATACGCGCGAAAAATTCGTTAAATCGTAAAAAAATATTTTATAGACAATATTTAAGCGTGTGACAAAATAATACGAAATTTGTATGTTAACGAACGTTTTTTCATATTTATCATAAAACTTTCTTCTTTACGCACGCACGAGTCGTCCGTTAATACGCCAGTATTCATTGAAATTACGCACGAGAATAGCGATACAGGCGTGAAAAAATCTTCAAATTGTGCGTTACAGGGCTTTAACGCACGAAAGTCAAATCTCTGAATAACTCCCTATCTCTGAATAACGGATCGATTACAAGAAAGCGCTAAAGAGAGATCTATTTTGAATCGAGCGGTATAAGAAGATCCTTTTCAAATCGAGTTTTGAAAAAAATCTATTTCAGATCTTACTTTATGTGTGTGTGAGTGTAATGTGTCAAGTTAACTATTTAAGTTAAACACTTTTTGCCTCCATAATATCTCATAGGCCTCAGATTTCAAAAATTCGAATTAGAGACTCTGATGGCCGGACAAAAATCTGAAGAGATACTGGATTTTGTTGAGAATTGTTATGCATAGGTTTTTGAGCTCGCTGATCACGAATCCGGCCACAGGTTGAAATGAGCCTGAACCCCAAACACGGTCGACTTGAAGAAGGAAGCATCTATTCCAAATATTCTGTGTAGAAAATAAAAAAATTGGATAATCACTGTTTCCGTTGAGTTGACGGACTAATCCGTTGTTTACATTAGTTGTTTTGCTTTCTCAAAGAGGAAGCATTATGACGGGGCTAAAATAAAACTTTCGAATCCAACTTTGTACTTTGATTCTCGTAATCTACGTGTCGAAAAACAAGGAACCCCAGAAATGTCCATACGTACATATATCCGTACACTAAGAGTCATTCTCTTGAGTGCTATATCAACGTAGAAAAACCTCAGGTTTCGATCTAGAGTACCTAAAAAAATTAAAAAAAATAGGTTCTTGAAATATGGCCTGATTTTGTTTTTTCTCTGTGAAAACTTCGGAGAACTAATTTCACCATCGGAAAGCTGAGAAAAAACTACATCGATAGCAGATTCAAAATTATTTAGATAGCGGTCATATAGAGTACAAGCGTCTAAAACGTGAGGTCTTAGAGTCCGCGCGCAGGCTCTGGAGAGTCGACAACGCCCTATATATATATATATATATATATATTGTGACAAGGTCCAGCCTCGTCAACAATTGTGTGAAGCGGCGAGGTGGCCGCTGAAAAATTGCAGGGCCGATACTAATCGAAGTGGTCATTTAGGCAGGGAGAAGGGGGAGAGCAAAGTACGAAGTCGAGGCGCGTGCCGATAGCGCGCAGCGCGACAATTAGACTGCCATAAAAATAAAAATCCATATAGATTTCAGTACAGATTAATATAAGGATTAATGACGATTAATATAAATCCGTACGGCGTTTTTGGACGGATTCCCGTAAAGGTATCCATACGGATTTCTGTACGGTCATTTTCGAGAGGGTTTGCTTTTTATATGGAGAAATTATATTCGAAAATATAATAATTCATATGCAGCATTTAACCCGTTAACCCCCATTGGGTCCAGGAGACCCGGCGAAACTTAAAAATAATGTGTCGCCTAACGATCACGTTGAAACCCTCATGTCAGTGACATCTATTATATTTCGAGGGTACAAGAGTAGGCCCACGTTGTCTCCGATCCCCGCCGAAACATTTAGTAGTGCCCACGTGCTGATCGGCGCAACATATTTTTCTCGGGGTACTTTTTTTTTAGGAGACTCTCATAAAATTATTTTCATCGTGAACTACGTCACTTAATACGTTTCCACTGTGAATTTCTAGTGAAAATATGAAAAAACAAAAAATTTATGAATTTTTGAAAAAAAACTCGATTTTTCCTCATTTTCTTTTAACAATTTTTGAAAAATTCATTTTTTTCGATTATAGGAAAATGAGAATTAACAATAATTTCCATGCAGCTCTCTCAAACAATATTTAAACTGTATGAAAAAAATCCAGAAGTCATCATATACATAGAGAAAAAATTTATCATCATTTTTCATGCTCGGGTCCGCTGGACCCATGACGGGGGGTTACGTTATTTTCCATAAGTGTGGGGTTAACGGGTTAATAGTATAGTGTTTTGTAGTAAAAATCTCCCAGCAGTATTATTAGCAGAAACAGTCTTTTATTCACAGTCTTCCAACAATCTTTCAATATATTGAACCATAACGTGCAACAATGTCGTATCCCAACAATAAAATACGTCCCATCTCTGTTTCATTTATCCAAATTCTCATCTTAAGCCGTGTTTCCCTTCGATCTTGATCAAATTCCCTTAGAAGCTCCTAATTTTTTAAGGATTAGATGTAACAAAATTGTATAGCGTTCGTATAATGTAAGAAAAAAATTTTGATCTGGAACATTCTTCACGAATATCACGTTGTATACATGTGTATATATGTCTATTGTAACGGGGCGCTTCGTTACAAGGTAACTTCGTTACGCGCGCGAATATTGGGGATTATCGTCGGGGGAGTATTCGGTGACCTGCCGGCGTATTGCTGTGCTCGTTGGGGGCGGCCGGACCTCGTGCCGTGCAATGCACGCCCCTTACCTGCTTGCTGGCGCTCGCCGCTGCAGGCTCTTCGCGTTGATGCTCGTCCGGGCAGCTCAGTTTATTCTCGGTGAGCTGAGGGCTCATCGAAACCGCGGAGAGGGGATGGGTATGATCGGGAAAAAGCTCGGCTGGATATACGAAAAGGATGAAAGCCTCGATTAAAAATGATAGAGTTTATTAAATAAAAGAAAGTACTAATCTACAGTGCCTGGCAGTGCTATAGCTGCCAGGGCTTTCGCGCTTCTTGGAGAAGCTCGGTTGTCGCGGTGGGTCGCTGGCCAGCGGACACGCACAAAGGCGCTACACGAAGTGCACGCACGACTCTCGGAGCTCTCCGAGACGAGTCGTCACAGCCGACGGGGTTACGGGTGCGGCGTCGCGATGATCGCGGGTGATGTTATCGTCCGGAAAAGACGCGGGGTTGAAAATCCGAGAGAAGCGTGGTCGTGCGTAGCGCGGGTCACGTGTTGCTCGTTAGCCGGTAGCGTTCGAATTGGTGTCGGCCTGGCGCGCGTCGGCCGGCCTGTGCGCGACCGCGGCGTATCACGTATCACTCGGGCCCCGCTCATTCGCTCTCGATATGCGGGGCTCGGGCGCTCGTGTGGCTTATGCCGGGCTTGGCGCTATCGCCGGCTAAATACGGTTTTCGGCACGAGGCTCATAACGAGTATGAACGCTACTCGCTACATTATATATAGGTGTATATATATATATATACGTATCCATTTATTTGTTTAATTAATGTAATCATTTATTTAAAAATGCGAAAAACCGAAACAGTATGCACACTAACATATGTATCTTGACAAATAGAGCCCGATAAAAAATCGATCTAAGCTTTTGTTTACGAATAAAACGCCAAACCGGAACTTGATTTCGAGTAGATACATGGCATGATATATGTATATATGTATATATATATATATATATATAATATATCGATAAAATTAAAGTTATTCATGATTTTGGGTTAAAATCGCAACAGTGTGCAGAAGTTCACAAGTCGAATTATCCAATCCGTTGAAGTATTTCTCTTATGCGCGAGCGAATTTGATCTTCCATCTATCTTCCAAAACTGCTACTTACTCAGAAGATGGACCCCCGAATCCAACCGTACATCTCGATGAGATCCTTGAAGCTTGCTCATCGTAGTGCGTACTTGTATTAGACGCTTCAAACTCATCCTGAGTATCGCTTCCGCGAGGTGTACTTGACCTCTGCTCAGAGCGAGGTGGACCCTTCCCAACTACTCGTGAGCATTGAAAATGTCAGCTCTCAACCACAACAAATTTCTGAACTCCATATCCCGTGGCTAACCGATTCACACTGTGAATCAACCTGACGCAGCAGCTGCTCTCGTCCGCCGCGTCCGGCTTATCAGCGAATTCCATAGTAGCCAAGTCTCATATTTCCCGAGCGGATTCAAGAACAAGGAATGTATTAATACATAGTATTTCCCCCCTTTTTTTCTTTTGTCGTTCCCGCAATTTAAGTCTATCTGCATTCCAATTTTGCTGTATTTTAGTATTAAGAAAATTATCAATAGTTTTGAAAATTTTTCATAGGATAATTTTTCTATTGAGTACAAATTATTACGAATTTTGGGACAGAGTGTTCAAGACACTGACAATTCGACAATGTATACCACCTGATTTGATTATAAGAATGAATTGTAATTGAAGATTCCATATGATATAAGTGTGTGAGATGAAGGTGTATGTTACTTTTCTTTTTTTGCGTATGTTAATTGATATTAGTTGTACGAAACTTACAAACAAACAACGCATAATGTATTGTTGATTCTATCAAAAATTCATATTCAGGTAAAAGGGATCTTGGGTAGACTAGTTCTTGACATCATTTCACATCCCAAAAAATTCTAATTCCCCTCCCTCTAATTTGAATGTCCCTCTAACGAACAGAGGGGATAACAAATCAAAATCATTTACTGGTCAAGAGGGACAACCACTCCCTCACCTCCCTCTCCACTGCTAACGAGACATGGGTAATATCAATCCTCAGTATCCAGTCAGTACTGAGATAGATCACCTCGAGAACGCGTACATTACCTCGGTGAGAGAAATCCTTTCGAGGGTTACATCTTTCAACAACCGTCTTGATCAGGAGACAATGTCGATCCTGGAAAACTTCACAGAATACGTGTGCGATATGAGGGGCTAGGAAGTGCAGTGTCCGCGTTGTGACCACGTGTTTTCACCGTTGAACGCGAGGTACACGCCGGAACTCCGGCCCTCCGAGTCCAGCGAGGAGGAGCAGCGGCCCAGTACACCGGTTGATGCTGCCGCCGAGAACCGATCGAGGTAGGACGACAAACTTCACGCCAACCTCCCGGGGAAGGAAAATTTTACTTCCCCATATAAAATACATTGGGAAGGAAAAATTGCCTTCCCAATACAACATACATTGAGGAGGAAAAATTTCCTTCCCCAGATGCAAACAGGAAAAATTATTTCCCTTTGCTCTTTTTAGCCAAGAAAAGGGCCATCCATCTTGCCCTAACCAGGAGGTTCCCGGAGAAAATGACGCTCCCGGAGAGGACAAGGCTTCCGGAGAGGGAGCTGTGCCTGGAGGCGACCCCGCCTCCGAAGAGGACGAAGCTCCCGGGGTCTTATTCACTAACTCTACGCGCGTACGAAAAACTGCGTTATGAGCTGATTTCGAGCGTTAGAGAAGAATTTCGATCGTTACAGCTTTTCCGAAAATTCATTTTTACGCGAATCTCGGAATGGTATGTTCTCGGAATGGTTTTACACTCGATCTTCGTGCGTTCAACGACGTTTTAACAAAAATCTTAAAGACGGCTCAAATCCTGTCTTTAAGGGGGGGGGGGGTACGGTCTGTACGGCCAAAAAAAATCATTTTTTTTTTATTTTTTTATATGAATGTACAACATTTTAAGATTATCGTGTAGAAATTTCAGACTGATCGGAGGAAAACTGACGGAGATATGGAGATTTGAAGGGCGCTGTTCCATTCGGGTTTTGTCTAAGTTTGAAACTTTAAAGCGTTTTTCTCGCACTAGGCATTTTCAAAGTCGGTGGAGGCTGTAACAGAAAATCTACTGCACCGATCCTTTTGAAATTTTGTGTGCTATATCTTTACATGAATCACCAGGTAATGACATTGCGGTTTTTTCCAATTTGTAATTATTATTAATTTTACATTAACAAATTGGTTGATTTTTTCGCGTTTTTGACTTAAATGTATACAAAAAAAATGAAAAAAATCGAAAATGGAAAAAATAACGATGTCATTACCTCGAAAAACATTTCACCTGATGAACGCTTTTTGATTTATCTATTTGTCATGAACCAGTGGCGAATTACAGCCTCCACCGCAAGAAAAATTTTTTGGAGGCACCTCAAAAGATTTGTTGTCAACGGCTCTATTGTTGATATATTTCATTGAAAATTTAGGAGAACATTGTTTAAATGTTACATTAGTATGTCCAATTTGTTTCAATCTATTATCTTTATCGGGAGCGTTGGAAAAAATTCGCAAAAACATGCTTATTATTGGCCGTACAGACCATACCCCCCCCCCTTAAGATTGGACACGCGGTATGGGGGACATAGCGCCGTTGAAATATGCATCCGAAGCGGTAGTTTGAGATAGAGGGAGGAGCAGTAGACTATTATTATTGTAGTGCTTGTCACTACAGGTTCTCACAGTGATTGTGTATCGAGATCTACATAATCCAGCTTTTCATAGATAGCAAACCAAATACATTAATCTTGAACCATGGTTCATCCACTGCATTACAGTGACTTTCCACTTCCAAAAGTGGTTCTTGAGTGTCTCAGCTGATGTAGACATAAATATCAAATGTGATACAATGGAATAAAACAGATTGCAGTTGAATAAATTCGACTTGAATAGATATAATCACGGTTTAATGATGTCCTAGTTGTACATGAGCACAACAGATTGATCAATTTATATTATCAACAACATGAACGCTATTGGTAGTATTTTTTATGTACATTGAATCAACTGTTTAATTAGTGTAACAAGATAATGTGTGAATTTAATTAATCAATTAATTGATAAATAATAATACACGTAAATTAGTATCAATTGTTTTTTATTGATTTCGAAATTTTAAATCATAGAGATTATAATTAACTGTCGAATAAATTCAGTAATTAAATTAATAGTTATATGTTATCATTAACAATCATTTTGATTGCATTTCATTTGAAGACTTAACTTTCAGAGAATGACTTCAATAAATCTAATGGATTGAGCTCCGTAGCGCCAACCCTAGTCAGGTTGCTGAATGTATTGTTGGTTGATGGCGATACTAATATGTTCTGGTTTAATTCAAATGGCGAGTTGCTCACATTGAATATTGTAGAGGGTTTTAGTTTTATTTTTTCTTCTAATCCATCAAATCTATCATTGATTACAATGAAATTCTTGATGCACATTTTTTCAATTTGATCTAATTTTTCACAGCAGCAATTACTGGTGTTACGTCGGGATATTTGATGCGGCGCGCGTGCTTAGAGAGTCGCGAAATTCTGAGCCAAGCTTTCGCTTATAGCTCGGATTTTACCGGAAAAATCAATGATTAGCTCACGCGGGTGAATCGTTTCTCGTAAAACAAAGATAAAACAAAGAATATACATAAACCAAAAAAGAAAAACGATAGAAAAAAACAAAGAAATGAATTTACAAGCGCAAACCGTGATTTTAATGCTAAAGACCTGCCTAATATCCTCTGAACGACCGTGTCCCACACATTCTCGAAGCACGAGAGGTGTAAAACCTGTCCAGGGTTGAGAAAAAGGAAATAGCTCAAGAGGGCGATGAAATCGTGGTGGTGATTTCATCGCGAAAGAACCAATACCGACAGGTGCGAACACTTGAGGGTGTGGTTTCTGTCAAAGAATAAAAAGAGAGAGAGGAACAAGAAAATCAAAGACAAAACTCACTTTTATACTTTTGGATTTATTGAAAGAAAATAAATCTACAGCTTCTCCTTGATCCTGGAGGAAAGTGTGACTGCCGAAAACAAAAGGGGACTTCGCCCTGTGGGAACTGAGCCCAAATCTATATGCTCCAAGAGCAAGCAGATGACCGCGACTTGGCGGTTCGAGAGAGAATCTCACAATGACGCTTTCCTCCGGCGACCGTATACAAATTTTCTCGGTGATTTTCGACTCAAGGGCGGAGTTTTGAGGACAGGCCCTCTAACTCCTCCCTTGAACCAATCAAAATTAAGTTTATGAAAATAAGGTTAATTGTTTAAACTAAGGTTGGATTCGGATAGATATTGATATTTATGATGAAACGAACATTTTGCGCCATCCGCATAAGTGAAATTCGCGCGCTGAACAGCGTTTGAATTCGGAAATTCGCGCGTTCTTGAATAATGCGCCAATTATACTTTGAATCTAGTAACTGAAGGTGTTTTTTACAAGTAGAATATAATATCTAATGATTGCCGAAGTTTCATTTCATTCGAATAACCGAAAGTTACGATGATTCGCGAATGAAAATAAAATGCATTTTTTCATGATGCTCTTCTAGGGAAATGGGAATATTGAGATAAAATTTATATCCTCTGAAAGTTCAGGGATTTTTAGGCAGATTGACGTAAGGAATAAGAATGAAAATTAATAACTATTAACAACAAAGGACATAGCATCCTTTTTCAATGTGATGAAACGCCAGTTTGGTCGGTGGTCTTTGGTGACCGCTTTTCCGAGACGCGTGTGGGAGGGGCAAAGTGTATCTAGTCAGTCGTCATTGGCGCTCTGATTTTGAGGAGGCTTAACGAACTGACTTCTCGGCTTCAGGCGGATGCATAAATTGCATTTTGACGGGCGGCCATCGATGCTCGGCGGAAAAATCTATTGTCTAACCGTCCGGAGCGCATCATCTAAGGCGCTTCAAGATGCGGTATCGGTGACGCGGTCGGTAATTTAGGCGGCGGCTAATTTACGACGCGGGGGTCGCAGTCAGTTCGGCCGAAACAGCGCAGCTGTAGGCGGCGATTGACATAGCGAGGCCCGCTTTCCCTTTCCAGGTCTTCGTATCGGTACGCGAGATGCGCGTTCTATTATTTTGATCTTGGTCGCGTGAATTTACGTATGATTTGAATTATTAAAACGCAGAAAATTTTTATTCAATTTAAGGATCAATTTGATACTAAACACGTGATGGTACGCATGACGTCACACTGGTTCCAATCTTGATTTTTTTTTGAGGAGTTATGCATAAATCAGCAGTCTCATCAGGTCTTCTCTTGCTGCTTGACTCTTTCATTTCTGCATCTTCTAGAAAATGAAAGATATCCATGCAGATTTCATTTTCAGTAAAATATCGATTTATATCTATGGCTGCCAATTCACCAGAACATGTATTTAGAACATGATTTGAGATCGGTGGGAGGCTATTGTCAGATGATGGTGTATCATTATCTGAAGATATGACGGTCACGTGGGAATCAAAAGCAACTTTTCCTCTATTTCCTGAGCTTGTCGATGGTAGATCTTCATAATTTTGTTCAATTTTTACCTTTTTTTTTCAATATTGCTCGATTTAGAATATTTTTGCTTTCTCAAAGAGAAAGCTTTGTAATGGGGCAAAAATCGACCCACCGAATCAGTCCTCGGGACCTCGATTTTCGTAATCTACGGGTCGAAAAACATGGAAATCCAAAAGTGTCTGTATGTATGTATGTATGAGTGTGCGTCCCGTTTTTTTTCGTCCACGATAACTCTCGAAGGAGAGGTCTGATCTTCTTGAAATTTTGCACACAGGTTAGTCGCGGCCCGAGTTCAATTTTCAGCAAAATTCGTTCTTGATTTCTCTAGCAACCGTTGCCAAGGTATAAACTTTTTCGTTTCTTTCGTACAAAATAACTTTTGAAGGAATGGTCCGATCTTCTTGAAATTTAGCATATAGGTTAGTCGCGGAAAAATCTCGGCCAAGTTCAAATTTCAGCGAAATCCATTAATTATTTCCTTAGCAACTGTTTTTAACGTTTTTTCTTACAAATTCTCATAAGTGCTCACTGGAGCTATGAGAATCAATGAGAATAGATGCGATATTTCCCATAGCAACCCCTGTTGATATTCTTGGCAACCGTTTGTTTACATCCCTAGCAACCGTTGCTTCGGAAGCCGGAAAATCAGTTTCAAGTCACTCGATGGCCAAGGACACTGAATTGTTATATTTGCTCCATAGTAATCGTTGTTCACCTCCCTTGCAACCGTTACAAAGGTTGGAAATGATCAATTTATGACCCAATTCCATAATTTTTGACGAGAAACGACACAAAATCTACCCAATTAGCTCCTTAGCAACCGTTCTCACACCAGGTCCGAATGCTCCATTTATTGAGGAAGCGATACGAATTGAACTGATTAAATAATTTTTTTGTAATTTTTAAAAAATGAACGATAGTATCTACGCTAGTGGAATGGTGAAAATATAGGTTTCGGACGCATTTGTGGAAGATGTTGAAGCCTCTTTGAGAAAGCATACTGCTAAGGCACTTGGCAGCGGTTTTTTTGATTGTAGTAGATGTTTTTGTTAAAGGTTAAATTTAACTCAGAGGTATCTTCATCCTTTTCTTTTTTTATGAAAGTATACGTAACTGGAAACCTGTCAATTATTCTCAAAACCTCCAAATAAATAATATGAGTTACCTGTTGTTTATTTAAATTTTGCAACTCCTGGTACTTTACTGCCCTCTGCACCATTCCTACTCAGGTCTGAAAAGTTAATTGATTATAATGTCATTTCTTACAAGTTACCATTATTATCTGTAAAATATTGTTAGTGTGTGTGCATAACTTACTTTTTCCCAATCCTTGTTCATCCGCTTCACACCCCCTGGTATCTCATTAAAAATGTTCGTCAGTGCTATCCACTGGAGCTCCATCCCATTCTTACCTAATTCACTTTTTGCGAAGGATTTATTGGATACCATATATTGGAGCAAACATTGCTCCTGAGCTCCTGAAGGTTTGTTTTGTGTACTAAAAGGAAAAAGGATTAATAGTAAGGAAAAAATCGTGCACAATTTGATGTAGAAATTTTTAATGGAAACTATCAAATTTGCTTTACTGGCATACATAATTCTTAACTTGTGAATTATCTATGTTCAATAATAATACAATTTAAGGGGTAATATACCTTTGTGACTTTTTTTTCCCCATTTTTTTCATTGGCTCAAGCACTCCATAGACTATCTAAGAATGATATGAAAAGTCGATCAAGTGGAGGGAGAAGTTCTAAGTGCCTCAAAAAATCGATTCTCCGAACAACGTCGTATAGTATTAGTATTGTACTCAAAACTTTGAACGCGTTCATCTCGGAACGTCTTTCTTCCCTGTCGAAAATAACGAGCCTGGATTCCAGGTGGATTTTGAGATTCAACCAGAGAGGTCCTGGGAATAATATCCGGGTGGATTTTGGGAAAATCCAGGTGGATTTCGGAAGAATCCAGGTGGATTTCGGAAGAATCCAGGTGGATTTCGGAAGAATCCAGGTGGATTTTTGGAATGAACGAGTCAGGTCCTGGAAATAATCCTGATGGATTTTGGGATGATCCAGGTGGATTCCAGAAGAATCCAGGTGGATTTTCGGGATCAACGAGCCAGGTCCTGGTAATAATCCGGCTGGATTCTGGGACAATCATAAATTATTTAATTAATTATGTGAACTTTGATTAATTTGATATTTTGTAATCCTTGGAGTTGTAATTTTCATGTATCCTCTGAGAATTGGAAATCTCGGATAAACGGCGTTCTTAGTTTTTTAATTTTGAGGAATTGAAATGGATTGGTTGCGTGCATCCCCTGTCCGTGAAAGAGCAACAATCAATTGGCCGCGTGAAAAACATTCTGTTTGCAAATCTATCCCTACGTACTTAAAGGTCTGTCCTTGAGATTTGTTGACCGTCAAGGCGAAAGAAAGTTTCACAGGAAATTGTAATCGTTTGGATTGAAATTGTAAGTCTGATGGAATCATAGGTATGCGAGATATAAATACTGTTTCTTCAGCTGCAGGTCCTGTAAGAATAGTCGCTTTGATTACATTTTCCTGCATAACTTTAATTTGCAACCTTGTGCCATGGCATAAATTGGGAGGATTTAGATTGCATAGTAGCATTATTGGAGAACCAATTTTCAATTTTATGTCATGAGATGGAAAGCCTGAAGGATCAAGAGAGTTCAGAAATCCTTGAGGGTAGTGTACAACTCCATCAATGTTAATCACTGTATCGATAGAATGATAATGTCGTATCTCTCCTCCTACCTTTCCCAAAATAATATTATTAATATTATGAGCGGTAACATTTCGAGGCGTTATGATTGCCCTTACGCATAAGCAATTGAAAGCTTTGTCAGAAAGTCTTTCAATTTCTGGATAGACTTTAGAAATCAGGTCCATGACTGTACTAACAGTCGTTCCTACTTTTGTATCAATATTTATGTAATCATTTTCATTTGATACTTTCCCATCTCTAATTTTTAGAAGTTCTAAGGGAAATTGCACATCCCCACCTCCAATGTGAGCTCTCATATTTGTTGATAGGTATTGCGTGGGGCAGGTGAATAAAAAGACGCTCCGAGTAATTTCTAAAAGTTTATTATATATACGCGCCTCGCTATACAAAACACAACCGTGCGTGCCGGCAGTCGCGGGACAAGTGGCGACCGGCGCGACAGCGCCAGTGCTCGCCGTGGCCGGCGGAGACGGGAGGAGGGCCGAATGATATATATATATCCAACACTCCCTCCCATGAGATCTTTAATTGCTGACTTCCAACAATTTTTCTCATCTGAATTCATCGCATCTTTATAGTTAGAGGGATCAGCGTTGATATCAGCAAGCAAGGCATGAAAAATCTCATCATTAGAATTGATTTTACTCTTATCTATCTCATCTAATATATTATAGGACAGCATAACATTTGCTTTGATATTCTCATCAAGGGGTAGATTCGAGAAACTGACATCGTTAATAAGCTCACCTTTCTCATCTGCATTTTTAGTAACGACAGTTACAGTTTTACGGGGTCTACCTCTTTTTCTCTTGATCTCTCCCTCCGGTTTTGAAGTTTGTATGGATTCTCCCTCCTGCTTTGAAAATTCTTCGCATCTTTCATTCATTTCAGATTTGACAAACCACTCATCTTTGTTCAGATCATTGCTTACAACAGGAAAATTTTTTATTCCATTCTTGTTATATTTTTTTCCGTAAACCAGTTTTTCATTAAACCTCACATCTCGGCTTTCATAAAATTTTCCTTCTTCTGGTTTCAACAAAATATAACCTGTTGGTGTGTAGCCCACCAGGATAACTCGCCTTCTTTCGTATCTGAATTTTGGGCCTGTTTTGCCAATGACCCGAGAACTCCCTGTTTACCAATTTTCATGAAAAACAATTCATCCAAGATATGTGTGACGTGAAAAGTTAATCTACAGAGTGACATATTCAGACGTGCACACACACACACAAAAGGATACATATCATTCACACATAACGTCAACTCTGAAGTCAGAATAACTCCGTGAGGTATAATTTTCTCTGAAATAATACTCTTTATGAATCCGAATCTGGAATGGCAATTTCTCTAGATAAATTTCCAAGTCACCTCTCTTTTTTCAGCCGACGATTTAAAATACGGGATATGGATACGCTCCATCTGAGGTTATTTTGGAAATAGAAATGGAGAATACAATCGAGTAGAGTTTTTAATCGTGTATAGTTCTGAATAGTGCTCACTTGCACCAGAACTGGCATGGATGTGAGCAGAGCTTTATAGGGCCGACAGAGTGTTGTATTGTTAGAATGACCAGCCAGTAAGCATTTTTGGCTCCCATGAGAAATGGAGAATGTTCAAACACTGAAAGTCATATCCAGGTCATTTGGTACGGGGTGAATACTCGGTCACGGTAATATGGATTTCTTTATGTCAAAAATTCATTCCGTTCTCATTATTGTATGTTCCAAACCTGATGACCACCACTTCATTGGTTGAAAGGATTGCAACTAAAATAGAATACTATACGGAAATACGATTACTATACGAATGCTTGGATAGGAATAACATTCATTCTGCGAAACGAATGTGGAGAGACAGTTCATGAATTTAGGGATGAGAATTCGTGACTAATCTTGGAATATGAGAAATAGCTTCAGTTCAGACTCACTCGGAGAATTTTGCCCACTTCTATTATTTTCTTCATGTACTGATCTACGGCTATTTGAGAACAAGATGATATCTTCTTCAGTTTTCTTGCCACTGAGTCTATTTGGATCATCTGTATTCACCATTGGCCTAGATTGAACAATTACCCTCTCTGGAGTTTTGATGGACATGGTGAAGTTCGTACTATCCACTGCCTTTTCGCAACTTAAACAAATCACTGAATTGGGTGGACTGCCTACTCGGGGTATGAGAGAGCTGACATAGTAGAGATGACGTTGCGAAGATCGCGATGGAGAAGTCCCAATGAAGTATCTGTGAAATGGAATATATTAACAAACAAAAAAATAAATAGAATCAATGAGATTCGCCTGAGATCATAAGGAATTTTCCCTCTCCTCCTGTCACTCACTCTTCATTCATATCTACCTCTCTCTTCTTTTTACCCATGAATTTAATGCTTAGAAAGCTATTAGAAAAGTATGGAACCAAGTCATTCAATGTACGTCAGATATTCTAACATGAGTAACAAGTAAGGGATGATAATTGCTGGTAGGACTCGAGGGCAGAAATTATTCTCGTGTTCTGTGTTGACCTTGTATATAGTTTTTTTATCATTCTGGTAGTGACTCGAGTCAAGCAGCGCTGCGTTGAGGTTCAGCTTGCTTGGCTCTGTCTGGCGAGGAAGTTAGTTGAAGTGTATTTTTTCTTTGTTTCTGAGTTACGGATTTGTGTGAGTTGCATTCAAGTGCTCAATCAATGTCATCGTCCACGCTCGGGCCGCACCGGGTGTGCTCCCGGGCTTTGTTCCAGTCATCGTCATAGAGTGTCGATCATCAGTGGCTTTTTCTGGGCAGCGCAAACGCGACGTTGTTTCGCATTGTCCGGCGTTCTTAATATCAATGTCAGTTTATTTCAGGCTTATATCAATTTGTCACCGCTAAAGTTCATTTTGATTCTTAGCTTGTTTAAAATTATCTCTGATCAAATTTTATTCTACCTTCCATAGTGAACAGTTATTTATTTAGATTCAAGTTTGAATTCATTTGAGTTCAGTATTTCTGTTTAGTGACTAATATTTTCTCTCGGCGAATCATGAGGTACTATATGCCATAACTGATACAGGTTTTTTTTTGTTCTTGGTGCTCAAGCACACTTGCGATGGTGCAAACCGATCATTGGACAGTTTTGATGCTGAACAAGTAAGTGAAGATGATTTACTGAATCAATGCTTGTGGGAGAGAGCTATTTGTTTCATACGACGAGCGATTCTGAATTTTGTGGCTTAAGTTCGAGTAGCAACCTGGAGGAAGCAGTAGCAGTAGGGGCGATGGAAGCGCAGAAGAATTAAGACAATTACAGAGTGAATAGGGAGAATGAATGCGATGAGACGAGGGTATGAACAGCGCGTATTTCGTGGGAGCTAAGGAAATCAAAATAGGGATGAAATTTTGATATGTATCGCAAATAGCAAAAGCGTGCACGAAGCTATCTACCGGCGCGCCTCGACTCTCTAACGCCGCACTTGTTCGTTGGGCCAGCGCGAGCGGGATCAAGCGGCTGAACGTGCCGAGCTGACGGATTCTGCGGTGGGTTGGTGTGTGGAGTAGAGCGGCGAGAGAAGTGTCGGAGAGTGGTGAATCAGCAGCACGGAGGGTCGTAGAACGAGGTTTCCGTATCGCGTCGTCGAGCAAAGCTGAGCAGTAGAGAGCAATGCAAAATCGCGCGAAGTCGTCGAGAATTACGTTTTCGAGACGTAACAAGGTATCGTACGCGCCTGTAGGGGTTTAGTGTGCGGATTATTGTGCAGTGTCGTGTATGCATGTGACTGGCGCGTCAGCACATTTCGGGCGTTGAGCCTCGGCGCGCCTGCACTAACGGCAGTTGCATTTCAGCCGCGCAATGAGCATGTATAGTAATGTACGACTCTAATGAATTAATTTTCCTATCATTATATTGAGATGGATTATTGAAATACACTTATGGTCAATATATTCTGCAATAATATTGTTTTGTTGGACTATAGTCTGGTGAGAAGCCCTCCTCTGCATGCCAACTGAAGTGGCCGTGCTCCGCAAGCTGAATTTAGAGGTGCCTAGCTTAGAGTTGGTTCTTTGGAGAAATTTTGCAAATTATTTTCTGAAAGCCTTTAGACAATTGTCGAGTTCCTTGACAGTTTCTGGCACGATGGTAACCTATTCATTTCTAGAGTTTGAGATCAGGCTGCGAATCATATTGACTCTTTCTGTTTCTTGTTGCAATGGTGTTGGACAACATTTGGACAACATTTGGATTCTCTTACAGTTTTGTGAGAATGAGAGTATTGTTTTTTTTGTCTAGACTGTGATTAATGAGTGAAAATCTAGACTCGGACTTTCATGAGACTGAATGTACTACATTTTTTCTTTCTCGACCGTGATTGGTGAGTGAAAATTCAATGGCCAAGGACACTGAATTGTTATATCCGCTTCATAGCAACCGTTGTTTACCTTCTTAGCAACCATTTCGAAGGTTGGAAATGATTAATTAAATGATTAATGACTCATTTCCATAATTTTCGACAGCATAGGACACAACATTTTCCCAAAAAGCTCCTCAGCAACCGTTGCTAAGGGAAAGAAGAATTCACGTAAGTTTCGTTTCCAGTATTTTCAACTGCACAGAATAGAGAATCTCCGTTCCACCCATAACAACCATTGATTACGTGTCTAGCAACTGTTACTGCAGAAGGAAAGGGCTAAATATTATTTTGCACAAGTTTTTTCAATACAAATCTACTTATTCATCAAAATATTCTGCACTGAGAGAAATTCCGTGCATTCATTGAAAGACAAGTTCTGAGCACTCTTTGCTAGCCGATCGTCATGCAAAGTTTGCTATCGCTCACTATTGAATATTGGGAATGACCATAAGAACGCCTCTAGTAACGAGCCTATCGCGCGCTTTTCATGACGCGCGCTGCTCCATGGAATTCGTGATATAAATAGATATATTGTTGTCGTAGAAAATAGCTGGCCATTCTTAGACCCAGATTGCTCAGCATTGTGTTGATCGTGAAATAAGCATGAATAATTTTAGGAACAGGGAGGATGGTAACCAGCGAGAACAGGGGTAAGCGAGCGAAGCGGGCAATGGAAACATCACCTTGATTCTATTTTATTCCATGCTGAAACTCGCCAGGCGGCTCGACAGACAATTGATCATTTCTCAAAGAGAATTCATGCGAAAAACGAAGATTTCGTATAATTCAAAATAATTCAATATATTCCATGCCCACGCATCATTTTTTATAAAATTTTAAGCAAGGAATATAGCCAAAAACATTAATTCTCTCTGAAAATATAAATATAAAATATGCATTGTGACACCAATGGGTTTTCTCGATAATTTGAATGAACATAAAGATTTGAATATTTCAGCACTTCGAACTTCACACCGAGGAATTAATTTTTTCAAATTTTTAACATGAATTATGGAAGCGCTTTCAATGATCATTCGACTGGTCAGATTTGAAATTGCACCAAGTCATAATCTCGTGGTTTTTTTTATAATCGTAAGATTTCCCCATTGCACATGAGAACACCATATTTCTATCAAAAATGACACGCCCACTCATCAATTTTTCAAAATTTTCCCCACGTAATATGAAAACCTCTTCAATGATCTATCAATTGGCCAGTGTCAAATTTGCATCATACCATTATCTCGTAGTTTTTTCCACGATTTACCTATAATACTTGAGAACATCCAATTTCTTTCGCAAATTGTATTGTCACGCATCAACATTTTTGTTTTTTTTTCTCGATTGTAAATGAAAGGGTTCCCGCAGCACTATCGATTTGTCACATTGAAATTTTCATCTAGACATCAATTCACAGTTTTTCCCAATGATTCACGGGATATGGGGTATTATGGAGGTTTTTCTTCTCATATCACGCCCACCATCAATTTCAACGAAATCTCCACCATTGAATATGGAAGCCCTTCTGATTGATGGTTTGATTAATGATTATCTGATTGTTTAGAGGAGAAATTGTACCATTTCATCATTACATGGTTTCTTCTAATGGTTTCTCCGATACCCATGAAAACATGACTCTGATCATCCCATTTTTAACACTCACACATCAATCTGGAAGCCCTTTGAATGAAATACCAATTGGTTATCCACATTTCGATAATACTATAATTTCATGGATTTTTTCCACGATCTCATTATTTCAATTTGAAATGCCAATTTCTTTCGTGAAAGTCACGCCCGAGCATACATTTCTTTCAATTCTTTACGATCGAATATGAAAGTGCTCTATCAACTTCATCACTTGGTAATATCAGAATCATCCTCATGATATCATTCAATGATTTTTTCAATAATTTCGAAACACTTGGTCCATTTTTTAATGTTCCAACCGTAGAATATGAAAGTCCTTTCGATGTCCTGTCGATTGGTATAACCCGCAGCCCGTCGTTATTTCATGATTTTCCAACAGTTTTCCAGATACCCATGGAAACTTAATTATAAGTCCTAATATAAAACGTAACGTTTCTTTTCCCGTTTTCAACACTCATGCATCGATTTTCTCAAAAATTTTCATACGGAATATTGAAGGGCATGCAATCCGACCCACAATATCTATTCCCTTACATGTCGATTTCTCCACTGATTTTCTTTGGTTTCATAACGTCGATGGATTGATACGTTTTTTGACAGATACTCAGTGTGATATATTGGTGCAAATTAAAAATCTATCGAGTGGTCAGGTTCATAAATTTTACGCCCACGCATACAAATATTCGAATTTTCTACGATTTAGAATGGATGCGTACGATCAGCTCTATCGATTGGTAACAGCAACATCTTTATTATCACCCTATTTCATGTGTCGTTTTGATCATAATCGCAATACAAGTTATTCAAGCTTGATTTTTATTTCACGTAACACGTTGACGCATGAATTTTTGAAAATGTTCATCATGATATATGAAAGCATGTTGAATGATTGGTTAAATTCAAGTGAGCACTACATTACTGTTAGCACATTTCACGCTCACGCATCGTTTTTTTGAAGTTTCAACAATGAAATATGAAAGCTTATCCAATGATCTTTCGATAAGTCATACCTGAAATTGCAACATACCATAATTTAACGTATTTTTCTCAACGCATGAAAATTAAAATTTACAACACCAATTTTCAAGAACGAATTTCATGTCCACCCGTCGGCATTATTCAAGATTTTATGATGAAAAATGGAAGCGCTCAGGCAGCTCTATTGATCTGTCTGCTCAGAATCTTCATCAAAGCACAGTTTCATCCATTTATTTGACGATCAAATTCGTAATTTCTTCTAAATAGAATTTTTTTCGGATTTCACGCCCACGGATAAATTTTTTCAAAGTTTGAACCAGAAAATCTGATAGCCCTTACAATAAACTATCAATTGGTCAGGCTCACAATTGCACCATAACGTCATTCAATGGTTTTTCACAATGTATCGAATTGCTTTTTACTATAGATATGTTAAATCAACTTTTGAAAAAAACTGCATGCTTTTTCTTTCATTAATTTTTCGAAAACGCTTCAATATTTTTCAATTTCACACGATGAAAACATGAAGCGTCCAAGCAGCTCTATCGATTTATCTGATTAGAATTTTCATGGTGACGCAAATTGATTGATTTTTTCAACGATGTACCTTATATAACTTTATCAAAATCGATTTGTCCATATTTCACGCCTACGCATTGTCTTTTTTCGGAGGTACAATCATGAAATTGGAAGCCCATCCGATGATCTTTCGGTCGGTCACTACACCCCGTTTTTGAGTTCATAATTTACGCCCACGCATCGACATATTTCAGCATTTCACGAAGAAGAATTAAAATGCTCAATCAGCTCTATCAATCCAATATATCAGAATTTTCATCACGACGCTGATAATTAGAGTTTTTTACGATTTATAAGGCACATTTTGCCAAATATCAGATTTTCACGAATTTCGCGCTCACGCATGTATTGTGGAAGTTCTCATCGCCGATAATAAAGCTCGTTCAATGATCTTCGATCGGTCATGTCGCCCACCCTATACATTTTAACATGGTTCCTTCAAGTCATCCGTCGCCCGTTGCAGCCTGCCTGCATACATGCAACACATATAGTACAATATAGTACTCCGCATTCTCATGAAAGCAGAAGCGTGGCCCTCGCGCGCAACGGCCCTTGAGCCACGAGCGGATGTTACGTATCGGAAAATCTTTATAGCTATTCCGCATAGCCGGACCACCGAAGTCTCATTTTTTGCGGCTGCAACTCCTGAAGGACGCAGCCCTTCAAGGGAAGCGACTGCCTGCGTGCAGTCAGTTCTTAATGTGACTTTATCCTAGTCAGAAGCTCTGTCGACTAGGCCCGTGCGTTTCAATAAATATAGTTTGATATATATACACAAATCACGCATATCTCTCTATATTAAAAGCCAGACCGCCGCCGCCGTCGCCACCACCGTGGGAAATTTTAACCCCCAAGTGACCCCCCTTAGTTGCCCCCCTTGATTGCCCCCCTTAGTCGCTCCCTTAGTTTCCCCCCTTGATTGCCCCCCTTGATTGCCCCCTTGATTTCCCCCCTTGATTGCCCCCAAGTTGACCCCTTAGTTGCCCCCTTGATTGCCCCCTTAGTTGCCCCCTTGATTGCTCCCTTGATTGCCCCCTTAGTTGCCCCTTTTAGTACCCTCTTTTTCCACCCTTTTTTGACTCCGTTTTTCACCCTCTTCCAACCCATTTTTCACCCTTTTTTTCATCTATTTTTTTCACCTCTTTTTCTACTCCCTTTTTTCCACCCCCCTTTTTTCACCCTTTTTTTTATCCCTCTTTCCACCCCTTTTTTCCACTCTTTTTTTCACCCTTTTTCCACCTCTTTTTTCACCCCTTTTTTCACCCCTTTTTTCACCTCTTCTTTCACCGCTTTCTCCACCTCTTTTTTCCATCCTCTTTTTCCACCCGTGTCTTCGAATAAATTATTCATTTCCAATAAATATTCAATGGCCCGATCTCCTGAAAAGTTTGCACACAGGTTAGTCGCGGCAAAATCTAGGCCGATTTCAATTTTCAATAAAATCCGTTGATTATTTGCCTAGCAACCGTTCCTAACATGTTATCTCACGAATCTTCATAAGTGCTCATTGGGACTATGAGAGTCGATGAGAATCAATGAGAATCAAAGAGAATCGATGAGATATTTCCCATAGCAACCACTGTTGATATCCATGGCAACCGTTTGTTCATATTCCTAGCAATCGTTGCTTCGAAAGTTGGAAAATCAATTTTAAGTTCCATTCGATGACTAAGAAAACTGAATTGTTATATTTGCTCCATAGCAACCATTGCAAAGGTTGGAAATGATCAATCTATGACCCATGTCCATAATTCTCGATTGCAAAGGACACAAAATCTTCCCACTTAGCTCCTCAGTAACCAATATCAAACGCCCTAGCAACCGTTGCCAAGGGAAAGAAAAAGTAAGTTTCGTTTCCAGTATTTTCAACTGTACAGGAAACAAAATCTCCGTTTTACCCATAGCAACCATTGTTAACGTGTCTAGAAACCGTTGCTGCAGTAGAAGGAAAGGACTAAATATTATTTTGGACAATTTTTTTTCAATATAAATCCACTTATTCGTCGGAACTACCGTTTATTTACATCCCTAGCAACCGTTGTTTTGGAAGCTGTAGAAACAGTTTTAAGTCACACTCGATGGCCAGAGGCACTGAATTGCTGTATTTGTCCCATAGCAATCGTTTTTTGCCTCCCTAGCAACCATTACGAAGGTTGGAAATTATCAATTTATGACCCATTTCCATCATTCTCTACGGCAAAGGACACAAAATCTTCCCAATTAGCTTTTCAGTAACCGTTGTTTACCGCCCTAGCAACCGTTGCCAAGGGAAAGGAAAAATGCTTTCTCTTTGAGAAAGCCAAAATTCACGTAAGTTTCGTTCCCAGTATTTTCAACTGCACAGGATACAAAATCTCCGTTTTACCCATAGCAAACATTGTTTACGTGTCTAGCAACCGTTGCAATCTTACTCAAAATCTGCTGCCGAAAATCTGAAATGGAACACGCGAAATACCCAAACCAAAACATATGATCTAGCACATGTCACTATTAACCTAAAGTTAAACCCACTATTAATCTAAATAAACAAACGATTGACATGACGGGGGGGTTGGCGAGCGAAGCGAGCAGGGGGGGTACCCCCCTAGTTTCTATAAATTCGCCCGTCCCACGATTCTCTTCTGAACTTTCTTACAAATTGGCGACCGTGACAGGACGTGGGATTCTGAAAAACAAGTGCTGTGCACCGGGAGTATATTGCAACGGACACACACTTTCCCACTACTCACACATACACTCACACACTCTCACTCGCTCCCGCTACGAGACATTGAGCACCGGCAAGCCGTACGGCCAAAGCGTGGAGCGCGGGATGCGCGCAACACCGCTGCGCAGCCCTCGCACGAAAGCGAGAGGAGAGCAGCGAACCACCCGCGACACAGGAGAGCATTCTCGTCTCACTCGCCACACAGGAAAGCAGCCTCAACCAGAGCTCGCACAGAAGCAGCGAGCAGACCACGTGGTGAATCAAACTCCACACGATTGCGTACAAGGTAGTACACTAGAGCGGGAATAGCCAACAGGCGAAACCGAGCGAGTGGGCAGGATTAGAATTCTATTGAATTCTAATTCACCTGCGAATAAAATTACTATTCGGTTCGCGTACGCGTCGGGAGTGTCGGTTCGCGTGTGTAATTTTAAGTTATCGCGATCGTCTTAGCGTCTTTTGGGCAGAGTGCGGGACTGCCGTCGAGGAAGGACCTAAGATCCAATGTGTTGGTTCTGGAAGGAAATTCCCGACTTAGAAAGGTTGAATTGAATTCACGCGATTAGTACACGTGATAATAACGTTGGAAATTGCGTAAATTGACTAAGTAACTTGCGTGATAAGTACTCGCTTAATTCCGTAGGAAAAGCCGTGAAGTAAAATAACCAATACATTCCATTCTTTTCAAAGAAAACCTGCGCGACTAGTACACGTAATAACCACGTCGGAAAATAGTGCAATCAAATGAAATAATCTCTTACGCGATCAGTACACGGCTAAACTCCGTCGGAAAATTCGCATAACTCAATACAATTCCATTCGTTAATAATCAAACCAAATCAATAACTAACTCAAGTCATCTCTTTCCATTTTTTTTAAACATATTTTCGCGTGAAATTCGGTTCTGATTAATTTCACAGGAAACCGGATCCAATTCGTCAATTCCAACACGGCCTGACGGGGTGAAAAACTGTCGGAGAGAACGTGGAGCTTTGTGGTTGTCGTCCACCACCTCCGCGACTTGAAGGACGACTTTTCCAAACCTACGCGGAAGCCAGTACGCGAGGTTCCCACATACGCATCGCCAAGGGCGAATTTCACAATTTCAGTTTCTTTCAATAAAAAAAAAACTGTCAAACGAAACTTTCTAGTGCGTTGTCTTTTCTCTTTCCTCATACCTGCATGTGTCTCGATAAGTTTCTATACATAATAATTATTTATGCAACGCACCCACTTCCCCTCGACACATTACCCGTTTTATTATAGACAATCAATTCAAGTCAATTTATAAAGAAAAAAGGCGTTGCAATATAGTGAAAACAGAGTGAAGTGAGACGCGCAGCTGCTACAGTAGGATGACTCGCTCTGCCGGGACCCGCAGTTAGCTGTTCGATCGGAGTATCATCCTCTGGAGCAAGACCATCACAAGGGAAGAAGCTTCTAAGAAGCAGCCCGTGGGAAGCTTTTGAGAGGGTCATATCTCTACTCGCTTGAAGAGTGCAGAAAGGCAGCGCCAGTACGCAACCTGCATTGTGAAAAATATAAGGTGAGTGTAATCTAATCGATATTACATTACCCATGTGTATTTTACATGAGTAGTTCAGACACTGATTCTGAATTTTCAGATCTAGTTTCAATAAAAAGCACGAGTTTTTTCGGAGAATCTGGAAACTTTCATCGTCCGTTGATTGAAATTAACGAGACCGCGAAAACTTTCACTCACACGCTCAAACAGTGCATTTCAAATATGTCTCTACAAGAGGTGAAAAATCAATTATCGGCGTCTATTGAGAACGACGAAAATTTGAAGAAAGAATTGGACGAAATAAAAGATTATTTGAAATAACTGAAAATTATACCGACACCATCGGCCCCCACTGAAGATAAAATTGCTGAGGAGACTGCAAAAAATTCATTTAATCGAGTTCGCGAAATTCCAGAACTTCTTCGCAAAATTCGAGAGTTTGACGGAACTACGGACGTAGAAGCATTTTTAGCGCAATGTCGTCGCGTCAATGAATAAATGACGAACGACTCGGAGAAAATTGTATTTATGAATAGAGCTATTGCAAATAAATTGAAAGTAGAGGCCATTGCAGTGGCCGACAGATTAATCGAAATCGCCCCAGAAGATTTTTCAAAAAAATCATAAAGAATTAATATCTCAAACGGTAGACATAATTTACGATGAAAAAGATACTTTGAGTAAATATATTTGTTTATTTCCGAAGAATGAAAATATCGAGGCGATTAGCCTACAAGACTTGATCGAGTCGAGATCGGATCTTTTATCAAAGTATTTGATTAAGACAAGGATCCAAGAAGAAGAAGATTTTCAGATTAGAGGGTTTTTATATAAGAATGAATGAGACATACAGGATTTATTTTCAAAACTAGAAGAAGTACCTGATGACTCTGTGATATAGATCACGCATGTTATCGAAGAAGAAAATTTCAATAGATTCTATGGATGGATCAGCTTCTATGCCAGGGTCAGCAATAAGTCATTATATATACGACCATTGAAACCAGAATTATTGAGAAAGAGAAATGCCTAGCTATTGGAGTTAGCCGAAGTTTATGATGAAAATCATTGGTCCGCGGAAAAAATTTTGGAAGAAATCTGTAAGGAATTAACTTGAAGGAATATTACAAAAGATGTCGAAGAATACGTAAGTAAGTTTCCTATTTGCGCACAAGTAAAAAGCGCAGCAAGAAAATTTGTGGCACCAGGTTTCTACATTGAACCAGAATCAACACCCTTCAAAAAATCAATATTGATTTTTGTAATTTAGAAAACAAAGACTATTTGGTAGTTATAGATGAGTTCATTAGATTTGTTTGAGCATAAGAAATTATAAAGAAATCCAAAACTCACTTGGTTTCAGAAAAGTTCTTACTAAAACCTGCTAGACCTCGGTTCATTGTATCAGAAAATGAAAAGATTTTCTTCTCAAAAGAAGTTCAGGATTTATACGAAGGATATTGAATAAAATTTATAATAATCGCAGTTCGTCATTCTCAATCTAATGGAATCTGTGGAAGAGTTATTAAAACTCTTAAAACTATTGCTAAAGTTGAAGAGGGAGATACGTACATCAAACTACTGAAGGTGGCGAAAAGTTATGATAAGAGTACTTATAACACTACAAATTTTGCCCCGCATAGTCTACTTTATGGAGACATGAGCACATGCGAACAAAATTGATCGCGAAGAAAACCATATGCAGATAATGAAAGAAAAGAGAAGAATTGCTAAAGAGAATATACTTAGAGTGAAGGATCAGAATCAGAATATCGTGTCCAGCAGGCAAACTTCGTGCCAGTCATATGCTGTGAGAGATATAATCGTTGCTAAAACTGTAGTGAATAATTTGAACATTTGGACAGAACCAGTGCCAATTCGAAAAGTCAATAATCAAACTAATACAGTTGAGATAGTTATTCGGGATCGACCTCAGCTGAGACACTACAATGGAATGGAATATTTTCATGGGGCATTTTATGGTTTCAGGTCAGGCCTAAAATGAGCCAAGCAGTGGTAGGATCTTGGATTTAGACTTGACACCAACAGAACGTGGGTCCCTTTACTCTATCCCACGTGTTCCGAAGTGCAGTCTTGGTCGGCACAGAGTGTTCATGACAAACCACAGATGAGCCTTCATAGCCTGGCTCACAGACAAAAGAGTTTTTCTTCCTTCGATTCCCCTATTCATCCTGCTCCGAGATTTTCCACTATTCCTTGCTGTTTTGCTAAGTGAATTAATATTTTTGTTTCTGTTGAGATACTCTAATATCATTAGCTCTCATGAGATTGTGCGCATGCGCGAGCGCAGCGCGGCACTGGCGGCAGACCGCCGTGTTGACCGGTCGACTTCGCAGCACTTTTGAGTATTGTTAACGGTAGCTTCTTTATACGGTGGTTTCGTACGGCGGATTCACATATATTAACGGTAGCCATCTGACACGGCGGTTAACATTAACCGTGGTAGATTAATTGAATAAAGACTTGGTTAACCCTATACTTTTATTCACTCTATTTTATACCCCTCCTGGTTAAAAACCATTCAGTTTCTCAGTACTGGTTTTCGAATATCCGAATATTTATCTAAATTTCCAGTCAAGTTCGAAGTTGTTGTGTTTATTCGTTGCAGAATTATATTTTTTTATCAATTGCAATTTACAAGAGTAATTCTCAACATTTTTGAAAAATTCTTTCAGGGTCTTACAACTGAATTTTCAAGGTATAGCATGCTGTTTTGAATTTCTCAAAATCGACCCATTTTTTTGCACTTTCACATCACTTTATTCCGGATAAGAAATCAATTCCAAGGCTTGGAATTATTTAATATCTATTCTTCAGATTTTTAGCTTTTATTTCGATTTCGAATCATCAAAAAATATGGCCTCCTTCAAAAGTTATAAGGCTGACTCTCCGATTTTACCGTATCTGCCTTTAGTGCGCCCGTGATTTTCTTCCGATTGTTTTGATCAGTTCCCATATGCGTCGACTCCTTCATTGATTTTTCTCTACATAAAATTTCCGGGATGGTTAACTTTATACCATAATGTAGATTTTTATTATTTCACACTCAACATATTCTTCTTTATCCATTTTACTCTTCTTGAGCATTTCCAACCAAAATACTATCCCTCCCACTCTAATGTGTCTCGGATTAATATTTCGATCATGATACTCTTTTGATTGAAGTTTTGACTGTGCTTAATTCATTGCTGCCATAGTCCGAGTTTCCACGACGTTATATAGGCTATATCCGCGAGGACGTTATAGGCTACATTTATCAACAGTCAGCAAATAGTCCTTTGGTGGAAAACTGGATGGTGTTCGCGCGCGCCGACCGTATACTATTTCGTGCGGCGAATTTCCTAGTGCCTTATGTACGTTAGTATTATAAGAGTGTTGCGTGACTGGAATAATCTTGTCCCATCCCTCGGATTTGTTTATAATTGATTTAATGTATTCTTTTATACCATAATGGATTCTCTCAATTCCGCCATTCGATTGTAGTTGATACGCGGTTGTTGTATATTTCTCTATTCTGAACAGTCTCGCGAGTTCCTCCAAGAAATAATTCACGAAATGTATTCCATTATCCGTGCTGATAACCCCTTATGGTCCGAAATCGCAAATTACCTTCTCCATTAAAAGTTTAGCTACCTCATGGGTGTTTGCGTGACAGAGTGCCATTAAATTGCTGTTTTTCCTAGAATTGCAGTGCAACGTAAGGATATATGAATTCCCTTCTTTCGTCTCTCTCGGTGGTCCGCAAAAGTCCATTGATAGTTTCTCAAAAGGGTAAGATGGGGTATCTGTTATCAGCGTGGGAGCTTTGTTTTTGTTCCGGACTAACTTGGTTGGTTGACTTTCGGGGCAGCTACTCAGAAAACTTAGTTCATCCATGTACGTATTTTTCAAATAGAATTCCACCGCTATTCTCGCATGGGTTTTGCTCATGCCTTTGTAACTCCAATTGGTGACTTGTGAAATCCCTTAATTAACCTATATCTGTCTTCTACTTATGGTGATTGTAGGTTATTCGTGAATAGCGTTATCGGTATCACTCTATGTGAAAAAATTCCATTGCATTGTTCAACGAAGTAACCCCAGTCCGATTGTGTTTAACACCGCAAAATCTCTGATAATCCCCACGGTTTTGATTTTATCTTTCATCAATAATGCCTCGCGAATCTTCAGGCATGATACAATATCCAATCGCATTGTTTTATCGTCAAAATTATTTCTTACTCTGAATCCAAAAACTTTTACTCCACGACATTCAGACTGAGCTACCTCACCTATTGCAAAATGCTGATTGCGCAACTTCTCCGGGTCATGTCTCTCTTCCGTATCCGATTTTTCCCTGTAATGACGCGAGTTGGTTAAAATATCCACCAATTCGACATCCGGGCTATCCAATTCATACGGAGCGTGATGGTACCCTCGTAGATGTAGATGTAGATGTAGATACTCTCTCCCTTCGTTAGACTCCACGTACAGATACTTGACTTGACTTGTCCCATAGTGAAAATGTATACATATATTTTTCTTGTACTCGCGAGCAAAAATAAATATACATCCAACGTCCCTGAACTTTGTTGATGATGTTAATATCTTCCGTGCATTTTCGAGATCTATACAATGATGTATCGCCGGACTTTGTTGTTACTGGTCCCTCAGTTCTCGAGTATCGGTTGAAAAGTACTCCGGCGCCCCCCATCTGTTCAGGACTAACTCGTTGAACGCTTGCCAAACCGCGTTCCCGCCGATTTTACGAACCGGCTTTATCTCAATGTATCTCGAAAATAAGTCCATGAAAACGATTAGATACTTGTATTGGCATTTGCTCCTGGGCAATTCCATCGTATCCGCCGCTACTACGTTCCATATTCTGTCGACGCATCGTTTGCCCAACAGGCCTTGAAGCGGCTGCAGTGACGTTTTGAACTGTTGACAAATTTGGCGAGCTTTTACGTACTCGTACACGTCATGGTAGCTACCTGGCCAATAATACTTGCAAGCGATTCTATCGTACGTTTTCTCAATGCCGAGATGGCCCGACGGCGGTTCATCATGCGCATCTCGCATCACGCATTCTCTCCACTCCTCTGGCACTACCAACTTCCAGTTTTCGTCTCTGTTCGTTACCGGATCTGATAAATTATCCCTACGGTACACGTACAAAACATCGATCACAACTTTCCAGTTCCCGAATTTCCGTGGGAAGGTTTTCACCTTCTCCCGTCGTTCATTATACCACCCGTCGTTCACTACGCTTAGCGAAGCCACTCCTGTTTCGTCTTCAAAAGCACGCGACAGGGCATCGGGCACTTTATTAAGTTCGCCCTTCCTGTGGGTTATTGTAAAATCCCACTGTTGTAATTCAATTGCCCATCTAACCAACCGACTCGTCGGATTTTTCAAATTCCTTAACCACTGGAGCGCTGAGTGATCCGTTATGACGTAAAATTCCGTTTCTTCGATATATGGTCTCAGCTTTTGAATGGCCCATATGATTGCCAGACATTCTTTCTCCGTGGTTATGTAGTTTCGTTCCGCGGGCATGAGCACATGGCTGATGAACACGATCGGATGTTCTCCATCCTCATGCTCTTGTGATAACACCGCGCCCAACGCGTAATTACTCGCGTCGCATTGAATTGTGAAGGGCTTTGAAATCTCCGGTCTGGCTAAAACCGGTGCTTCTATGAGGGCTTTCTTCAAGCTCGTAAACGACTCGTTCTGTTCCTCTCCTCAATCGAAACTCGCCTCCGCTTTCAATAGTTTGAGCAAGGGTACTTTCAACTTCCCGTCGTTCTGCCCGGGTACTTGAGAACCGGCGCGACTTTCGCTGGATCTGGCCGCAGGCCGTCCGCGTCAAGCAAATATCCTAAATATTTGACTTGCTTACAGCAGAACTCGCATTTCCCTCGGTTCACCGTCAGATTCGCCTCCCGCAACTTTTTCAGCACCCTCTGAAGCCAGTGCTGGAACCATATGGTGGTAAATTTTATGAAAGCAGAGATGTTAAGTTCAACGTAAAACTTGTGTATAGAGATATATACAAGAAAGACAGTGTAAGAGATTGGCCTGATGAACAAATTGATATCGACAGAGAAAATTGATTTGTTGAATTTAAAGAAAATGAATCTGCTAAAGAACTGGTAGACATGGTTGATGAGAACTCGAAAACGACGAGAGTATTAAAACCTAAGCGAGGCAGACCTAAGAAAATTGATGGAAAAAGAACAAAACTGGACGTTAGGGAAAAACAGTGTGCAGAGAGTCCTGATGAAAAAGTAGATGAGATATCAAAAGTTATGATGGCTTTTACTTTCAAAACAGATATGGTGGAAATGGTTGAAAACTATAAAGACAGAGTCTATTATTCGTTGCTTGCTCATATAAATCAAGATCCGACATCTTCTGCAGAAGCTATGCAGTCAAAAAATCATGTACAGTGGCAAAACGCTATTGATGATGAGCTAAAGTCGATGGAGGAATATCAAGTCTGGAGGTTGATAAATCGGCCATTCTTGAAAGAGAGCAGCAAGAAACCAAATATAATTGATTCATGGTGGGTACTAAAGAGAAAAATAGATGCTGATTACGGGAACATTAAGTTCAAAACAAGACTTGTAATCCGAGGATTCAAAGATAAAACAAATTACGATTTGAGGGAGACTTATGCTCCAGTCTCTCGACTCCCACTTGTTAGAGCATTGTTTGCCATCATTAACAAGTTTGATTTGGAAGTAGTTCAATTGGATGTTAAAACAGCATTCTTGAATGGAACCCTGGAATCAGAAGTGTTTATATGGAGATTCAAGAAGGAACATTCGAAACAAGAAAGGTTGAATATGATTTGTCTAGTGGAAAAAGCATTGTATGGTTTGAAAGTGAGTCCTGAAGAGTGGGAATAAAAGATTTACGGAGGTTGCTTTATCCATAGGACTGAAAAATGAACAGAACGAACCATGTATATTCATATGAAGGGAAGAAGGAAAGTTTTTGATTCTGTTGTTACATTTTGACGATATAATAATGACAACAATGGCAAAAATAAGCTACTTGAATCAAAAGCTAAATGCCAAAGTCAATTCAAAATGACGGATATGGGAGAACCGAGAGAGTTCCTTGGTATTAAGATTAACAGAGACAAACGGAGAAAAATAATCAAGCTTAGTCAGGAGCCATATATTGATAAGATTTTGGGAAAATTCTGCTTGGAGTAACTTTTACAAAGAAAAACTCCTGTGGAAACATCTCAAGCAGCAAACAAGAGACGCAGAAATCGTGAAGATTCTTACGATCAAGATGTTTTGGTGGAATCCTTGAACTTGAAAAATGCTACTTATCGAGAAGCTGTGGGGAGCTCATTATATTTAGCAAATGCTACAAGGCCAGACATTCCATATGCTGTAAATGTACTGAGCAGACATCAAATCAATCCTCCGGTGGAAGACCGTGGTAATATGGTGGCCAGAGTATTAGGATATTTGAAACAAATAAAAGATCTGGGTTTGGTTTACAAAGGAGAAATGGATGAAATTGAAGTGTTGACTGATGCTAGCTTTGGTGACTGCAAAGATTCACAAACCACTTGTGGCTATGTAATAAAGTTGTATAATGACGCTGTAGCATGGAAGACCCACAAACAATCGTATGTTGCCTTGTCAACATGCGAAGCTGAATTTGTTGCAATGAGCGAAGCTCGTCAAGACACGACAGGACTGTCAAATTCACTTAAAATAATGCTCGATAAAAGTTTCTTTCCCATCAGACTTTGGTGTGACAACAAAGCAGCAATATCTTGTACAAAAATTGATGGTGGGAATAAACTTAGACACATGGTGGAGATAAGATCCAGTTATGTAAAAGAATGTGTGAAGAAAGATTGTATTGAGGTATCTTGGATAGGTTCTAAGGAACAATTAGCTGATATCTTCATAAAACCTTACCTCTGGTCTCACATGAAGATCTTAGAAATAAAATAATGAATATTGATTCATGAATTAATAATGTTCTTTTCTGTCTTATGCATTGACCAGTGATGCTGAATGAAAGGATAATGTCTGAATGACTCGGCTTGGCAATCAACACTCTCTCTACAGATACAAACTCAAGACTGAACAATTGATTGATATTTACTTAGTTTGTGAAATCTCAATGTGATTTTTAACTGCGATATCAGTTGTAAAAATTAGAATTGTAAAGATTGCTGTATATATAATTGGTAGAATGGTAGTTTGGAAGATTTATATTGAATAATGATAGCTGTAAATTGTTTGGGAGGGAGTGTTAAGATATTCAAACTATTATACAGTTCTCATGAGCTACACCGAAGTGACCGTCGCAGCGCTGCTGCGTCGGCGAGTCTGAGAGCTCACTTCTTTCCGAGCAGCCGGCCGAATCGGAAGTACAAGTGACGGATCTATATACATTGGTGGTTAGATTATTTTGGTGGACTCTTTGAGGAGTCATTATTAATAAAGGGTTTGGACCATACTGCTGCTCAGCCTTTTTTATTTCTGCGACCATACCAATTTCTCTTCATTAGTGGAGTTAATAATTCGTGTGAATGGTATATATTTTTAATTCTCAATAAATCAAGCATACAAAATGGCCGACATGGTTTTAGAATGGTCATTAATGAACAACGGAGAAGAAAGCAATGCGAATAATACGGAAAATGCGGCTAAGAAAGGGGAGAGTATTCGGATTTATCTAAAGTTACGGTAGGGTCTGGCAATGATACCGGCCATCAAGAAATTTATACTCGAGAATAGATCGATGCTCACCAAAGTGAAGTTGCCAACAACAGAGCGGCCGAAAGGTAGGATGAACGTGTCGGACGATTCGACTACATCGTCCAACAGTGGAAGCGATTCAGACGCAAGAACAAGCACGTGCATCGGTCACAAGACGCGGAGAAGAATTCCAATTCATGAGAGAGCAAAGCGAGTACGGAAAGTATTGACGTCGAGTAGAATAAATCTGAAATATGCATTGTTACCATCGGATTCGGACGTGGTCGATCAATGGGATGACGAAGTGATTTTGCCGGAAATGAGAGAAACAGCTCACTGCAGATGAGCCACGTTTGCATGCAGTCACTATACGCTTGGAAACTGCGATTTGCAAATAACGGAACAATGGACGCACTGGAATTCATAGAACAATTGGATGACTACAGATCGAGTGTAGATATTCCGGTTACTGCGTTGCTGGTGGCGATGCCCAGCATACTTCACAAAGGCGCGGTGGAATGGTTTAGAACGATCAAGTTGGAGATAAAGTCGTGGCAAAAATTTGGGAAAGAGTTTAGTGACCGATTCGTAATCGAGATAGACGATGAGGGAGTATGAGATGATTTGCGAGCCCGGAAACAGCAAAGAGGAGGAAATTTCAACATTTTTGTTGAGATGAAAAATAATAGTTGACTCGAGAGAACGATGGAGGTGGCCCGCGGTGCGCCAGAATCTTGCCGGAAACTTTGTCGCAGGATGCCCTGGTTGGCACAGAGACGTGCGACTGGGCGCAAAAAGAAAAACAAACAATTTGAGGAACGGAGTGCTCCGGCCGAGTCAACTCCTAGCGTGCGAACGCGAACCTGGTGTGAACGGGCACCAGGTCACATTTGTGATTCCTACAGAAATATAACTTCCGTCAAGTGGCGTCAATTTCGTTCGTCATTAGTTCTCTGGAAAATTTGTGAGAATCGAATATAAAATCAGATTGAAATTTCTCATTCAATTTATTTGTCTAACCCAATGGCCCAATCTAATTCAAATGTTGATAGATATGCTGTGAAAAACCTATTGAATCGAAAATTATTTACGGAATATCTTCTTGAAATTGGGACGTTATACTGAATGTCTATAATATAGCGGTTATTAAAGCACCCACAAAGCATTTGCGTAAGTTTCATCGTGATTGATAACCGTAATTTAACAACGTCTCCTGGAGTGGAAACTGTAATCTGAATACGTATTTCACTAGTTGGAGATTTGTATCTCTCTATTCTATGTATTTTACAGCTTATAAGCATCCCATGCAAGAATGTTCTTGTGCCATGAAGCTCCGAGCTGAATGCTGAATGCGTGGTAGAACCAAGGACAAGAAATTTCAAGTGAGTAATGATATCTCAGATTCCACCACATGCAAACTACTCGCGATGATCTCAAATAAGAATTGTCTAGATGCACCAAATTTTCTGAAACTCAACTGAAAAAAACTGATTTGAGATCATTTCAAGTAGCTTACGCATGGTAGAAATTGAAATATCGATATTCGCTTGTACTTCATCCAATCCAGAAAGCTATCATACAATCACGAAAATGAAAAATATGAGTATATTCCAGCTTCCAGAATCAGATGAATCTCAAGCAAGTACTAATATTTATATATTACATCCTAATCTAGAATAACTAAGATGATTCCAATCGAACTCTCCCCACATGATCAATCGCAACTAATTGCAGACTTTTGTAATGATCATTGTAAAACTGTGGAACCCTGTAAAAATGAAAGTGATTCTATTGGGAGAAGAACCAACAACGAGCTGTTTATAGTTTTTCAAGGCCCATCACTTGCTTATCACTTCCTCTTCTCAACAATTTCAACAAATTACTATCCATGCTGTGTTCAGCCACAAGGCATTAATAGCTAACTTTCTGAGGAATGCTGGAGGGAACCTTCATCTCAGGATAATTGAAGCTCTTCTTATTCCAGAAGACTCCCATGTAATGTAAACTCTCAAAACGGCTCTCACTGTCTCCTTAATCCTTTCATACACAAATATGCGTTTACCAGAAGATGCCCTATTGAGTGAAGATGAAAACTCGAGTTTGGAGTATTTGAATGTTGGATAAGACTAGAGTAATGGGGAAAAACGTGCAGCGTGAAATCAATAAAAACTTAAATATGTATAAATTGTCGATCTTTGAGGGTCAATCCAGAGTGAAGTGGAAAGAGGAAAATTCACAAAATCCAACACATATTCATTTTATGCGACGTTTCGCCAGTTAGGTTCACTGGCCTCATCAGGCTAAAAATTTATTACATAAAAAAACACGTGATAAATAATACAATTTGAGTACAAAACATCGACGAAGTAACAATAAAATATTCTTTTTCACAAGTTTTGAATGAAAATATAATATTACGTTCGGCAGTGGAAGCGGCTGCTTCCACTGCCATTGTCAAACTATTGTGTATAAAGCTAACGTCAGTGGTCTTATATACCATCAGATACTTTGGTGTGTTTGTTTTGAAAAATCTTGCTAAGCTTCCTATACGTGTGACTGAGTTGTTGTGTGTCTTCCTTCCTATTAAGTGTGTGTTGGTACCTATTGATGTGGAGCATTTCCGAAATAAGTCGTTTCTTATAATTCGCTTCGCGGTCTAAAATTTCAACGTTATTCCAATCAAATGTGTGCGTACTATTTTCTATTGAATGCAAAGGGACCGGAAGTGGTTTATCAGTAATTTTTTGATGTTCTGTGATTCTATCTTTTAATTTTCTCTTCGTCTCGCCAATATAACATGCCGAACAGTCGTTGCAATCAAATTTATAAACTACCTCAGTTTGATCTAAAATATCTGTTTTATCTTTGCCTAATTTTATTATGCTTGTAAGATTATGATTGACTAAAGGAACTGTTCTAATGTTTAATTTTTTAAGGGAGCCGGATACTTTATTGTAAAATGTATCTTGAAAAGGTATTGCCAAAGTGCAAGGGGGAATTTTTTTATCTGAATTATTTTTCTTTCCAGAGAATCTAATTGAACGAAGTCGGTCATTTACACATGATTTTATGAATTTCTATGGGTAATCGTTCTCCAATAATATTCTTTTAACTTTATTAACCCATTAACGCCGAAGCGTACCGTTTTCTTAGTGCATTTTCAACGCCATTATTTTCTATGTTATCGGAGCTGAAGTCATTTTATCCGTACATATTCCAATGTAGAATTCTATGTTCTTCCAGAATCCGTGCACAAAATTTTGATTGAACATCAAGAAAAAAAAGTATGGCCGATTTAAACAGAAAAAATGAAAAAATTTGCGGAAAGAAAAGTTTTCTCGATTTTTTTTTCGCAATGTTACCGGTATAGATCCATGCTCTAATTGCGATCAGAAGTGATCACGATAGTTGAAGTTTAATGGAGAATTTTTCGTAATCATTAAACCACTTCTCTTTACAATATGGCGGCAATAACGTAAATTTTTTACACCAACCTAAGCAAATTTTTTTCTCGGAAACTATCGAATTGAGAATAAAATATCTAGGAACAAAAACATCTTAGAATTGGCTTTAGAGTACACTCAAATTTTTTCATATTCTTTAGAGATGATTTTTGGTTTTTCAAAATGCAAAGAGAAGAATATGTTAACTTGAATAATTTTTTTTCCGGAAACCATTGAGTTGGTTGAAAATTTTTATAGAATAAGAATATCTCATAATCAATCAAAGAATACCCTGAAAATTTTTCAGAAAAAAAACGAATTTTTGGATAATTGTCATTTTTTTAAGATTTTGAAAAACCAAAAATCATCTCTAAAGGTTATGAAAAAATTTGAGCGAACTCTTCGGCCAATTCTAAGATGTTTTTGTAATTAGATATTTTGTGCTCACCTCGATAGTTTCCGATAAAAAAAATTGACTTAGGTTGGTGTGAAATATTTACGTTCTTGTCACCATATTGTAAAGAGAAGTAGTTTAATGATTACGAAAAAATTCTCCAATAAACTTCAACTATCGTGATCACCTCTGATCGCAATTAAAGCATGGATCTATACCGGTAACATTGCGAAAAAAGATCGAGAAAATGTTTCTTTCCGCAAATTTTTTCATTTTTTCTGTTTAAATCGGCCATATTTTTTTTCATGATGTTCAATCGAAATTTTGTGCACGGATTCTGGAAGAGCATAGAATTCTACGTTGGAATATGTACAAATAAAATGACTTCAGCTCCGATAACATAGAAAATAATCGCGTTGAAAATGCACTAAGAAAACGGTACGCTTCGGCGTTAATGGGTTAATAAAGTTAAAAGAATATTATTGGAGAACGATTACCCATAGAAATTCATAAAATCATGTGTAAATGACCGACTTCGTTCAATTAGATTCTCTGGAAAGAAAAATAATTCAGATAAAAAAATTCCCCCTTGCACTTTGGCAATACCTTTTCAAGATACATTTTACAATAAAGTATCCGGCTCCCTTAAAAAATTGAACATTAGAACAGTTCCTTTAGTCAATCATAATCTTACAAGCATAATAAAATTAGGCAAAGATAAAACAGATATTTTAGATCAAACTGAGGTAGTTTATAAATTTGATTGCAACGACTGTTCGGCATGTTATATTGGCGAGACGAAGAGAAAATTAAAAGATAGAATCACAGAACATCAAAAAATTACTGATAAACCACTTCCGGTCCCTTTGCATTCAATAGAAAATAGTACGCACACATTTGATTGGAATAACGTTGAAATTTTAGACCGCGAAGCGAATTATAAGAAACGACTTATTTCGGAAATGCTCCACATCAATATGTACCAACACACACTCAATAGGAAGGAAGACACACAACAATTCAGTCACACGTATAGGAAGCTTAGCAAGATTTTTCAAAACAAACACACCAAAGTATCTGATGGTATATAAGACCACTGACGTTAACTGTATACACAATAGTTTGACAATGGCAGTGGAAGCAGCCGCTTCCACTGCCGAACGTAATATTATATTTTCATTCAAAACTAGTGAAAAAGAATATTTTATTGTTACTTCGTCGATGTTTTGTACTCAAATTGTATTATTTATCACGTGTTTTTTTATGTAATAAATTTTTAGCCTGATGAGGCCAGTGAACCTAACTGGCGAAATGTCGCATAAAATAAATATGTGGTGGATTTTGTGAATTTTCCTTTTTCCACTTCACTCTGGATTGACCCTCAACGATCGACAATTTATACACATTCGGAATTATGGAGGGTGCACCCTCCTAGAATTCCTGCTGCACTATTGCAAGATGAGAAAAAAATCTGTGGTACTCGTCAAAACCGATGATATTTGGATGTATCGAAAAATCGGCCAGGAGACGTTGCCACCTCCTATAAATGAACTATAGTACGGTAATTAAAACTATTTATATTGGTCACACGTTTGGATACACGCATACGTGCGTGAATGTTTGTAAGGAAATATAGTTATAGTCTACTATGAGTTCAGTTCATTTGTAGGAGGTGGCGACGCCTACCGACCAATTTTTCGATACATCCTAATAGTTATCGAGTGGAATGAGTACTCCTAAAGGATATTATATTCTGCAGAGTCGTTGCAATGAATTTCCCTCAAGAACCATACATGCGCGATCCTAAAGTTACTGCCCATTGCGTTCGACTGTTGAATAAATGTATCTCTGCCCATGGAATCTGACTGAATCTCCACTCTGGTCATCATAACTAAATGAGCATTGTATATATAGCAATTCATCATAAAAGTTGCAGAATCTGGCAGATATCCTATTTTAGGGACGATAGGTCATAATATGATAGATTCATTAACTTCATTATAGAATCGTGTAGTATTTGGAGAACGTTATTCGTAGCAAGGATTGTTATTGAGCATGGTCTATCAAAATTTCAGAATTTGGTGCCAAGGGGAGCATTTGTTATCGTCAGTAATTTGATTCTGCATTTCCATAGGTTGTAGAAACTCACATTATATTACGATTTTGATCCCAAGTTAGTATTTTCATGATCTCAAACTTTCCATGAGTTAATGGTATAACTTGTTTCCTTATAACGTTCACCCAGACGATGTGTTTATAGAAACCTGCTGATCCGTCACCAACAGGTGCAATAGTGATATAATTGCTCCCATTTGATGAGAAGATTGGAGGCTCTGACGGAGTATCTATCCAACCTTGGTCTCCACTGAGGATTTTCTGAATTTCCTATCATGAAATCATAGTATGATTATAGGAAAGATCAACTATTTCGATGTGATATTCAATATTATCTATATGCAAACATGAATGTAACTATTGGATTTTACCTAAAATGAAGCTGGTATTCCAGGAAATTGGATAATTTGTATCCATCATACATGGGCGGTAGATCATAGACATCATGCTGTCTGTAGCCCGATAAGATTTCATCTAAAGTAGCATTTACCCCAACGTAGGCTTATATTTGATCGAATCTAGTCGCTCTAAGATTATGAACAAGAAGTTTCGGAGTGAAATGGGTTGAAAATTACCCAGAAATGAAGAAGCAGGAATCTTGTTAAGCGCAATAATAATAAATGGGCCTAGTGAAGGGAGCACAGCATGCATGAAGCGCTCCAAAATCCTATAAATATCCGCCGCCAACAACCATTGCCTAACGATAGCCTTGTCGACCATGTTAAGAGAATTCTGAGAGAAGTGAAAGTCGTGATGTCCTTCGCTGTCACCTAGTTCAGAAACAAACCCGGAAATGCTCGAGACGGTTCCATCGAAAGAGGTCGGAACAAAGTGAGCATTGAGTTCGTCAACAGTAAAATGGCCGATGCTGCACTCCAAGTTAAGGCAGATTTCCAGATGTCTGAGTTCTTTCCAGATATCCTTAGATTCTTTCTGGCCGCAGATTCACTCATAGTGATGGTCAAATTTGGCTGTTTCGAGAAGATGATAAGCTTCGTAGTGTCTTATTTTGTAGTATGATAGGTCGATAGACAGTTTTGTACGTTTCTGGTATTCGTATCATCGACTGCGCTCCTCGACGAACTGGGAATGCTCAGCAGTGAATGAAAGATGTTTCTTCTTCTATTTTTTTCTTCACTTACTCTTTTCAAAGGTGCAAAGGTATCCAGAGCTGAGTAGATGTTCTTGTGAAAGCAGTCACGTTCAGTCTTGAGTGAGAGATCAATTCCATTGAAAGTTGAGCGATCGGAACTCCTGCGTTACTCATTCAGAATGGAAGGGTCAATCGACTTATTGTCACAGTAACCAAAGTCATGGAACCGCTACGCTCGGAACTTCTGCATTTCCGAAACGGAAAGAGAAAAGTTGCAAGTGTGTCCTATATGTTACTCCCACCACGCCTGGCAGAAAGCGTTCACGCGCGCGTCGCCCGCCACAGACCTGCTACAGCGACAATCCGGAAGCTGTGCGTCTCTGAGCTCTGAGGACGCGTGCGCTACTGGAGTGGGAAGTGCTGCAGCGTCAAATTTCTTTTAGTTTAGATATCCAGCATAGCTGCAAATGGGTCAGCCCATTATAATGGAAGTGTCAGTTTGTGAGATTCAGGTCACTCATATCGAGTAGCGTCAAGGTCATAGATAATTAAGCGCTCTCGCAAATCTAACGACATGATGAAATTCATGAGGTTTGCCGCTCGAGCAAAGCGAGGGTGGTAGTCACAGGTGCCTAGAAATCGTCTTTTAATCTAGTATCGAACAGTATTTTTCATCACGAGTGTAGAAAACTGAGGTTTAATGATCAACTCTCCGATACAAGTGATGAGAGATGAGTTTATCTCTTATATTGCTTGAAGAAAAATGAAATATATAATAGATACTTGAGTCAATTTATTATTTTATCAGTATTCATTCTGATTGATTCTCATATTGTTCGAGTATTACGTATTCTTATTACAGATTACATACTATAGGAGACGTTGTCAACTTCAACTAATCAATTACGGAAAAGCTTACCAGCATGCTTTTAGGTACCTCATCAATTATTTGAAGAACTAATGACGTGGATTCGTTGAGAAATCCACGTGGAATCTCCCAAAAATCCACGTGGATTATTCCAAAAATCCCACGTGGATTCTTCCAAAAATCAATGTGGATTAATTGAGAAATCCACGTGGATTCTTCCAGATTTCCATGTGGATTTTCGCGAATATTCCAATTCATAAATCCATGTGAATAAGTTGGGAGATCCACGTGGATTTCCTCGAAAATCCATTTGGATTACCCCAAAAATTTGCGATACGAGAATCCACGTGGATTCTCCCAAAAATCGACGTTGATTCTTCCAAAAATCCATGTGGATTACCCCGAGATTCCGTGATACGGAAATCCACGTGGATACTTCCAAAAATTCACGCGTATTCTCCTGAAATTCCATGTGGATTTTCTCGAAAATTACGATACGAGAATCCACTTGGATTATTTGAGAAATCCACGTGGATTCTACCAAAAATCGACGTGGATTCTTCCAAAGATCCATGTGGATTATCCCAAAAATTCGCGGTACGAAAATCCACGTGGATACTTCCGAAAATCCACGCGGATTCTCCTAAAATTCCATGTGGATTTTCCCAAAAATCAATATGGATTATTCCAAAAATCCATGTGGATTTTCCCGGAATTTCCGACACTAAAATCCACGTAAAAAGTTGAGAAATGCACCTGGATTTTCCTACCAATCCACGTGGATTCTTCCTGAAATCCATGTGACAGGCAAACTATATATATTTGAACTTGTTATCGAATTGCTCATCTAGTGATCATACTTTCAAGTGGATTTATTCATATTATCCATTTTCATGAGTAAATAACTTGAAGTTGTAGTTTGAGCCCACCCGGCAATAGCTGCTTGGATCTTAGCTATGCAGTTTATACAATATAAGTGGATTTCATGAGCCCAATATTCATGAATATTACCCATATTTAGTAAACTTCAACATTTTTTCATTGATATTAAAAAAATCATATGATATCTATGCATTGCCTAGTGTGTTATAAGGTGTACGTGTAATGCACAGTTTATAATTTACTTTTTGGAATAATCTTTCTTATCGTGTGAATGCAATTCATGACACATGTACTTTATTGATAGTGTCTTGTGAATTTTAGCACAATAGAAACAATATATTGACCATCAATACATATAACTACTCAAAGTTAGGTGGAGTCAAGTACTAGTAATGCTTGATCTCTATAAATATTATATCGATAACTCAGGATATGTATTAGTATGATAGAATGTGATTCTTCACAGTGGATGATCGTAATAATACCACAGACAAGTGTTTGTAAAATTTGGATGTGTTGGCGGTAAAAGGCTTTTTTTACTATATCAGCTGTATGTGGTATGAGTTAGAACTTTTAGTACCCATGTGGTGTGGGGCTTGACGAGAGAACTCCCAGAGTTCAAAAATAGAGGCTCCAATTGGTAATGTGAAGTACTTAATGTGCTCCAATGACCTTGCAGATAATTTTTCTATAAAATTCAGGCAATTCGCAGACAAAAGTGTCCCATTCATTTTTTGCCTCAGAGGTCATTTTCAGGGTGTAAATTAAGGTTGAAAATGCCTCTGAAAATGCAAAAAAAGCCAAATCAGCAACTTTGCCTATTTATTAAACAGGGTTAAGACACTCGTACGTGATCTCCAGAATTAAATGCAGATCGAAAAAAAAAGAATTGAATCATTACATTGCGGATAAACAATGTTAACAGCTCATTGATCCATAACGTTGACACATATTGTGACGTAAATTTATTGAAAAGTAAAAACTGTTTGCGAATATATCACGAGAGCTAATGCCTCGATCGTCTGATATTCAGTTTTGATTAAACATAGATAAAGATTCCAAGATGTTACTGAGAGGATCTTTGATAAGATACACTTGGGAGTGAGGATATTCCGAACGGAAATGAAAAACCCGAAGTTTTACCTTTCACACAATAACACTTTATTAATACTGTGAAATCTAGCTATGAACAGTCTAGCCCTGAATCTAACTTCTTCTGTATCAATCGAGCTTTCTATCTTTGAATAAAAGACTTGGGAATTACGGCACGAAGCACGAGGAGCAGTTTTCGCGCCGAGAGCTCGACTCAGAGTGAGCCGGCGGCGAGACGAACGGGCTGGCGGTGGAGGGGAGAAGCAGCTATAGGCTGACGCGCCAGTGGCTTGCAGCGTGAGCCGTATATACCCGAGGCTTGGTGCGACCGCACATTTCTGACACTCCCTCCTGTAGCAATGCCGAGCACCTTCTTCTTCATCTAGCCCTTGTTATTCTGCTTGGTCGTACCTGTAACAAATAGACATTCCAAAATATGTGCTCGCTATCAGTTCTAGCTTATAAATCCAACTTCAATTCCAGTTAAATAACCGTTTCATCAATCTGTTATGTATTTCGAACGATAGAGGTTTCATAAATATATCAGCTATATGCTCTTTGGATAATATCCATTCTACTCTAAATTCTTTTCTACTCATTCTCCAAAATAATGTTCTCTAACGTTAATCATATATCTTAGTTTACTACTAGTGCTCATTTGAGTACTGGCGCATGCAGCTTTGTTATCACACCATAAAATCATAGGTAACATGAATATATTCGAAATCTCCGAGATTGTAATGTGTAGTGCGATTAGTTCTTCGCAAGCTACGCTCGTTGCGACATACTCGGCTTGGCATGTAGATAAAGCCACGTAATTCTGTCTGTGAGTTTTCCAAGCAATGGTGTCACCAAAGAGTTGCACAGCGAACCCACTGGTGGTAATGGAATTTTTGCAATCTGCAAAACTCACATCAGAATATGCTCTCAAGCCGTCTTACTTCTCTTTGCTGTAGGCTGACGCGCCAGTGGCTCACAGTGTGAGCCGTATGTGCACGAGGCTTAGCGCGACTGCACATTTCTGACTGTTATAAACAAATTGGCTGATGGCAATAAACAACAGAACTCGACATTAAGTAATGGTCGCTATTCTTAAAGTCAGATAGATTGCAAATCCACATACATAGCGACAATAGTTTATGCATAATTAGTGTTAACAAATTACCAAAATTAGCGGACTGCGTGAAAAATGAACCACAAAAGCGAATGAAAATATCTCGACAGTAAGCAAATAAGAAACTAGCGTTCATGTTCACACTGTGACGTCTTTACGCATTTTTTGAATAACGAGCCGGAAAAACGAGTCAACGCGTTATCATGTAACGGCACGCTAGACTATACTCGTATAAAGGGCCGCACGTCTTTGATCGGGGTCATTCTTTCACGAGCATCGGTAGAGTGCGTATCGGAATACGATCGTCTCTGCGCATTAACATCATGTATTGCGATCAAACGCGAATTCTATACTTGCGCGATAGATTTACCATGATTATACATAGTTTTAGTTGAAATTAATAACTGAGTACCTTTCTTTTAAATTAAAATCTTTGAATTTTTTTAAGGAGTCCGAACCATATAAAATAATAAGCGCTTAACCACATGTTGGCAGTAGCGTTTTACAATCACCCACTTGCAATGCGTCGAACCTCTTGTGGGAAGTAATGCTGCATTTGAGTGCACTACACATGAATTTTAGCTTGCTGGCCTAATCACACTTTGGAAGGGGCCAAGCTAGGTGACACGACTGTTGAGCCAAGCGTTGAGGTTTATTGCCCAATGCCGGTGTTTTCATGACACTCACACGCATTTTACACTTACAGATGAATAATACACATATAAACTATTGATGTGAGTGTCCTGTACGAGACCCTCCAACGTTGAACTGATGAATACGATGGTAACTTTTTTGGAAAAATAATGATTCGAGATGAAACAAAACAAAATATTTGATATACCGCGAGTATATCTGGCGACCGTGAATCGAATACCCAAACGTACTTAAAACCGATAGATACGTTACAATATTTGTCCTGGCAAGTTCAAGTATATTTCAACCTTCGTCAAAAAGCTGTAATTTTTATTGAAAAGGGATCATAATATCCAATCTGAAATGCACACATTAAAATACTATCATCCAAAATAGAATTTCAAAATGCGTCTTAGAGCCTGTGAAGTTATCAGGGTTATCGTAGGAAGCGAATGCATGGCTTGACAATTGTTACATAATATATATCATAGATCCAATTTTATTATCTTATGTCCTGGCATGACTCTCTGCCTATATTATGCTGATGAGCAGATCAATGCTGTCGTATAACTTTGGCCCATCAGGTCCGTCTGGTTTTGATTGTTCATCAGCCATTATTACTTCTGGGTCACGGCATATTGTTCAGAAAAGTATGCTCCAGAATGGAATGATCACACAGGAGACTGGGTTTGACCGAGAATCATATGATTCCATGAGAAGAGTTGCCTAACTTTCAAGCTTTTTTCTATAGACGGTAGAACGCGGACTCTCTTGAGAGAGAGCGCCGCGCTTTGTATCTTATACACGTGCGACTCAACACCTCGCCATCTACAGACACGCCATGGTACTTGGTCGGTTACTCAAAAATGCGTTCATAGTCGTCAATTGAATAAAACTCATTGGAAATCGATCCAAATATTACAGTAATTGCATTAACAAGAAGAATGTTCTCATGGTCATTTAATTTCATGTGAACACGAAATAAAATGCCAAAGAACTGATAAAAACAATTCGTTTGTCAGATCAAAGTTTGGCAAATTCAAAATATAATCATAATATTATAGTCTCATCTAATAGTACATTACGTAACTAGTTGTATGCACACAGTGGCAGTGTGTAACCTTCTATCATCATCTACAACCTACAAGCTCCTCTGCAAGTACGATAGAATAAGTAATTCTTAGTTTGATAAATAAACTAAGGCGAATCCGTCGTAAGATTGCTGCGCTCGTCATAGGATACTTGCCAAATGCGAACTCGGTAGTAGTCATATATACATTGCAGCGACTTTATTTATAAGTTTTTTAACAATAAAGAAAGAGTGCTGTGAAGCAGCACTTGATGCATAAATAATTTTATTGTTTGAAAGAAAATTTACTTTAAGATTGTGGGTGCACTGCACCTTATTCAAACTTGACTTGAATGAAAATTTACTAATTATAATATAATTTGGACGCATGCATGGGAATTGGTGTGACAAAGTAAATGATTTGCGCAACGACGGAATTAATTCAACTATTTGATTTATTGACTCAAAGAAAATGGATGAAGAATTGATTGATTGAAACTTGAACTTAATGATGAGACACGGGCGAACGTGACTATAAGCGTCAATAATTTTCGACACTGACCCTGCGTCTCGGACGTTGTCCTTCACGGCACTCTACGAGAAAGCTGGATAACAAGCCCTTCTCGCGCCCCTCCTGCTCAACTCCTAGCTTTTATGCCAGCAACCGGTGTTGCTGGGATTGACTCTGCGATGATTGTGAAGCTCTGAAACCAAATTTATATGAGGACTTGCACGTAACGAATTTCACGTCATCTAAAAGAAGTTATGAATAAATGGTTAGTTATGCTAAGACTGCCGCGATATCACGCACGATTATGCCAAATACACGTTTCCTAGGTGAGGAAATTTCCAGCGTTCGCGTATTTAAACTCGCGTACTCCGTGTTTATTCGAAAGATCTTAGCAGTCCCGCACTCTGCTATAGAATAAAAATATGGCGGCGCTCCGCTGTTCGCACGCGCTTATGCTAACTTAAATAATTACCTACGCGTGTTCCGATACTCCCGTACGCGTCCGCGTTCGCGATCGCGTCTTTCTCGGTGGCTACTACTCTAGCTCTACCTGAGAGGTAGATTTTCGTAGGCTCATACCGAGGAAATACTAAAGTGGCAATACAATGGCGATAACGTTGAGAGACCTCAACGTTCAAGCAATTGCTTGGGTTCGTTTCGCCTGTTGGCTAATCCACAATCTTTGCCGTAAAGCCACTTACCTGTATTTGCCTTTTTACTCGAGGTCGCCACCACGTGTAGCCCGGTAAACCCATTAACGCCGAAGCGTACCGTTTTTTTAGTGCATTTTCAACGCGATTATTTTCTATGTTATCGGAGCTGATCATTTCATTTGTACATATTTCGACGTAGAATTTTAAGCTCTTTCAAAATCTGGGCTCAAAATTTTGATAGGACATCAAGAAAAAAAATATGGCCGATTTGAACATAAAAAATGCAAAGATTCTTGGAAGAAAGAATTTTCTCGATTTTTTTTTCGCAATGTTACCGCTATAGATCCATGCTCTGATTGTGATCAGAAGTGATCACGATAGTTAAAGTTTATTGGAGAATTTTTTTGTAATCATTGAACCACTTCTCTTTACAATATGGCGGTAAGAACGTAAATATTTTACAACAACCTAAGCTAATTTTTTTCTCGGAAACTATTGAGTTGAGCACAGAATATCTAAGAACAAAAATATATTAGAATTGGCCGGAGAGTACACTCAAATTTTTGCATATCTTTTAGAGATGATTTTTGGTCCACAAGAAAAAAATAGAAAATTGAACCAGAGAGTGGACCACCCTACTGATATGTATTTTTGGCTGCTGAATCCGAATCCGAGTTCCGTTTAGCTCCATCACCCCTGCGTTTAGCCATAACCTCAAAAATATGGCGGACGACATATCGATGAAATCGATATTTTGCAAAACAAAACTTTCTTTCAATTTTTTATTTTTCGCTTTCTCAAAGAGAAAGCTTTGTAATGGGGCAAAAATCGACCCACCGAATCAGACCTCGGGACCTCGATTTTCGTGATCTACGGGTCAAAAAACATGGAAATCCAAAAGTGTCTGTATGTATGTGTGTGTGTGTATGTGTGTGTGTGTGTGTGTGTGTGTGTGTGTGTGTGTGTGTGTGTGTGTGTGTGTGTGTGCGTCCCGTTTTTTTTTCGTCCACGATAACTCTCGAAGGAATGGTCCGATCGTCTTGAAATTTTGCACAGAGGTAGATTAGTAGAGAAATTTTGCGGCAAGATCTAGTTCGAATTAAATTTTCAGCAGAATCCGTTGGTTATTTCCTTAGCAACCGTTTCTAACGTGTTTTCTCACAAATCCTTATGAGTGCTCATTGGGGCAAGCCGGAAAATCAGTTTTAAGTCACACTCGATGGCCAAGGACACTGAATTGTTGTATTTGCTCCATAGCAACGGTTGTTTACCTCCCTAGCAACAGTTACGAAGGTTGGAAATCATTAATTTATGACCCATTTCCATCATTTTCGACGGCAAAGGACACAAAATCTTCCCAATTAGCTCCTTAGCAACCGTTGTTTACCGCCCTAGCAACCGTTGCTAAGGGAAAGAAAAATTCATGTGAGTTTCGTTTCCAGTATTTTCAACGTGCTGTAGAGAAAATTGGGGAAATTTGGTGTCTTTTGCCGTCGAAAATGATTAAAATAGATTTTGAATTGATCATTTCCAACCTCAGCCGTCGAAAATGATCAAAATGAGTCTTCGAGTTTGCTAAATACGGACTTAAGGGCAGGACGGATCGATTTTAACTACCATTAAACCGTATGACAGTCACAAGATGAATTGATCGAAAAATTAAGCAGGTCTACATGTCTCGCATCGTGTATAACCTAGAACCGTTTGCTTTGTTGCATTTGATCAAATAATAAGAGAGCCCGGGCAGACATCAACAGTCGCGACAAAGTTTGGTCAATTGAAAAAGAACGACACTTTACACAGTCACAAAGATACGAATTGAACTGATTAAATGATATTTTTGTAATTTTTGAAAAATAAATGATAGTATCTACGCTAGTGGAATGGTGAAAATATAGGTTTGGGATGCGTTTGTGGGTGATGTTGAAGCCTCTTTGAGAAAGCATACTGCTAAGGCACTTGGCAGCGGTTTTTTTTGTGGAGCTGTGTAATCGATCAAAGAATACCCTGAATTTTTTCCGGGAGAAAAAACGAATTTATGGAAAATTGGCATTTTTTTGAGGTTTTGAAAAACCAAAAATCATCTCTAGAGATTATGAAAAAATTTGAGTGTACTCTTCAACTAATTCTAAGATGTTTTTGTTCCTAGATATTTTGTGCTCAACTCGATAGTTTCCGAGAAAAAAATTAGCTTAGTTTTTTGTAAAATATTTACGTTCTTGCCGCCATATTGTAAAGAGAAGTGGTTTAATAATGACAAAAATATTCTCCAATAAACTTCAACTTTTGTGATCACCTCTGATCACAATTAGAGCATGGATCTATAGCGGTAACATTGCGAAAAAAAAATCGAGAAAATTTTTTCTTCCGCAAATTTTTGCATTTTTTATGTTTTAATTATTTTTTTTTCTTGATGTCCAATCAAAATTTTGAGCCCAGATTCTGGAAGAGCATGGAATTTTACGTTGGAATATGTACATATAAAATGATTCCCGCATCGATAACATAGAAAATAATCGCGTTGAAAATGCACTAAAAAAACGGTACGCTTCGGCGTTAATGGGTTAATCGGTCCGACGGCGTGAGCGCGTTGAGAGGTGAACTGTTAGGTGTGATGGGTGAGACGAGAATGCTTGATTCCGTCCGCACGGCGCAGGTACCCGAGTCCCGGACACGCACACATAGATGTTGTCATGTGTGTGTATATATTTGAGCGAGCAGCGATTTTGAACCGTTGCATATAACCCCCCCCCCCAAAGGTCGTGGAAATTCGAGGATTCGAGTTTCGGGCGATCGTGCGAAAAAATTATGAAATAAAAATGAAATTATTCATACTCGCCGAAGCTGAGGTCTTCTGAGCGACACTCTAACTCAAGAATGTCCAGGTCACTCGGTTGGGACGAGCTGACTCCTTCCTCATTAGCCTCCTCAGGCTCTGCAGGGCCAGAAGGAGCTGCCTCGTTGGTGGTGAGAGTAGCAACGGGGGTTGCATTTCGAATGCTGACGCCCCTCATCGGCTCGTACTGGGTACGCTGCTCCTCTAGAGGGGGTGGTGGCTTAGACGCAAACTTGACGGTGATCCGGGGTATTGTTTTTGGTACCACTTCCTTGGTACTCCCAGATGGACCAATTTCATTTGCCTCCAGGCATTGGGTCACCTTAGAGGTCGATACCTCTCTCTCCGCCTCGAAGCGGGCCTTCGCCACGGGTCCCTTGGTCGATGGTAGGTTAGCGTAGAGGTTTTTTAGCTTCGTCTCCAGCTTCTTTTTCTGTAGCTCCGCCAAGTAGCCCTTCAGTGTGTCCTGTTTCTGGAGCTGCTCCAATTTGACCTGGAGGGTCTTCAACTTCCGCCAAGCCTTGCATCGCTGATGTCTTGGAGCCATCAACCTTGGTAGTATAGTAGGGTCTGAACTATGAACAATGGAAAACTCCACGGATTATTTTGTTAACTGGATTGGATAATTCAAAACTTGACTCAGAAACTTGACGTGTAATCACGTATTCTCCCTCGTGAATAGGTAAGAATTTTGCAACAATGCCGTGCAGCGAGTCGGAAACATTTTCCGCGCGTACCAACACTAGATCGCCTACATGATATCGTACTATCGGTTTTGATTTGTTGTGTCACTCGGCACGTTTTTTCCCTTTTGACCTGATTCGCTGCGCAACGAGTGTAAAGATATGCTCTCGAGATGCTTCTTCACGCACGGGAAAATTGATAATTTCTTCCCAAAATCTGGTCGGTTTTTTGCCTAATTGAATTTTATGCGGGGTCGCTTCGATAGTGTCATGGTGTATCTCATTAAAACACGCTTCCACGAATGGCACGACGTTGGCCCACGACTTGTGATTACTTGTTACGATAGACCGAAATATTCTGCTAATTTCCAGATGAATTCGTTCTACCAGATTTCACTGAGGATGTCGAATAGATACAAAAATAGGTCGGATGTTAGATTCTAATAACTTATTTTCCCACTTGCGTGAGGTGAACTGGGTTCCTTTATCACATACGATTCGTCTCGGAAAACCATGTCGGGGAATATAATCTTCAAAGATTCGTTTGATACACGCATCGGTGTATGCTTTTCTCTTAGGATATAAGGTAACGAACTTGGAAAAGTTATCAATCACGGAAAATATATATCCAACACCCGCACGACTAACCGGTAATGGTCCAAAAAAATCAACGGAGATAGTCTCGTTATCGCTGTTAGCAATGATCGGTGAAGATTCGTAATGATTATTCTGTGTATAAATTTTATCGCGTTGGCATGAATCGCAGGTTCGGATAATCGCCGCGACAGCTCTACGCAACTTAGGAAAGTAAAACTTTCATTGATCATTTGAAAGTATGTGCGTGCTCCGGTGTGACCGTATAATCCGTGCGTTTCCCGTATTAACGGCTCAGCCAGTTGCTTAGTGAGCACGATCCTTCGATACCCTTCTTTACCCTTGATCAAAACACCATCATGGAGACTAAAACCTCGATATAACTTTCTCTTTGAGACCTCCTCTTTTATCTCTTTTAACTGCTTGTTTAAATCTTGTTGTTGTTTAATATTCTTTAATTGACTAATTAAATTTTCTTCCGGTTGGCGTAAGTGATTTATTGCAATGAACATTTGCTCGTCGATTCGAGTGATGCGTTTTTCGTAACGATTATTAAAATGGCTCAGAATCGAACTATCGCCGAAATAGAGGCAATCACAGACGAAAAACAACACGCGGCGGCATTCTCACTATATTACAAAGAACGCGTATTACAACATCGTGACGGAATGACCAATTTGAACCGATCCGTATGCTCCTTTCTGCAATCGAATGCTATCCAAAATGCATTACATAACATCCCTCTTTACAACGGTTCTACTCCTCTTGAGGATTTTGTCCAAGATATTGAGATAAAGCTCGCGAAAGAATTAAGGGGAGACAGTTTTTCACTCTAAATGATTCAATAACACACCTACAAGCCCATTTCGCTCCCTCGAAATCGAAGCACTTGTTACAATATATATATAGTAACGAATGCCTCGCGAGTACTCGTTAACGCGTGATCGCCACGTTAACGTGTCACGCCGGATGCATGGGCGAGCATCGCAAGTCGCGTGATCGACGCCGGCACGCGGCGTCCCTTTAGGCTAGGCGCTGGGGAAGAGAGAGAGAGAGAGAGAGCATGGAGAGGGATAGACCTCCCGGCTGGTGCGGTAGGCGAGCCGCACGACGATGGGAAGGATCCTCACTCTCGCCGACCCTCGTGTTAGTTAGCACGTGCCCGCACTGATCACCTGATCCACGCCACGCAGTTGACGGACATAATTGTGTGTGCGTGTGTGTGACTGTCCCCGTTGCCACCCCAACGACTCTCCCAGCGCTACACCTGCCCAGAGAAAACGCTGTTCGACTGACAATCGAATTGTAAGTCGCACGCTTCGTGCTTCTCCGTGAGCGAACGAGTGAATACTCGGCCACGCGGCCGAGCGTCCCTCTGCGCGTACGCGCGCTTAAAGTCGCTGGTGGGTACCGGCCCTCCAGCGCAAGGTTCCAGTTTTGATACCTCAATAAAGAGGTTTTATTTTAGTATCTTAATTCAGAATCACGCGTTTTTCCTGTATCCGATTTCTATCTTCGCAGCCAAGAGACCTTCCATTTCCCGGCTTACTGAGCTTTTACCGCGTTCGCGTATTCCCGTTAGTTTCGAGTGCGCGATATTTGAGAGCTCATTGGACGTGGTGATTACCATCGAGCCCCTACAATCGGCCCAGCCGCAACGTTGGATCGCGAGCGACGCACGATCCCCCCAGAATTTCTTCCCCCCACTCTTCGCAGTCCCGGGGAGGCAAACACTACGCGATTGGCGACGGCCCGTACCTATGTACGAACGGCTGGGGAACACTCTCGATACCCTTGGAGCGGCGTCCACTTGTGGGATCTGGTCGACCGAACCCCTCATACCCGATAGAATTGTAGATACAGTTTGCATCATATGATTATTTCCTAGTTCATTCGATGGTTTCCCCATCACAAGAGACAAAAAAAACAATTTTGATCCATGAATTTTACGCCCTCGCATAGAAATAATAGTTTCCTACGATATAAAATGGATGTGTTAAATCGACATTTTCGATTGGTAACAGCAAAATTTTCATCATAACACTATTTCATATTTCGTTTTAATAATTATCACAGTACAAGTTACTAGAACATGATTTTTTTTCACGTGACACGCCCACGCATAAATTTTTATAAATGTTCAGCATGATATATGGAAGTCTATTGAATGATTGGTCAGATTCAAATGAGCACTACACTACTATTACCACATTTTCCGCCCACGTACCAATTTTTCCAAAGTTTCAGCCATGAAATATGAAAGCCTTCCGAAGATTTATCGTCCAGTTAGACCCAAATTTGCATCGTACAATCATTTCATAGTTTCTTTTTATGGTTCACGGGCTAAGAAAAAAAAACCCAAGATGCATTTTTTCATTTTCAATGCTCATGCATCGATTCTTTCAAAGTTTCAATCATGGATGTGAAAGCCCTTTCGATGTTCTTCTGATCGAACATACTCGAAATTACATCATACAATAATATCACGTATTCGACTGAAAGCATAACAATCATAAAGTTAACCACCAATTTTCAAGAACAAATTTCACACCCACGCATCGACATATTCCAATTTTTCACGATGAAAAAAGAAAGCGCTCATGCTGCTTTATCGATCTGTCTGATTTGAATTCTCATCGTGACGCCAATTGATCGATTCTTTTAACGAAGAATCTTGTACTTCTTTTTTAAAATGAGTTCCTTCCACATTTCACACTAACGTATCAATTTTTTCAAAGTTTCAACCATGAAACACTGAAGCCCTTCCAAGGATCTATCAATTAGCCAGATCTAAATTCGCATCGTACATTTATTTCATAGTTTTTTCCATGGTTCATCGGCTGAAAAGAAGAAACCCAAGTTGCATTTTTCCATTTCCAACGCCTACGCATCGATTTTTCCAAAAATTTTAATATGGAACATTAAAGCGCAGGCAATTTCCATCCAATCCGTCTTATCCGTTTTCATGCAAATCGACTCATTCATTGATCTTTTTTTTACATGAAAATTACCGGAGAATTAACTTTATATTAAAATGTAGATACATGGGTGATTTGCTAAGAATCGATGAGAGTCGATGAGATACTGCTCATAGCAACCACTTGATATACTTGGCAATCAGTTTTAAGTCACACACTCGATGGTCAAGGACACTAAATTGTTATATTTGCTTCATAGCAACCGTTACGAAGGTAGAAAATGATCAATCTATGACCCATTTTCCATCGATTTCGCCGGCAAAAGACGCAAAATCTCCCCGATCAGCTCTTGAGCAATCGGTTTTTACTGCCCTAGCGATCGTTGCTAAGAGAAAGAAAAATTTACGGGAGTATCGTTATCAGTATTTTCAACTACACAGGATGCAAAATCTCCGCTTCACCCATAGCAACCATTGTTTACGTGTCTAGCAATAGTTGCTGCAGAAGAAGGATAGGGTTAGATATTATTTTGGACAAAATTTTTTAATATGAATTCACTTATTTATCGAAATATTCTGCACTGAGAGAAATTTCGTGCATTTATTGCAAGACTAGTTCCATGCACACTCTGCTAGCCGACCGTCATGCAGAGTTTGCTTGAGCTCTCTACCAAATATCGGAAATGCCCATAGCAACGCCCCTGGCAATGAGCCTGTCGCGCGCTTATCATGACGCGCGCTCCTCTATCGGCCCGGCAAGATTTGTGATACTATATAAGAATATAGTATCACGTGATGCTATAGAGAAAATTGCGAAAATTTTGTGTCTCTTGCCGTCGAAAATGATCAAGATAGATTTTGGTTTGTTCATTTCTAACCTCGATTTTTAAGAAAGATCAAAATAAGTCTTCGAGTTTGCTAAATACGGGCTCAAGTACAAGGCGGATCAATTTTGACCGTCATTAAACCATATGACATTCACAAGATGAATTGATCGAAAAATTATGCAGGTCTGAATGTCTCACATCGTGTAGAACCTAGAACCATTTGCTTTGTTGCATTCGATCAAATAATAAGAGAGCCCACGCAGCATCTTTGCACGATGTCACAGAGCTTGGATAGAGATAGCCGACATCAACAATCGCGACAAAGTTTGGTCAATTGAAAAACAACGACACTTTGACAGACAATCACAAAAACATCAGGTTCGATTGCTTCATTTATTGAGGAAGCGATACGCGGTAAACTGATTGAAAAATTTTTTCGTAATTTTTTAAAAATGAATGATTGTACCTACGCTAGTGGAATGCTGGAAATATAAGTTTGGGACGCATTTATAGGTGATATTGGTGCCTTTTCAAGAAAGCATGCTACAAAAGTATTCGGCAGTGACTTTTTTTGTTGTTGTTGCAGAATTTAAGGTATAAGCTAGCAAGAAAAAAACGACGGGGCGCTCATGCAGTTCGACGAAGAAGTCCTCTTCCCATCCTCTCCCTCCCCGAGCCCAGTCATGGGTAACTGGGCTGATGAGGTGGACTGCAAGCGGCTGACTACACGCCACCACGTCATGGAGGGTTGGTCGGCCAAGAAAGCAGAGGAGGTGGAGCGGCTGTTGCGACAGGGGATGGCAGACCTGGGCCAATGGCTTTGAGTGCGTTGGTGGTGGCGCTGAGCACCGGATATGGTGCAATAGAAAGCGCAGATGGAGAGAAGGGCCGAAGCGAACTTTCAGGGCCCGCCGGAACCCTACATCTCCTCGCCCCGCACGCAACGGAGCACAGCATGGTGAAGGTTACAGCCGGGAGCTCGGGCCCAGTCAAGAACTCGAACTTCGGTGAGGTTCGTAGCCTCCTCGACCAACACCAGCTGCAAGAAGGGCTGGCAAGGGGGAAGCAGAGTAAAGGAACCACTCTGGGGACGCTGCCAAAGGTGGCGTCGGTCACGCCGAGCGCCCCACGATGCTAACAGTATTCCTTTATCGGACCGGATCCCGTGGACAATCGAAAGCGGAGACACCGGAACAATCTGGGCGCCCGCCCAGATTTGTACCCGTATCCCCCCTCGCAGTACCGCCACCCTCGAGTGGGATGAAGAAGACAAAAGGGATGCGGAGGCAAACACTGGGAAGCCCCGTTGCACCTTCGTGTAGGCCGTGCTCGTCCCGGCAAGTGAACCCGCGGGACGAGCTGTCGCGGCATCGGAGTCACCCCGTCGAAAGTGACGAAAAGGGAGGATCGTCACCTGACATCCAGAGCTGGCAGTCCCTCGAGCGGACAGGACGAGCCGAGGCGGTAATCACTCCCCCCGTTTCGGAGAGTGTCCAGACACAGCTGGACGTGGGCCAGCGGAATGTCGGGCGGAGACAACCCAGGGTGAGCGGGTCCAGAAATTGCGCAACTAGGGGTGTCAACGTTATTGGGTGCGGCTTCAGGGGGTCCGGTAATGGATCCACACAGCCGCTCGGTCCCGCACCCCAGCGAGCTCCCGCTGCGGCTTCGGTCGTCCCCTTGTTGGGATGTCGGCCACGGCATCCACTATCTCGCACCCATCCACCGCCGGTTTGCATCCCTACACCGTGGGCATCAAGTCTAGCCAACGTCCCGGTGGCCACAATTGAAGCAGAAGCTCCAGCTGCTGCGATTCGGGCACCCCTTCGAATTACCTCCTAGCACGAGTAATCGGGTTGGATCAGCGCAGGATTCACCATAATTCGCCGGACCCCTCTGAATGCCGTACCCCTCACCCGATACAGTTGACAACCCCGGTTGCGCGATCTCTGGGACCACTCGCCCTTGGCTGTCTCTGCCGACACGGGGAGAGTGTTCACCGCCTCATCCCGCACCAGGTCACATGAGGAACTTCCAAGAAAGACCCGATGAAATATATATCAATGAATGAACATAATAAACGACGAATAAATTCGTGCTTGAATGAACATAATCTTGCTTACAATATACTCCATATTCATTGTTCTGACAGCATTTCCTCATCGATAGTGCTGGGATTTCTCAAACGGAGTAGAATATTTTTTAAAAATATAAGGATAAGATCATCCGAAATCTTGACTCTCTATTGATATAAAGTGTATTAAAACACTGGTATGAGCTAGATTGATCATTATGGATAAACTAAAATACATTACTCTGGAAATGTTAATAGAACCCGTTATTTGAATCAGAATAATGAGTCCAAAACGTTCGAACAAATCTTGAATGACGTATTTCTAAATGATTTCGCATAAATGAAATTTTTCGCAATTCAAATTATCCAGTCATTATTATGATCGAGTTATTGACCAATAGATCGGATGAAATGTCAATATTTACCCACATTCATGATAAAACAAATGGATGACACAAGTAAGCAGTAACAAGTGAGTGATTCCTGATAGTTATGTTTTAGATGTTATCATTTAGGTCTAATTTACCTGACATTTCCAAAGTGGACTCTTGCAGATTGTCACTACAGACAAATTCTGGGCACGATTCATCCATGTGATGCAAACCTCTGTAGTTGAAATCCATGAAGCAGTGGTAAAATAATACTCACTGTGAATAAGCATAGTTGAATCATCAATATACTTTATTGCATATAAATATGAGAATGTGTCATGATAGTGAATTCTAGAATCAACGAGAGATTTCGGAATAACCGGCATTCAGCTTGGCGATATTTTCTGAGATTCAAGTATGAAGAAAAACGGGATCAATTTTTTTAACGATATCATGTCTGGGCTTGAATTTAGTTACCTATGATAGCATGTGGGGTGATCTCTATGTACCAGGACAACCTGGAAACTAGGGTATCGATATTACATCAGCACGTAGGCTCAGCTTTATGAGCATTGTGGTAGGGAACCTTGCACCAACCACCGTCAAGACGGTGCGGGCACCCGCTGAGTTGATTTCGAGAGAGAGATTGATCGGGTGATGTGGTGTATCACTACTAGAAAAAGTTACTGGAACTGGAGCTGGAAGTGGCGACGTCGTCAGAAGGTTCAACAGTGTTGCCTAGTCCACTGCTGGTGAAAGTTAGGGTGCCGACGCACGTCTAAACAGGCGAAAGGAGTCATGTGAAGATCTGGGGAAACTTCAGGAAACAAACACGGTCGAATTTGTGTTGTCCAGGCCACGCGGGTAATTGAACTACCGGTGTTATGGCGCAATAAGTCGCTTCTCACGCCAGTTGCACGCGCTCAGTCACCGCATCTGAGAGTTCGAAAATTCTTCATGATTGGAGAAATTCGAGTGACGAGCAGAATACCGTGTCACTAATTCCCCCTTCCTAAAACTCTGGTTCTCCCCTGGAAAATAAGGTTGGCGTCATAGGCACCTGGGAGTTCGAGATGGCTCGGGATTGACCAAAGCTAGTCCCACGAAGGACGGGGTTAGCGCTGTTACTAGACTAGCCCTACCATATCCTGATGAGCGAATCTCGAGGTTTGTGGTAGGTCGAATCATCTCGGAGACTATACGACAATTATTAGACAAAATAGAGAACATGGTGTGCTGGCCCACTCAGAGAGATACCCACAAAGCATGAAATATTGCGATGGAATATTCAAAAATATTTTACTGAAATCTTCAAATGTATCTCTGGGATATTTCTGTAATATTTCTATGCAAGAAACGGATTTCTTTCTTCAGAAACGGATTTTTCAATCTCGCAATGAAGTATTTCTGTAAACTTTCAGGAATCTGAAAAACTCACTGAAAGATTCCTGCAACTATTTCTTGAAATATTTCATGGAATATTGATACAACATTGCCAAAATATTTCAGTGAAACATTTCATGGAATATTTTTGAAAGATTTCTGGAAGATTTTTTTGTATGATTATTGAAAGGCAATGGCTGTGATGGAATATTTCAGAGATATTTCAGTGAGACATTTCTCGATATATTTCTGAGAGATTCCACTGCAAGATTTAACTGGAAGATTTTGGAATGTCGAACGTTGCAATTATATTTCAGAAATATATCATTAAAACGTTTCTTGGAATATTCCTGAAGAATTTTCAATGAAATATTTCAAACTATATTGCTGAAATATCACAAGGATCTTCCATGAAAGATCCTTTGGTTCTGATACATGGTAGTTGGAATATTTCAAAAATATTTCAGAAATCTTTTATGAATAATTCTTAGGGGCTTGATGAATGGCTATTGGAATATTTCAAAAATATTTTAGAAATCTTTCCATCGAATATTTCAAACTATATTGCAAAAATATCCCGAACATCTTTCATTGGAATATTTTCTTGTAGCCTTCTCGCGGACATATAAATATTTCAGAAACATTTTAGTGAAAGATTTCTGAAATATTCCAGAAATATTTTATGCATCGTCGGCATGACAGTTACACTGAAGAAAAGAAAAGTTATATGATCCTCATCTCTTACATTTCTCAACCCTTGGTACGCTGATGCTAACACAAGCGTATGTGTAAGGAGCAGGGAAAACATAAACAAATATGAGAGAACACGGATCGGAATCCAAGAACGTTATCCAGTTCCGGCAGGTACACAAACTTACCCATACTGTAACTGTTTCGGACAGATGCGCGTCTAGAGATCGAGATTTGGGTGGCGAGAATAATCTCTCAGCCGCAAAGACGGTCACGCGCCCGTGAAACAATGCTTTTCGCACACCTGGCTCATTTCGAGGCACACTAACTGCCCTTCGCAAATTTGTCATAAATGAAGCCCGAGATATCGTCTCGCAATAAAATACATGCGCTCGAACATCTGTCACTCACATGCAACGACGCCGTGAAATAATCGGACGAAAGCTGCTACGACGAGTCAGAAGAGCCGCCGCGTTTACGACAACCGTCCAGATAACGCGCCATTACAACGGATTAAGGTTACCGAGCCCAAACCTAACCGCTAAATCCGAAGCCGTATACCTGAGCGCGCGCCAGGCCAGCCCCGACTCGCATTTTAGACTCGCACAATAGCCCGGCCCTAAACCGACTCGATCGCTCACGCACGTCTCTGAGCTAAACATGAGTATGAAAGTGACCGAAAATCAATTGTAACGCGTGGAATATAATTAGTTATGAGCCATGTATTAGTTGTAAGCCGTGTCCTTTTCTTGCGTGCAAACATTTCATATCTGTACTTTAATTCTAGTTGTAAGTAAATTCCATTTCTAAATATAAGTTACGATCAAAAGTTAACTTAACCACGTTAAAATATCGCGTTAGTTCTTAGTCTCTATTTTATCAAAACAGAGAGAAAGAGGCGAAAGTTTGCGCGAGTTTGCCTAGAAACCGCGTCGCAGGGGCACGTTTATAGTGGAGCCAGGAATCCGTCTCGCGGTCCGAGACCGTGCTTCCGAGTGCCGTGCCGTCTCGACAGCGGGGGGACATTCGGAAGCGGGGGAGAGGTTTTCCCGACCCATCGTGGAAAGCCACGGCGTGACCTGCGGCAGATTTTTTGGCGCGCTTGCTCAGATCGGTCGCTGAGATTTGCCTCTTTGCTTTGCGCTACCTTTCCCCATTTCGTTCGATTATTCGAAATTTATACATATTTTTCTTGAGACTTATTGCGCATCTCGCCCTTTAAATTGTTTAGCGTACGATTTATAAATAAGATTAGTGTCCTAAGTAATTTGTACCTATTCTTGATGCAATTTATATAAATTTTCCTTTTCTAAAAATTGTGAACGAGTGAGCTTATTTATTCATTTTCCACCTCCCATCACCGAATGCCCGTAACAGTAACGGTCAGAACGCATGAGGGTTGTCGGATGAGTTGGTCTGTGATTAGTATATAGGGGTCTCAGAGCTGTGAAAAAATAAATAGAAACAAACAAATTATGAGAGGAGATAATAGAAGGCGGTAAGAGCGTGGACAAATTCAATTTAAATTCCAATTTCATCGCGCAAACCGGCTCGGAATGAGAAAGGGAAGATGAGAGAATCATGGAAATAGATGGTGCGCAAATTCTGCGGAATCGGTGAGTTGGGAGAATCCTTCGTGAGGTTACCCCACCACTTTTCTTTGGATATGAAAAAAGGCCTGCAGAGAGGACTGGGCCACTTGATCCAGAACTTAACCCGAGAATAGTCGCAGTACGACGTCCATCTCCGAGGAAATAAAGAAAGAAAGGTGCTATGGTAATATGACTCCCTAACCATCCAAATCCTTACGAGATTCTCAGCACCAGAGTAACTGATGGTCAGGGCTATGCACTATCAATGAATAAGTTACTCTCTCAATAATTCATCTGGAGTATAAGTCACATAGACATAGTTTCAAATGGATGATTGAAGCTCACTCGCACCCGTTGAATGCATAGATCCAGATTTAATGCACCGAACATTGGAGTAAGTGTTATTCAAGTTGTACCACTAGGGCCGAAAAAGTATAAGCGTTAATTTATCTGTCCAAATTGATAATTGATTATTTGGTTTGAAGTGTAGATTTATGATTTGCCCTGCTAGTATAAATTCAAGCCTACGTTAAGCTTCCAAAGAACGACCCTGAGATGAATGACTGAAATAAACGTTGGAACCCAAGTAAACGACTTAAGGTTGATGAAATCGTATTAACGGAGTGGGTAATGGAAAATTTATGCGATGATTCAACTAGTTGTTTGTTTGGGCGAAGATGATTGATACTGAGGACCTAGCAGTATGACAAGAATTAAATAAAAAAACTCAAAAGACTCAAAATAGCACCAAGCCATAATCTCGTGATTTTTTTACAAATTCCATTACACATGACAACACCATATTTTTTCCAAAATTATAACAACACAGGTTCTCACGATGAGAACTGGAACTGCTCAAACAGATCTATCCAACCGTTCTATCAAAATTTTCATTCCGACACTGATTTTTAGATTTTTATAACGATTTACGTTGTACAACTTGCTGAAAATTAGTTTTTGCTTTCTCAAAGAGAAAGCTTTGTAATGGGGCAAAAATCGACCCACCGAATCGGACCTCGGGACCTCGATTTTTATAATCTACGGGTCGAAAAACATGGAAATCCAAAAGTGTCTGTATGTATGTGTGTGTGTATGTATGTATGTATGTGTGTAAAGTTTTTTTTCATCCACGATAACTCTCGAAGAAATGGTCCGATCTTCTTGAAATTTTGTACACAGATTAGTCGCGGCAAAATCTCGGCCGAGTTCAATTCTCAGCAAAATCCGTTGGTTATTTCCTTAGCAACCGTTTCTAACGTGTTTTCTCACAAATCCTTATGAGTGCTCATTGGGGCAAGCCGGAAAATCAGTTTTAAGTCACACTCGATGGCCAAGGACACTGAATTGTTCTATTTTCTTCATAGCAACCGTTGTTTACTTCCCGAGCAACCGTTATGAAGATTGGAAATTATTAATTTAAGATCTATTTCCATCATTTTCGAATGCAAAGGACACAAAATCTTCCCAATTAGCTCCTTAGCAACCGTTGTTCACCGCCCTAGCAACCGTTGCTAATGGGGAAAAAAATTGATGTAAGTTTCGTTGCCAGTATTTTCAACGTACTATAGAGAGAATTGGGAAAATTTGGTGTCTTTTGCCGTCGAAAATGATCAAAATGAGTCTTCAAGTGTGCTAAATACGGACTTAAGGGCAGTGCGGATCGATTTTGACCGCCATTTAACCGTATGACAGTCACAAGATGGACTGATCGAAAAATTATGCAGGTCCAAATGTCTCGCATCGTGTAGAACCTAGAACAGTTTGCTTCGTTGCATTTGATCAAATAATAAGAGAGCCCGGTCAGACATCAACACTCGCAACATAGTTTGGTCAATTGAAAAAGAACGACACTTTACACAGTCACAAAGATACGAATTGAATTGATTAAATAATTTTTTTGTCATTTTTTAAAAATAGATGATAGTATCTACGCTAGTGGAATGGTGAAAATACAGGTTTGAGACGCGTTTGTAGGTGATGTTAAAGCCTTTTTGAGAAAGCATACTGCTAAGGCACTTGGCAGCGGTTTTTCCGTATTTTGTGCCCACGCATGAATTTCTTCAAAGTTTCAATCATGGATATGAAAGCCCATCCGATGATCTATCGATCGGTCACACTTGAAATCGCACCATATCATAATTTAATGTATTTTTCTCAACGCATTGGAATCACAAATTACAACACCAATTTTCAAGTACGTACTTCACGCCCACGCATCGACATATTAGAGTTTTTTACGGGGAAAAATGAAAATGCTCAAGTAGCTCCATCGATCCGTATTATCAGAATTTTCATCACGACGCTGATTCATGGATTTTTTCAACGCTATATCTTGTACATCTCTCTGAGAATGGGTTCTTCTCGCATTTCACGCCCACGCATCAAATTTTTAATTTTAATCACGAAACATTGTGACGTTGCTTCGGCCTGCAACGGCCACTGGGGGGGAAACGTCCCGATAGAGAACGTGGTTATAAAGGGGTGGGCGCCAGGAAAATAATTGCCAGAATAAGATAAATCCTCAAAAAAACCTTTTTTAGAAAAAGTAAATATGTTGCGTCAAGCATGTGGCAGAACTAGTTTATCTCTTATATTGCTTAGAAAAAATGAAATCCATTGTAGTGGCCCGACCGTTATTTAGAGGGGCGGTTGGGCGAAATACCCCTATATTGGTTGGAATGTTTGTTATTGGAAGGTGTCGCCATCCGTTATCCGTGTGTATGACCGCTCGGTCACTTACATATTCCCTAATCCGTCCGGCGCTTGGTTGTCCTTGGCTGGAGCTTGGCAGCGTGGCAGCCGAGTAGTCCGTGGCGCGCTGGGCCGTATACTCGTGTTGGTTCCGGATGTATGTGTAGTGTGGGGGGGGGTGTTGTTAATAAACACACTTCAAGTGCACTAGCACTAAACTTCATTATGTTGCCTAAATCCTATATTTAACACTTGATCCCGCGTGGTTGGATCGTTCTATATAATTCTGTTCTTCCAAAATAGATGTAAGTATGCTACGCGTTCGCGGGGGAGCTGCGCCGCTCGCGTGCTCCATGTCCGGCCACCCGTGTGGCATCCGTGATTAGCACAGATCAACTCCGTCGTGTCCGCCGCGGCCACTTCTTTTATAAGCGTCGTGACGTCACGTCAAGATGCGCTTGCAGGGCGCGAAGCGCGGGCGCGAAACGGTTGGGAAGCGCAGTTGCACTTCGCGGGAATTACCTCTCCCTCATGGAGTGATAACAAGCGCGCGTGGCTCAGCGTCTTTCCTCCGTTCGCACGCGCGAATACTTATGACTACGAAGCGCGCTTGCATCGTTACAAATGTATGCGCTGCAAGGCGCATCGGTTTACTTATAAATGTCATTCAACTATTTCACATAGCACTTATTAATCCTGGCAAAACGCTATTGATAAGAGATTCCATTCGCCCATGGCACATCGACCTGTCTCCGATAAAAATATATAACATAGATGAATTCTGATCTGGCCAGATCATTGGATTATTTCCTATAGCGAACAATTCTATTTGCATTACATGCAGGGTTACATACATTCGTCTATACATTCATTCGTCGTTCTCGCTCGAGTGCCCGCTGGCTACTCGTCAACTTATACGTGCCGATAAGAAGATCTCCTATGGCCGTTTCTAACTAATTCGAAGCTGCGCAGTTGCCGTGTGCAACTTGCACTTATAAAATAACATTCTCGCACGAGCACCCACCTCGTGTCTCCGCACAGGCTGATAAGAGAATATCTTATAGCCGACATCCATCCGTTTCAATGTTGGGCAGCTGCACAAAAATGCAAGCTGTCCTCATGATTCCCATGCACTACGTGCAACTCGCCATCCGTCGCATGGATGCGTCTCAATCAGCGCATTCTTATACTCACACATGTATGCTTAATCCTAATGTCGCTTCTCGGCGCAACTCGGATAGCATGTGGGAAAATGCGCATCGTGAATGTGCGATGCGACTCGAGTCAATTTAAAATTTCAAAAATGGGCGGAGCAAGGCTGGGCCATAACACCATAATAGACACATGAGTCAATTTATTATTTCATCAGTATTCATTCAGATTAATTCTCATATAGTTGGAGTATTACGTATTCTTATTACAGTTTACATACTATTGGAGACGTTGTCAACTTTAAATAACCAATTACGAAAAAACTTACCAGAATGCTCTTAGGTACCTCATCAATTATTTGAAGACCTAATGACGAACCAAATTGACGCCACTTGGTAGGATCGAATATCTTTGAATGCCTTATTAAACTGACATATAATATTCTTCATTACCTATTTATTCCATTACCTATTTATTTCTAGTTAAACGGTTTCACAACCTCTCCTCAATCGTTTGATTCATTTCAAATATATGTTTGTATCGTAAATGCAATGCAGCTTATCCTATAATTCAGATAGACTTTATATATTCTTCTATTATCAATACTTTCATTGTCTTTCAAAGAGACAAATATTAATAATTCAAACTATTGATCATATGTCTCAGTAAATTATAAATATTTCTATAATATTTCTATGATAATTTTTACATCCAGTGATTTAGTGAAATATTATTATTCTTAAGACGTTAGAAATGCTTACCAAGTGGCGTCAATTTGGTTCGTCATTAGTTCTTCGAATAATTGATGAGGTACCTAAGAGCATTCTGGTGAGTTTTTTCGTAATTGGTTATTTAAAGTTGACAACGTCTCCTATAGTATGTGAACTGTAATAAGAATACGTAATACTCCAACTATATGAGAATTAATCTGAATGAATACTGATGAAATGATCAATTGACTCATGTGTCTATTATGGATTTCATTATTTTCAAGCAATATAAGAGATAAACTAGTTCTGCCACATGCTTGACGCAACATATTTACTTTTTCTAAAAAAGGTTTTTTTGAGGATTTAAATTCTTTTTGCGGAGTATAATATATTATAAAAATAATAATCAATAAAATGTATATGCATTAGCATCAGTAATAAAATTTAATAGATATTTTTCCAAAATGCAAATATTTATATGGATGAGCGATACACAAAAAAAATATATGTAATCAGTAGAAAATAATTAATCTATTATCTGAATTTAAGACAAGACATCAAAATTTATCACATGTTTTTTTATATAACTATTTTACATAGGCAAATGGTGATTTAGGATGACGATGTCGGCGTGTTGACTGAATATTTGAATAAAGATATAACCTGATACCGAGATAATGTCCAGGTGGCTAGGGTCGCTGATGACAGTGTCCTGAGGATGCGCTTCTGGTATTTTTGTTTGAGGAAGCTGACAACTTTGACTACCTGGACATCATAAGGTCCAGAGTCAGCTACTTGGAAAACCGTCATCGGGTACCCTGGCTACCTGGACATCGTTCGGGTCCAGGGTCAGCTGCTTCAAACGAAAATTCCAGGAGCGCACCCTTGGAACACCGTCATCGGGTACCCTGACTACCTGGACATCGTTCGGGTCCAGGGTCAGCTGCTTTAAGCGAAAATTCCAGGAGCGCAAGCTGTAGCCAGTAGTTCTTGCGTCAGAGTTATTGTCAATATTACTATCATCATTACCTCTACCATTACAACTAGATGCGCTAAGACTATTACTATTACTATGACGACTACTATTACTCTTTTTTTCTATTTTATTAAGCAGACAAGCTATTTACAAGGTCATTCAGCTATACAATAAGGTATCAATATACATTTGTACACTCAATTGTTATACTTATTCAACTATTATATACTAAGATAATATTCTTGAAAGTATTTGTCAAGGTATTGACAAGCCCACACGCCTGGGCTGGCAATTATGGTCTCGATCGAGAGAGGTAATTGATATTTACATTTCGTCAGACTCCTGATTAGGGCTTCTCTCTGAGTATCAAATCTTGATCATTGATAAAGTAAATGATTGAGGTCTACCTCGCTTCCTTTGCATGGATAAATTAGACTATTGACAATTTTAATTCTTGCCAAAGAGGACGCCTGGTTGTAATGATTGGCTCTGCATTTATTAATTGTGGTTATTGTTTGTCTGTCGAGCTTGCCGTTGTAAAACCAAGGCTGGGCGCAGTTATTGTAGTACTGCTGGAAATATAGTTTGCCTTTTTCTAGTCCTATTCGTTGTATGTACTCTACGGTTTGAGACATGACACTTTTTTGTAGTCTGTGAAAAAGTCTATGTACGGAAGTGTGATTAGCGAGTCTCCATTAAGATGGTAGCCTCTTTGGCAAGTTTATCGGCAATTTCATTACCTTCCATACCTATGTGTGCTCGCACACCAGTAAACTTGATAGGAAGTTTGTTATTATTCTTTGAAAATTCATTATGTTTTCATTAATTTCAAGAATATTAGGATTAATTTTGGTGCTAACTTTAGTTGATTGAAGGCTTGTTAGGACACTGATAGAATCTGACACAATAACATAATTTGACTCTGGGAAATGCAATGCTAAGTCCAAGTCTTTGGAGGCCCTGTTTAAAATAATCGACCGGATTTCCCATTTCGTTCCCCATTGGTGTTTCCCAGTCAAATAACGGGGTATCACCGGTAAAATCCGGTGGGAAATCCAGTCGAATGAGCGGTAATTGAAGTTGACCGAATAACATTCCCGGTCGATTGACCGGGTTTCCCGGTCAGAAAAAAAATATCAAGGGCTCCTCTGGAGAAGTGTTTCCCGGTCGATTATCGGTGTTTTCCGGTCAATCGACCGCGAAACACGGTCGATTGACCGGGAAATACTCTTCCGGAGGAGCCCTTGATATTTTTTTTCTGACCGGGAATGTTATTCGGTCAACTTCGATTACCACTCAATCGACTAGATTTCCCACCGGATTTTACCGGTGAAACCCCGCTATTTGACCGGGAAACACTAATGGGAAACGAAGTGGGAAATCCGGTCGATTATTTTGAACAGGGGGTAGCTACTGATTCTGCTGTGAATATTGATGCTTGCTTTTGGAGGAGTTCCCGATAATTGATCTTAAGTTCAGGACAGTGAAATGCTGAGCCAACGGAGGGGGAATCAGAAATTTTGCTTTTATCCGTGAAGATCAGCCGAGCATCATTGGTGAGGATCGTTTCAAATTCATATAAGAAATCATCATATGATTGAATAGTACTTTTTGACATTGTCTCTATACAATTGTCTAGCATTTTCAGTTTAGCAGCTTTTCTATATATTTTTTTTTTAATACAGAGTTATATCGCACAGTTTTCCCTTTTGTAAGTGAGGTTCTACTAGAGATACATTTTACTTGGTGATAAAACATTTACACAAGAGCTCGACTCGATCTTCAATTCGTGGGAGCTTGGATTCGGCTAAAATTATATTCTTTGGTGGGCTTATTCGATATCCCATGGCCTTTCTCAAAGCAGCACATTGTAGTTTTTCGAGTTTTTCAATTTCAGTTCTGTATTTTGGAAAGTAGATGAAAGATCCGTATTCCAGAATCGGTCGAACATAACTCTTGTATAACGTAATAAGCGTTTGAGGATCTGAGCTCCACCATGTGCCGCACAGAAATTCAATAATCTCTATTGCCGCGGTGCATTTATTATGTATGTGATCCAAATAGGCATTGAATGAAAGCTTATAATCAAATATAATCCCAAGGAATTTAGCTTCTTTTTGAGTCACAATTTTGTGCTCGTCTATTTGAATTGAGATTTCTCCCGGTATAATATTACATTTGTTGAAATATATCAAAATGGATTTTCCAGGAGCTAAGTCCAGTCCAAGGTCCTTGAGACTGTTTTTAACCCTGTTAACCGCTCTCTCGACTGTCTTTAGACATTCTGTAAGTGGGGAGAACTTCGAAAAGATGCCAATATCATCCGCAAAAAGAGATAAGCGGGAGTTCATCAACCACGTACATGATGTAGATGATAAATAGCAATGGGCTGAGAATTTGAATCGAACTGCTCCTGCTCTGTCGCTAGTTCCGGACGCTGCATGAAATCGGTTGCCCTGTAGTCTCCGTGTAGTCGCCTCATGAGCTTCATCATGTTCACCGGTGTTGAATCTTCTATTCGCAGATCAAGTTTTGTCAACGCATCTTCGAGTTCCGCGTCCGTGAGTTTCGATAACCATTCCATCAGGTCGGTTCTGATCTTGGGGGCCATCTTGTTCCTGAACGGGCGCTGTTCCAAAGGGTGTGGGATTCCTTACTAAGTCTGACGGTTTATGTACGCTTACAACTACCTACTAATTATATCACAGATACGGTGAACGCTATACACTCTTACACACTTTGTAATCTCTCACACACACACTCAGTCTCGCAGTTTCAAATAGGAATGCCGAAATTTCACGTTTCACGCAGATATTGTTAAATATATCGTACAGATCGCTTCACACTTATTAGGAGACCGCTTGGGGTTCGGGTCACCAATCTTGACCAGAATTTTTTTCATGTTTCCTGGTGGCCATAGTAGAGAGAATCCAGAATTTTAGGGTCCAACGCTCCCAAACTTCCCAGATATTAATTTATGTATCCTGGGTGGAGACGTTGTTCTCGTCCCAAATGACAATATGTCATCTGAGACGTATTTCCCTCACTGCACTGCACTGTGACTGTTGACACTTGAACACCACATCACATTCCATCCTAGAAAACATATAGAAGGAGTAAATAGCGTGTACATGCAACAAATCTTACTTTCATGTCTTACTCACATAGAGTAAAACATGAAATACATGGAAATATCAACGATTATCGACTTTTCACTTTGTGCTTGGATACTGAAGCAATAACAACATGTATCCAAGCACATGGTGTACTTATAAACCTTCATTACAAATACTCAAACTGTTGTGAGTAAGCAATGTCTACTTGATGAGTACAGCATCACATGTCAAACTAAACACGGTGTTTACAAACGACGCTTATGGTAACCTGCAGGGCAGTACCTGTGTTACCGACTCCGCCCTGCAGGTTACCATAGGTGTCGTTTTTAAATACAGTCAGTCAGACATGTGATGTTGTACTTATCAAGTAGACATTGCTTACTCACAACAGTTTGAGTATTTGTAATGAAAGTTTATAAGTACACCACTTTCTTTCAAGTGTTTCCAGCAGGTTTGGATCTTCATCGTGTGCAGCAGCTGATGGATTTTCATTCAAGACGCAAGGGAATTCAGATAAGTAAACTTAACCTTTGTCTGTGTACATATATATTTTGGAATATGTTGCTTTGTGATAATTTTTGTATTCCAGGTCAGCTACACAGGGCCAGAAATTGCATTCAAGTGGGAGCAAAACTGTGAGTACATAAGTTTTAATATTATTGGTTATAGCATGATATTTGTCGACGAATGTTCAGAATTGAAGTTTTCATGTGTGAAAATCAATTCTGACACTGAATTGTCGTACAATTATACTAGATTTGTTGTCTTTGTGCTTGGATACATGTTGTTATTGCTTCAGTATCCAAGCACAAAGTGAAAAGTCGATAATCGTTGATATTTCCATGTATTTCATGTTTTACTCTATGTGAGTAAGACATGAAAGTAAGATTTGTTGCATGTACACGCTATTTACTCCTTCTATATGTTTTCTAGGATGGAATGTGATGTGGTGTTCAAGTGTCAACAGTCACAGTGCAGTGCAGTGAGGGAAATACGTCTCAGATGACATATTGTCATTTGGGACGAGAACAACGTCTCCACCCAGGATACATAAATTAATATCTGGGAAGTTTGGGAGCGTTGGACCCTAAAATTCTGGATTCTCTCTACTATGGCCACCAGGAAACATGAAAAAAATTTTGATCAAGATTGGTGACCCGAATCCCAAGCGGTCTCCTAGTTAGTCTAAAATTATTGCAGTCTCGAAGTTTATATTAGTGTTTTGTTCACTTATTATTTTTGGAAAGTCAGTTCCATGAAACGAAACTAGTTTTAATTTCCTATCTCACAATCTCGAGCTTCAAGAGAATGAGTGAAATAAACAAAAAAAAATTATTGAATTAGCTAAAATTCTTCCACTTGTCAACAGTTGAGTTCCGACAGTTCCAATTCTGAATAGGAACAACCGTACTTCGACTCAGGAAAATTATTACGTTGTGAGAAGAGAAAAAAAATTTTTGGTTTTCAAACAAATAGTCCCCTGGGGAAATTTTATTTCACCGGAAACAGTTTCGATTTTCGAAAAACAAACTTCGGAAAAAAATTTTTTATTTCGTCAGAAATTATTTCGAAAATTTGAAAAAAAATAATTCTCGAAAAATTATTATTTCATTAGAAATAAATCAGAATTTCGGGAAAAGAAACTACTAATTGGAAAAAAGATTCGGAATTTCTAACAAATGATTCTCGAAAAAAATTTTATTTCGTTAGAAAAAATTCGAAATTTCGAAAAAAAATTTTATTCCGTTAGAAACAAAAATTTGAAATTTAGAAAAAAATAATTTTCGAAAAATTCTATTTCGTTAAAAAAAAATTCTAAATTCCAAGTTAAAAAGTAGATTCCGAGAAAATTTAATTATATTCAAAAACTACGTTAGAAGAAAATGTTTATTCTGTTGGAGAGAATTTTGAATTATAAGTTTATCTTCGAAACTGCATGAGTTCATGCCTTTCCTCGCTTGACGACACGCTAACCCGTATTTATAAATATGTAGTCAATGTTTTTTGGCACATATGTTCTGTTCGTTCGCTGGCCCGTCCGATGTTTTCAGGCTGGTGTGTATGCGCGCCGCTTGGGTTTGAATCCGGCCACTTCGCTGCAGCGGTCGATGTTTTCGGGACGGCGCGTATATATGCTCGTCTCGTGGTCGGTGCGGACACGCGGTTGAACAGAGGAAATATTTATATATATATATTCCGCTCGCTCTGGGTATTTTTTGGCGCTGCGCTTGTCTCTTCCTGGCAGAGACTATTTGGCTCCAATAATTCTCCCACGAGTTTATTATTCGTGCCTCTTCGCGAAAATTGCCTCAGCAACGTGCGCTGTCGTTGCTACGCCGAACACTGCTGCCGCACTGCTGCCAAGGGAGAAAAGGTGGTCACTGGATTTTTGGGGGGAAACGAATTCCCTTGTTGCGTTTTTAGATTTTACTTAATTAATTGCCACACTATTCCAGCACTACGATTGCTGGGCGCCAGTTATCACCACCGTATTTATTAATAATTGATTAATACGTAATGGCCACAGGGCCTGGAGCATAATAACGATAAAGGAGTGGCGCGCACGAGGTGGTGAGGCTCGTGTGCGCGGGAGTAGGATTTTGAGCGGGAATAGTGTGGCAAAGAAAAAGTCAGTTGATTCTGATAAACACAAATATTTATTAGATCTATAAGGGAAAAATTTACAAAAGTAAGGCAACGAGCCTCAGGTCGCGTCTCGCGGACCGGAGCGAGAGAGAGAGATGTCGATCGAAGGCGGCACTTACTCGGCGATGCGGTTCGAATCGGCTCCGGCTTGGATCGGCGCTCGTTCTCGGCTTGGCCTCGGGCGCACGGGTGGCAAGCTAGGTGACGTGGGGATGTCGGCTGTCGTTCTCTAAGGCCGCGATAACACTTAAGGGCGGTCTCGTAATTCAAGGGTACGTGCTATCGCGTGCGAGGGCTGGCAATAAACTGATAAGCTGTCGCCGCGCGCTGGGCCGGCCGAGCTGGCCGGCCGTCTTCGGCTGACGTCACGCGGCGCGATCCTCGAATTTCTTTCGCGACGCGGTCTCTCTCTCTCTCTTACCATTGTCGGCAGCACTGGCTCTCTCGCTGGGCGCTGAAACATGACTTGATCAATGTAAACATTGGCATATAATACGTTATTATGAGGAGAGATCTCACAGCGCCTGATATAACAAATAGTTATAATTAACAGCCCGTGACAATATCTTTATCGATATCGCACCATTGTTGTCCCCGACGGAGTTTACACTCCTTTATCCTCCATTTTTGCGATTTGAGTGATTTATTATATTATTGAAGATATACTACGTATGTACAAGACAAGAGAATAACTCCAATTAAGAACGTAACTTGAATTATTGAGAGAGTCAATATTCGATTTCATAATTTTGTGTGCGCGGCGTGAAGGGTGCGCGGCCGAAACGGATTATACCCGGACCCAATATAAACGAACTGGACGATTCGAACATGTCGTCCAGAAGCGGAAGCGAGTCTGGTACAAAAACGAGCACGCGTATTGAGCGGAGAGCACGACGAAAAATCAACACGCGCAAATCAAAGGGTCCCGTGTCAAATACGGTAGAACCAAATACGAACACAGTAGAGCGCAGCTCATTACAAATGAGCCACGGGTGCATGAAATCGATGCGCGACTGGAAGCTGCGATTCGCGGACGACGGATCGGTTGACGCGTTAGAATTTTCAGAACGACTGGAAGACTACAGATCGAGTGTAGAGATTCCTGACTCTGCGTTGCTGGCGGCGATGCCGAGCGTACTCCATAAGGGCGCAGCCGATTGGTTTCGGACGATGAAAGCGGGAATTGGAACGTGGCGCAGATTTAAAAAAGCCTTTAACGACAGATTCGTGGTCGAGATGGACGACGAAGACGTGTAGGAAGAGCTACGAGCGCGTAAACAACACGAATCGGAGAAAATTTCAACATTCTTGTCAAAGTTCAAATCAATCGTCCGATACTTCAAGGTTGTACCTACGGAGGCGAGGCAGGTTGACAGGGCTTTTCGGAACCTGCTTTCTCTTGTCAGAAACCTGGGCACAGGGCAGCGGATTGTAGATCGAACATCTGCTACAATTGCAACGAGACGGGACACTACTCGCGCAATTGCCTGAAGAAAGCCCAGGGGGCGCTTCATTGTCAGGTGTGCAAGACACCGGGAGTCGAATACGACTCGTGTTTTGTATGCAAGGGACTTAAAGCGCTGACGGGAAAAGGGGAGGCGGAAGTGCGTTAAAGTCCCACGCGCTCCACGCCGTCACAGAGGGGGCGAGCCAGCCGATCTTGAGCCTTCCGGACGGGAAAACGGTTTCGACTAATCCCAACCTTGAACGAACGGAGACTCAGGCGGTGGAGCAGGCAATTGAGGAGTTCGATAAATGGAAAAACGCTTGAGGAGCACTTATTCTGGCTTGAGTGTGTGCTGAAGGCGGGAGAGGAACAGAACAAGTCGTTTACACTTGAAGAAAGCGCTCACAGAAGCACCGGTTTAAGCCATACCGGATTTTTCAAAGCCCTCCACAATTCAATGCGACGCGAGTAATTATGCGTTGGGCGCGGTGTTATCACAAGAGCATGAGGATGGCGAACATCCGATCTTGTTCATCAGCCATGTGCTCACGCCCGCGGAACGAAACTACATAACCACGGAGAAAGAATGTCTGGCAATCATATGGGCCATTCAAAAGCTGAGACCATACATCGAAGGAACGGAATTTCACGTCATAACGGATTACTCAGCGCTCCAGTGGTTAAGGAATTTGAAAAATCCGACGAGTCGGTTGGCTAGATGGGTATTTGAATTACAACAGTGGGATTTTACGATAACCCACAGGAAGGGCGAACTTTATAAGGTGCCCGATGCCCTGTGGCGTGCTTTCGGAGACGAAACAGGAGTGGCTTCGCTGAGCGTAGTGAACAACAAGTGGTACAATGAACGACGGGAAAAGGTGAAAACCTTCCCACGGAAATTCGGGAACTGGAAAGTTGAGAACGATTTTTTGTACGTGTATCGTAGGGATAATTTATCAGATCCGGTAACGAACAGAGACGAAAATTGGAAGTTAGTAGTGCCAGAGGAGTGGAGAGAACGCGTGATGCGAGATGCGCATGATGAACCGCCGTCGGGCCATCTCGGCATCGAGAAAACGTACGATAGAATTGCTCGCGAGTATTATTGGCCAGGTAGCTACCATGACGTATACGAGTACGTAAAAGCTTGCCAAATTTGCCAACAGTACAAAATGTCACAGCAGCCGCCTCAAGGCCTGATGGGCAAACGATGCGTCGACAGGATATGGAACGTAGTAGCGGCGGATGATGGAATTTCCCAAGAGCAAATGCCAATACAAGTATCTAATTGTTTTCATGGACTTATTTTCGAGATACATTGAGATGAAGCCGGTTCGTAAAATCGGCGGGAACGCGGTTTGGCAAGCGTTCAACGAGTTAGTCCTGAACAGATGGGGGACGCCGGAGTACTTTTTAACCGATAACGGGAAAGAATATAAAAATGAAGTAGTAAATAAGAATCTGGCTGAATATTGCATCACGCACGTAACAACGGCACCCTACCATCATCAGGCTAACCCCGTGGAACGCTGCAACAGAACGATCAAGACCATGTTGGCTATGTTCGTGGGCAAGGACCATCGGGGTTGGGACAAGTACTTGTGCGAGCTTAGGCAAGCTTACAACCAGGCGAGAAATGATTCGACGCGAGTGTCACCGGCGTTTTTAAACTTCGGACGACATCCGGCTCCGATTAACAGCGTGAGACGAGAAGTGGAAGAATGCTTACCAGTCGCCGAGATTTCAAACGAAATTCCGGAGGAACGATCACGGCGATTGGAGGCGTTGCGCGATTACGTGATTAAGAACGCATTCAAGGCCCAGGAACAGCAGGGGAAACAATATAACAAAGGGAGGAAACACGCGAAATTTTATGTAGGAGACATGGTATAGCGGTTAGAACACGCACTCTCCAGCACGGATAAGGGGGTAAATCGCAAGTTAGCTCCCGAGTGAACGGGGCCCTATCGGATAGCGAAGAAACTGTCGCCACTTACGTATATCCTGGATATGGGCCGGAGCAAACGAAACGCGAAAGCGCCGGTCACCGAGCTAACGCGATGGATACCCCCTCGAACGTCTAAGACCGTGTAAACGCATGGCCAATTGTTTTGCTTTGTTCGTGATTAAACGAACGAACGAACAGGCATTGTGACCCACACATGGTGTACCATGCGACCACAAAGGGTTTGGGAGGGGGAGGAGGGCGGTCCACCGCCCTCAGGAAACGATGGAGGTGAAAAGCGGTGTGCCGGAAGCCTACCGGCAAAGTCGCTACGGGAGGCCTGGTCGGCACAGAGACGTGCGACCGGGCGTGGAAAGTAAACCGAAAATTGGAGAACGAGGTCGGAGGAACCCGATCGAAGAACGCCGGGCCCCCGTAGACCCTGTTTCCACCGGCGCGCTGTTTACGCCGTCTCACTTGAGTCCAGTAGACGGACAGGGCGGTCGAGGCGGACGGCCATTTTCGTCCGGTGCCCGCAGCTCTCAACACGCGACGCCCGAGTGTTCTGAGTTTCCACGTGAGCATTTGTGCGTGTGAGTGTCTAGGACGCCGAGGCCGACGACAACGCGGCCACCAGCGACCCGAGCAGCAGCCAGCAGCAGAGCCGAGCAAGCAGAGCTGAGAGAACGAGCGGTCACGAGAGGTTTGCTGTCGCGTCGTGGCCCTAGCCTCTCCCCCCCCCCCCCCCCGACGTCACGGCCAGTGCAAAGCGCGCGGAGTAGACTCTGTTCGAGTCTCCGCGCGCGGCCGTCCCCCCGAGAGTTCCCCCGTGCTCCCGAGCGTGAGCTAGCCGAGGCATTCCTGGCGCCCGTTGTAAATACGGAGTGCCCTGGTAAAGCCATTCCCTAGTGCAACCTGGTGCGAACGGGCACCAGGTCACAGCTTCTTAATGATTTCGTAGTCAATCCTGTCGAGGCCAGGATCTGCTGAATTCAATTTACTAGTGAGTGCACAGTTGAATTCCCGGAAGTCTAAAGCAACGTCGAAAAATCCATCAGAAGGACAATCAGGGATGGTCTCTGGGTCATTGGTGGCCCATGATGGGCAGATCCTAGAGAGCGCTTTCCTTTTTTTTTCGTCAACTAAATTACTCGAAGAGTTAATTTGTGATGGAGTGAATGTCAGGTCCAGCTTGTCGTGGACCTGGCGTCCACTCCTTTCCCTACCTACCCGCCTAGAGCTAATGTTAATCCCCCAGAGTACTTTCGTTAGGGGCAGAGCTTTTCACGCTCTGGAGGAAAATCATGTGACCAGCATGTTCTCCTCCGCCCAGGTAAAGGCCCAAGGCAAGGTAGGGATGGAGTGGACGCAGCCTCGTGGCTCGTCCTCGGTCATTCTAGTTCCTGCGATATCCTGTGCTATACGTTGAATCGTATCAAGGCAGGTAGCCGCAGAGACTTAGAATATTTTCCGGAGTAGTTGTTCATCAATCCAGAGATCCACGATCAGATGGTGAGACTTGTAACTATTACGCGATGTTATGGCCCCGGTGGGCCCCGGGAAATCTCTCGCCCGCGGTTCCGCGCTTTCCGCGAATTAGTTGCTGAGCGAGGGGGCGCCGCCATTCGATGGCTCGGCAAGCCAACGCTCCCACGACGGTTTGAGGTTTCCACCATTTTATTCGAGCATCCTTTCGTTTGTGTATAGTCACGGTGATATTTGTTATTGCGAGCGTGCGTCGATTATTTGAATGATTTTGGTGTTGATATATCTTCGAGTAGAGTCAATAAATTCAGTTAAGGTGACTCACCGTGTACTACGTATCCTCCTGATTTTTCCCCAATATCATTGATAATTGATTCATATATTATATACATGTCAATGAAGAACCAGCAATGATTTTCCCCATTCAACGAGATAACAGTGTAAGTGAATACTTACCGAGCCGGCGGTTTTGTCAGGCTCATAACCAGGTAACCTGCGTGTGCCCTCTTCGGAGATGGCACCCAGGGGGGAACTCGAGTCAGTCTAGGAACTCTAAGGAGTACTCCTAATCTTCTATGGTTTCCTGAGCTCGAATGAGTTGGAGATTTGGTCATCTCCCCGACCCTTCCTGACCTTGAGTCTCTAGTCAGCACCTCTTTTGATGTTGGATTTATTATGGGAGGGTGAATTAACGTAGAGCTACTGTATTATATCATATATTGAGTGAGGCACTTCATGCCTGGCGCCCGTGAATTATATCACTCAATCTTATGTTCTGCCTCGTTTGCAGGCCGAATGCAACGTCACAATTTGATTTGATTTTTGTCCTCTTATTTTTTAAAATCTTGCATATTATATTCTCTCTCGGTTTTTTTATAAAATTTAGTAGGTTGAGTTCGAGTTTTTTTTATTTATGATACTATCACACATATCTCCTGAATAGATTCATTTTTTGAAAGCTGCTCGTTGAAGTCTCTTATAGTTTTTGCGTTCCAAGTTCCACCAAGGAGCTGGATTCGATATTTTTTTTCTTTTCGGTTTCTTTTATTGTAAAATTTTTTTGACTGAGGTGTGCTTTTGTTTATGGAATCTACGATAATATTTGTGAAAAAATCATATTTCTCTGGAGGAGTCTTAAGTTCGAATTCCATGTGAAGCAATTCAAAATATCTATCTTCCAACTCCTTGGTAAAATTCGTCCAATCGGTTCTAAAAAATTTTAACTTAAGGAGGTTTATTTGATACGTAGCTAGTCAAATGGGCGAGGAGTAAGTTCACTCGCTTAACTAACGTTGCAGCAGTCGCGATTCGGCAACGTCGCGCAGTCAGTACTATAAAACGAAATTGTGGTTTTCGACAATTATTCAATGTGGGAAAATCCATCTAAAAGGTTCTTTTGGACAGGCCGACGAGTTTCTCAAAAAGTTTATAATGCACGATTAAAGCAAGTAGCAGTTGGAAAAAATGTAAGAGATGTATACGGATCCAAAAACTCTTAACTCAAAGAAGATGAAACTGGACAGAATGTAAATTAAAACGAAGTTGGAGTATTGGAAGGTTGACGGATAGTACGTTTTGGAGCATTTGGTAAACAGTTATTTCATCGAAAGTGTGATGCTGTACTTTCCATACTGGATGCTATTTATGAAGTTTGAGTGGGATTGATTTCAATATATACAATAGAATATCAATAATGTCCAGCAACTACACGAGTGAGCACTGATATAAAGCATGAAATACAGAAGAAAAATAATTACCCATCAACGAGACAAGTACATTCCGATGAAAAGCTTCACCACAATAGGCAGAAATCTCATTATGATATGAATACCAGAGCAACTGTAGGTTTGATAAAATTCCTCTCCTACATAAACGTGGAATTTGGGACAGAATTTCTATGAATTATTATGTATTATTTTCATCAGGGACTCTCAATGCAGGCATGGGGGATTCTCATTTGAACAAGCTACTTGCTTCTTCCAATGTACCTCCGTTTCACCCTAATAGTTTTAAAAAACATGAAAAAGAAGTTGGAAGTGTCATTCAGAATATGGCTCAAGATAGCTGCTTGGAAGCAGCTCGATCGGAGAGAGAACTAACGATAAAGAATGTCGACAAACTGTAAGCTCTCTTGTGAGTGGAGTGGTGTATTCTGTTACTTCTTTTTAGTCTTCGTAGATTATGTGTATTTCAAGATCAATATTCTTCCATATTACATTTAGATACATTTTTTTAGTTCAAGGATCACGATTAGGTTTTTCATGTGATTTATTTAATCTGTCTATTCATTTTTTCCAAGTTTTGAATCAATTCACATGAAAAAGTGTTAAACAAAACATATTGAATGAGAACAAAATATTGACTTTTTTATAAGTGAGCCAATATACTCAATACCAAATTTTTTTGAACGGTTGATTATATGGTCCTTATAATGATTTCTTAATTATTGATAGTCATCGTGGACTAGATTTATATATTTTATTCATTCAGATCTATAGCTTAATTATCGAGTGTTATAAAATACATTTCTCAATGAAGCACTATGATTGATTTTTTTTATTGTAATAAACAAAGAGAGTACTTGCACATTATATATATATATATATGTATATCAACATTTTTCCTACTGTTTTAACTTTATAAATGAAAAAGAAGAAAGTTTTCGATAATTATATTATTCATAATTTACTGTTTAATACGTATTTATGTACACACAAACGAATAAGACAATACTATTTATACAATTATGATGAAATGTGATTTCGAAAATAGTGTATTTTTATAATATGATGCATCAAAATTATATTCTCTACTCTTGACACGAGATTCCGTCATTGTACCTTTTTAGCATCCATTTTATTTTTTCTAGGCCGTCACATTTAAATCTTGACTTCATCTTCCCTGAGATACCTGAGATTGATAGTAATTTTGAAGTATCAAAAATCTCTGTAAATACTACATTTAATTTGACACTGGATGGCCCACAAGAGGAACAGGACGAGATAACAATAGCATGACTGGTGTTGCAGCCCTTATCGGTTATTTCAGTAAGGGAATCATCTCCTACGTTTCCTTACATCGCAAATGCCGCATGTGCGAAAAAGGTCACAATCCTGAAGATCATGATTGTAGATTGAAAGTTGAAGGTTCAGCAAAAGCAATGGAACCTAAAGCTGCTGCCATGCTAGTTTCAAAAAATGAAATATTTTCGACTGTTTGAATCGAGTGATAATGACAGCAGCTCTTATGTAGCTATTCGAGCAGTTAGCTCATTTCAAGTAGTAAAACATTCCGATGAGAACCACACCAGTAAGGGACTGACGAACGAGTTAAATAAAATAAATAAGAATTATATAGAGCTGAATTCTATTCCATCAAGTACCTAACTCGCTGTTTCAATTATGCTCCAGAAAATCACAAACATTCGTACATAGGTGATGGTTTCCAAGATCAAAAATTATTTGAGGCATTGAACTCTTTATTTGGCGTATTAGCTGCTAAGTTTGATAGATTTGCTGCTGGGGTATCCAGTAATGCCAATGAAAGTTTGAATAATGTTATTGCTAGTAAAGCGCCAGAGAGTCGATTCTATGAAGCTTCATCAGCTTACGATAATCGACTCGGCTCTGCCATCAATAAGAAAAATGATGACGAACAATTCATTGAACGTGCAGTCAAAAATCTCTCATGATCGCCTGGTATATACACACATAAATATGGAGAAGCAGTTGATTTGATATCAAAAAGAAGGTATAATAAATCTCTGACAAAAGATTTCAAAAAAAGAAGGTTGTTCCTAAAGAAAAAAAAAACGAATCACGCAACAGAAAAGAGTGCTTAGAAGGTTCTGACACATATCGATCTAATATAAGGCTTTTGTGTCATGATTTGCCTGATACCGTTTCAGTTCATAACAATATCTCTGCTCCTATTTTAGTATTTTTTGATTTAGAAACTGGAGGTTTCTCAAAAAAATCTGACATTTTACAAATAGCTGCAAAGTCATTAGCGTCAAATTTTCCTATTTATGTAACACCAACTCTAAAAAATGATGAAAAAGCAAATCATGTTACTGGTTCGTATGCAGTCAAAGGCCATTTGCAATACCATGGCACAAAAGTCATCACATGTACCATATCAGAAGCTTTACAAGCATTTTATTAGTATTTGACTGGATTGAAGAATAAATGTATCCTAATCGCACATAATTGTGCTTTCGAGCATCGAAAATTGATGATTGAAATCGAAAAAAGCTACCTTGTAGAGCATTTCAAATATGTGGTATACGGTTTTGCAGATACGTTACCCATCATAAAGAAAACTACTGGATTAACGAGTAAAGGAGATAACAAACTTGGGAACGTAGCTACAAGACTAGAAATATCAACTTCAAATGCTCATAATGCCATCGATGATGTAATAATGTTGGAGCAAGTTTTGATTGAACTTGGAATTATAGAAGAAGAGTTACTAAAGAGTATTACTAAAGAGTACAATAACATGGGATGAAGTCGTTGCAAAAAAAGCATTCGAAGATAATTTACCTACAGTTCTAAAGTATTTAAAAGCTCTAGATACTTGCACTTCTCTTGCAACTCAAAAGAAATTAGTTGCCGCTAATATTTCTTATGAATTAATCGAAGATACTCTCAAACTTCATAAATTGATTGGTTTGATACATCTCTTTGGAGAAGATGAAAATGGAGTGGTGAGAGTATCAAAAAGCAGAGTCGTTGCTAAGAAGATCTCTAAGTGTTTAGAAAATAAATCTAATCTTTAACTTTATATATTGAGATCTTCTACTAATATGCAGTGTGAATCATCGTCAATATTGTTAACTAAATTATCCCACTCAGCCAGGGCTAGATTATTTCTAGGCCGTCTGTAACAAACATATAGGTTGATCTGAGGTCGCGAATTGATTATTTTAATACCACACTTGGATTGGAATTGGATGTAGGTCTCGACGAGTAGAAGAATTCCTCCTCCTCTTCTCTCTTGTATGTCGATCCGATATGTGATGTATCCTGGATAGTGGAATGGTTTGTTTTTCTCGAGCGACGATTCAACACACTCGAAAACGTGGACGTCTTGAAGTATGAAGTGAAGGTGTTCCTTACGTTGTTCTATGCCAAAAAAGGAGTTAGATGTCACTGTTTGTAGTTTTGTTAGCCATTTATTCATACTGTGATTATTCAGCTGGAGAGTGGCTTAGATCATCGTCAAATTGGTCTCCTCCAATAGAACTATAGCCGTCAGTGCTGATTGAGTCGTTTTTACATTCGGCTTTGGCTAGACTCTTGCGAATTCTGTGAATGCGAGTTTTCAGGTTCTTTATTCGTAATATTTTTGTTGACATTCTTAAGCACTCGGCCGAGTATTGAAAGTTCTTCCGTAAATTGAACCGCTAATTCTGAAACTTTAGGATGAACATAACTGACGTGAAGAAATCCAAGGATTTCGTCATAACTGATTGGGCACTTTTCATCTGAGAGGAGTTTTTTTGGCGGTTCCAGATGTTCTTCGACTGATTTTTTATCGTTAGTTGGGGTTGTTCTGGCTGTTGTCCGAAAGCTCTGGTTTAGTGCTCGTGGGTCTGGTTTGTGAAATGCATTATTCTCTGGTAATGAGCTTGTACTGGATAGTGAACGTTGTATGAAGAAATAGTATGGACAAGATGGACAAACTGGAACGAGAGAACGAGGAAGTGGAACCACCCCATCTTACATCGCTAGCAGCAGAAGACGCACCATTACCAGACAGTGGTCTGGGCGGCAAGGACCCGCGTGCGCCTGCGCTAAGAGGGAGGAAGATGATTGCGGAGCGTCAGCAAAGCGAGGTCTCGATAGACCAAAGAGCAAGCGAATAAAGCCTAGCACGAACGACCAAAACGCATTTTCCCTATGGCGCACGAGATCGCAGCAACCGTTCTGACGGACCGATCCCTAAATCCACCTTCCGCCTCTGTGTTCCAGAAAAACCACCTTTACCAGCTTCTATTCGGCCACTTCGACCCCACCCAGCTGTTCGGGGCGCTCATCGAAGAGAAGAGAAACGAGTTCCACGACAAGATCCACGCAGGGCTGGTGGCCTGGAGTATCCAAGTAGAGCAGAGAGGAGCCCAGACGGACATGGTTGAACTCACCAAAGATCTTGCCCGGGAAGTCCTGCCGGCGATCCAACGTAAAGCCAGCCCCGAGACCAGTGACGGCCAAGATGACAGATTCCGGAGACCCCGCCGCCCGGAAGAGAGCGCCAACAACAAAGGGGACCTCAATGAGGACCCAGGTTTGGAGGCCTGCCTTGAAAAGAGGTGCAGCGGCACATGATTGTCTGGGTGGTTTGGAACACCCGCTTATGACGGTTCTCCCGGCGCCGTCAGTTTTTTTCCGGTGCCTGGCTTCGGCCTCCTCTCTTCCTGGAGCACCTCGTACTGGGGCCCGTGACTCCGGAGCCTGACGACGCCAATTTCCCCACCGTGTTTCCACCTCAGATCCTCCTCTCTCATTTCTGCGGAGGTGCGGCTGGTTTTCTGTTCCTCCTCGTTCCACTCACGTGGGGCATGGTTCCGAGGCGGGGATATAGACACGAGTCTGGGTTGGTATCCAGATCATCCCGTCGTTTGCTCGGGAGCCTGTTGGTTCGTGCGGACTCCAGTTCAGTACCGTAACCCCTTCTCCCGGTTGGGAGCGCTCGGCGTGATCAGTACCACCTTCGGTCGCGCCTCCGGCTGCGACCGTCGCCACCCTGTCTTCGGGCTTTGGTGAGGTGAGGAGAGATTGGGTTTCGGTGGGCTCTGGGAGCTCGCCTCGGCCCACCTCTCCGTCCGCGCCCCACCAAACCGTAGCTCAGCCACAGCTGCTCAACGCACCCACCAGCGCTGTCACGGCTATGGTGCGACATTTGGGGTCGCTCATGCACACCATGGGATCCCAGCGTTCTATAATATAGCTTGGTGCCTCGAGGGACGCCGATCTCTTCGAAGGCCAGCCTGACCTTTTTCTCCACTACCGCTCAAGCCACGGGTGCCGGAAGATCTCGCCGATTTCCGTCACCGAGGGGCCAAGGTCGGCCATCTCGGCGCGCGTGAACCGCTCCACCTCTTTGGCCTTCTTGTGTCTTGACCACGTGGAGAAAAATTTTAATTTTCTCCCAACCACCAAAATGATTCATTGTCATTCCCTTCTTCCTCTATTCAATGGCATTGAATTATTCCTTGATAATTGCCGATGTTTGAGCTTCCTTCCTTCCTTCTCTTTGGTCGCGATGTGCAATTATCAATACATGTATTTTCGATTATTTATATACCAGTTGTAAAGGGAGAAATAAGGAGCTGGGCTCCGTCGGGGCAATATCAAAAACAATCAATAATTATGAATAAATATTCCAGGAGGAATAAGAAGTTAAGACTCCGTCAGGGAACAAATGGAAATTGATGTTGAGCTCGTTCTCGAATTCTATGATCACTGCTCGTTCCTGCTCGGAATTCTCTCTGTGAGCTCTGCCAGCGCTTGTAAACACACGCGGCAACAGCACTCGCCAATGCACGTAAACACGCGAGGCAACAACACTTGCCCCGCGTCGCGTTCTCGTGCTCACTTCTGGGCGCCCGCAGCAAAGGTCGCTGGAATGACTCGTCATCTCGCGGAAACGAATTCCCTCGCTCGAATGAAAACATTTTCTTGTTCGCGCACTCTCCAACTCGGATTTCCCCACGATCCGCGGCTCGCGAACACTCACGTTAAGGAGCACCGTCTATAGTGACGGGTTTTCCCGTCATACAGTATGACGTCAATTCATGTGCGAGAGATAGGGGTTAGATGCATAGAATGAAATATTTCTGCAAGATTTCAACAATATGATTATGAATATTGCATTGGAAGATTACTGCAAGATTGTTGCAATATTTCACTGCCGATTCGTCGACGCCCTTGGAATCTTTCATACAATATTTCTGCAAGATTACAGAAATATAACTTTCGCAAGATTGCTGCAATATTTCACGGCCGATTCGTTGAGACCCTTGAAATCTTACATGCAATATTTCTGCAAGATTTCGGAAATATAACTTTCAAATATTGCATTGAAAGATTGCTGCAAGATTGTTGCAATATTTCATTATCGATTCATCGACAGATCGACGATCCGAATCTTTCAAGCAACATTTCATCAATATCTGTTTGAAATATTGCATTTAGAGATTGATACTAGATATTGCAGTATTGGCTAGGAAAATTTGAAATATTGAAGAAATCTTGCACTGCAAGATTTCAGTAACATGATTGAGCATATTGCATTGAAAGATTGCTGAAAGATTGCTGCAATATTTGAGCGCCGACTTTTCGAAACCCTTCAAATCTTTTAATCAATATTTCTGCAAGGTTGGTGCAATATTATAGTTCCTTTCAGAGGGTCAGGATTTGAATACAGCATTGACGGAATTATGTATTATAAAAGTGCGTGCTGGTCCGGCGGCAAGAATTTTGCGCCGCACCCAAAGAATCACGGGTTTGCGCCTGGTCTCATAGTGAGAATTTGTATACATTTTCCCACATTGAATTCGATGTAAGCGATCAGAATCTTTCAGAAAACTTGCAGCAATAATGCATGAAATCTTCCATCGAAATATTTGTGCAATTTTTCAATGTAGCCTTCGACTTTACATGAGCTTGCAGAAGAATCTTGCAGAAATCTTGTAATGCAATATTTCTGCAATATTTCAATGCAGTTTTTGACTATCCTCAATCTTGCAGCAGAATCTTTCAGAAATCTTGCAGCAATATTGCATGAAGTCTTTCATCGAAATTTTTGTGCAATATTTCAATGTAGCATTTGACGATCTATGAGCTTGCAGAAGAATCTTGCAGAAATCTTTCAGCAATATTGCATGAAATCTTGTAATGCAATATTTCTGCAATATTTCAATGCAGCTTCTGACTGTCCTCAATCTTGCAGTCAAATCTTGCAGGAATCTTGCAGCACTGTTGCATAGAATATTTCAGGAAAATATCTCAGAAATCTTGCAGTAGTCTTGCACTGCAATATTTCATAGTAATATTGTGAAATATTTTGTTGAATCTTTCATGAAATATTGATGCATCTTCATAGATCCAGCGACTCATATTCGTTAAGAGTAAAGAAAACTATGGATTTAAAATCATATTTATTGGCTAATGCGATTTTACATGCGCATCAATGTAAACAAGGCTTTTGAAAATTTTTGAATTATTTAAAAGTAATTTCCTGTAGCACCAATCATTACTAAATGTTATTTACGCATAAGCTCAATTAAATTAAAGGGTACTCAAATATTTTTGTATCAATCTATATTTTTTTCTCTATTTTTGTATCAATCTCGCCAGTATTCTCCAGAACAGGAATAGATACGCAGCTTCATCATGGTCAGTTGCTGAATTCACAATGTGATGGGGAGACAACCAATTCCAGATAAGTACTTCTCCAACCTATCTTTTTGAATATGTACACAGCAAACACGATTTCTTAATTAAAGTGAAAAATCTTTCTTAAAATGGGACGAAACGAATTTCAGTATAAAAAAAGGACTTGAATCAAAATTCATATTTTGTACTTACATTCAATACTTTTTGTAATGAATTTCGGTACGACGAAGTATTTGAATTAATAATTCTTATTTCTGTATTTAGATTATTCTTTTATTAGTGTCTCAATCTCAAAAATATTTTAGGAATCACGAAACTCAATTTCAGTAAATTTATACTGAATTTAAAAAAATATTAATTTGAGTAATAATCACTGGAACTAAGAAAATTCGGATTTTTCGAACTTATTTTAAGTAAATTAGATTTTCAGTACTGCAACACTTTTAAGTAATCGTTTTTACTGTGTATATCCAAAAAAAATTTAATTCTTTGTTGTTAATTTGTATTTCAGGTAAGCTGCACAGGGACAGAAATTTCATTGGAAATAGCGAATAACTGTAAGTAGAGAATTTTATTATTACTCTTTCATAGCCTCATTATGGACAAACAAGTGTTGAAATCTAAATTTCTTGTAGTTAGAATTTTATTCTGATACTCAATTATCATACAACTTTAGTGTAAATGGTGTATCTCTTGTGCTTGGATACATGTTGTCATTGCTTCAGTATCTAAGCCCACAATGAAAAGTCACAAACCGTGCCTTATTTTCATTTTTTTCATGTTTTACTCTATGTGATTCAAGTAAATATTGACAATTAACATGTATTTACTCTACGTGCATTTGTTTCAGGATTAATTAAGATGCTGTATCCAGTGATTGAAATTTAAAGTGCAGTGTAGTGAGTGGAAATGCGTCTCAGATGACAACTGTCATATGGGACAAGACCAACGGCTCCATCCAGGATACATTAATTAATATTTTAGAAGTTTGGGAGCGCTGGATCCGGAAACTGGATACACTCTATTCTTGGTCAAGATAGGTGACCCGCATTCAAATAGTCTCACTGTAAGGTTTTGTTACTACACTGGGAAAACAACCCACTTGCCGCAAATGGAATCCTTTCGCCGCAAGAGGATTATCCATTGAATTTTGCTACTTAGAGGATTGCCTTCTGGGGCAAGAGGATATTCCCCTCCTCGCAAAATTGCATTGCTGCAAGAGGAATCCATTGGCCGTGAGAGGATTTTCCTTTCAGTGGAAGGGAGCACGAAAATTCACGCGTTCACAGCAACAAAAGGAATTCCTCTTGCCGCGAGAGGAATCCCTCTTGCTGTGAGAGGATTTTCATTTTTCGGTGAGCGGAATGCAGCTTGCCCCTACCTACGGTGATCGATAACAGTACATGATCTTCTAAGAAATAAAATACTAAATTAAACAAAATAATAGTTTTAATCTCCGTCATCTACATTATAATATAAAGTTAATCCTCCGGTAATTTTCATGTAAAGAAATTTCCATGAAGGAGTCGATTTGCATGAAAACGGATAAGACGGATCGAAAGGAAATTGCCTGCGCTTTGATGTTCCGTATTGAAATTTCTGAAAAAATCGATGCGTGGGCGTTAAAATGGAAAAATGCAACTTAGGTTTTTTTTCTCAGCCGATAAACCATAAGAAAAACTATGAAATAATTGTACGATGAAAATTTGGGTATGACTGATCGATAGATCCTTGGAAGGGCTTTAATGTTTCATGGTTCAACTTTGAAAAAATTGATGCGTGGGCGTGAAATGTGGAAAAAACTCATTTTTGGCAAGATGTGCCTCGTGAATCATTAAAAAAGTACATGAATCAGCGTCGTGGTGAGAATTCTGATGATACGGATCGATAGAGCTCATTGAGCATTTTCATTTTTCATCGTGAAAAACTGAAATATGTGGATGCGTGGGCGTGAAGTACGTACGTGAAAATTGGTGGTTTACTTTGTGATTTTTATGCAATCAGAGGAATACGTAGAATCCTAATATGGTGCGATTTCGATTATGTCCGATCAGAAGAACATCGAATGGGCTTTCACATCCATGATTGAAATTTTGGAGAAATTGATGCGTGGGCGTGAAATGTGGAAAAACTCATTTTTGGCAAGATATGCCTCATGAATACGAAATAATTGGAAGTGATAAACAACTTGGAAAATGATGATTTGAAGGAAATTCGGTATAATGAGTCGGAAGAGGAGGTCAAGACCTACAATTTGAACTGGCTATGTGTTGGAAAAATTCATACTGTGGCCCCCACATGATGGTATTGACCATAAAAACAATTATTCGACGTTTGATTCCAGGATAACGTTAAAAAATTAATATAAATGGGTTATCTATTCAAAATCTGATCTCGCAGATTCATAGAGTCAAATGAGCATTTTCAGAATCTGAGGTGGAAAATCCAGAAAAATAGACGCGGGGGCGTAATCTATGTCATAGAAGATTATGCATCGTCGAATTTTCTTCATACGAAAGAATTTGAAGTAATAAACAACTTGGAAAATAATGATTTGAAAAAAATTCGGTATAATGGGTCGTAAGAGGAGGTCAAGGGCTACAATTTGAACTGGCTATGTGTCGGAAAAAGTGTTCTCAAGATCCGTTACGAACCTACAAAGATTGAACTGTCTCTTGATTAGAAATCTGTCGTATACAGTCCACTAAAATCCTCTCTCGTTTTCATGATACAAGCATCAAAGAATTCATAGTGTGTGCATCATTTCTTGCATGTGAATTACACAACTGGTTGAAGAATAAAAATGAGCCTGTTCGAAAAGTGAAACTAACCAAATCTCAGGATGTAGTTGATTTTGAAAAGAATCGTCTGTGCTGAATAAGAAATCAAACTGAACAGTTAGTCGATGGAATTAAAGAAACAGAGAAATTCATTTCGACTACAGAAGAAAAACTCAAGCTATCATCAGATTCCGAAGAGAATTTTCATGAATTCAACCCAAGTATTACGAGCACTCCAATACGTTTCAGCCAAGTCGAGTGGGTCTTTCCCGCGAACAGGCTACCATACCAGTGTATGAGGCCGACTGCGTTTGTTGTTAACGTAGACTCGAGCTCACAACCCGGACTGCATTGGGTAGCGATTTTTGTTGACTCTGAGAGCAGCGGAGATTTTTTCGACAGCTATGGACTCCCACCCGCTGTTTCACATCATATCGACATAATTAGAAGAAATTGTAACGTCTACGACTGGAATATCTAACGCGTGAAAAGTATCGATTCGAATGTTTGTGGCCACTACTACTATATTGAATTTTGTGTTATATGTCTACTGGATATTCTCTTAATGATTCTTGCTCAATATTTTTAAGCGATACCCGCGTTAAATATTGTGAAAGTGTATCTCTGTTCAAAAGTATTATTAAGCGTAAGAAAATTTGACAAAGTAGAAAAAGTATTTGTATTGGATGTAAACAATATAGTAAGCCTAGAAAAACACATTCATAACCTCTAGCATGGAAGCCATATATATGTATCATTTGCGTGTAAGCATTATTAGTATCCTTAGTACGTAAGCATTGTGAAATGAAAGGAAAATTTGAAAATCCCGTCTTTTTCCTTGACGCCCTGTGAAAAAACCGTTGACTTGAACAAAAGTCGCTTCCGCCCTCACCATCACCTGCTGAATCGAACAATGGCTTTGCCTCAGCCATTGTTCGATTCAGCCACGGGGCCAGATCATATTTTCTGAGACTCATCCGGTATTCAGACTTATCGCCGTGCCAGCCACCCACCACTAATAACATTCAGGCTCACGCTTCGCGCTCACATACAACCCTATCTTACGGGCACGCGCTTCGCGCTCATATATGCCTCTATCATACATGCTCGTGCTTTGCGCTCACGTACCATACATATAACCCCTCCGGCCCAAGGGTTACGCAAGAGCGCCAAAGAGAGCACCAAGGAGAGCGCCGAGGAGAGCGTCACCCCCCTCTGCGCGCGGGGTCCAGAGAGGTATCCCCCACCGAAACACAGCCTGCTCTCACCAAAAAATTTCCGGGTCGGTGTTTCAGCCTTCTCCCTCCAAGAAATGTCCGGGTCGGTGGTTGCCCCGGGCTTCCCCCTCTTAAAAATGTCCAACCCGGTAGTCCTTCTACTCGGATTTATGTGTTAATGTATAGAAATGAGGAAACCAAGATACAATATAATTTTTTTGCGGCTCTAATGAGGGTCCACAGTCTCGGAATAGTTGGACACAATTTAATTCAAGAGTCGCTCATTATTGAAGTAGAGCCGCCAAATTGTCAACTTATCAAGTCACGATGCTGATATCATACCATCGTAAACAATACACGATAACGCAACTTTGCGGATAGCATAGAACCACTATCCTGAAGAATAAAATGAACCATCGTCCAGAATACTCCACCTGGAAACACGATAAGTAACGGTGTCGAAAACGCTGCACCTGGGAAACACCGCGATCATCTCATCAGTCATCCATTTATAACCAGTCATGATTAAAGAAACCAGCGTCGAGGATACACCGCTTGGAAATCGAAAAGTACCGGTATTGAGAACGCTCCGCGTGGGAGAAACTCGCGATCATTCCATTCATTCACTCATCAATTGTAGAATCACCATCATGAATTCCAAAAATTAATATTTGACAAGAATTCAAATCAAGTGTTAATTCAGAAGTCTTGTGACTTGTCCTTGGGAGGCAAAATAGATGCAACCAATCAAGACTTGATGAATCCTTTCTGATTTGAATTTAAAAAACAAAAGAAGTCTAAAAAAATCGGAAGTAGTATATAGTAGGTACTTAAAAGTACAGCACTATATCCTTAAATGAAATTTTTAGATATATAAAATCCAAAATCAAAATTTATTGATTTTCAGTTTTCATGTTTTTATTTTTATTGGTACACCATGGGTTATTGCAGTACACCAACTCGCAATATCCAAACCAGTTACGAGCTGCTGTCTTCCCGGTGGCGCTGATAGAAGCGCAACTGACCGGAGATCAGGGGGATGCTGGCGCTGGTTCGAATCCAGCCCGGGGAGCGTTGAATTATTTTCTCGCAATATCACTTTGGAACCAATCCCAATATAATTTATTATTCATCGTTAATTCAGGATATAGTTGGCCGTGCACAATTCTTGGAGTCATCTGGGTTAGCAAAAAAGTAGCCTTACGCCAGGAATACTCATGGCTTATGAATTGAAAAATGACATTATAGTATAACCCTGGCCTACCCACATGCCATGATGGATCATCTGCATATGGTCCCTGTTACATGTGGCATATGCAAAATATTCCATTATTCCAACTAATTGGATAGAGCAATAGCTATCTGATGGTAATGACTCACGTATGTTCGAATGAAGATGGTGGTCTCACAAACTTTGTATGCATATTCTTAGGATCTGCTAAATCAGCAACATATAGAGTAACTACTGGATTTGGTGTATCTGGCTGGAATGAGATAATTATCATTTTCTAGGTCCAAAATCTGAGTGGAAGGTTTCGAATTTTCACAAAATATAGGAGCAGAATAGGTGGAGAAACCCCGATTATGTGTGTACGGTGTCAATTAACTTCCTCTTACGAATTTCTTCATTTCATGAATAACCTTATTCCAGTAAACCATATTCTAGAAATGAATCTACTGAAGTTCGTTTCTCTGTTGAGAAATACTGATTACTTGCACATGTAGTTAGAACAATATCGAAAATCTCCCTCGATCAAACCTCTCGCTACTAGTATAATAAAGCTTCACACAATCAAAATCCATGTCCACAATACCACGAATCTTGAATAATACATTTACGATATTTGATGCAATATTTTTCTTTGCATCTGACAAGTACGAATTCATGCTCAAACATTATGGTGGTGCAATCTCTTAATTGGTTGAAAAAGTTACATACTCGCCGGAGTTACCAGTCGCGAGAAGCGCTCAATCATTTCAACCCGAGCCGTCAAAAGAGTTAGTATGATCCCCTGCAGTCTCTATACCTGATAAGCACTATCGTTGCAAAGAAATTCATCCTCGTCACCAGATACGACTGTTCACGATACTCTGAACCATTCACCAATGCTTACGATACCGCGAATTAGTGAGCACGGTATCGTGAGCACGTGCATCAGTGTTCAAAATATCAAGCATCAGTGTTGAAGATACCACGCAGTGTACCTGCCAAATCTTATGATACCAATATCAGTGTTTGCAATACGGTGAGTTGTGCAGAAGTGCTAGTCATACCACGCATCAACTACACTATCCATAACGGTTGAAACCCAAGAGCTCAGTTTTCATCTAGTAGTAGCTAAAGATATCAACAATTGTTGCGATAGTTAATACAATAATTAGCGTAGGAGGATGTGTGTGTGTGTGTGTGTGTGTGTATGCACACACAATGCACACACGCACACACACACACACACACACACACACACACACACACACACACACACACACACACACACACACACACACACACACACACACACACACACACACACACACACACACACACACACACACACACTCACACACACATCCTCCTACGCACACATCGCATGTACTTTGTGTGAACCAAATGAATATCTTTATGACGTTGCAGAATGAAGGTGGAAACGCGATGAAGGGGGAGGTGAATAATTGAGACTTATTTTCAGTGGTTTGGGCTGAAATTTTCTTGAGGGTTCCTCAATACAATGTCGGCAAACGTACGTATCGGTTTTGCGATTGGACTTGTAGGAGCCGAGAAAAAAACTCCCAAGTACGTTCTAAAAAATTGAAAAAAATGTTTTACAGTGAAAAGAATTTTTTTCCGGGTTGGTCGATACGTCATTGAAACCGCCGTGAAAATATGAATTAGTATATAAATTTACAGCCTCGTGAGATTTTTTTTTACCCATGTCAAAAGTTAGGTAGGCTACCTCCTACTACCTGGTTTTAGTCGAAGTAGGTTATTGAATGATGATCCAAATTGGTTTGTTAAAACAATTGAAGAGTGTTTAAACGTGTGCATGAAAACCTTGGAAAGCAAAGGTTTTATTGATAAAAGTGCATCACGGCGAGGATGAGATATTCAATGAGTCACAAGCCCAGCAATTAAATCAGGATCGTCAAAACAACAGCGAGCCAATGGATAGCGAGAATATAACTACTAGCAAATGACGTGCAAGCGCATTTAGTTGCAATCTCACATTCTTATAAATTAAAATTCACTTTTCTAGAATGATAAAGTGATGAACTAGAAATTTAATTCGATCATTTTTAACCCATCAGCGCCCAAACGGCCGCTCGACGGCCGCTTTTTTGAGCGACAGATTGCATCTGGTTATAATGGTTCAAAAATTTGGGAAGAACATTTTCTTGTGCAAAATTTTGTCAGCTTTCTGATCACGTTATTTTTTCTCGATTAAACGAACGCCTTCATTGTTATAAACAATTGATTGCAAAAAACACGAAATTTCGAGTCAACATTTTTTTTGTATCTACCGTAAAACATGAAACCGGTTGCAACGAACCCCGGGAAGTGAATTCGGAGCGTTCATGGACCTTAAACTGAAAGTTGGCATAGTTGTAATTGTTCAAATTATTTTTGGAAGACCCAAAATGGCGGCCGGTAGAAAAAGTTGTAGCTTTCAACTTGGTAATTATCATTCTCGGGAACTATAGATCAAATCAAAAAATTCTTAAAATCACATGAAAAACACTTGAATTTTTTCAGAATTTTTTGATGAAATTTTTTGAAATTTAGATTTTTCAAATTTTCAAAAAAACGCAAGTTGCTTCAAAACTTCTGGAAAAATTTGAGAATGTTCTTTGAGTAATTTCAAAAATTTTCTGTTCCAAAAATTTTTTGATTTGATCTATAGTTTTTGAAAAAAAATAATGAAATTAAGGTACCTGTACCCAATATGCGCCACCTAAGCGAGAAAGGTCACTACACCGCGTCAAATAGAAATTTTCTAACGCGATTGGTGTCAAATGGAAGGTCTACTCAATACCTTCAAAATGAGCATAAGTTTCATTCAATTTGAACAGTTCAACGCCGAGATACAGCGTTTTGAAAAAAAAAATGTTCGGGAAAAAATTTTGAGTGTACCCAATATGGCGCCACCCTGAAAATCCTTCTTTTCATCCACTTTATCGCATGTAGCATGTCTGAAATGAATAAAATACAAATAATAGAGTATATTTCTGATATCATTTTATTGAAAAATACATTTTGTCTTTGATTAAACCATATTACATAGACTATATAACTTCTGACAACCTAAATCAAATCAAGTTTTCAGTTAAAATTCATGAAAAAACGTTGTTTTTGGATCAACAAAATCAACTCATGCAACATTCAATTACAATATTAGTCTCTCAAATTAATGAACATTCTTCTCAGTGTAATTTTAAATATAATTGAGATGTTCTCACTGAAATAAAAGAGTTCAATTTTAAAAATGTCTGAGCCCATTTGTGACTAGCTATTGTCTTGATGGAAGAAAAATTCTGTCTGATGTTTTTTCCTAGACAGTACTTATAAACGCATAACCTCAGAATTTTTCTCATCATAGGATAGCCAATATCTGCTAAGCGTTTATTTCGACTACACAATTCTTTGTTCTGTACTGTCGTTAACGCATATGGTCGACTCATTTTCCTTTCTTCGGATATGTTTTGTTTAACATATCGTTGAAATGTTTTTTTTTTCTTCCTAAGGCTATTACCTCCGGGGCGTTGAAATGTTCGACAAGGCATCATATATATAGTCGAAGCCATCCTCTGCGATATCTCACCTTTCTTGACCTGCTCCAGAGTTTGAACTAAATTTTCTTTCGACCATGTTGGGTGGATATTTACTATCAATGGGTTGATTGTAGCAGCTAGAACAAGAAAATGGATGATGTAGATGGGATGTCAAGGAGTCGAATGATATGTCGCTCGATTTTTTTGGCCCAGTTTAAGGGTATTAAAAAAATTCGGACTTACCTGAGCGAAATTAGATCGAGAATCAAAAATGATGAAAAAATGGAGAAACCGAGCTCTAACAAGTTGGTGTAAGGGTTTCCGATCAGGGAAAATGTTTTCTTTCTTCATTATTTAGTATTGCCGACAAGATCCTGTGCCGCGGCGATGCTCTAGACGCGCGTATATATGAGATACGAAGGGTGGCGCATATTGGGTACTCCTACTTTATTTTTTAGAAATTTTTCTGTGCGTTTCTTAGCCGGCAAATTGAAAAATTTATAGGAACAAAAAAGTCAATTATAATTATTATTAAAAGCTGACAAAATTTTGCATAAGAAAATGTTCTTCCCAAATTTTTTGAACCATTATAACCAGATGAAATCTGTTGCTAAAAAAAGCGGCCGTCGAGCGGCCGTTTGGGCGCTAATGGGTTAACATATTATCAATGGAATAATCAATATCAATAGAAATTTAACATTGATTATAATCGGAATATAATTTTACAAATTACTCCAGAATCTCAAGAATCAGAAAGCCATCATACATCATCGAGTGATAATTGTGATTTCGAAGAAACGAAGCCAGAATTCAATTATATCTCTCTAGATAAAAGAATTAAAATCTACAATCTCCACCGAGAACATCCCAAATGGAAACTATCCACTTTGCAAAAATACGCAGGGGAGAATTTGACCAGAATAGATGAGTTGAAAAGGTGAAAGAGTATAATTACCAATGGTGGAACGAAGTATGATAAGTCCATTGCCATTGAAAAATGGACTTACAATCGATTCTGCGAAACCCGTAGAGAAAAATTTCCTGTAACAACTAGAAATCTCAAAGAATGGGCATTACAAGCTGCTTAACAATACAGGAGAGATCTAAAGTTTTGATTCCAAGCTTCAGTAGCATGGTTTAACCGATTCGAGCAGGAATATTGCATCCATCAGAGAAAGATCACTAGATACGTTGTATCGTACCTATCGGTTTTTAGGTACGTTTGGGCATTTTTTTCACGGTCGCCAGATATACTCGCGGTATATCAAATATTTTAATCTACTTTATCTTGAATCATTATCTTTTAAAGAAATTGCCATGTATCATATTCATCAAATCGAAGTTGCAGGATTTTGTACAGGACACTCACTCACATAGATTGTGTGTGTATTGTGATTTGTAAGTGTAAAATGCATGTGTTTGACATGAAAACGCCGGCATTGGGCAATGAACCACAACACTTGGTTTAACAGCCGTGTCACCTAGCTTGGCCCCTTTCAGCCGGCTAATGTTCATGTTTAATGCACTCAAATGCAGCATCACTTCCTACGAGAGGTTAGATGCTTTGCAAGTGAGTGATTGCTACTGCCAACATGTGGTTGAGCGCTTGTGATTTAATATGGTTCGGACTCGGTGAAAAAAAAAATTCGAAGAAATCGATTAAAAAGGAAGTTACTAATTTATTATGTTCTACGAAAATTATTTACAAAGATATTACAAATATCGCGCAAGTATAGAATTCGCAGTTGCTCGCAATACATGATGTTATATCGTCGCTTGGGAGGAAGAACGTTCCATTTCAGAAACTTGCTATAAAAAGTTCCATTTCAGAAACTTTCTATAAACAGTGCCGTTTCAGATTGACAAGTATAGAAAGTGCCATTTCAGAAAAATTCTATAAAAAGTGCCATTTCGGAAAATTTCTATAAAACGTGCCATTTCAGGAGGAATTTTTTCCCTCGGAGTTTTTCCGACTTTGGGGATGATGTCGTATGCATGTATCTGTATGTACATGTGTGTATGTGTGTGTGTACACGTCTGAAAATGACAACTTGATCCCACGTCGAGACGTGATACTCTGAAAGTGAACTATTTACATTACACATTTTCTTCATCGATGGATTTGGATGAAAATTGGTATTTTTACGTTTTTGAGGTCGCTGATTACGATTCCGACCTCAGATTTAAAAAATTCGAATTAGAGCCTCTAAGATCACCTAAAAAAAATTTGAAAAGGTACTGGATTTTGATGAAAGTTGGTATGCATGGGTTTTTGAGTTTGCTGATCACGAATCCGGCCTCAAATTTTGGAAATTCAAATTAGAGCCTCTAAGATCACCTGATAAAAACTTGGAAAAGAATGGAATTTTGTTGAAAATTAGTAAACATGAGATTTCGAGGTCACTGATTACATACAAGTTGTCATTTTCAGACGTGTACATACACACATATACACACATGTACATACAGATACATGCATACGACATCATCCCCAAAGTCGGAAAAACTCCGAGGGAAAAAATTTCTCCTGAAATGGCACGTTTTATAGAAATTTTCCGAAATGGCACTTTTTATAGAATTTTTCTGAAATGGCACTTTCTATACTTGTCAATCTGAAACGGCACTGTTTATAGAAAGTTTCTGAAATGGAACGTTCTTCCTCCCAAGCGACGATATGCGCGGAGACGATCGTATTCCAATATGCGCTCTACCGATGCTCGCAAAAGAATGACCACGATTGAGGGCAGGCGGCCCTTTATATAGTCTAACGCACCATCGCAGGGTATCGCGTTGACTCGTTTTTTTGCATACTCGTTTGCTACATGCCGATAAACGTTACAGTTTGCACTCCCACGCTGGTTCCTTATTTGCCTATAATCGAGACATTTACATTTGCTTCCACAGTTCGTTTTTTACGGAGTTCGCTAATTTTGATAATTTGTTGACTCTAATTATGCATTAACTATCGTCGCTACACACGCGTATTCGCCGTCTATCAAAGTCTGAGAATAACACCAATTGCCTAATGTCGAGATATTTTTGTCAAGTTCAATAATTTATAACAACCAACTAATTGTTTATAACATCTTGGTGTCTTTATCTATATTTAACAAAAACTCAACATTAGACAATGAAGGCATTAGTTCTCGTAACGTATCCGCAAACCGTTTTAAATTTCGTAATAAATTAATGACACAATTCGTGTCAACATAATTAATCAATAAGCTGTTGACATTGTTATTCACAATTTAATGATTCGATTCTCATATTTAAACTTGTATTTGATTCTGAAGATCACGTACGAATGTCTATTGTAAAGTTCCTGTAAAAAATGAAATGTAAAAATAATTAAAAATAAACAAATTGCGTTATTACATGATAAGTTACGATTCGTTTGCATATTTCCACATAAGTATCTTAGTATTACTCAGGCGGTCTCGAAATTAGCTTGAATCATATTTTTGCATAATAAACTACGTCACCAACGCTGCTAACAGATCGCGTAATTTGTTGACTCATATTGCAGCGTATTTAGCTTTCCTGGATAGATTGCTCTTTTTCTACTGATCTGTAACAATGGCGTCTCGAGCCGTATGTCCGCATGACTCGATTTTTCATAATTCTATGCATCCTTTCAGTATCATTCACTTTTTCATATTTTCGCATACGGTTAGATATATCTATATACATACATTTTGAATCCACCCGACGATTCATGTATACCGTGTCACGCGCGTGCAGGCGCATATGCGTACGCGTTCTTATACTAACACTTTCATGCTCTTTTCAACCAATAATTATCTATAATCATTGAACATTTTCATGCTGAGGGCTTGAGTTGTCCTTACAACGTCAAGCCAACAGAGCAGAAGTCTGTTGAAGAAATATTGTAAAACGCTGAAATTTGCTTTCTCTGGATTTCATTGGGCAGAAATCTGTTGAAGCGTACGTATGTGATTGGAATAAAACGACGCATTCGTATACGGTGCAATATTCAGTGACTGCTGCAGGTAAGCTGTTGCCAAAAGTTTTAATTTGTTTACAAGAAGTATCCGGCAGGTTTGGTCCGAGAATCAAAGCACAGATGGAGGTTTTGCAAGAGAAGTATAAGAAATCAGGAAAATTATCAAGTGCCTTATTTTGTATTTATCTTGGAGAAGTTCTGAAACGACATGTTAGTGAAAGAGATTTCGTGTTAATATTGGACTCTTGGAATGGTCAATTGAGAAACAGTTTATTTGATTGTTTTGAAGAGTCACATGAAGAAAGTATTTGCTTACTCAAGTATGTTCTAGCGGGGTGTACAATGTATTGTCAACCTCTGGATGTCTACATTCATAGACAAATGAAGCTCTTCATGAAGAAATTTCAAAATGCAACCTACTTAGTCGAATACAGTCGTCGAATTAATAGCAGAGACAACGCCATTAAGATCGATGCAATTTCGCACAATCAACTAAGTACGCCGATTTTTAATAATATGCTAGAATACGCATGGTTCTCAGCAGGATTGATTGACGACAGAGATGTATTTTGTAATGTCTCAGAAGTCTGCTTTCCAAAAACTCTCCCCGATTGTGATGTAATTGGTTGCAAATCCGTTAGCTTCATAAGATGTTCATGGCCGAGAATATTATTGTTTTGCCTGCTTCTACGATGACCACCATCCTGTAAATGAGCACACATCATCCGCAAGCTTGCCAAACTTTAAAATCAGCTGACTTGCGCGCCGAAAATGATGATTATGCATGCATCAGCTGTACAGAGTGACTGCGCGACCATCCTATTACGCTGTACTGGACTGTCGTATGCTAAGCGCGCTGCGTGGTGTAAGTTGTTGACATCGCTATATCAACCCTGATCGAAATCTCGCCGGACGGGTATCGTCACCCACGCTCGTCGTCCCAGCTCGTCGATCCAGCTCAACAACTCGGCTCATTATCACAGCTGGTCGTAGGAGCCCACGGTCCCAGCTCTAGGGACCCATCAATGGTTTAACCTCAAAAAGGACTTCCAAAAAGTCGAGCAGTTTCTCTCCTTCAATTATGTACCTGATTTTGTGGAGGACAGAAGAAACCAAACCTCTGATTTCATCAAGAAGTGTTGGAGCGAGGATGAATCTTCTACAAGTTTCGCAGTTAGTGTTCGTGGAATGCAGTACCATATCCAGATAATTTAGCTCTGGCACTCAGACAGCACTGGTAAGTTGTTCATGCGTTTAACTATCTCATACAAACATAATTATTTGTATGAGATGATTGGCGAGTACATGAACAGTTGGAAAATTATTTTTAAAACTGTTCCAATTATAATTACAGTGTGGATTGGAACCCGCAAAGTGCAGCGAGACGCCAAATTGAAACATTCTAACAAGATTCAAGAGTGTTCAATCATTTTGTGTCATGAAAATGCATGTCAGCATTCTAGAAACAAGTGTGAGTGTTGTAGGACTTCATCCTCCACTCGAGAAGCCCAATAATGCACCTAATTTTGCGATCAAGAAGTCCAGTTCCCTAGTCGTCTTGCTGTTGATGAGCATATTTTTGAAGTCCTTGATGCTGTTACGCAACAGCATATGTAATCATAATTTTCACTTCCTTGATGGAGACGCCATTCCAGTAAGTCAAGGTAAGAATTTGTAATATTGTGAAGTTAGTTTAAATTCACTTGTGAGATACAGTGATTGTGGCTTATGAACATGCTAATAGAGTATATTCTGTCGACAATGAACTTTGAATTCCATGCACAAAGTTCATTGGCTATGTGAGAAGTATTAGCCACTCAAATCATTGTACGTCAAAATTTAGAATTGATAGAAATCAGATATTTATATGCATTCATTGACTCATGAGTGCTCAGTCAATGTGACATATTAAAGTTTATATAGTTTTTTCAGCTCTCTGATGTACGCAAGAAGCAGTCTTGCCATCAAGAAGCAGTTCGTTTGACAGGGAAAGTGCTTCAACACAGTGGAGAGAAAAACTATCCGGATCAGTGTGTGTAGTGTATAAGGATAAAGTGTAATTATAATGATATCAGAGTAACTTGGGCCTGAGGGAGCGTTGGAGACCAAATCTTCGTCCGGATGATCACTGATGTGTCACAGGACATACGTACAGAGTTTGGTCAAAATTGGTGACCTGAAGGTCTGATACTCTCCTTGTTAGTATATCTACCGCGGCTATTTTTTCCATTCGCGCACCGACAATTTTGACTTTGATAATTGCAGTAATCAGAACAAAGCTCCCCGCGTCCAAGAATCAATCTTGGACTTCATCAGTTTTGAGTATCAGCACCAACTTTCGCACGGACCTTAAACATTGTTTTTTGATCGTATGAACTTTTGCAACCCTAATAACTCCCACGATTACCTAAGTTATCCGACCTTTCTTCCATTCATTCCGAGGTGTTCGATAATCTGAAATTATAACCATATCGCCGATCTGCATTGGCGTTTCTGAAGTATGCCATCTCTTTCGCGGTGAAATTGTAGGCAAATATTCGTGTAGCCATTTTTCCCAGAAAATCTCAGACAAATGTTGCGCGTATTCGTGTTGTTTGCATGGATTTACATTAGCGGGATCGATCGGGTCTACGTTCAGTGCGCCTGATGATTTTCCAATAAGAAAATAATTTGGAGTCAACGCATCATTACTTGAAAGATCTGTCGCGATGTGTGTAAGAGGTCGCGTGTTAACCGAATGTTCGATCTCTACTCATAGAGTGTACAATACCTCTTCGCTCGGAACTTTTCCGAGAAGAACGTAATCTAGCGCTGATTTCACGGAACGTATTAACCTTTTCCACGCTCCCCCCATGTGTGCGGCATCGGGAGGATTGAATCGCTATTTGATTCTTGTTCTCGCGATCAGATTCTCTTGGTTTTAACTATTGAGCTACACTACTGAATTGCGCAATTCTTTGTTAGCTCTAACAAAATTTGTCCCGTTATCGCTTTAGATAAATCGCGGCGTCCCTCGTCGGCTCGCCATTTGCCGTAATGCCAAAATAGTCAATCAAGCGCTCAAATTCGTCGCGATCTCTATATGAATTGCTCTTGTCGTAAGGCACGTAAAAATTACACCCCATCTTTTTTCTCGCCTCCGACCTATTTTGACAAGCATAGGCCCGCAATAATCTATGCCACAATGTGTGAAAGGTGATTGTTTGAATGCGAGACGTCATGCAGGTAACGGAGCCATAGGTGGATTCATCAGTTTTGCGCGGCGACCTCGACACATGAGATGTTATCGGAAGCGAGCGCAATCGTGTGCGAAGGCCAAGAACTAATGAAGAACCGTTGTATCAATTCATCTACTATTGTTTCCGCGTTCCCATGATAAAAACGCGTATGATAATCTTTTATCAACAATTTTGTTGCATAATGCTTCGCGTCTAAAACGATTGGTTGATATTCGAACGTAGCATCACCGAATTTTACGACGCGACGTAATATACCTCCTTGATCGATGAAAGGAATGAAATTGATCAATTTGCTGCCTCTTCCCAATACAATGTCTTTTTCATATTTTTGACTTTCTTTGATCGTTTCTAATTCAGCAGGGAAGCATTCGGCTTGAACAACGCAAAACCAGCATCTTTCGCTTAATTCTATCTCGTCGGTGGGCGAATATTCTCGTTTATGACCGAAACACCTATCGCGAAATTTCCTTAAACGCCTGGCTATGATTAGTAGTCCGTTCCATCCTAAAAGCCTTAATGCGAGCGGCTGCATTACACATTTAACAATACAGGTCACGACGAGGATTTTTGTTTTTCTAACGCGTCGATCGATTTCTTTTCCGCATCATCCATTTCCTTTTCTTTCGACCAATTTTCGGAGCTTTCTTGCAAAAAGCTTGGACCGATAAACCATCCTATCATTTTCACGTAAAGGCTCGTCGGATAACCTTGTTGCATCGTCGACTGGATTTAAGTTAGTCGGCACCCGATGCCATTCAGAAATTTGCGTCAAATTGCTGATTTCCCCGAGTCGATTCGCAACATACATTTGTCTACTGATTGGATCTGACCGAATTCACTGTACGACGGTAGTAGAATCGAACCAAAAATGTCTTTCATCTATATTCATTTCTAATCCTTTTTCAATTGTAGTCGCAAGTCTCGCTCCGATTAAAGCCGCGTGTAGTTCAAGTCACGGAACGGTAATGGGTTTCAGCGGCGTGACCTTAGTTTTCCCATAACCCATTAAGTCTGGGATGGCGTCGAATTTGACTAAGTTTTCAACCTCATTTTTTTATGTTATTCGGATGGGAAAAAATTTTTCATAAATCATTTCTGATGTGAAATTTTATGGTCTTTCGAAATATGCTATTGATTTTTATCTAACATCAATACGAAAAAAATTATAAACAATTTTTTGCGAAAAACGATATTTTCAAGATGTAAAATTTTTAATTATCGAAAATTTCCATATGAAAGCGTGAAGATGCACATCTTTTCATGGACTAAAACGTTGCTTCGAGTCCTGTACTGAAAAATAGGTGAGGTGCGGAATGATTTATTCAACATTAAGGTCCTCAAAATGGCGTCCGAACCAACATTTTTTTTTAACTCTCTTTCAAACCTCAGTAGTTGGGTTATATTTCATGATACAGATAAACCACATGCACATTTCATAGTTTGAGACATCGCTGAATTCGAATTTATTATTATCTTTGCAAAATAGTTTCATTTAAACAATTTGTTCAAACAAATTATTGCAAAATGAAGTTTTTGGCAAAATTAATACCAGAATCCAATTCCTCAGACAAAAATACATCTGGTGCGTTGATTTCAGTAATAATCATCATGGACATATTGTTATCAACAAATTACACAGCTTCACAAAAAAAAATAAAAAATTGAACCAGAGACTGGACCACCCTACTTATATGTATTTTTGGCTGCTGAATCCGAATCCGTTGAGCTCTATCACCCCTGTGTTTAGAAATAACCTCAAAAAAAATTTTAAAAATCATCAGAATATTCGACATTAAATTTGATCTATTTCCTTACATTACTTAGGACATAACAAATTGTGTATATAAAGTAGAGGAATATATATTAGTTCTAGAAATTTATATTAATTTTAGATTAGAATCAATACATATATTTCTCCACTATGTATACACAATTTTATTATGTCCTAAGTAATATAAGGAAATAGATCAATTTTAATCATGATTATTCTGAAAACAGTAATAAATGATTGTTCGTCAACTGATTTAAGGGCTTGGAAGTTCATTCAGTAATGCGTGTGATCAAACACCATTATTTGTAATGGATGAAACATATCAATTGAGAGTACTAGACAATGAGTGAGACATGTTGATGATGAGTTTCAGACAGCTGTAGCTGAATAATCTATTTATCGAATACTACTGAATTTCAGATAATATGTGAACTAGTGACAAATTAGATGATGATAAAGAGTGAAAATACTATCAATAGTAGAAGAGCATGTAAAATTCATGATTCTAGTGTGAACAATGCGTATAGAAGCTTAGACAAGTTCACTCGATGAGTCAGCGAGCAATGTCATAAATGTGAAAAAACCTAGATATATCAGTATTTTCTGAAACTTGATGTATCCATAACTCCAACAGGAGACCCCATTAGTCAAAATCCCTCAAATGGGTCTATACGTATGTGGTATAGAGCACATTAAAACAGGTTTGGTAAAAATACAGGACCCGGAGACTGTGGTGTCCCCTTGTTAGTCGAATTCGACGCCATCCCGGACTCAATGGGATAACTAATGAAACGCGGATTTTCCCATCCCTTGAGTCCGTTCTTAAATATGTTACGGCTGCGCGAGCTTGCGAGCTCACATCGCAAATGACATGTAATTGTACATTTTCGTCATCTTCTTCGGATATTGACAGGCATCGTGGAACTTTACATTCGCCGACTTTTTCGTGATCTTTTAACCACGTAAATCATGGCACGAAATCTTCGTCACGAATTCTCGCGTCCCAACTTACATCTCTTTGCCAGATATTTTGCATGATCATCTCAGTTCGCAGAGTAAATGGAGATAGAAGACCTAATCGATCTAATAAGGACCTTACCGTGCTAAAAAATTCGCGCTTATTAGGTTTCACTCCACCTCTTAGGGTTTCGGGCGCGATTTTTTGAAAACTGACATTAAATCTCAAACTATCTAACTTCCGATCCCAATATAAACCCAAGACTCTCTCCTCTTTATTGCAAAGAGTGGTTTCTTGCTCGTTGATCGAACGCTTATCTTGGGGCACGAAATCAATTGCTCGAATGTCATTGGTCGCTTATTTATGCATTACGAAATTCGCTTCCCCATTTATCAAGATAACATCACGTACAAACTGTCGAATTTGTTCCAACTTTCTTGTACTCGCGCCATAATCATCTATGTACGAATTATCTTTAATATTTTTCACGGCTTCGAGTTTTTTCGCAGCAAAACGTTCGGCATTTGTATTTTTTACATAAATTGCGCTGCTAGGGGATGAAGCTGATCCGAAGAAAAGGGACAACATTTCGAAAACGTCTGGCTCGCGATATAAAAATCGCTGTGCTCCGTGATCTTCGTGAATGATAGAAATTTTCGAATACATATCCTGAATATAGGATATTACTGCGTAAAAAATTGTCGGAATCGGAGGAATACGCCGACAAGTGATTTTAAATAATCTGGGCCCTTTTATACTTGATCGTTGGAATTGATTCCGTTGGTTTTCGCTGCGGCATCAAGAACGGGTTTCGGCTTATTTTTATTCATTATTGCAAAAAGTGGTAAATACCATATGCGCGATCATTCGTCGGCTTCATTAACCTTCACGGTGTAGCCTGAGTCTATCCAACGCTGTATTCCTTCATAGAATAATTTAGCTAATTCTGGATTCCGATCTAATTTTTTCTTAAAAGATATCATTCTCTTTTTTGCAGTCAATTTACTATCAACTTTCGGTCGAGTAGCGTCTTTCCATAAAATACCTGTTTCCCAACGTTTCCCTACTCTCTATGTAGTTTCTTTGAGAGTTTTTAGTACAAAACTTGAATCGATTTTTGATAGGAATTTTCCGACACTCCGAAATTTTCTAAATTTAAAAACAGTCTCATTGGTTCGTCAAGCTCTGTATCTTTAGTACTCTCTATTTCATGAATCTCGCCAGTACAGAAACCTGTCTCAAAAATAGCCGAAGCGATCGATTCTATTTCATGTTCAGTAGTATATCCGTGCACTGTCCAGCCTAATTTTGAGCTCGAAAATACTAATTTACCGTCTGATACTATTCGTCGTTCTAACGGAGCTATTAAATTCCGATTGTCTTGCCCTAACAATATTTCAATCGGCGCATTCCGGAATGGCCTTATAGATATATTCGTTCCGGCTTTTACTTTGTCTGTGATTTCTCGTGAAAGTGATTGCAATGGTAATCTCATTGGTATTGCTAATGCGTGCTCGACTAAAAATTCACCTGTATCACAAGTGATTTTTGCGCTAATTCTCTTGTACTTTTTCCCTGCCCTATGATTCCATATGCCACTTATTTGCATGTTTATTTGTTCACCTGTAATCCCTATCAATCGCGGTACGTGATTATTTATGAAGGAGTTAGTCGCGCCTTCGTCGCATAGCATGAATGTATCTACGAAGCAACTAGGACCAAATACGTGAACAGGGCTGATTCTAGCGATACCGTGTCTATTTTCTAGTCATGTTGACTCATTTGTATTTGCCGTGTCTGAACTCGCGGGATGAGCTACTTCTTGAACATTTTGCGTATCATTCGGGTTGGCTTTATCGTTATTCAACTATAATAACTATAACTCGCCGGCAATGTCTTTTCGCAGTTTTTTGATGTACTTTTATATTGGAGATTGTGATAAAAGTGATTAGCCGGCGAGTGAGCAATAGAATGCAAGAAATGGGAACAAAAATAACGGTTTCTCAATGCTTCATTACTGCAATCAGTAATGCTTGTTATAATTTTAATCACAGTGAATAATGTATTTTTGAACATATAGAACATTTATGCTAATTTTTGGTATTCTCGTCTCCCGTCCATTTTGTGTATAAGCCAAAGGTTTTGAAAGAGGGTTGATGTGATCTTGCCTGTATATGAATTGATCTCTATAATCTCATAGTTCATGGATTCTAAATTTTTAAATGATTTGTGTTTGAAACACTTGTACAACAACTATACTATATTATTTCGATTGATCGATGTTTAGAAGAGAAAATTAGCTGTGAATAGTAACTATCATTATTTTTATTTCAGGATCTGATACAATGTTATAAAATTGAATATTATGTTTTGAAACGAATCTTGAAGTCTGAAAAATTCTACTTGAGGACCAGTGTGAACTTGCCAGAAAATGAATTGATCTCGATACTTTCCTAGCTTGGATTCTGAACAAATTTCTTTATAGAACCATTCTTTACTCGACAGAAATTTATACCTTTCTGCAGAAAGGTTTGATACTCTTTAATCTGAAATGTGTTCACCAGAATATTATTTCATTTCAATTGCAGTATTTGTTATTTTATATATAATTCCAAAACGGATCTTAGAATCTGTGAAATCAACTAGGTCATGGCAGGAAGCAAATGGAAGCATATATTAAGTGAGGATCAGTAAGAACTTGCCAGGAAATGAATTGATCTCGATACATTCATAGCTTGGATTCTGAACCCATGTCTTTAGAGAACCATTCTTTACTCGCCAGAAATTTGTACCTTTCTTCAGGAATATAGAGTAACTGTATATTTGAAGAGAATTATCAATGTGAATTTGCCAGGACAAATATGCATTGATTTTTCTACTTTCATATGGGGCGTTGTTCGTCAACTCACCGGAACCGGCGCGCGGACGCTAAAACCTCACGTTTTTGACGCTTGTTTTCGACTCTATATGACCCATATCTAAATAATGTTGGATATGCTATCAATGTATTTTTTTCTCAGCTTTCCGATGGTGAATTAAGTTTTCCAAATTTTTCACATTTTCACAGAAAAAAACATAAAACAGGTCATATCTCAAAAACCTATTTCTTTTGATTTTTTTAAGTAGTCTAGATCGAAAGCTGAGGTTTTTTTACGTTGATATAGACCTTTTGGATACCTACTTTTTTGTATTCGAGTAATTGAGTAGCGAACATGAGAAAATGCGCCGCGTCGGGCCGGGCCGCGCCGTGACGCGCCGCGCTGACTCCACGCGCTCCAGCTCAAGTCTTCTGCTTACAAGAGTGCCGAAATCGGAATATATTTAATATCCATACAAGTCTTTATCTGTTCACTGAGAAAAATTCTCTTATCGGAATCTGCTATATGATATAGTAAACGAAATTATAGAAGAATCTACTATAAATATCGTTAAATTAACTTTATTTGTACAAATAACCCTCGTATTTTATAGTTTTTCCAACAATGTTCAATTACTATTCAATTATTGTTCACCCATCAACAATTATTGTTTACTGAACCAGAATTATATATTCAACTGTGTCCACTCAATCACATCTACTATTAATGAAAGCACTGCAAAGAGTAAAATCTACTTCAAATATAGTATAATGGATACTTTTTCCATGGTATACATCAGTGAAATTTGTATAGTTGAATTCACAATCTCTCATAGCTGGGTCAAAATAGAACTATATTTATAGTAGATTTATAGGTCACCCAACTATAAACTGCTCTCAGTGTTGGATAAACTGCTATCTAGCGTAGATCATGTACTTATTTGGGTTATGGACTGAGATATGGACATTATTTCATTTCACATTCTTTGACCTCCGTTTTGGCTTTGATATTGAAGACTTTGCCATACTATGTTTCAACTGAACTACTTTTTCAGTTCATTTTGATCTAGGGAAAATTTCATATTCCTCAGCAGATGAAATTTTTTTGACCATCAGTCTGTCATCGGAAGTTGGTATGAACGCATGAAATTGCAGAGTACCTTGTATAGCAAAACACTTATCAAATCTTTCTTTCAATTTCAGTTTAGCTTCCTCATAATCTTCTTTCTTACTATAAAATACCATGGTTCCTTTACAGTAATTTCTTGCCCATTTTCAGCTCAATCTTTCCACTGGAATAATTATCAGGCAACAATTTTCACAGTAGTTATCTACTTTCAGAGGAATAATGAACGTCAACCCAAAAGTTTGGCTATTATTACTGATAATTCATCTCATGACACTATTGCAGTTCATGTGTACCAAGAAATAATCATAAATTATCTGAAGAAAGAATACAAACCAAAGAAAATTTATTATATTACCAATGGAGCGGGTCAACACTTCAGAAATCAAAAAGTTTCTCTAATCTTATTAATCATAAGAAAGATTTTGGCATTCCCGCGGAATGGCATTTTTGTGCGACCGCACGTGGGAAGGGAGCATGCGATGGAATTGGAGCTAATGTGAAAAGGGGTGCTAAACGAGCAAGTTCATAACGTTCTGCAAATAATCATATTTTAACCGCAGAAAGTTTACTTGAACGGGCAAGAAATTACTGTAAAGAAACCATGGTATTTTATAGTCAGATAGAAGATTATGAGCAAGCTAAACTGAAATTGAAAGAAAGATTTGATAAGTGTTTTGCTATACAAGGTACTCTGCAATTTCATGCGTTCATACCAACTTCCGATGACAGACTGATGGTCAAAAAAATTTCATCTGCTGAGGAATATGAAATTTTCCCTAGATCAAAATGAACTGAAAAAGTAGTTCAGTTGAAACATAGTATGGCAAAGTCTTCAATATCAAAGCCAAAACGGAGGTCAAAGAATGTGAAATGAAATAATGTCCATATCTCAGTCCATAACCCAAATGAGTACATGATCTACGCTAGATAGTAGTTTATCCAACAGATAAAGACTTACATGGATATTAAATATATTCCGATTCCGGCACTCTTGTAAGAAGAAGACTTGAGCTGGAGCGCGTGGAGTCAGCGCGGCGTGGCACGGCGCGGCCCGGCCCAACGCGGCGCATTTTATCATGTTCGCTACTCAATTACTCGAATAAAAACAAAGGAGGTATCCAAAAGGTCTATATCAACGTAAAAAAACCTCAGCTTTTGATCTAGACTACTCAAAAAAATTAAAAAAAAATAGGTTTTTGAGATATGGCCTGTTTTATGTTTTTTTTCTGTGAAAATGTGAAAAATTCAGAAAACTTAATTCACCATCGGAAAGCTGAGAAAAAACTACATTGATAGCATATCCAACATTATTTAGATATGGGTCATATAGAGTCGAAAACAAGCGTCGAAAACGTGAGGTTTTAGCGTCCGCGCGCCGGCTCCGGAGAGTTGACGAAGAACGCCCCATGCTCACATTTAGGAGGGCTCTGGTATATAATGAATTCATGTATGTCTTTGAATATAGAATAGTACGTATAAAAAAATTATAATATGATTAACAAATGTTAGATAATTATTTAATATACAATTTCAAAACGAATCTTAGAATCTGTGAAATCAATCAGGTAATTGTTCTTTACTCGTCAGAGATTTGTACCTTTCTTCAGAAAGATCTGGTACTCTTAAGACTGAAATCATTCTTTACTCTCCAGAAATGTGTACCTTTCTTTGGAAAGGTTTGATATTCTTATATCGAAAAGACAATCAGCATAATATATCAATTGTATTGATTCCATAAAATTCCAAATTTGATATCATAATATGTTAATATGGACTGTTAACGTTTTTATAGTTTCGATAGCTTAGGAATTAATCCATTCGTTTATTTATCCCAATATTACACAGATATGACTATTCTAGAACTATTCTTTACTCGTCAGAGATTTGTACCTTTCTTAAGAAAGGTTTGGTACTCTTAAGACTGGAAGCATTTACTAGAAATCATGAAATAATAATTTATTTCAATTGTATCTATTTAATTAAAAATGGAATTCCAAAACGGTTATGTGATTTTTACATTTCTCCGAGAAGGTTTCATACTCTTGAGACTGAAATGCATTTTTACTAGAATACATGATAATAATAATAATATTGAGTATATCAAATTTTCAGAAATGTCACTGCAAGGAAAATGTATGTATTATTCAAAGGGTTTAAAAAGAGGAACAGTGTAAACTTGCCAGAAAATGATTTGATCTCGATACTTTCATAGCTTGGATTCTGAATTTCTAAATGATTATCATAGAACTACTATTTACTCATCAGATATTTGTACCTTTCTTCAGAAAGGTTTGATACTCTTGATACTGAAAATTCATACAGAATTTGAAAAAGAATTTCAGAACCTGTGATCTTATTCGGGTAAGTGTAGGAAAGAAATGAATATTGTATATATGGGGCGTTTCGCCTCAATCCCCCCAGCGCTGCGCGCGAGCGCCGAAACATGCCGTTTTCAACTCGTGTTTACGATGCCAAAATGTCCCTGAGAAAATGATTCGATAGGTCATTTCCATGTAGTTTTTTCTCAGCTTTCCAACGGTGTAATTAGTTTTCCGGAAATTTTCCATTTTCATCCCAAAAAAATATAAAACATCGCATATCTCAAAAAGTATATTTTTAATATTTTTTTTAATGGTCTCAATCGAAAGCTGAGGATTTTTTACGTAGGAAAATATTTTTTCCAAGGAGTGCACGAATGATTTTCTCTGAGAAATAGAACGTCGAAAAGTAGACGTAGCGCTACTCCGGCGCACGGAGCGCGTGAGCGCCAATCATGCTGTTTTCAACTCTCCCCAACGATACCAAAATGCATCTGAGAAAATTATATTATGAGTCGATCCCATGTTATTTTTCCTCAGCTTTCCAATGGTGTTGTCAGTTTTCCGAAAATTTTCCATTTTCATCCCCAAAAAATAAGAAACATCGCATATCTCAAAAAGTATATTTTTAATATTTTTTTTTAATGATCTCAATCGAAAGCTGAGGATTTTTTACGTAGGGAAATATGTTTTCCAAAGAGTGCACGAATAATTTTCTCTGAGAAATAGAACGTCGAAAAGTAGACGTAGCGCTACTCCGGCGCACGGAGCGCGTGAGCGCCAATCATGCTGTTTTTTACTCTTCTGAACGATACTCAAATGCATCTGAGAAAATTGTATTATGAGTCGATCCCTCAGCTTTTTTCCTCAGCTTTCCAATGGTGTTATCAGTTTTCCGAAAATTTTCCATTCTCATCCCCAAAAAATAAGAAACATCGCATATCTCAAAAAGAGTATAGTTCACGTACTTCATGTTATTTTTGCTCTCTTTTTCAGCTTTCTTTGCTTTCTTGAAGTTTTCGTTAAACGCATTCGTATAGGAACTTTTTCTTTGCTCTGTATAGCACTTTTTTTCGGGAAGATGTTATATTTAGAACTCAATGAAGTTTTTTTGAGCTTCAATGTTTTCCCACCTGCTGGAATAATTGCATGATATTGCAAAGTTCCCGGTATAGATTTAGCTCTATCCAGCCTTGGTTTTAATTCCAAAACAGTTTGGTCGTAAACTCTTTACTACTATAAAAAATGTTGGTACCTTTGCAATGATCTTTCGCCCAATTGTAAAGATCTTCAGGTGTTAAAATTCGATTGCCAGATGTAAGTTGCAGACTTGCTCGTTTCGCACCTCTTTTTATGTTTGCGCCTATGCCATCACATGCACCTTTGCCATGTGCAGTGGCATACAAGTGCCATTCAGCTGGAATTCCAAAATCTTCTTCATGAAAAAGAAGATTTTGGAAATGTGTCTTATTTTTAAAATGTTGAGCTGCTCCATCAGTTAGATAATACACTTTTTCCACTACAAAATTATTTTTCAGATGCAACATGATAATTTTCTGATACTCATAAACTGCAACAGAATCATGGTTGAGATTGTCAGAAATTATAGCAATACTCAGATGTTCAAGCTCATTATTTATTTTGTAATAGACCACGACAGTAAAAACTGTGGCTTGATTATTATTCCAGTGGAATGATTGCGCAGAATTTTGTATCACAAATGCATAGTTTTCTGAAAAATCGCAACACACAAGAAATTCTCTTTCTTTGAGGTTTAGTTTCAAATCATTTACAAAATGTGACTGCTTTTTAGCGAAAAAATCGTGTGTCTTTAATTTTAACAATTTTTGGCCCAGTATATCCACAAATTCATTAACATTTACAACTTTTGAACCTATTGTACACCGATCTGTTTGAAACCATGAATCATATTGCACTTCAAAAATATTATTTTTATCAAAAGATTCAAGCAAATGTTGTCGTAATATAGACATGTTGGGACGATCTAAGCAGTCACCAAAATAACATTCATCACGTGCATTACCACATACAATTGCTTGGATACAATCATGATAGTTTTCAAGGTGCAATTCAGTGTTTTTTGTCAAACTTCCTATATTCAATAGCATTGAGCAAGAGCTTGACATTTTCATGATGAACACATACGCATACATTATGTGTACCACTGCTTCCAGCGAGAACACAATGTGGGGGCCTTAACTCAGTGAATTTCGTAAATCCAATTTTAACATGTTTATATTCTTGTTTAAATAAACAATGAATTTCATTCAAGTTACCAAGCAGTAATCGTTTTTGAACGTGTTCTCTTTTGCCATTACTTTGCTTGACAGATACATAATCTTTTAAGCCTGGCATAATTCGGCTAATATCATCTCTTCCATAGAAACCTTCCACCAACTTGACAGTTTCATCTGGAAATACTTTGCCATTTTTATTTTCCGGTATTGAAAAAATCCCGCTCTTAGCTACTAAATTTTTTGCTTCTCGAGCTTCCCATTCACTGCAATTGAATTCTCTCATCAAGTCCCTACGAGACCAATAATCAGGGGCAAGAGTTAACAACTGAATTCTATCTTGCTTCGTCGTTGATTTTGAGAATTTATTTTTTATTTGTTCGAGGACTGTCAAACCTGCTTTATGATATTCATCGTTACACTCGAATCTTGCTTTTTTACATTCAGATGAAGGTGAATCTGATTTCTGTCTGTACATTTCACGTCGACAAGTGTAACAGATCTTTGCTTTCTCTGGTATCAAGGGATATGCACTTCTCAATGGCATTGGAAAAGTCGTACAATTCTTTAGATGACGGATGATTTTTTTTATCTAAAGGATTTATGCATTTCAATTTCCAGGATGAATCCATTGTAGTTTGTACAAGGAGTCAAATAAATAACCAAGCCAATACAATTAACGACTTTATGGAAAAATGAATATGCTCGAAGTTGTGGGTCCTCGAAGGCTTTACTAAAGTGAAAGCATCGGAACTTTTCTTGCGCGTTCTATTTTCCAAAGAAAATAATTGAATTATTCTCTAAGAAAGATCTTTTTGGAGATGAAAATGGAAAATTTTCGGAAAACTGACAACACCATTGGAAAGCTGAGGAAAAATAACATGGGATCGACTCATAATATAATTTTCTCAGATGCATTTTGGTATCGTTGGGGAGAGTTGAAAACAGCATGATTGGCGCTCACGCGCTCCGTGCGCCGGAGTAGCGCTACGTCTACTTTTCGACGTTCTATTTCTCAGAGAAAATCATTCGTGCACTCCTTGGAAAACATATTTTCCTACGTGAAAAATCCTCAGCTTTCGATTGAGACCATTAAAAAAAATATTAAAAATATACTTTTTGAGATATGCGATGTTTTATATTTTTTTGGGATGAAAATGGAAAATTTTTTGGAAAACTAATTACACCGTTGGAAAGCTGAGAAAAAACTACATAGAAATGACCTATCGAATCATTTTCTCAGAGACATTTTGGCATCGTAAACACGAGTTGAAAACGGCATGTTTCGGCGCTCGCGCGCAGCGCTGGGAGGATTGAGGCGAAACGCCCCATATTTACTAATAGTACTAACATGCGTATGAAACAGAATTACTCAACCTCACATTGCTGGCCCTTGAGATACCCAGCATCAAGTCTATGACGACGTATATTTAGAATCAGTTTGAAGCAAGATTCACGAGCTGTGGATTCGATTCCAAGGTCCTGAGTGCGAGACTCATCATTATCATTCAATTATTGCCACGATTGGTTAGAGAACTGATGAATGAGCGCGATCCAAACAACGATCTCAACCTGTTTTGTAGTACTCTTGAAAAAAAGTGTAATAATTGGCAAAATTTCTGGACACAAATTAACTGAAAATGATAAAAAGTGAACTGCAATTTAAATACTTGAAAATGAAAAAATATATATTTGAGACAACATTTTTCCTTGTGATTTTGGAAACTTTTCACCATTCAATCTTGTATAGAAAATAACTAATTCGAACCACTAATGGCTATTCGAAACGATGGCAAACAGTTTTTTTTCAAAAAGTCGAGGATATGGAAAATATCGGTTCTAATAGAATGTTGAGATAAATTGAAATTAAATTCACAAAAATTCACTTTTATTATTAAACCACATTTTTCTTCGTGTATACATAAATATATTTTTGTAATTTTCATTGTTATTAGAAGCAATTGTTGTGGCCCAGCCTTGCCCCACCCACTTTTTGAAAATTTAATCCGATGAACGACGCAACGCACATTTGCGATGCGCATTTTCCCACATGCTACCCGAGTTGCGCCGAGAAGCGACTTTAGAATTAAGTAGGTATGTGTGAGTTGAGAATGCGCTGAGTGCGACGCATCCATGCGACGGATGGCGAATCGCACGTAGCACATGAGAATCTTATGGACAGCTTGCATTTTGTGCAGCTGCCCATCGTTGAATCATATGAATGTCGGCTATAAGATATTTCTTATCAGCCTGCGCAAAGCCAGCGAGCGCTCGTGCGGGAATATTATTTTATAAGTACGAGTTGCACACGGCAACTGCGCAGCTCCCTGTTCTTAAGAAACGGCCATAGGATATTTCCTTATCGGCACATATAAGATGTCGAGCAGCCAGCGGGCACTCGACCAAGGAGAAATAATTATTAAGCCGTAACATACAAATACATTGCAAAGCGAAGCGATGCTTCAGTATACCTTATTTGATTTGATGATAGAATTTAAGGACCACGCAGTTGTACCGGGCAACTGACATAGTTGTATGATCCGATGCGCCATAAGGAAAAATCTAAATGTGTACACGTATGCATAAGTTAATATTGTAAGGCGCCTTATATATATAAGAATATTCAAATAAGCGACCAGTGCGCATTGCGGCGCGTCAATAGATTTGTAATGAAGCGAGCGCGCTTCATAGCCTTAAGTATTTGCGCGTGCAAACGGAGAGAAGACGCTGAGCCACGCGCGCTCGTTATCACTCCACGAGGGAGAGGTAATTCTCGCGAAGTGCAGCGGCGCTTCCCAACCGTTTCGCGCCCGGCGAGCGCATCTTGACGTGACGTCACGACGCTTATAAAAGGAAGCGGCCGCGGCGGACAGGACGGAGTTGATCTGTGCTAATCACGGATGCCACACGGGTGGCCGGACATGGAGCACGCGAGCGGTGCAGCTCCCCCGCGAACGCGTAGCATAATCACATCTATTTCGGAAGATCAAGTTTTTGTATTGAGATCCAACCACGCGGGATCAAGCATTAAATGTAGGTTTAGTTCCTTTGAATAAATAAGTTAGTGCTAGTGCACTGGAAGTGGGGTTGTTTCCAACTACCTTTCCCACACCACACGTCATCCGAGCCGATACTCATATACGGCCAAACGCGCCACGGAATACTCGGCTGCCACGCTGCCAAGCCTCAGCCAGGGACGACACGGCGCCGGACGGAGTAGGAAGATGTAAGTGACCGAGCGGCCTTGCGTTCGAACAGGGATCGCGACACCTCACAGCGGATAATATTCCCGTATAAATAGGGGTATTTCGCCCAACCGCCCCTCTAAACAACGGTCGGGCCTTCACACAATCAACATATTCATTGCGCGCTGACTGATACAATATTCTTAAAAAATATAATACCTGAATAATGTACATTCAATTGATTACTTTCTATTTGCTAGACACAAATGTTATCACAGTTGTCGCAGTGAATTTTCGAAATCAATCAAGTTTACTAATGGAAACCTGTCCACATTCAAGACTAGACTGATATTCACACTCTCAATCCATGTGAATATGATGGCATTTTTAAGTGACAAAACATTCTATGCATAAATCAACATTTAATGATCTTTGCAATTGTATGCGTAAAGCGCGATTTCACACTGTTTTTGGTGCACATGAAATAATAATTTCATGAACACTCGTGTAAAATACTAATTTTTTAAACCACTAAAAAAGAGGGCTAAATCGTTCTTCCACGCATACTATTACAAAAAATGTTTAACAAATGTATGCTCGTTTTTTCACATTCATGAGATCAAGCAACATTTGTGCCGATTTCGCGATTTGTACACTCATGTCAAAAAGTACTCTTTTAATAATAGAAATCATAATCATGAAGGGGGTAGCCTACCTAAATTTCAACATGGTTAAAAAAAATCGTACGAGGCTGTAAATTTATATTCTAGTTCATTCTTTTACGGCGGTTTCAATGACGTATCGACCACACCGGAAAAAAAATTTTTTCACTGTAAAAAAATTATTTCAATTTTTTAGAACGTACTTGGGATCTTTTTCCTCGGCTCCTAGAAGTCTAATCGCAAAACTGATACGTACGTTTGTGGACATCGTATTGAGGAACCCTAAAAAAAATTCAGCCCAAACCACTGAAAATAAGTCTCAATCATTCACCTCCTCCTGCATCACGTTTCCACCTTCATTCTGCAACGTCATAAAGATATCCATTTGATTCACACAAAGTAATTAGCATACATGCGATGTCTGCGTGGGAGGATGTGTATGTGTGTATATGCGCAATGCACACAATGCACACAATGCACACACACATACACACACACACACACACACACACACACACACACACACACACACACACACACACACACACACACACACACACACACATTCTTCCACGCACACACACATTCTTCCACGCAGACATCGCATGTATGCTAATTACTTTGTGTGAATCAAATGGATATCTTTATGACGTTGCAGAATGAAGGTGGAAACGTGATGCAGGGGGGGGGAGAATGATTGAAACTTATTTTCAGTGGTTTGGGCTGAAATTTTTTTTAAGGGTTCTTCAAAACAATGTCCATAAACGTACGTATCGGTTTTGCGATTAGACTTCTAGGAGCCGAGGAAAAAATCCCAAGTACGTTCTAAAAAATTGAAAAAAATTTTTTACAGTGAAAAATATTTTTTTCCGGGGTGGTCGATACGTCATCGAAACCGCCGTAAAAAATGAATGAGAATATAAATTTACAGCCTCTTACGATTTTTTTTAACCATGTTAAAATTTAGGCAGGCTACCCCCTTAAACATCAACATCCAGAATGCATTCCGTATGTGAATGCATTCTATAGTTTATAAAAAAATTACATACAAATGGAATAAAGTTCAGATATTTTACTAAAATGATCAATTACTAATCATTATATGGGCCCCGAGTAGGCCTCGAGGGCGGTATGAAAAAGGTCCTGCGGCTACAGTGAGACAGATTCTCATTGTAGACTCTCAACTTCCTCTGTACACGCGCATTATACTGAGACTAAAATCTTGTACTTCTCGACTAATAAAGGTATTTGTTCCCTCAATATTGTGAAGTTGAATCAGTGGATTCGTCATTCGACAGACCCGCCACTCTCACCCGATAGATTTCACCGCTCACGCTCTCAAGCGTTTCATTTAATCATCGGACGACAACGAAGCAGCGTGACTTGGAACGACGAGCCTGGCGAGCCGAACCGGATCGCTGACAGTCGCGTTTAAACGTCGCGCCATAGCCGAGTACGAGTACTGTGTGGATTAGGCTTTAGAGATAGTCAGTCCATGACAGTGTATAAGAACACTGCCGCTAGCTTTATACATAGTAGTTTGACAATAGCTGAGGAAGCAGCCGCTCCCACTACCGAATCTTATATTATGATTTTATCCAAAACTGGTGAGAAAAAATAGTTTATTGTTACTTTGTCGATTGTTCTGTACTCAGATCGTATCACTCATTCCGGGTTTTTTTGTGCAATTTTAGCCTGATGAGACCAGTGAACCTTACTAGCAAAACGCGCGTCGCAACGACTAATAATGTGTTGGATTTTGTGATTTTCCTTGTCCACATCACACTGGATTGACCCTCAAGGATGGACCATTCTCATACTATATTCAAAATATGGAGAGTGTTTACGGAGAAATTAAGTTGTACTCTTCCTATTTGTAAAGATTTGAAAATTTTCTCCTTCATAGGGATCAGATGTCTTTTTACTACTAGCTGTGGATTGATAGTTATTTTAAAATTTCCACAAATTCGAACTTGCCCATTCTGTTTCAAAACTGGAATAATGGGCGTTGCCCATTCGCTATATGAAACCTGTGTTAAATTACCTGCTTGTACTGCGTTTAATTTCTTCTGATATTTTACTAGTTAGTGCAAATGGTACATGATAAGGTTTTTGATGTATAGGTTTTACGTTTTCTTTAAAAACTAATTTTTTTTCCGCTCAGTACAACAACCTTGTTTATCTGAAAATAAATCTGGAAATTGAGCTATAAATTCTTCTTTCATTTCACCTTATACGTAATATAGATCAAAATTTTTCGAATCCGTCGTTTCAGGTAATTTCAAGGGCCACAAATCAAATGCTTTGAGCCAATTACGTCCGATTAGTATTGGGCCCTCACCCTTCATGATAAACCGCGGTGGCCTATGTAAAGGTTAGTTGAAGGAACTGCAGATCTAGAAGGTAACGCAGAGTTTATTGGAGTTATGTTACAGGCTTATTATGTTCTTATAACTAATCGCCGGTGCGGACCGCATCGCCAGCATTGCTTGCATAATATACGTGGTGTTGGCGAATTTTTCTGTGGGAGAATTTCTCGAGAAGAAAAAGTAGCTGTCGTCTGCTCGTCAACTTATACCTTCTATTCTGAAATAACTAAGCCGATTCCAATAAAATTTTTTTTACACAATTAATTGCAACTGAATGCAGTTTTTTCTGATAACCATTATGAAACTGCGGAATATCGTTATAATAAAAATAATTCTAAGGTGCGAGGTCTTTTTTTTTCTTCCTAAGGAGGTGCGAGGTTAAACCGACAGCGAGCTGTATATAAGGCTTGTCGCGTGCCCTCGTCGCTTGCTAAGCATACTTGTCGTCGGGGGCGCCGTTGCGTCCCCTGATGAGAGAACTATGTAGTTTACATGTATGTGGAATAAATAAAACGTGAATTATTTTGATTTATTTCGATAATTAAGTCAATTAAATCAATCCAATGTATAGTTGTTGGAAATTAAATCAAATGATTCCTAATTTATTAAAAAAAAAACCAAGAAATACATAAACACAAGGGTGTAAAACATTGCTGATGAAGGAGTTAATCAATTTTGCACGAGTTACAAATTCAAGATTTGAAAAATTTGATGTTACTTGATACTTTTATATTGAGATAAAATTTTTTAACGAAACAAGAAGGACAAGTGTAATGCAGGAATTGAAATTAAGTGTGAATTTCATTAATTTATTGGATGGTTTATGGATGCATACAGAACTACATACATATAGCTCTGAGTTATTTCAATAATGAAATAATGTAGATAAAAGCAATGAGAAATGAATTATGATTTTTTTGTAAAAGTAAAGAATTTATTGTATAATACTCACTCAACTTTGTTTTCACGAATATATTACCTTACTAAGAATAAAGTAAAACATGTATTACAAGAATTGAATTAAAGTACGATTTATTAATACAGAATTTGGAAAAGAGTTTTAGAGTAGTTTTCCTGTTAATATTTCATAAACAATCCCACTTCTGAAATATAGCATACCATCCTGACTGAAATTTAAGTCTCTGTTTGCACTGATGAATTCAGCAAATGTATAAAAAAAGATACCACAATCACTTGTGTTTATTTGTTGGGGTATGTTTCTCATACTCTCATAAGTCCAGCCAGATGAATCAAAACGTTATTTCTTCTTGTCCATACTCTCATCCAAGAGGTACTATTTCAATGCCTCTATGAATCTGGTATTGGGCGTACCCATGCTGTAATAAAAACAAATGAATTTTTCTCTAAAATCTATGATGGACATGCACCAATCAACTCCGAAAAGAATTAAAACAATCACAAAATCTTTTGAAAATATATCTATTTTCCTAGCCCACCTTTTTAGTGTTGAGTATCCACTAGATGCAAGTTTTGGATGAGAAAATGTATTCATTGCGTGAACATTTGGATACTTATCATTTTCCTTTCGACTTATCAACACGTTCATATAATAGTTTATTACTCCATCATTCAACCAATTTAAACCTGCTAGTGTCTGCATGTCTCTTCTCCTCACTGTTATTCCAAATCCTTCAGAAAGAACTTCATCAGCAGAACCTCTGTTTGATAATGCTGCCCTGACTAGTTTTATTATATTGTCATCCAATTCTGGAAGTTCAACTGCTTCTATCTCTGTTTCATTTACAGAACTGCTTTGCACAGGCGCATGGACTTACTCAAGTAAGTTTTGTCATATGCTGCTTGTCGCTGAATTTTATTGTGTCTTGATAAACCATGAGCTATCCTCTTCATTTCTCCAGCTTATCTGTTTTTCTGTTCGTAACATTCGTATAATTTTTTAGTAATCTGAAAAATGGAGTTTTGATCTAGAACTTTTTTGGTTGACAGTTTATCTTTAAGAGAATTTGTGGTGATTTTTGTTACGCTGCAGCTTGAATTTAATTTTGAACGATCATCAATTTCTTTGCTGCTTTTTTCTAAAGTGCCATTCATCTGACACGTTTTGATAGGCAACATCTTGAAATAATGCCAAGGCCTATTAAGTTTATTTCCATCTAAAACAAATAATAAAATTCATCATTTTTCAACGATAGTGATTTTATCATGGATCATTTCATCGCAGAATACACATCCGTATTCATTGATTTCATATACAGAATTTTTCCTATCTGCGATTTTACTGGAGTCAGCGTATGATTTTGGCAAGGAAGAGGAAAATATCATATAAGCTGTTGGTATAAAGAAGCAAGTCATACTTCTTACTATAAAAAGCATGAAAGTATTGGCATCTTCAATAACTATCAAGACTTCAATGCCAGGTGCACATCAGTAATTCAACAAAATGCAAACCCTTCAGAAGTGAAATCTGCACATACTCCCGGATAACCTCGACTCAAATTATTGAAAGTAGCATCTGGCTCTTGTATATATCTTTTCCAATTATTCACAAGTAGATATGTAGAACTAAGTTCAAACATAACAGCTAAAGTTATATATTATCAGAGAAAAGTGAATGGGGGAATTTTATTTCAACAGATGCACAAAGATTGTTTGTTGAGGAACCTATCAAAAAGGCATCGCTGTTCAGTGAACAGTGTTCAGTGTTCAGTAGAACAGTGAACAGTGTTCAGTGTTCAGTTGAAATTTTATTTCAACAGATGCACAAAGATTGTTTGTTGAGGAACCTATCAAAAAGGCATCGCTGTTCAGTGAACAGTGTTCAGTGTTCAGTGAACACTGTTCACTGAACAGCGATGCCTTTTTGATAGGTTCCTCAACAAACAATCTTTGTGCATCTGTTGAAATAAAATTCACCCATTCACTTTTCTCTGATAATATATAACTTTAGCTGTTATGTTTGAACTTAGTTCTACATATCTACTTGTGAATAATTGGAAAAGATATATACAAGAGCCAGATGCTACTTTCAATAATTCGAGTCGAGGTTATCCGGGAGTATGTGCAGATTTCACTTCTGAAGGGTTTGCATTTTGTTGAATTACTGATGTGCACCTGGCATTGAAGTCTTGATAGTTATTGAAGATGCCAATACTTTCATGCTTTTTATAGTAAGAAGTATGACTTGCTTCTTTATACCAACAGCTTTTATTTCATTGGGATTCATAACTACTTGCTTTTGAACAAAAATTACTTTTTGTAGATCTTGACCAGGTTTTGTGAGTATCATATAGCCTATAATCATATTTGAACTGAAGAGATTGGCTTTCACTTGATTCGTTGTTTGGAGGACATTCATCTCTACAGGTGGTGTTTCATTCACAAGGATAGCCGGTAAAGGTGTTTATTCTTCTTTCTTTTTACCACTCATAGTTTAAATTTTTCTCTCACTCCTATTAAGATTTTGACTGTGTCTATCAGATTCATCTTCTTTTTCCGGACTCTTCATTGCTTTGATGGGAGCTACTATCTCCAAATCCAAACAACAGGCCTTGTCTCTTTTTATATGCTGATTTGAACCTCGTTAACGAGAAGCAGCTGTACTACCACCTCTTGTGGTAAGGCTCTTTTGCCCACCTCTAAATCTAACACTTATCCTGGAAGATATGGGTCCAAAATCAGTATCACTATTCTGATGACTCGGATGATGGAAAAATCTCATCATCTTCTGCTCTTTCTTTATCTATCAAAAATTTCCCTGTTGATACTACAACTTGTAAAAGCTTTCCATTTCCTTCAACATTGGTGACCAGCTGCTTTGCTCTTGTAAACAGCTTATCCAAGTCAAATCACCCATATCTGGATCTGGATATATATCAATTTAGAAAAAAATAATTTATTACAAAGCATCCTTCTTACGAGACCATCAGAAACCGTAATCGAATCAAATCAATTGCAAAAAAATATACTTATTTGAAGTTTCCTTCTTCACTGCTAGAGGTAATATTATGTTTGGTATTCCGCTGGACATCGTGAACTAAGCATCATATACTACCCATAACTCGATGAGACGATATTGCTTCACTTGAGAGTGTACATGCGCAGTCGACCGGCCGCAGTGATAACGAACCTTACCGCGGTCACCCTCTCACCACTAGGCACCGCTGGCGCTCGCTCGCTTGCTTGCTTGTATATCTATAGCGTACTCTTGAATGTTGACGAATTTTCAAGCGCTCTAGCGTACTCCGTCTACTAGCTGACTCAATCTTCTATTCTGAAATATAACCAGAGCGATTTTGATGAAACTTTTCTGACAAAAGTAATCGTAAGTGACCGTAGTTCTTGCTTATAACTGTTACAAGACTGCGGGACAGCGGTAAAACAGAAATAATTAAAAAAGTGAGGTTGAACACGACATTGGGCTGTATATAATGGCTAGTTGCGTCCCCTTGAGCGCTTGCTGCGCATACTTGTCGTCGGTGGCGCTGAAGCGCCACCTAATACATGTTAGTGAGGTCGATAAGAAAGTCTACCAATGTACTTTCTTTCGTATAGTTATCCTTTCTTATCGACCTCATTCACATGTAAGCATGTTTCCATCCGAGTTTAGACACTCCAGCTGTTCGCAGCTATTCTTCACAAATCTGATTGATTTCTGGAAGTGGGACTTTCACGCAGTATTGTGGGAAGCAGAATGAATCATCTCAATCATCATCGGACGTCAGATAAGTATAAAACTTTTCTTTTTATATTTGCCCCATACGAAAATTGTGATTCTTTGTGATTATTCCCTTTTCCAGGTTAGAGAAGTAAGCTGCGAAGATGTTCTTTTAATGAAGACTGAAGTTGAAACGGATGATAGGAAGTTTTCCTGATATAGAGAACAGCATCAGGGTGAGACGATAGAGAATTATTCATTAGTTTTCTTGATTGTCGGCTTTGTCACATATATTAATTATAATGTATGAATATAGAATACTATATTGTCAATGTAGATGCTGAACAGAAAAATTTTAACTGGAGAATATAACCAGAACTTTCCTGTATCATGCACCAGTCTTAAGGGGGGATATACAGTTCGAATGAAAAAAAAATTCGATTTTTTTTTTTCATAAAAAGTTAGTAAATTTCCCGTAGAATTTGCTCCTGAAACCCTTTCTTCGAAATTCGAACTCCAAGTGTTTTTTTCAAGGGATTTCTGATTGAAGTGTAAGTACGATTTAACGGTAATTTAAAACTTTCAACGCGTTTTTCTCAAAACTGCATTTTTGGAGTTTATGCCGGTGATAACTCGAAAACTAATTATCCGATTGAGCTGAAACTTATAGGGTTTTCTTTATTAAAGTATTACCTATCAGATGAATTAAAAATTATTGTAATATTTCATTATTAAATATGGAAAAATGTGAGAAAATGGCGGAAAAAAAATTGAAAAAAATTGAGTTTTTCGAAAAAGATACGCCAAAAGTGCAATTGTTTTTTTAATTTTCTTTTGATAATTCATCTACTAACTGTGAATGTAATTAATGTAAATTTTTTTAATTTTTTGATTTCCGATCAAAATTGCGACCAGGAGAGCCGGCACAAGCAAAATAGAGGTGATTTTTCAACGCTATCTAACGGCCGACATTTTGTTAGAAAAAATTAAAAAAAAATATTTTTGTATACTACATGGATCAACTTATAACTGTTAAAGATTTTCGATAGATTTCATTGAAAACTACCCTTGAAAAACGATTTTCAAAAATGAGCTTTTTTTCTCGTTCGACCTGTATATCCCCCCTTAAGAGGATCCGGTACGTTCTCTATGACCTACATTTTAATATTCCAATATTTTCCTAAAGTTATCAATATTTTCTAATGAAATTTTGGCTCATGCATGGTTAACCGAGTATCTTCGGAATGGGAGAATATCACTTGATAAATTTGAAAAATTGTTAAAACGTTAGTTCCCAGTTTTGACTCTGGCGCTGTTCCCACAGCGCGCCAAAGTTGTTTCACTCTCTAGAATCAGTTCTACTCCATATAATATCACCAGAATCTCTCATTGTATTCCTCATCCATAGTAGAAACGATAGTAAGCAATATGAACAAGATAACATCCATAGGGTGTAAAAATATTGGAATATTGTGGTGGCATTAGAATTCAAATTTTTTCGGTCATTCGAAGGGTAAAATAGAGTTGAACTCTCACTCTCCTTGATAAGAAGAGTTGTGGGGCCTGTTTTTGTGAAGAAAAATCCCTCGGCGCTTTACCCACGACATGCATCTGGCAACATGTGTTCGGAAGGCTCCCCTTCGACTCTCGATCGATTCTGGTCTCTTCGAATCCTCTCGACCCCTCATAAACAAGGGCGCATTGAGAGAGCAATAAAGGACAGGTAAAGATCCTCTTCCGCTCATCAAAAAACTTTGAATGAAAAAATCAGTATTGTAGTGTATTTATCGATATTTATATCTGATCAGAAATTTGAACTATGAATATACAAATATGAACGGTGAAAATCGGATAACTCTGAGTTACATGGAAAAATAATTGATGTCATATCTAAGTCATGCTAAGCTTTGCACTGCTATATGTACTATACATTTCTCTATCTATACATTTTCTACCGAACCGATTGATTTGAATTTTCCAAGGAAGATGCTTATTACTGTGTAGTGTCATACTAACAAGAGATATTCAAAATTTCGCATTTTAGAGAGTTGAAACAACGAAACATATGCTTTCGCGTTTACATCGTTATATCAATGGATTCAAGATGAACACTATTCATTCCTTTTTCTGAAGATTTTTTAGGCTCAAAATTACAAAATTGAATGCTTGAAAATGTCTGTTGGATATCTCGAATATATTCATTTCATAGTCAAGTTGCATATCATTCGAAAGAGACCAAAATTTAAAGGGTGGTGCGTGTTGGCCAAATTTTAATCAGTGGTCCCGTTGAAGTATTATCGATGATTGAAAATCTATTCAGACCTTATGCACGCGTGAAATTCGTCAACAGTGCCGGGAAACGGCTCAGTTCAAGTCATAAATATTTTTATGGCCCTTGCTCGCGCGGACGCTCACTTGCTGCTCTTTTGGCATAGAAAAAATTATTTCAATCATTCAAAATAATTCATCCCAATGACTGTCAACTTGCAAAGAGTTCCATGTGCACATGATTGCATTTGAAATACTGTATGAGCGAAACCGCAAAGGGAGACGCTATGATGCATGTATACATGGCAGGAAAGAAAATATTCAATGTATATTGTGAGAATAAAAAATGATAACAACTTAGTTACCGGCTATTTAAGTACTCGATATTTCCGAGTACTTTAATCGCTTGAGCAAAAGAATTATATTGTCGTTGATCATTTAGGAATGCCACATCAGTTAAAATCACTTTGATTATATTGGACTTATCAATTTGGCACAGTAAATCGTCAAGTCACAGAAGTTTATTTGAATGAGGAAGAGGAAGAGCGACGTGAAAGAGGATAATTTCACGCCACCCGTAGCCGAGGTGGATTCTGAAACATATTCCGGAATATGAGAAAAGCTAGAGGAGTGTCGAAGATGCTTCGCCGAGGGCAGGCCAATAAACCCCGATGCAGGGGATCGGGCCTGCAGTATGCCATGCTGCAAAGCGAGGGCTGCCGCGGCATGCGGAGAGACGGAGAGAGGGGTCGTAAATTTCTCTTTGCCGAACAATGAGATGAATAGAATTTCAAGAGGGCGCTACTTGTAAATTTAACATACATTTTCAATTAAATACTTTTTGCGATTTTCTCGGTGCTCGATTGTGCGGAAGGTCGTGATGAAAATAATTATTTAAACGAAATTCGATTATCTCTGTAACTTTTCTCACTAGAAGCCAAACTGTAATGCAACGTTACCCTGACCCAAATCTGAGTTTTGGGAAACGTCGCGGATCCCCTTAAGGTGAAATGGCAAGAAAATAATTATTTATCTTATTTTCATGCTGACTGGTAAAATTTTCCAATTTCGTTAGTTATAAGAGGTGATCTATTAAGATTTGATGATTCTCAGGTGTTGTCACTGCAGTTCTCCACAGGAACAGCATGTAAGTGGAATGATATGAAGCCTATAGGTAATATAAGAGAAGGGAAGTAAACATCAGCCGGCAAGTGAACTTGCAGTCGAACAGGTAATTCTTGATGTATTAAAACTTGCATATTTTCGGAATGATTGGGCTTTGGACCTTGAGATAGTGGAATTTGTTCATTACAGATGCAGATGAAGCAAATCTCTGAGTTCGGACAAGATTGGTGACCCGGAGATTGTGTCCGCTCCTTGTGAATAGAAATAAATCTAAGTATTAATTGAATTAGGGAGCTTGAGATAGGGGTAGATGAATCAATTTATTATTAGCCGATTACCTGTAGTAAGCCCGTACTACTGTGATAAGGGCAAAGTTGGTAAGTCAAAATAGTCAGAAGAGCAAATATTGTCGGATTTTTACGGCTCAAAGTTGGTTTTGATCAAGAGAAAGAATCCCTGATCAATCAATTTGGAAAATCCGATTTGCAGTTTTTTACCACTTTTTGATTTTGATGTACTGAAAGAAATAAAGAAAGGTCCGGCAAAGTGAGGGTCGTCCCTCGAGTTTCGGGGCTGGCGAGAGGTAAAACCCTTCCCATTAACGCCCTATCTGGAATCTATGTAAAAAAATCAATATAGCAGAGATATATGTCCAGTTTTAAGTGACGTGCACGGTACACACAAGAAGAATAGCTACGAACGTCCAAAAATGAGCCCAACAACGAGAGGAGTGCTGGGGAGTCTACCGGTGGTGTCGACGACGCCGAATATCAACCCCCATATCATATTCGTATCTCCTCAGACTCGCCACCCCCAGAGCAGCAGGGTATTTCTACCGCACGACCCACCGGACGACGGAGAGATAAATTTGCCGGTAGAGACACAGAACTACCCCTGTCGAACAAGGATTTCAATTTCCTAGTGAAGTACTGGAAGCTACACTTGATACACCAAGAAATGTTGATAAAAGTGCAGGTGGTTTTACACATATAGAGAGTGTGCTTCGCCAACCAGCGACTATACAAGGTGCAGCAGATGCAGCAGAAAAAGATATAATCTGTGCTCGGGACGCGAATTCTGTGGGTTACATTTTAATCTCTCCTGTTTCATAAATTCATCATACTCATTTTTTCGGTAGAGTAATAGAAGCATGTTCTTTTTTGTTATGACACGTCCTTAATGAAGGCCTACAGAATTCGGAGAGGTAATTTTTCTTTCTAAAAAGAAAATATTTCATCATTATTATGATTTTATTTCGTGAGTATAATTGTCAACTTGGACATAATAAGAAAATTTTCTCAAAAAGTGGAACTGTATTTGAAACCATCATTATCATGATTTTATTTCATATGAATAATTGTAAATTTTGATACAATATAGGAGAATCTCGAATAATACAATTTTACTAAAAAATTGGGGTTCTATGGGCATTAGATTCGCTTCCCTGTTTAAAATAATCGACCGGATTTCCCACTTCGTTTCCCATTGGTGTTTCCCGGTCAAATAGCGGGGTTTCACCGGTGAAATCCAGTGGGAAACACGGTCGATTGAGCGGTAATCGAAGTTGACCGAATAACATTCCCGGTCGGTTGACCGGGTTTCCCGGTCAGAAAAAAAATATTCCCACCTATTCTTCTTACCAATTAGCTGATTTGGTGATCGGAACCGACCATCATCTGACAGTAATCCGCAAATATTGGGATAGAAAGAGCTATGAAATCTCCTTATACACAATAACTCAATCAGGATAATATCAGAATGTTCCGAAATGGAATACAGATATGAAGTGGAAGGATTATATACCTTTGGGTATCGCAGTGAACGGACATCTGGATATATGTCTTCATTGAAGTCTCCAAACCAGAGTGAATGTGATTCTTTGACCAATGAGTCGTTGAAACTTGCATAAAGAAGCAGGTGCGAATCTTTTGACATCCACATTGCTTCGGCACTGAACAGGATCTCCTCTAGAAGAATCGCAAAATTCAATTTTGGTTCATAATTATGGAAACCAGATGAGAATCTAAGTTTTGACATCATCGTGGCTAATGATGATATTGTATAAGGGGCGTTTTTCGTCAACTCTCCAGAGCCGGCGCGCGGACGCTGAAACCTCACGTTTTTGACGCTTGTTTTCGACTCTATATAACCCGTATCTGAATAATGTTGGATATGCTATCAATGTAGTTTTTTCTCAGCTTTCCGATGGTGAACTTAGTTTTCTAAATTTTTCACATTTTTACAGAAAAAAAACATAAAACAGGCCATATCTCAAAAACCTATTTTTTTAAATTTTTTTAAGTAGTCTAGATCGAAAGCTGAGGTTTTTTCACGTTGATATAGACCTTTTGAAAACATACTTTTTTTTTTGTATTCGAGTAATTGAGTAGCGAACATGAGAAAATGCGCCGCGTCGGGCCGGGCCGCGCCGTGCCGCGCCGCGCTGACTCCACGCGCTCCAGCTCAGGTCTTCTGCTTACAAGAGTGCCGAAATCGGAATATATTTAATATCCATACAAGTCTTTATCTGTTGGATAAACTACTATCTAGCGTAGATCATGTACTCATTTGGGTTATGGACTGAGATGTGGACATTATTTCATTTCACCTCCGTTTGACCTCCGTTATGGCTTTGATATTGAAGACTTTGCCATACTATGTTTCAACTGAACTACCTTTTCAGTTCGTTTTGATCTAGGAAAATTTTTAGATTCCTCAGCAGATGAAATTTTTTTGACCATCAGTCTGTCATCGGAAGTTGGTATGAATGCATGAAATTGCACAGTACCTTTTATAGCAAAACACTTACCAAATCTTTCTTTCAATTCCAATTTAGCTTGCTCATAATCTTCTTTCTGACTATAAAATACCATGGTTTCTTCACAGTAATTTCTTGCCCATTCAAATAAACTTTCTGCGGTTAAAATATGATTATTTGCAGAGCGTTGTAAACTTGCTCGTTTAGCACCTCGTTTCACATCAGCTCCAATTCCATCGCATGCTCCCTTCCCATGTGCGGTCGCACAAAAATGCCATTCCGCGGGAATGCCAAAATCTTTCTTATGATTAATGAGATTAGAGAAACTTTTCTGATTTTTGAAGTGTTGACCCGCTCCATCGGTACTATAATAAATTTTCTTTGGTTTGTATTCTTTCTTCAGATAATTTATGATTATTTCTTGGTACACATGAACTGCAATAGTGTCATGAGATAAATTTTCCGAAATAATATCCAAACTTTTGTGTTGAAGTTCATTATTCCTCTGAAAGTAGATAACTACTGTGAAAATTGTTGCCTGATTATTATTCCAGTGGAAAGATTGATCTGAATTCTGTACAACAAAAGCATAATTTTCAGCAAAATCAAAACAAACTAGGAATTCTCCTTCTAACAATTCTTTTTTCAAATCATGAATGAATACAGACTGTTTTCTGGCAAAAAAGTCGTGAGTTTTCAATTTCATTAATTTGTCACCCAGCAAGTTCAGATATTCATGTGTGTCGACAGATTGTGTGACAATTGAGCAACGATCAGTTTGCATCCACGTTTCAAATTTCACATTGTGAATATTATTATCATTAAAACTTTGGAGTAAGATCTCTTTAAGCACAGCTGTATTTGGACAATCCAAACATCCCCCTAAAAAACACGCATCCAATGGTTTGGCACATACAATTGCATTAATGCAGTCATGATAATTTTTCAGTGGGAAGCGTGTGTTTTTTGTCAAGTGTTCCAATTCTACACCACTTAACATAAGTTTTACGTTTTCATGATGAACGCATACACAAACGTTATGCGTTCCACTACTACCTGCTAGAATACAATAGGGAGGTTTGAGCTGTGTGAATTTAGTGTACCCTATTGTAACATTCTCATACTCTTTCTTGAACAGAGCATAGAGCTCTAATAAGTTACCTAGCAACAATCGCTTCTGTACATGAACTCGCTCATCATTATAATTTTTGACCGATAAGAAATCTTTCATCCCAGGCATCAATCGACTATTATCGTCGCGTTCATAGAAACTTTTAACGAAAGATACTGTTTCATCAGGTATTACTTTGCCTTTCTTTGCAATAGGTGATGTTAGAAAACCATTTTCAGCCATTAGTTTTTGAGCTTTTCTTGCTTCCCATTCTGAGCAAGAAAACTCTCTTTGAAGCTGATCACGACTCCAATATTTTGGTGAAAGAGTAAGCAATAAAATTCTTTCCTGTTTGTTCTGGGTCTCTCGAAATTTTTCTTTTATTTGCTCGAGGACAGTTACACCTGCTCTATGATACTCATTTTTTTTACAGTATGATTCGGTTTCTGAAAGGGATTGACACATTTCAGAAATTGAACTCAAACCATCTTGTTTCAATATTGAAACGTTAAACGTTCAACAGGGACAGATTGATGAATTGGGATCTCACATAGCGTCACGTGGTTTCAATATGGTGGGTCAGCTAGCCAAGGATAAGCATTGGGTATATGGGAGTCTGGCAGTTATTCTCCAAAATTGTCACGGATAGAAGGTATTTGGAAGTATACTGAACAAAATATGAAGCAGATGAAATATTTCAAAGGTGGGAGAGTTTTTGTGGCAACAGACATCCTAGTATGTGGAAAAGTCGGCACTCCGAACTCCTCTCGAGAGGTTATCCGGAGCTGGACTTGGTAAATTAGATCAGATGTCTCGGCGCAGAGACCTATTGTTTACACTCGGATAACCTCTCAAAAGGAGTTCAGAGTGCCGACTTTTCCACATACTACGATGTCTCTTGCCACAAAAACTCTCCCACCTTTGAAATATTTCATCTGCTTCATATTTTGTTCAGTATACTTCCAAATACCTTCTATCCGTGACAATTTTGGAGAATAACTGCCAGACTCCCATATGTACCCAATGCTTATCCTTGGCTAGCTGAGCCACCATATTGAAACCACGTGACGCTATGTAAAATCCCAATAGAGAATGTTAGTTTTGGACAATCTCTTATTGAATCTCGATATATTGTTAAGCAGAATCAAATAAGATTTTTTTCAGTTATAAAGATATGAATTTGGCGTTTGTAACGGATGACTTTATAGCTTTCACCGGACGAATTCAATAGCGGGCATGAGAAAAATGGTATCCTTCTGGCGGACACATTGAGAGATAGTCCTTTATTCAACAGACACAAATTACCTAGTATGAATATTGAATCGAGCGCGTGGAGGCAGCGCGGCGCGGCACGGCGCGGCCCGGCCCGACGCGGCGCATTTTCTCATGTTCGCTACTCAATTACTCGAATAAAAAATAATAGGTATCCAAAAGGTCTATATCAACGTAAAAAAACCTCAGCTTTCGATCTAAACTACTTAAAAAAATTTTATAAAATAGGTTTTTGAGATATGGCCTGTTTTATGTTTTTTTTCTGTGGAAATGTGAAAAATTTAGAAAACTAAGTTCACCATCGGAAAGCTGAGAAAAAACTACATTGATAGCATATCCAACATTATTCAGATATGGGTCATATAGAGTCGAAAACAAGCGTCGAAAACGTGAGGTTTTAGCATCCGCGCGCCGGCTCCGGAGAGCTGACGAATACATATACATATGATGTAAAGTTAAAAAATGACAATTTTCTGGATAATATTGATTTCTCGGAAATTTTGCAGGATACCGAAGTTGTTTAGAAGAAAAAAATTAACAAGTTTTTCTGAAACATTCATCGTTAAAGTTGATATTTTCCAAGTTATTACGAAAAAAATAAAAAAAATGGAAGAAAAATTGAAAAATGACCATTTTCTAACAAATTGTGCTGATTTTCTTGGAAAATATTGATTTTTCGGAAAATTTACAAGATATAAAAGTTGTTCGTAATAAAAAGATACATAAATATTGTCCATAACTTATTTTGCTAAAATCAATATTGAAGGGAAATTGGTTGGTCGCAGAAAGAAAAAGACTGAGCAACAGAGTATGGTCCAAATACTTTATTGATATAACACCAAATCAGTCTACCAAATAACCTCCAATGCAAAAAGATCTGTCACTTGTACTTATACCTCCGACTCGACCGGCCGCTCGGAAAGAAGTGAGCTCTCAGTCTCGCCGACGCAGCAGCGCTACGACTGTCAACTCGATGTAGCTCATGAGAGCTGTATATTAGTTTGAATATCTTAACACTCCCTCCCAAACAATTTACAGCTATCATTATTCAATACAAATCTTCCAAACTACTATTCTACCAATTATACATATAGCAATCTTTACAATTCTAGTCTGTAATACTAATATTGCAGTTAAACATCAAAATAAGACTTTAGAGATCAAGTGAGATCAGTCAATTATTCAGTCTTGAGTTTGTATTTGTGGAGAGAGTGTCGATTGCCAAGCCGAGTCATTCAGTTATCAACCTTCCATTTAGTTTCACTCGTTAATATCTAAGACAGAAAAGAACATTATTAGTACATGAATCAATATTCATTATTTTATTTCTAAGATCTTCATGTGAGACCAGAGGCAGAGGTTTAGTGATGATATCAGCCAATTGTTCTTTTGAACCTATCCAAGATACCTTAATAAAATCTTTCTTCACAAATTCCTTCTCATAATTAGATCTTATTTCCACCATGTGTCTAAGTTTATTTCTACCATCAATTCTTGTGCAGGATATTGCTGCTTTGTTGTCACACCAAAGTCTAATCGGAAAGAAACTTTTATCGAGCATTATTCTAAGTGAATTTGACAATCCTATCGTGTCTTGATATTCATCGCTCATTACAACAAATTCAGCTTCGCACGTTGACAAGGCAACATACAATTCTTTTGTGGGTCTTCCATGCCACCGTATCATTAAACAACTTTATCACATAGCCACAAGTGGTTTGTGAATCTTTGCAGTCACCAAAGCTAGCGTCAGTGAATACTTCAATTTCATCCATTTCTCCTTTGTAAACCAAGCCCAGATCTCTTATTTGTTTCAAATATCCTAATACTTTCGCTACCATATTCCAGTCTTCCACCGTAGGATTGATCTGATGTCTGCTTAGTACATTTACGGCATATGAAATGCCTTGTAGCATTTGCAAATATTATAAGCTCCCCACAGCTTCTCCATAAGTAGCATTTTTCAAATTCAAAGATTCCACCAAAACATCTTGATCGTAATAATCTTCATAATCGCGTTTCTTATTTGCTGCTCGAGATGTTTCCATAGGAGTTTTCCTTTGTGAAAGTTTCCAAACAGAATTTTCCAAAAATCTGATCAACATGTGGCTCCTGGTTGAGCTTCATTATTTTCCTCCGTTTATCTCTGTTGATCTTAATACCAAGAAACTCTCTTGGTTCTCCCATATCCATCATTTTAAATTGACTTTGCAATTTAGTTTTTACTTCAAATAACTTATTTTTTGCAATTGCTTGTCATTATTATGTCATCAACATATAAAAACAGAATCAAGAACTTCCTTCTTCCCTCCATATGAATATACATAGTTCGTTTTCTTCATTTTTTTCAGTCCTATGGATAAAACAACCTCCGTAAATCTTTCATTCCACCTTTTTGGAACTAACTTTCAAACCATACAATACTTTTTCCACCAGACAAACCATATTCAACCTTTCTTGTTTGGAGTGTTTAGTTCCTTCTGAAATCTCCATAAACACTTCTGATTCCAGGGTTCCATGCAAGAATACTATTTTAACATCCAATTGAACTACTTTCAGATCGAACCTGTTAATAATGACAAACAATGCTCTGACAAGTGGGAGTCGAGAGACTGGAGCATAAGTCTTCCTCAAATCGTAATTTGTTTTATCCTTGAATCCTCGGATTACAAGTCTTGCTTTGAACTTAATGTTCCCATTAGCATCAACTTTCCTTTTTAGTACCCACCGTGAATCAATTATATTTGGTTTCTTGCCATTCTTTTCCAAGAATCGCCGATTTACCAATTTCCAGACTTGATGTTCCTCCATTGATTTCAACTCATCATCAATAGCATTTTGCAACTGTACATGATCTTTTGACTGCATAGCTTCTGCAAAGGATCCTAATTTATATGAGCACGCAACAAATAATAGACTTCGTCTTCATAGTTTTTCCACCATTTCCATCATTTCTGTTTTTTTTTTAAAGTAAAAGCCATCATCACTTTTGATATCTCATCTACCTTTTCATCAGGACTCTCTACACTCTGTTTTTCCCTAACGTCCAGTTTTGTTCTTTTTCCATCAATTTTCTTAGGTCTGCCTCGCTTACATTTTAATACTCCCTCCGTTTTTGAGTTTTCATCAACCATGTCTACCAGTTCTTTAGCAGATTCATTTTTTTTTTTCTTTAAATTCAACAAACCAATTTTCTCTGTTAATATCAAATTGTTCAACCGGCCAATCTTTTACACTGTCTTTCTTGTATATATCTCTATACACAAGTTTTTCGTTAAATTTAACATCTCTGTTTTCATGAAGTTTACCACCTATGGTTCCAAGAATTGGAAACCCGTTTCTGAATATCCTACCAATACAACCTTTTTCACTTTTGGGCCAATTTTGGGACCTTATTTCTTTGCATCGTTATGTACGCAACGCATCCAAATCTTTTTTCTGATTCCAATCAAAGTGATGGTCAGGAGCGAATTTCATCCGAGATGTAATCATTCCATTGCCACTGTGTGGCGTCCTGTTGTAAGCGTACACTGCAGCCCCTAAGGCCAGGTCTCACATATTCTCTGATATCCCAGAGTCAAACATGTACGTTCTGATTTTTTTTTTTTTTTTTTTTTTTAAATCGTTCGATTAAAACGTTCAGCTACTCCGTTATGTTGTGGAGTATCAGCACAAGCCAACTGTAATTCAGTACCCAATTTTTTTAAAACTTCCACCATATGTCCACCAGTAAACTCTGTATCTCTGTCACATCTCAGAAAACAGACCTTTGCATCCTTTCCCAAAATATTTCGACAACTTTTGATAAATTGCTCGAAACATTTTCCAGCCTCATTTTTATGGCGTATGGGATAGGCCATGGCAGTAACCATGGGATAGGCATGTTCAGTAGCTCTCGTTCTCACTGAGGAGAATGGCTGTCTATTAAACTTGGACAAGGCACAAACTTTGCAATCCAATATGGATTCGTCGAAGATTGCATTTTTCAGAGATTCATATTCAGGATAAAGTTCCTGTATCTGTTTTAGATATTTCAGCGACGCATAGCCCAGCCTTATTAGTTATAAGATAGCGTACATATATGCGCCTGCACGCGCGTGACGCGGTATTCATGAATCGTCGGGTAGATTCAAAATGTATATATATATATATATAGATATATCTAACCGTATGCGAAAAATATGAAAATGTGAATGATACTGAAATGATTCGTAGAACTATGTAAAATCGAATTATGCGGACATACGGCTCGAGACGCCATTATTACGGGATCAGTAGAAAAAGAGCGAACTATCCAGACAAACTAGATACACTGCAATACGAGTCAACAAATTACGCGATCTGTTAACTGCATTTGAGGCGTAGTTTATTATGCGAAAATATAATCCAAGCTAAATTCGAAATTGCCTAAATAACACTAAAATCCTTATGTGGAGATATGCGAATGAATCGTAACTCATCATCATGTAATAACGCAATTTGTTTATTGTTAATTATTTTTACATTATATTTTTCACAAGAACGTTAGAATAGACATTCGTACGTGATCTCCAGAATCGAATACAAGTTGAAATATAAGAATCGAATTATTAAACCGCGAATAAACAATGTCAACAGCTTCTTGATTAATTATGTTAACACGAATTGTGCCATTGATTTATTATGAAATTTAAAACGGTTTGCGGATACGTTACGAGAACTAATGCCTTGATTGTCTAATGTTGAGTTTTTGTTAAATGTAGATGAAGATACCAGGATATTATAAACAATTAGTGATTGTTATAAATTATTGAACTTGACAAAAATATCTCGACATTAGGCAAATGGCGATATTCTCAGACTTTGATAGGCGGTGAACACGCCTATGTAGCAACGATAGTTAATGCATAATTAGAGTTAACAATTTATCGAAATTAGCGAACTCCATAAAAAACAAACTATGAGAGCAAATGTAAATATCTCCATTATAGGCAAATAAGGAACCCACGTGTGTGCGCACACTGTGACGTTTATCGGCGTTCAACAAATAAGTAAGCTAAAAGACGAGTTAACGCAATATCCTGCGAAGGTGCGTTAGACTATATAAAGGGCCGCGCGTCCTCAATCATGTCATTCTTTCGCGAGCATCGGTAGAGCACTATCGGAATACGATCATCTCCGCGCATATAACATCGTGTATTGCGAGCGACCGCGAATTCTGTACTTGCGCGATTATAACATCTTTGTGAATAATTTTCTTAATACATAATAAATCAGTAACTTTCTTTTTAATCAATTTCTTCGTCTTTTTACCGAGTCTGAACCACATTCAATCACAAGCGCTTAACCACATGTTGGCAGTAGCGTTTCACAATCACTCACTTGCGAAGCATCTAACCTCTCGTAGGAAGTGATGCTGCATTTGAGTGCATTACACATGCACATTAGCCGGCTGGCCTAACCACACGTTGGAAGGGGCCAAGCTAGGTGACACGGCTGTTAAACCAAGCGTTGTGGTTCATTGCCCAATGCCGGTGTTTTCATGCCAAACACATGCATTTTACACTTACAAATCATAATACACACATACAATTTATGTAAGTGAGTGTCCTGTACGAAATCCTGCAACTTCGATTTGATGAATACGATACATGGCAATTTTTTTAAAAGATAACGTTTCATGATAAAGTAAATTAAAATATTTGATATACCGCGAGTATATCTGGCGACCGTGAAAAAAATGCCCAAACGTACCTAAAAACCGATAGGTACGTTACATATTCCACCAAGGCCGAATGGTAAATGAAAAACTGGAAATGTTGTTCATTCTGAAGTACTTTGGGGATTTGAAACTTTAAACACATGAATATCACGTTTTTATTCCTATGCTCAGTCAACAATTATCATTCGAATTCTATTAACCCTTTTCCTCCTGAATAACCGTTTTTTTTCAAATTTTCGGCCTCATATCCTTCAATGAAGAGAGCATGTAAAAAATTTATAAAACATCATTTTTCATAGATTTGGACCTCTTTCGAATGGTGTTAAGAAAATTTTCGTAAAGCCGGATATTGTAAGCCGGAAAAGTTATAGGCCGTTTTTCCGGAAAATTGACGAATTTTTCACGTTTTTTTTGAAAAAAAAGTTTATTTTGGAATGGAAAAAAATTTCAAACAACATTTCTACCACTGTGAAAGGGGTTATAGATATCTGACCTTAAAAATCCCGTTGGTTTCATTCTGAAATTCAGAATAGCGGACCCGGAGTGATCGCGTCAAGAGACGTACAAAAATTCCACATCGTCAGAATTCTGAAGGAACAGCCTTCTGCACATCACGATAATTTGGTATACGTATTATCAGCAGACGTGGAAATAAGAACGGAAGCGCAAGGTGCCCTCCTTGAACGCCAGTACATTAACGCGGAGGAATCGTTAGATCAGCGCCTTGCAATTTGAAAGGTAGCGCGAACGGAATGCCGCGGCATAAAACTGTTCGGGTTAATGATAAAAAATAAATTCGGTGACGGCACGATACGAATTAATATCGTGAAATGTTTGAAAAATCTTGAAGCATTGCTTATTGAGGGTGAAATAAAAACTGTTGGAATAATTAGGGATTTGGAAATGTTAAAACCATCAAATTGGGATTACCTAGTGGAACAGTGCAATAGACTTTTCAAAGGAAAATTAATTTCAATAACACTATTTATAAATAATCTTCCGTTGCCAAAAGTAGGGGACAGGTACAGCTTGATTAAGGAATTTCACGAGTCAGCAATAGGAGGCCATAAAGGCATAAATAAGACTCACGGGAAAATAGCGATGGAATTTTATTGGAGGAACATGTACGACCATATCCAGGCTTTTGTCATTCCAAACCTATATTTTCACCATTCCACTAGCGAAGATACTATTATCTATTTTTCAAAATTTACAGGAAAGTTATCTAATCAGTTTTATTCGTATTGTTTTCTTAGTGACCGGCAAACAACGGTTGCTAAGGAGCTAATTGCGAAGATTTTGTGTCCTCTGCCGTCGAAAATGATGGAAATGGGTCATAAATTGATCATTTCCAACCTTCGTAACGGTTGCTAGGAAGGTAAACAACGGTTGCTATGGAGCAAATATAATAATACAATGTCATTCGCCATCAAGTGTAACTCGAAACTGATTTTCCGACTACCGAAGCAACGGTTACTAGGGGTGTGAACAAACGGTTGCCAAGGATATCAACAGTGGTTGCTATGGGAAATATCTCATCAATTCTTATTGACTTTTATAGCCCCAATGAGCATTGATGAGGATTTGTGAGAAAACATGTTAGAAACGGTTGCTAAGGAAATAAACAACAGATGTTGCTAAACACCGAACTCGGTTCAAATCTTCCGAAGACCTACTTGTGTGCCAAAATTTCAGATCGATCAGACCATTCCTTCGAAAGTTATCGTACGACAAAAAAAATCAGTCCGAAGCTGAATTTCGTATCTCCATAGCAACGGTTGCTGGGGAAATGAACAATGATTGTTTCAAAATAAATATCTCATCGGTTCTCATCGATCGTCGGAAGAATTGGAGACCCAACGTGCATTGATTTTTGGAGCTTTTCTCAAAAACACGTTAGTAACGGTTGCCATGAAAATAAAGAACCAATGGTGCTAAACACTAAACTCAGTTTACATCTTCCAAAGACCAACCTGTGTGCAAAATTTCACTAATTTTATCAAAAGTTATCGCATGCCAAAACAAAAAATGGCTACACACGTACGTACGTACGTGTGTACATATATACAGACATTTTTGGTTTTACATGTTTTTCGATGCGTAGATCACAAAAATCGAGGTCCCGAAGTCGGATTCGGTGGGACGATTTTTGACCCATTACAAAGCTTCCTCTTTGAGAGAGCAACAAAGCCCCCATGCTTATTACGGACACTCCATCGAGCCCCTTCGAGGAAATATCAATGGATTTTTGCGAACCTTGGAGTCAAACTAACGCAGGGAATCTATATATCCTTACAGTGCAACGTAACCTCAGTGAATTTTGCATTCTCACAGCAGTTCGTCATGCAAACGCGCACGAGGTAGCCAAAGCTTTTACAGAAAAAGTAAATTGCAATTTTGGGCCACCGAGAGTACTCTGTATAGATAATGGAACCCATTTCGTGAACCATTTAACGGAAGAGTTTGCAAGAATATTTAAAATAGAAAAGAATACAACAACGGCATTTCACTCGCATTCTAATGACGGAATCGAAAGGATACATCATATTATTGAGAAATATATAGAATTAATTGTAAACGAATTCGACGGATGGGAAGTAATTCTCCCACTTGTGCAACACGCGTACAATACTAGTATTCACGAGGCATTAGGATATTCGCCACATGAAATAGTGTACGATCAGAGCGCGCGAACACCTCCAAGTTTCCCACCGAGGGAATTTCTGCTGACGGTTGACGAATACCTCGCAGATATGACTCGGAACGTGGCACAAATTCTAATTATGACCGCAATGAATTTAGTGCAATCAAAATTTAGATCGCAGGGCTATTATGATCGGAATACGAACCCAAGACATTTCAGAGTGTGGGAGATGGTATACTTATTAAAAGAACCTAAAAAAAAATAAAATGGATAAAGAAGAGTATTCAATGTGAAGTAGTAGCAATGAATTTTGTGAAACATACAGCAAAGGTACGGAGAGCGCGGACTCAACCAAGGGGACCAAGTGAGACATAAAGGTGCTTGCACACGAGCACAGATGTCCACATTGAGGAAAATTAATTTGGGAGCAATTTAATTGAATTAAAATAATGGAAATATTGTCATTCAAATATTCGATTTCTAATATTTGAACTTTCTTTGGAAATGTTGCTTTCTCAAAGAGAGAGCTTCGTAATGAGCCAAAAATCGACCCACCGAATCAGACCTCGGGACCTCGATTTTTGTAATCTACGGGTCGAAAAACATGAAAATCCAAAACAGTCTATATGTATGTATGTATGAGTGTATGTATGTATGTGTGTATGTGTGTATGTGCGTCCCGTTTTTTTTTCGTCCACGATAACTCTCGAAGAAATGGTCCGATCTTCTTGAAATTTTGTACACAGGTTTGTCCAAAATATCATCACTAATAAATTTGATAGGAAGTTTCGATCGACGAAATGAAGTTGAATAAAAGAATGCTAATGAATACAGAAACCGTAGCTAACGAATACAATAACTGGGAGAAAGGAACGGACGGTAATTCGATTGAACATATGCGTATATTTAGAAACAACTGTTATACAAAGATTTCATAAAATCTGAAGTAAACCCAAAGATATGTAACGGGTCAGATTTACACGTTATGTATTTTCAAGTTCTTTCCCTTCCAAAGTGTTGACAAATGAGTAGATCAGTCATTATACTCATTAAATTCATTAATTGTCCATTTCTTATTTGGCTCATCTTTTTTATCAGTTTTCTGAATAACATATTCATTCTCACATACTAATTTCCTTGACAATTTAAAATTTTCTAACTCATATTCCTTTATTTTGCAAATATTCATCAGTGGACCATGCATACATCCATGAATCCTTAATCCATTCGATCAAATTCTTTTCACAAAATTTTCCATTCATGTAATTTACTTTTTCAATTTTCGATATTTGTTTCGTTGCACATTCATTATTTACATTTTTATTATTACTAATTAATTGATCATGTGCAACGTTTATTCGTTTCCCAAATTTTCTAGAGCTACTGCTTGACTTTGTATATCAGCCTCAATTTCTATCGCATTAATTTCTGTTCGCTGTCTATTTTGCCACGGTTTTGGCCCATTTCGCTGTTCCTGAGTCTTATCCTCAATACATATTATATTATATTATATTATATTATATCATATTATATTCATGTCATAGTTGTTTCTGGTATTGTTATTCATATTTTGTCTGTTTTGACTAATATTCGGTTTACTTTGATATTGATAATTATTAACAACGTTAGTATTATTTTGCGTTTTTTTCTCTCATTTACGTTTTTCTTTCGTCACCATCAAAATCTGCCAATATTTGAAATAATTTTGTCTTTGTTGAAACCGCTCGTATCATCAATAAATGTCTAATTTTTCGTTCGAAATGATGACTCACTCTTTCAAATATTTCACTCTCATTTTCTTTCTCATACAATTCTTGCGCTATCCCATACATTTCTATTGCATAATTGACTCTGTTTAATTTATTTTGATTCCTATTTAATCCAAATTCCACTTTTCTCTCCAACTGTTTTTTTACTACTATGTTCCAATATTGATATTTAAATTTCTCAAGAAAATCTTCATATGATTTTATTCTATTTTCAACAATATACCACCAATCTTTCGCAGCTCCTTGTGAAGATTGTGCAATAATATAAATCAATTCCGCTTCATTCGGATTTGTAACTTTTAAGGGGTAATATCCGGCAATTTTTTATTCTTCTCATTTTTTTTCATTGGCTTAAATCATGCTAAAACTATCCTAGAATCGAAATCTATAACTCCCAAGTACTGATCCAAACTCAGAATTCGTTTAAATCAATTTTTACCGAACAACTTTTATATAAGGTACGTAGCATCTTGAAACTTTAAACGCGTTTTTCTCAAAACCATGTTTTCAAACTCGGCGAGCAGTAGAACTGAAAAAGTTTACATCCGATTGACTCGAAATTTCAATTGTAGCTTCTTCATTAGATTATCCAGTGAAGTACATACGATTTTCGCGATTGATTAACAAAAAAAAAGATTATAAACAATTGAAGTCGATTTTTTTGTCGAAAAAAAATTTTTTTTCAAACCGTCCACATTTTGCCAAAAAAAAATTCTAAAAATATAATGATGTGTACTTCACTAGATGATCTAATGGAGAAGCTACAGTTAAAATTTCAAGTCAATCGGATGTGAACTTTTTCAGTTCTACTGCTCGCCGCAGACGAACTTTTTAAGAAAGCGGTTCACGGAAATCGCTGCACAGCCGCCATTTTGTAAAAAAACTAACAATCAAAATTTTCTTTATATTTTCCAAGTGTTGCTTAATCTAATAATATAATATTCATATACCTGACATCTCAAATGTCGTTAAAAAAAATCATGAAAAAAGCCTTGTTTTTTTGAGCATTTGGTAAATATTACACCTTAAGTATCTTTCCAATTCTACTAAATATTTTCTCGGCCTTTCATATTCCACACCACTAAAGTTAGAAATTGGTAATTTGACGGTACTATTAATCATATTTGCATTTACTTCTTTCGGTCTACTTTCCGACGACTCTATTTTTTGACTTACTTCAAAAATGTCTTTCTGTAATGCATTTCTTATCTCTACCATCAACAGTTCATTTTATTTATTATTTTTGTCTAATCCATCTTGATGTTTTATTGACAAATTAATGTTCTGTGATTATTCATAAATAATTTTTTCCAGCATTTGTACTGTTCTATTTAACTTATTTAATTTCTTTACTAATATTTTTTTCTCTATTTTCTAATAGTTTTCTAATAATAATTATCATTTACTTTTACATTCTTCTTGTGCAACGAATAATTCGGATAATTCATCATTAACTGCTGTTATCCAAGCTAAATTATGTTTCTTGTTCTCCGATAATTTATCTACATTAATATGTTCCGTGAGTTTTTTAAGCTCTTCATGTGCATCCGACTTCCTTATGGGTGCCATTTTAAGTTTACTCAATTTTTCTGTATTGGAAGGAGTGTCACGGTCGCCAGTTGTAGCGGGTCAGATTTGCACGTTATGTATTTTCAAGTTATTTTCCTTTCAATGTGTTGACAAATGAGTAGATAGAATTACGTTTCCAAGAAGTGCACTACGACCCAGACAACGAATTCTATCGATGACAGTCTTCTCCAAGAAGCGCAATGCGATCCGGTCTCAGACTTGAATGAATATGATGAGTTTTGGTTATTGAGAATGATACTCCAGAAGCGCACTGCAGTCAGAGCTATCAATCTCGATTAGTATAGTAGGAATCCAATTATGCGATCATCGAAAAGTACAATACAGTTCAATCTCTCACAGTCATTGGTCCGTGTGATAGAGATCATATGCATATGGTATGAGTAGTTCTCCATTATCTTCCAAGAAGCGCACTGCAACCTAAACAGATACTTCGAACTATGATATCTTTACCAAGAAGCGCAATGCCCAGTCTCAGATTATATGAATAATTGATATGTATAAATGCTTGTGTAATATTGAATTGTCTTAATTTTATTCATAGAAAATTAAGATGAAATTTAAATATTGATTTTTTGTGAGTTTATTTTAAAACTTGTTCAAGGGAGAATTTATAAGTATGATAAATCTCTTAGTTGATTGGTATTGATCATCAATTAATATAAACAAATAAAGTGGAATATTATTTTCGATTGTACTTTCTTTTCATTTGAATCATTTCTAAGTTCAGCTATGAAGAAATTCTTAGGCACTTTTAAGTGTATTAAAAGTCACGATAAATAGATTCAAATGGAAATACAATTCAATGAGAAAAAATTTATTTCAAATTCAAAGAGGCATTTATTATGTTATATACATAGATATATCCATGCCAATCCCAGTTCAGGCAGAGCTCTCGCTCGTCTGATCTCTACCAGAGTAATAATAAATGTTGCTCGTTCGCAGGGCTATTCATACTGAAGATTGGCATAGGGCGTCACCTTGTTAGAAAGAGAGGTATCGTCGCTCTCACTCGCACTCACCGTAGGCATAGGAAAGCGCACGAATCCTGTGCTGGCGCGAGGGAAGTTTTCCCGCATAAACTCTCGTTTTGGTGCGTAACCCTTTTTTTGTTGTCTGCTTGTCGTCGGCGTCATGATACAGGATGCGCGCGTCAATCCATGGCGGGCTTATTTAAATGTACTTATATCTATACGCTACATATATTGATTCTCGATTGATAATTTGTACCACCCAGTCGGTAACCAAATCTGTTTTATATGTGGAAAGTGCAGATCTAACCCGACCCTCACAGATACAACAGCCACCAACATAAATGAAATACACGGGGCGATTGAGATCCTCAAAGGACAGTAAAGTACCATTAAGGATGCTCCGCACACTCATGGGCGAAGGGCGGTCACAGCCCCAGCCACAGCCCACGCACAAGAATATAGACTCCCAATCCTCCACGTGGCAGGCCGGCAGGATTTCCCAGTCGATACCTCCTGAACAGATCATTGGGATAAAACAGAGAGAAGCCTTGTCCCCGAACAGGAGTTTAAGATGAAGCATGTCAGAGAAATGGTTGAAGAAAATATATTTTTTTCTCTCCGGAGAAGAGTTCAGATTATAAAGGAAATTTTTACTATCAGATATTCACACCAAAGTTAGCGCCTACACGAACCATACTGCGAAAATTCTAGGGCGCTTCTAGCCCATCGTACTGAAAAAAAAGAATATCTTAGAACAATAATATTATTAACAGTACGAATAAAACTAGGAGTCGTTACTTACATCAATCACTCTTTCCCTTCTAGAATAAGTATGATCTAGGCGAGTTCGCGTCGTTAAGCCATATTCAATTAACTATTCCACCTGGAAAAAAGTGAAGAATTAATTGGGAAAAAGACAGGAAAATAACAATACATAAAAACAAAGTATAAAAACTTACCGGACGCACCAGACGAATAGAAGCAACTCTTACACGAGCCACCACGAGTATGAAAAATCTGGAAAAAATCCTTGCGCAATATCGAACCGGCACTTGAAGTGGCAGTCAGAGTACTGACCTGCCGAATGATAGCCAAATTGCCCGGCAACAAGCGGCCGGAAAATAATAGGAGACGCTTACCGAAAAACCCTTACTCAGCAACAATGGGAATTACAAGGTCTCGCAGACAGGACGACTAACAACGAAATTGAAAGGAGCGATATACTAACGTAGGAATAAAAATTATTACAGGTGTCACGTAGCTAGCCCCGCGATTATTAGAATCGCATTGCGCGGGGCCACGCCACGAATATCGGAACGTCTGGAAGGACGATGTTGAAATCGTGACGCACGGAGCGTAACTCGAGACGGCGGGAGGCGACTGATCGCCTCCCACCGAGCGCACCACCAAGGGGTTGCGACGGCACCCCCACGAGGGATTGAATACGACCGCCTCAAGGCGCTCGGGGCAGTCACACGGCAGTCGGACGGGAGGGAGACGGTAACCACACGGGTAACGTGGAGACGGTAGACAGTCCGACGCTCATATTGTATACTATTATTTGGAATAATTACACGAGCTCTCTCAGAAAAGTGATTAGTGATTACTACGTCCGAACGAGTCTATACTCATTTTGAGACTGACATTATAGACTCATGGATAACTCTGAATACGCATAATTCCTAATTTTCGAAGTTCTTCGATGGTTGACTGTATTTCATTGAGATGATTAGAGTTCCCAGCTGATTTTTCAGTGAAAAGTAGATTGAGACATGATCATCATACAAACGTTTGAGATTAATTTCATCCTGTCTGAATAAAATAACTAGATTCACTTTGTCCTGTAACAAGATGTTTTGGAATTTGTACATAGAATTAAAATAGTATATTATGCAACTAGTGCGTGGAATCACATTTCACGAGTTGCATACAATATTTTATGTTATACGTGATCATAAACGCTCATTTCACGCATCGAATTCCGTGCGCGAAATGCGATTTCACACACTAGTGCGTGAAATTGCATCGGTTTCCGTGCGTGAAATTGCATTTCATCGCTGATTTTTCAGAGACTCCAAGAGTGGTTGTAGGTATTTATATTTCGGCTCATTCAATGATTTTGAGTGAATATATATAGGCAATTCTCTGTGGGATCGAACATGAAAAAATTTGATTTGGCTTAGAATTTTTTTTTAAGTTCTAGGGCATCATGCCGAATTCCCAGAATTTTTTCAGATTTTTTCGAGCACTTTAACCCTGTTTGATAAATAGGCAAAGTTGCTGATTTTGCTGTTTTTGCATTTTCAGAGGCATTTTCAACCTTAATTTACACCCTGAAAATGACCTCTGAGGCAAAAAATGAATGGAACACTTTTGTCTGCAAATCGCCTGAATTTTATAGAAAAATTATCTCCAAGGTCATTGGACTGCATTAAGTACTCCACATTACCAATTGGAGCCTTTATTTTGGAACCCTGGGAGTTCGCTCGTCAAGAGCTCCACCCCATGGGTACTGGAAGTTGTCCCAACTCATACTACATACAGCCTATATAGTGAAAAAACCGCTGCCAAGTGCCTCAGCAGTATGCTTTCTCAAAGTATTGCAATTGAACTTCAACTTGCATTAATCACCACTCTTTGAGAAAGCAAAATAAACCTCTAACTCATTTCCTCCACTCCATTGTAACGGTTGCTATGGTAAATATCCGAGCTTCGGTGTTCTTACTTCTTAGTCATCAACAGTTCCGAAAATGGACCTCCAACTGACTTTTCCCACTCCATAGTAACGGTTGCTAAGGACGTAAACAATGATTGCTATGGTAAATGTCGGAGCTTCGATGTTCTTACTTCTTAGTCATCAACAGTTTCAAAAATGAACCTCCAACTGACTTTTCCCATTCCCTAGTTACGGTTGCAAGCGATATAAACACCGGTTGCTAGAGACATCAACAATGGTTTATACGGGAAAGGTCTCTTTGATTGTTATAGAATCCCATAAATATACAAACCCAAATGATCATTTATCATGAATTATATGGGAACTTATCGAAAACACGCTAGCAACGGTTGCCATGGAATCAAACAACGGATGTTGCTGAACACCGCACTCGGTTCACATCTGCCGGAGACCGACCTGTGTGCAAAATTTCAGGACGATCGGACCATTCCTTCGAAAATTAACGTACGACAAAAAAAGTCAGTCTGAAGCTGAATTTTGTATCTCCATAGCAACGGTTGCTAGGAGAATAAACAATGGTTGTTCCAAAATGAATGTCTTATCGATTCTCATCGATCGTCGAAAGAATTGGAGACCCATCGTGCATTGATGATGATTTTTGGAGCTTTTATCAAAAACACGTTATCAACGGTTGCTAGAGAAATAAACAACGGATTTGGCTGAAAATTGAACTCGACCGAGATTTTGTAGCGACTAACCTGTGTGCAAAATTTCAGGACGATCGAACAATTTCTTCGAAAGTTATCGTACGACAAAAAAGTGCACGTACGTACATACGTACGTACGTACGTACATACATACAGACATTTTCGGATTTCCATGTTTTTCGACCCGTAGATTACGAAAATCGAGGTCCCGAAGTCCGTTTCGGTGGGTCGATTTTTACCCCGTTACAAAGCTTTCTCTTTGAGAAAGCAATATGGATCAATCCACTTGAAAGTATGATCACTAGATGCGCAATTTGATAACGAATTCAAATATATATTGTAATAGCGCCATCTAACATGTAACCGCAGCGGGCACCGCAGCTGTATAGTCAGTCGCGCAGAGTCGCTGTAACAGCTCTGACGCGTATAAGGATAAGCTCACACCTATTAATATTATATTACTTCGTATGTCTGTTATAATAAACAAGTATTATCCATAATCGGCGTAAGGTTCAATCACTCACGATTCACAATATATTACATTGGCGACGAGGAAAAAAGAAAAAACGAAATCAGTATACAGTTCCACGTTAAGGGCAACAGCGGAAGATACAATGAGTGATGGGGACAAAACTCCTACAAGTGCTACAACCAGTGAAGCATTAACCTTATTAGCTCTACAGAATAATAGCAATTATACATGGCCAACGAATACAAATACGAAGGTAACGAACAGTAATGGGAAATCTGAGAATCTGAAATCTCATCATGGAAGCATCGGTCGCTTAGAAGAATTCAAACCGAATGCAGATTGGAACATATACTGTGAACGTCTAGAACAATATTTCAACGCAAATTTTGTTGACGATTATAGAAAAGTGTCAGTTCTTATAACAGCGATTGGCCCAGAGGTGTATAAAACGTTGAGGGATTTATGTGACCCTATACTGCCTCAAAACAAAACATATGCAGAACTCTGTGAAATTTTAAGAAAGCATTTTTCACCACGTGTTTCAATTTTTAAAGAAAGAAAACAGTTCTACGCGTTACAACAAATTAACCATGAAACGGTTAATCAGTGGTATGCACGAATAAAAAAGGGTGCAGTAAATTGCGAGTTTGGCGCAGAGCTCGAAGGGAGACTCAAAGACAAATTTGTAACCGGTATGAGAGAAGGAAAAGTTCTCGACAGGATCTGCGAAGAATCACATAGGACGGCGTTACGTGAGTTGCTCGATACCGCATTGAAAAAAGAAGCGTCTTTGGCAGAGAAGAATGCAAGTTCAATCGAGATCAACAAAATTTCACAACAAAACCGATTCAGCGCTTCCAAAACTCGCAGACCAAACAATCGTCGAATAACTACCAGCAAGCGTCAAAAGATGGCGCCACGCAACAACATCATTTGCAGCAACCTCAACAAGCAAAATGCTGTAACCACTGTGGAGGTCACAATCACGAATTCTCAAAGTGTAAATATAAGAAATATAAATGTAATAACTGCGGCAAAACAGGACACATGAGTAAGGTATATAAAAATGCAAAGGCAAACCATGTAAAAACGGATGATGCTGCCAATATTGAGTATATGTCGTTGCACCGAATCGAAAGTGAGGAAATAGTCCCACCTATTGAAATTGAAGTATTAGTAAACGGTACAAATATTATCATGGAAGCAGATACAGGAGCAGGTATTTCTGTGATCCCTTTTGAAGTTTATAAGAAAATGCAATTACGGGTAACAATTGAAGCATGTAAAAAAATTGTCAGAACATATGATAACAAACCTATTATACCAGTGGGGCAAATTAACGTCGATGTGCAATTTAATGATAAAATTGTAAAAACTACTCTGATAATTATTAAAGAAAATAGACGAATTAGTTTAGTGGGCAGAGATTTGATGAAAAAACTTGAGATTTCACTGATTGGAACCAAATGCCCATATAATGTATCACAGAATTTTGAGATAGTAAATAGTTTGCACTGTGAAAATGACTTGAAAAAAGTACTAGACAATTATACTGAATTATTTGATGGTAAATTGGGTACTTTCAAGGGAAAAAAAATTCATCTGAATGTGAAAGAAAATACAAAGCCTATTTTTAGAAAGCCTCATCCTATTCCGTTTTCTTTTAAAGAAGTTGTGGAAAAAGAATTAATAAGATTAGAAAAAGAGGGTATCATAACTGAAGTAAATACAAATGAATGGGGTACACCTCTAGTCCCAATATTAAAACCTGACGGTTCATTGAGAATTTGTGAAAATTATAAGATAACAATTAACCCACATCTAGAAAATTACAGATATCCTATCCCAAGGCAGGAGGATATATTTGCAGCTCTGAAAGATGGACAAGAATTCACAATATTAGATTTACAAGCTGCATATAATCAATTTGAAGTTGACAATGAATGAGCAAAACTTTTAGCCTGGTCAACCCATCTGGGAGTATTTATAGTGAACCGATTATCATTTGGCCCAAAGTCAGCTTGCTCTATATTTCAAGAAAGTATTGAAAATTTATTAAAGGGACATAAAGGCGTACAGAACTATTTTGATGATGTTATTATCACAGGCAGAAATCGAGAAGAACATCTCGAAAATCTTGAAAAAGTTTTGAACACCTTCAAACAGGCTGGGTTAAAATTGAAAGTAAAGAAATGCAAATTCTTACAACAGCAAGTAAATTTTCTGGGTTTTATCATAGATAAAAATGGGATACATAAAAATCCGGAAAAAACAGAAGCTATAAGAAAATTAGCGAGACCAACAAATGTTGGTGAAGTACAAGCCTTTACGGGCATGATAAATTACTATATGAAATTTATACCTAATTTGTCATCTATGATTGGCCCGATTTATAAATTATTGAGAAAAGAAACACCGTTTAAATGGACGAATGAGTGTGAAAAAGCGTTTAAAGATGTTAAAGAAGAATTATTATCTGATAGAAACCTTGTACATTATGATCCTGACTTAGAAGTTAAGCTAGCCTGCGATGCGTCAAAAAGAGGTCTGGGTGCTGCTTTAATGCATGTATATCCAAATGGTGAATAAAAACCAATCAGTTTTGCATCAACGACCCTATCAAAGGCTCAAGAAAACTATTCTGTGATTCACAAGGAGGCCTTAGCCATTTACTGGAGCGTCAAAAAATTTTATAAGTATCTAATTGGACGCCCTTTTATATTACAATCTGATCATAAACCTCTTTTGGCAATCTTCGGAGAAAAAAGTGGATTACCACAAATGGCAGCGGGTAGGCTTCAGCGCATAGCATATTTCTTAAGGTGGCTTCGGCGAATTTTTCTAAATGGACAGAATCATGAATAACTGCAGAATAACATAGTTCGTTTGCTTAACTTTTGATAACATCTACAAAATAATAAGCTTGCCGACCATTTGAACGAGAAAAACTCGTTCAGAAAAACGTTATTATTACACACGCTCTTATATGCCTTGGCCAAGAAATGACTCTTATTTGAACATAAATGGACAGAAAATTATCAAAAAATAGGAAATTATAGCTTTTTTGACAGGGTATACGTCATTATCATAAAAAACATGGGTTGCGGGCCAAATAAGAGATAAAATGTACGTGGAATGAATGGAAACGAAGTTTATCATAATAAATAGTGAGTCCTGCGCATGCCCGGAACAAATGTGGCAACATCGCATCGGCGGCAATTTCGAATGCAGTGTTCAAAACCAAATGAAGTGATGGAATGAATGATGCATATCATTTGAATAAGATTCATATCAATTTAGGTTGTTCAAATTTTTTTTTATGTTATAAATAAGTCTATAAACATTCAAAAGGGAATTAAACCGATTACCGACCGGAGCACTGTATGGCTTACAGTGTTGTCAGTTTCATCAGATCAGGGCCGTCTCAATGTGTATAGTTTCAAGGGTAGAGTTCCAAGTTTCATGAATAATAATTATTATTCTATAGTTTTTTAGTTTAATTGCTCTTCAATGCGATGGAAATTAATAAAGATAAAATTCATGCTCAATATAATCAATATACCATGGTGTTATCTGGGGCCCACTCGGAACCAAGCATATGATTCGGCACTGAGCGCCGAAGCCACCTTAAGTGGATTCAATTATGAATTGCAATATGTTAAAGGTACAGATAATGGGGGCGCGGATGGATTATCCCGATTACCTCTGGAAAATCAAGATGAGTTCGAAGACACAGAAAATGATTATTTCAATTTTTTAATTGAAGATAGAATTCCGGTTGATGCTAAACAAATTAAAAAAGAAGTAAGAACCGACCCAATATTAAGTAAAGTTTATGCTTATGTTAGAGATGGTTGGCCAAATGAGGTTGATGATGAGTTAAAACCTTACTTTCACAGATCCCATGAATCAAGCATTGAACAGGACATTTTACTGTGGGGATATCGAGTTGTAATTCCAATAAAATTCAGACCACGAATGCTTGAAGACATTCACATATCACATATGGGTTCGAGTAAGATGAAATCTCTAGCAAGACAATACTTCTGGTGGCCAAAACTTGATTCTGAAATAGAACAATATTCAAAAAATTGTGAAATTTGTAACACTCTAATGAATTGTCCGAAAAAAGCGGAATTGGTCAAATATAATCAAAGCAGAGAAGTATTGGAGAGAATTCATATCGACTTCCTGGGGCTGATACAAAATAAGAATTACTTAATTATTGTAGACTCGTACTCTAAATGGATTGAAGTATATGTAATGGAAAGAATGGACTCTACAAATACTGTAAATAAGATAAGAGATTATTGTTCGAGATTCGGTATACCAAAAAAGATTGTCTCAGACAATGGTCGTCAACTAGTGTCTGAAGAATTTGAAAACTTTTGCAAATCTAATGGGATAAAACATAGAACAACAGCACCGTACCATCCATCTTCAAATGGCGCGGCTGAGAATGCAGTCAAATCTTTTAAACTTGGATTCAAAAAAGCTTTACTGGATCCGAAAAACATAAATGTTGGTAACGAAATATTAATCTCTAGATATCTCTTTGCTTATAGAAACACACCACACTGTTACACGGGTGAAAGTCCAGCTAAATTAATGTTTGGTAGGAAGCTGCGAAATTGTTTTGATCTCTTGAAGGAAAATAAAATTATGGAACAGAACCGAGATAGACAAATTGAAAACTATCCCGGAAAAAGGAACGAAACGTTTCAAATTGGTGATCTAGTATGGGTTTTAGATTATAGAGTTCCATCAAAGCAAATTTGCCAGAAAGCTAAAATAATCGATTGTCTAGGGGACAGAAATTATATTTGTAAAATCTTAAAAGAAGAATTGTACTGGAAAAGACATTTAAATCAAATTCGTAAGGCAGCCAATTTTGTTTCTGATAAAACATACATAATAAAACAACGATTTCGCCAGCACTTCCTCGGGAATCAGTTGTTAACACAAATTTTGAAAGGGGGAAGGAAGAATCATGCGACGATTCATGTCACAAATCCAATGACTGTGAAATAATATGCTCCAAAAATGAGAATCTCCTTAATGAAAAACGAATCGTACATGAAGCGAATATCAATCAGAAATCTAGCAAAGGTAATCAGCCTAAGACAACAGTCTCACACAACGCGAACGAGCGTCCCAAGCGCACGATCAAAAAATTGAAGCGCTTAGATTTATAACAAGTTTATATAGACCAATCTAAGGGTGGAGAAGTGTAATAGCGCCATCTAACATGTAACCGCAGCGGGCACCGCAGCTGTATAGTCAGTCGCGCAGAGTCGCTGTAACAGCTCTGACGCGTATAAGGATAAGCTCACACCTACTAATATTATATTACTTTGTATGTCTGTTATAATAAACAAGTATTATCCATAATTGGCGTAGTATCTTTCCCTTTATTTTTAGTAATAAACGTCGTGTTCGTCAGAACCATTGTGTTTATTCTTTGCTGCCACGCTATTCCTGCAAAAGATCACATTCCCGCGCACACGAGCTTCACCACCTCGTGTGCGCATTTGTTATCATGCTCCAGGCCCTAAGGCCTTCACAGTATTAATTATTAGTAATAAATACGGCGGTGATAACTGGCGCCCAGCAATCGTGGTGCTGGAATAGTGTGGCAAAGTAATTGGTAAAATTCCCAAGCGAGAAGCGCAACAGGTGAATTCGTTTCCCCCCAAAATTCGGCGGCCATCTTTTACTCCTCGCCTCGTGCTAACCGACAGCGCCCAGCGTAGCAACGGCAGCGCATGGCGCTGAGGCAATTTACCGCGAGAGGATACAAGCGAGAAATTCGCTGGAGAATCGTCGAAGCGGAATAACCTCTGACAGGAAGAGGCGACAACGAATAATCATAGCGCCGAGTAATATCGCAATATTAACAGCGAGCGAGATACATACATACACATATACATATATATCTGTAACCACATCCCCCCCGCTCAACCGCGAGTCCGCGCCGACCACGAGGCGAGCATATATGCGCGCCGTCCCAAAAACATCGACCGCCGAAGCGAAGCGGTGCGCATATGCCCCAGCCTAAATACATCGAGCGAACTAGCGAGCGAGCAGACCTTATGCGAACAGACCATATGTGACCATATGTGCTGACGAGTGACTTACATATGGGAATATAGGTCAGCTAATACTCAAGCGAGGGCAGGCATGAACTCATGCAGTTTCGAAGTGAATTTAAACACCCCTTCGGAATATAATAATTTTCTTTTTCGTTTTTTCAAATAAAATAAGCTTTATTAAAAATAATTGAACTTTTCCTCCCTGGAAAAATTTCTTTTTTTTGAATATTAGTTTTTTTTACAATTTCAAAAATTTTCTTTTCTAGCGAAATAAACATTTCAAAAACCAAATTTGCTTTTCTGCTTATACCAAAATTGAAAGCTTTGCCAAATGAGATAAAATTTTTTCAGAAACGACTGTTTCCCAGAGGATGAAATTTTCTTTTCTTCAAAATAGAATCAGGATTGTTCCCAACGGAACGGAAACTGATTTACAATAAAATTAGCATTTTCTTTTCTCCTTTCGAGACTTTCCCTGATGAAATAAAATGTTTTTTTTTTGAAAATTATTTCTTTTTAGCAAATTTAAAACTTCTTTAACGAAAAATTTTGTTTTGTTTTAAAGATTGATCCTGTATTTCGAAAAGTGAAACTCTCATAGGGAAATAAGACTTTTTGAGAATAGATTTTTTTTTTCCTTTTTCTACAGGATTAAGGGCCTGCGCCTCGAATGAAATAAAGTTTCCCAGGATCATTTTTCTCTCAAAATAAAATTTTGATGACGAACGAGACCCTCAGTCTTCAAAGTTAACGAAATTTCTTTTTACGGAAAAAAAAATTGATTTTGGGGAGCACCTCGTCAACTTTGGGGGACGTTCACGTCGATCGTAAAATCTCTTTCGAGTGGTTCTTTTAAAAAAAATTCAAATCATCTCCAACGAAATAAATTCTTGTTTGGAGTTTGCTTATTTGTTTTTTTTTTCTTAAAAGGAAGATTTTAGAATTGTTTCTGACGAAATAAAATCTCTTCCGGGAACCGACGTTCCAAACATTACAAGCAATTATGAAGACTGACTCAAACTTCGAGACTGCAATAATTTTAGAATAAGTGCGGTAATATAATATCTAGTCAATATTAGCGCAAGCACCGACCTTTGGCATTTCCCGTCTGTAACCAAGAGACTGAACGTGTGTGTGTGTGTGAGATTGCATAGCGTGAAAGAATACGGAGCGTTATACATCCATCCACAAGCAAGATGGCATCGGATCACAGCATCGACCTGACGAAATGGTTGGAGAATTTATCAGATTTGGAGCTAGAGGATGCGATGAAAAAACTGGATCTGCAAATGAGCAATTCAGCAGGCGCGAATATAATTAAACTAATGCGACGGCTAAATGGGGACTACGAGATGGCAGACTTCATACAGCGTCCAGAAGTGGCGACAGACCAAGAGTTGTTCGAACACAGGGAAAACCTGCTAATTGAATATACGCAGTACCTGGGAAACTTCTGCCCCACGACGTTGAACGAAACGGCAGCCCGCATACAGCGAAGTAGGTTAGAGCGCACGACAATAGCAGAAACAGACAGTACAGCGAACAGCACACACCTGACGCTGAGTCCAACAATCGCGGACCCCTCAGGATTCCTGTTAACAGACGCAACTAACACCCCCGTAACGCTCCAGGATAAAATCATAACAGAGACCGCTAGCACATACGCACCCACAACTACGACAACCTCAGCGCCGATTAGACCGACCGCAAGAGAGCAAGAACAGGTACACGTAACGTACCCTGACGGTACTAGCGAATGGATGGACAGGAGGTTAGTCGCAGAAATGACAAAACTCCAGGAAGCTCGGCGGGAATGCGAGAGGGAAAGAGAGGAGCTCTTAAGAGAACGCAAACTCATAAGTAGCACGAGGATGCAGAATGCGCAAGCCCGCAACGAAGCGTCGGCAGACGGACACCCAGATATATCAACGGTGCTGACAGGCACAAACTCGAACCCTGATGCGCTAGCGAACTCGACACAAAATGAGACGACACCCGCAAGGAGAGTAAACATGCAGGACACCTACAATATAAATTACTATCGAAAAAATGAACCAGTCCAGACAGCAGTCCCGACAGCGACTACGCAGAACAACCAATACTTGTTGCCAGGCCCTCAAGACCCGATTTACCTAACCTGGGGGAGGGGGGCGCACAGTACGTATACTGGGCGAGAGTCGGCTAGCAATGGAACAGCGGGACGCCGAACTCATCTGAACAACTCGATCATAGATGTAGGGAAAATCGTCAGGTCCTGGAAAATAGGATTCTCGGGCCAAGCAAAGACGACCAGTATCGAGGAGTTCCTGCAACGGGTAGAGGAGTGCAACAGGTCATCCAACCTGTCAGACACAGAGTTGATCAATGGAATGACGGAATTACTGTCAGGGGTGGCGTTGCATTGGTACCGCCAGACGCAGCATCGATGGCACAGCTGGCAAGACTTTTGCAACTCGGCACGCCTCATTTACGGTGTTGACCGTAATTTTCAACAGCGACTGAGTCGCGAGGCGGAGAAAAGGACTCAGCACCCCAGCGAACCGGTGAGGGACTACATTATCTGCCTCATGACGATAATGAGCAAGTTCGAACCCGCGTGGCCTTTGCAGCAACAGATCGACCTCCTGTACGCCAACTTACTACCGGCGATACAACGACAGATCAAACGCGAAACCATCGCGGACGTCGACACGTTAGTACGCCAGGCAAGGGAGGCGGAGTACCTACTCCACGCTGAAAAGTATTACCAACCACCTCCACCGCCGGCAATGAGCCTTCTACCGGAGACTGCGTTCGAAGAAACTGACGCATGCGGGGGAGGAAAGGTGCTACCCAAACCGAACGTGGCTGCTGTGGAAATACAAAAAGCTGCACCCTCGATGAACGAGATCATTGAGTTGGTCGGAAGAGTCGTTGGACGACAGATCAGCGACCTGGAAAAGAGACTGAAAGCGACAGGCCCTACCAGCCCAGCCAACCCAGTCCCGCAACCAGGCCCCGCCGCACAGACATCCAAGTCCGCGGGATCCAAACGAAAACCAAGCCCTCGGAGCAGCGTTCTAGTAACACCTCTACCGCCGAAGGACGAGCGGAACAAGAATAAGCCACCAGGCCCGGATAACAGCAAATATTGCTGGAATTGTGCCTGGAAAGGGTACACGGTCCGTAAGTGCCCCGAGTGTGGAAAGCACTACGCTCCGGGAAACGGCCAGGGGAGCACAGCCTAAAAGAAATTGCTGTTGCTCCCTGTCACATCGCTGAAACCTCGGAGACTGAACCCATGTACCCTGAAGGGACTGTCGTTGGACCCCTACTGTACACGGCCACCGAGGAGGGAGCGATCATGCCCAACGATCTCTCAAGACCGCTGCCGCCTCACGGACGCTTTTGGATCAACAGGGTGAACGTGGGTGGCTATACGATGCGAGGAATGGACGACCCAGGAGCGTCACGGACTTTCATGGGCCCCATGGGACTGCAGATTGCGACGGAAATCGGGGCGGAAATTCACGAGTACACTGGACCGCTGGCAAAGCAAGCCGCGGGTGATCCAGCCAGGATCATGGCACAACTGGTGCTGCCGATCAGGATAGGCAATGTAGTGCACGACATGCCAATCTTGATCCTCGAGCGATGCCAGTATCACATTTTACTCGGATCCGATTTCACCCAGATGTTCAACGCGAAGCTGGACCCATGGAACAAGGAGATGTCCATAGTAGGCGATCCTGATCCCATCCCCATCGAACTAGCGGCACTATCCGCTAGCACACCGCACCTTGCATCTATCGGCATCGCAGATCTAACCGAGATGGAGGACAGAGAGCTCGCGACTCTCATCGGGAAGTACCGTCTTGCCAACGGCAAAAAGATAGGCTGCACCGACCTCATCGAGCATGAGATCGAAATACAGTCGTGCAAGCCTATCGAACAGAAGTACTACCCCGTGTCCAAAGTCCTGGAAGAAGAGATGCACCGACAGTGCAAGGACCTGCTAAGCGAGGGAGTGATCGAGCCTTCCAACAGCAGCTGGTCAAGTCCGGTTGTCATGGTCAAGAAGTCCAACGGCGAATATCGGATGTGCATCGACTATAGAAAAGTCAATGCAGTAACACGTCCGAGCGCCTACCCGCTTCCTAGAATGGATTCGATCCTACGGAAGCTGAAAGGGGCAAAATATATCTCGACCATCGACTTGAAAAGTGCCTATCACCAGATTAAAATGGCAGCGGACTCGAAACATTTGACGGCCTTTACGGTACCAGGCTTAGGTCTGTTTCAGTTCACGAGAATGCCGTACGGGGTAGTCGGCGGGCCCGCGACGTTTCAGGAATTGATCGACAGTCTCATTGGGCCTGAACTCGAGCCTTACGCGTTCGCCTGCCTTGACGACATCATCATCGTGACTGAAAGTTTCGAGGAGCACTTGCACTGGCTAGAGCACCTGCTGCAGAAAATTTTAAAAGCAGGACTCATTATCAATTGGGATAAAAGTCACTTCTGCAAATCCGAGGTTAAATACCTTGGTGTATTGGTCAATCGGGACGGCTTCAGGCCCGATCCTGAAAAGATTAAGACCATCATGGATTACCCTACACCAACCAAACGTAAGGCACTGCAAAGGTTCCTTGGTATGGCATCATTGTACCGAAAATTCTTAAAAGATTTCGCCACGATTGCCGAACCACTAACACGCTTGACTTCCAAATCCGTAAGTTATACGTGGGAGGAAGAGCAGAGCCGCGCGTTTCAAAGGATGAAATGCTTACTAGCAACGGCCCCTGTACTTAACCGACCCTCATATGAGCATCAATTCGTCATCCAGACCGATGCTAGCGACACTGGGGTGGGGGCAGTTATCTACCAAATAATCGACGGCGAAGAACGACCGTTGGAATTCGCTAGCAGAGTATTATCTTCTGCAGAGCGAAACTACAGCGTTACAGAACGAGAGTGCCTAGCGGTAGTCTGGGCCATCAGGAAATTTAGAATGTACGTGGAAGGATATCAATTCAAAGTCGTGACCGTCCACCACAGCCTGAAGTACCTGCAGACCCACAAGCACACCACCGGACGCCTGATACGCTGGTCTCTGGAGCTACAGGACCACGAGTTTGAAGTCGAGTACCGTAAGGGGGCAGAGAACGTCGTGTCTGACGCACTGTCTCGAATGTACGAGACTGATGACGAAGTACCAGTAGCGGCAATCGACCTACCGGAGACAACCGATCCATGGTACCTCGACAGGTTCAAACAGGTCCTGGAACGGCCCAAGGAGTTTCCCCTCTACCGTATCGTGGGAAACAAGCTATACCATTACAGCGCGATCCACCATTTTGACGAGGTCATCGAGGACGAGGACGTATGGAAACTCGTCCTGCCGGAAGAAAAGCGGCTAGTGGCCCTGCAGGAATGCCATGACAGGCCCACAGCAGGTCACTTTGGGCGGTATAAAACCTTCCAAAGATTGGCGCGATATTACTTCTGGCCAACGATGAACAAGGACAGCAAAAAGTACGTCCAAGACTGTAATGTCTGTCAGCAAATGAAGGTGGAACAGCGAGCGCCTGCCGGACTCATGAGTACGAGAGAAAGGCTCAGGCCATGGCATACGGTGGCCGCGGATATCATGGGCCCGTTCCCAAGGAGCGCACACGGATTTGAGTACGTGCTCATCTTTATGGACATATTCACTAGGTTCATTGAGTGCATACCGCTACGGAAGGCCAACGCTCAAGCAGTGCTTACGGCGCTGAAAAAGAACGTCGTGCTGCGCTGGGGCGCCCCCGTAGTGTTCCTTAGCGACCATGGCACGCCATTTAAGAATAAGGTGGTTGACTCGTACCTGGAATCGGCTGGGATAAAACATTATCTGACGCCGACCTACCACCCCCAGGCCAACCCGGTCGAGCGAGTCAATCGGACCTTCAAAACGTCCCTGAAATGCTACATCGAGGAACACAAGCGGTGGGACGAAAACCTGGATGAGCTGACGTATGCATACAACAATGCCACCAATGAAGCCACCCAGGCGTCGCCCGCGTTTCTCAACTTCGGACGTAATCCTACCCCGCCCGATAGCCTCCGCCGAAAAGAAGACTTAGAGGCTGACCTCGAGGAGGAAGGGACGGAAAGGGTAGAGTACACCAAGCGCCTATCGACGCTGGAAGAAGCCCGGAATATCGCAGCGCATAATTCCGAGCTCGCGCAAGAGCGTAACGCACAATATTATAACGCGAAACACCGCGACGTCCAATTCGCTGTCCGAGACAAGGTTCTCAAGGCGAATCACGTCCTATCGTCCGCCGCAGCCGGAGTTTCCGCGAAACTGGCACCGAGTTTCAATCGAGATTATACGATCGTCGAACAGGTCGGCTCAAACACCTACCGACTACAAGACGCATCTGGGAAGGACGACGGGATAACACACGTCAGGTTTTTAAAACCACAGAGAGGCGAAGTAACCGAGCCTGAGGAACCGACCCACGAAACAGACGGCGGAGCCCCTGATCAAGGTACCGACGCCGGTTTAGTTGCGGGAACCCAGGTCCCTAGTAAAAGACGCGGTCGTCCCAGAAAGACACGTATTATAGCGACAGAGCCCGACCCGAAACGCACCGAAACCACCGCAAGCACCGCCGAACGCGAGCCTGACGAGGCTAGCGCCGAAACGAATGCTGCGCAGGCCCACGACGTAGCCACTCGTGACTCGGAGGCGCCGGATGATGCGAGAAGTGCAGCGAACACCAGCACAAGCGTTAGCGTAACGAGCGAAAATGATGTAATTGCGAACGTTATCCCTGACCCAGCGCCGAAAAAGTGCGGGAGGCCCAAAGGTTCTAAGAATCAGTATGAGCTAAACACTGAAGCAGTCATGACGACACGAACCGTGTCCGCCCGGACGAAAACGAATACCTAAGAATGACCAGAATGGAATACCGTGACTGAGCAGCCGTGTTTTTGTCTCTGCAGCTACTGCCATGGAGCCGACGAAGGATTCACCCAACAACGTCAGCTGGGAGCAGATCCTCCAGGACCAAGACGGCAACCGCTACGACCTGGTTGCCGAGGGGTTCGTCCGGTATTTCGACCTTCCCCCCCCCCAACCCTGGAGGGCCTCACCAGCGAGGACGACGAGAGCGACCGGGATTCGGTGGTGACGGTAGTCGCCGGCCGCGAGACGACCGCCTCGACCCTGCAGCAGAGGCTGGAGCGCGTCCATCTGGAGCACCAGGATCCTACGGATACGCAGGTGGAAGGTGCGGAGTCGCTGGAACTCCAGGCGACACGAGCAACGACAGGCTCGGAGAAAAGGCCTCCCCGCATGCCTAAGATCCCGGGGGCGGTAACGCCAGGCTCATCATCAATGCCACCCCGGGACCCGACACCAGCCACCGCCAACCAGTCCGGCCTACCTCAGCCCGGCCCGACAGGCTCTAACGCCAACTCAGCCAGGTCCCAGCGAGAACGCCCACCCCAACGCCCTCTCGGCTCCGAGGAGGTCCTGAAGCGTTTCCAGGACAGCGTCAAGAGAATACGCGTGGCAAAGGCGACTTATGAGGCCGCCGTCGCCAACGCTGTCCTGGAGTACGCGGAGGTAGAGCGGCGATTCGGCCCAGCAGTGCGGACCGAGGAGGTCGGCTACGTCCAAGAACTGCTCGACCTGCGCACGGCGCAACAACTGAGCCGCCGTGCCCTCCGTAACATCCAGGAGTCCAGGGGGAACGCGGAGAGGATGCGGCAAGCGGCCAAGGAACAGGCGGACAAGCTGGCCGCGGTGAGAGAGGCGAAGGCCAGAGTCGAGGCCAAGAAGGCCGAACTGGAGGTAGCGACGAAGGAGCGCGAGGAGCGCCTGGCGGAGGTGCGCCGACAAAGGGACCTCGTCGAGAAGGAGGGGAAAGATCTGGAGGCGCAGGAGAAGCGGCTGGCCGCAGCAGCGGGAGTCCGCAACCGCAACGCGATATTCGCCGAGGAAAGGCGGGAGCGCCACGAGCGCCGCCTCACCCACCCCCACCCAAACCAGCGGACCGGCGTACGGCGATGCAGGACCTGCGGAATGTTTGAGGTGGAGAAGGACGAGGACTGCCCCAACGCGGATTACCACTACTTGATAAAGCCAAAACCCAAGGCCAGGGACCTCTACAAGAGGCGCTAGTCCTCGCCCCCCCCCCACCAAACGTCGCCAGGCTCTGAAGCCGTCGCTACGTCGCCGCCGGAGATCGCCAGGCGCTAAGCCGTCACGACGCCGTTTTGTTCACTTCTTACTTATGTTTTCGTCTCCCCTTGATACAATATTGTTGATCGGCGAAATCGCCAGGCCCTAAGCCAGAAGTTTTACTTTTTGTTCTTTAAAATCGTAGGCACTAGGCCATAACCTTTTTTTTTCCTGATAAAGTTGATAGGCCCTAAGCCAAGGTTTTACTTCTAGTCTTTAAAATCGTAGGCACTAGGCCATAAAATTGTGTTTCTTTTCGTTTACTTTATAAAATAGTCAGGCCCTAAGCCACAATCTAGTTTTGTTACGTTCCTTATAAATCGCCAGGCTCTAAAGCCGTTTACTTGGTTGTGATTACCATAATGGAATAGATTAGGCATTGAGCCATATATACTTTTTTTTCTTTTTTTTTTTCCTTTTTCTATTGTACTAAATTCAAAATCAATCAGGCCCCGAGCCGTAATATAGCTGTAAAACCTCGATTGTGATGAAAAGGACAAACTAGTCCAAAAAACCATGTACAAGGCATTAAGCCAAGCAATCGTACTGCTGCGCTGTGATCTAGATTGGAATGTAACCGAAATTAGCCACAAATACTGTAAAATAGGCGTAGGCTGTGAGTGAAGAGTGGACGGATGCATTTCGTTAACTAGCAACAAGCAAAAGTATCACGCGATTAATGTAAAATTGACTAAGCGGCGTGGAACCGAAAGTATTGTTTTTGGTAGCGACAGGCTCGTTAGCCAATAGTCACTAGGTTAAGACCAGAGAGAGCGTGGAACAATTGGCCCATTATGACCCAAATACCCCACAAAAGTATTTATCTTTAGCCTCTCTTCTTTACATTTGTTTTTTTTTTCTTTAATAGCAATCACATTTACATTTTTCTACATTTAAATAAATAAGATAATTCATTGAAAATGTGAGTTTGATTCATTCACACAAAATAGCACGCATTAGAACGTGCTGAAATCCCTTAAATTCATCCCAATCTACGATACATTGAGAGAGATGAACGTATCGGAGCGGTACGCCAACCGGCTATACCGCGCCTGGGGGAGGGGTGTCACGGGCAGACAATTACATTGCCAGGCCCTGTGATATCTCTCTCTATAATATTGTATTATTTGTAAATATCAGTTATGTTTCAGCGTCCAGCGAGAGAGCCAGCGCTGCCGACAACGTAAGAGAGAGAGAGAGACCGCGTCGCGAACGAGATTCAATCCGCGCGCCGCGTGACGTCAGCCGAAGACGGCCGAAGCAAGCTCGGCCGGCCGAGCGCGCGGCGGAAGTTTCAGTTTATTGCCGGTCCTCGCGCGCGATACCACGAGCCCTCGAGACCACGAGACCGCCCGGGCTATCGCGACCCCGAGGACACCAGCGGACATTCCCACGTCATCCCCTTTGCTAGCACACGCCAAGGCCGACCCGAGGACGAGCCGAGTACAGCGCCGGAGCACGTCGCCGAGTAAGTGCCGCACGATCGACATCTCTCTCTCTCCCGGCCAACACGTGTTCACGCTCTCTCTCGCTCCGGCCCGCGAGACGCGACCCGAGGCTCGACGCCTCTGTGTAGTATCTTTCCCTTTATTTTTAGTAATAAACGTCATGTTCGTCAGAACCATTGTGTTTATTCTTTGCTGCCACGCTATTCCTGCAAAAGATCCCATTCCCGCGCACACGAGCTTCACCATCTCGTGTGCGCATTTGTTATCATGCTCCAGGCCCTAAGGCCTTTACAGTATTAATTATTAGTAATAAATACGGCGGTGATAATATATATATATATATATATGGGCAATTCTCTGTGGGATCGAACATGAAAAAATTTGATTTGGCTCAAAATTTTTTTGTAAGTTCTAGGGCATCAAGCCGATTTCCCAGAATTTTTTTAGATTTTTTCGAGCACTTTAACCCCCTTTAATAAATAGGCAAAGTTGCTGATTTTGCTGTTTTTGCATTTTCAGAGGCATTTTCAACTTTAATTTACACCCTGAAAATGACCTCTGAGGCAAAAAATGAATGGGACACTTTTTTCTGCAAATTGCCTGAATTTTATAGAAAAATTATCTCCAATGTCATTGGAGCACATTAAGTACTCCACATTACCAATTGGAGCCTCTATTTTTGAACCCTGGGAGTTCGCTCGTCAAGCCCCACACCACATGGGTACTAAAAGTTGTCCCAACTCATACCACATACAGCCTATATAGTGAAAAAATGGGCCTGGACTCTGGAAGCTCCCAAAAAATTAATATATTAACTAAAATAGGGGTAAAAACAGGCTAAAATGACTATTCAAGGGGAGCCTTGGACCGCCAACACTTCCAATTTTTGCAAACACTTGTTTGTGGTATTATTACAATTATCCACTGTAAAAACTCACATTCTATCATACTAATACATATCCTGAGTTGTCAATATCATATTTATATAGATCAAGCATTACTATACTACTTGACGCCACCTTACTCTCAGTAGTTACATGTATTGATGGTCAATATATTGACTCTATTGTGTTAAAATGTACAAGAAACTACTAATAAAGTACATTGTCATGAATTGCATTCACTCGATAAGAAAGATTAATCAAGAAAGTAAATTGTAAGCTGTGCATTACACGTACACCTTATAACACACTAGGCAGTGCATATGATATCATATGATTTTTTTAATATCAACAAGAAAATGTTGAAGTTCACTAAACATGGGTAATATTCATGAATGTGGGACTCATGAAATCCACTCATATTGTATAAACTGCATAGCTAAGGTCCAAGCAGCTATCGCCGGATGGGCTCAAACTACAACCTCAAGTTATTTACTCATGAAAATAGATAATATGAATCAATCCACTTGAAAGTATGATCACTAGATGCGCAATTTGATAAGGAATTCAAATATATATTGTTTGCCTGTGTTTAAAAGACTCTATAAACCACTTTGTGAACGTTATACTTGCCTATACTGGAGATATATATGACCCATGTATGGCAAAGGTTAGGTTACCGACCATAGACTTTTAGACATGCAAAGCTACTTTGGAAGCTCCAAACTCATTTCTGGACAGGCAAACTATATATATTTGAATTCCTTATCAAATTGCGCATCTAGTGATCATACTTTCAAGTGGATTGATTCATATTATCTATTTTCATGAGTAAATAACTTGAGGTTGTAGTTTGAGCCCATCCGGCAATAGCTGCTTGGACCTTAGCTATGCAGTTTATACAATATGAGTGGATTTCATGAGTCCCACATTCATGAATATTACCCATGTTTAGTGAACTTCAACATTTTCTTGTTGATATTAAAAAAATCATATGATATCTATGCACTGCCTAGTGTGTTATAAGGTGTACGTATAATGCACAGCTTACAATTTACTTCCTGGATTAATCTTTCTTATCAAGTGAATGCAATTCATGACAATGTACTTTATTAGTAGTTTCTTGTACATTTTAACACAATAGAGCCAATATATTGACCATCAATACATGTAACTACTGAGAGTAAGGTGGCGTCAAGTAGTATAGTAATGCTTGATCTATATAAATATGATATTGACAACTCAGGATATGTATTAGTATGATAGAATGTGAGTTTTTACAGTGGATAATTGTAATAATACCACAGACAAGTCCCTTTAAAAGCCACAGGATTCTGTCGAAATCTCATAATTACACCGATCAAGCTTTGTAATAAATTAGGTCCCGATAACATGAAATCATTGAAGCTATTGGAATGACTTTTAGCCGCCGCATCAAAAACTAACCGGAGTTTACCGGGTTTATTGATGTTTGTCCTACCAAAATGAGGGAGATACCAGACTCTATTTTTTGGTGGTTCGTGTGCCTTTTTAGCAAATCCGTTTTCAATCAAACGATGCATTTCTTTTTTATACAACTGATAATACTCTTCATCTTTCATGAATTTTCGTTCGAGTGATTCTAACCTTTTAACTGCATTAGAACGGCTCTCAGGCATGATAATTTTTTCATCTTTCCATAAGAGTCCGACTTCCCACTCATTTCCGGTGTGCCGACTAGTTTCGTCAAGAATCTTTAATGCTCGTGAGTCTTCGGTTTTTTACTCTCGAATGTGAGGATACACCCAAGGTGTCAAGTTCGAAGTATTCTTTCATAAGATTCTCTAAATTTTCATACTCTTGCGCGACATCTACATTTATACAATTGATAATATTTCTCGCTTGTTGTTTCTCAATTTGATCAATAGTTCTACCATGAATCACCCAACCTAAATTACATCGAGATAGCAAAAGATTTGATTGATATATGTCTATTACTTCTCTACTAACAATCAAATCTCCGTGATCTTGTCCGATTAACATATTTGAGGAATTGTTTCGTATGAATTTAGTTTTAAACCAGTTTCATTTTGACAGAATTCAGACATTTTATCCGTAAATGTTTGAAAAGGTAATTTAAGATTTTTGACGGTATAAATATCGCTCAATTGAAAGGAACCAGTGGCACTCTCTATAATGAAATTTGCTTTGTGTTTCGCTACGACAATAGATGGTCCATTGCCAAATCCTTTTAAAGCAATATTTGTCTTACAAAATTCGCATCCTACATTTTTTATAATATCATAATTGATGATTGTTACAGTTGATCCTTCGTCAAGCAGAGCATATATTGACTGATCACCTCTTGATCCCAATACTCGAATAGGGATTATTTTTAATAGAACTTTTACTCCTAGTCAGGCAGAAACATTGTTGATGGTATGTGAATGCGAATATCTCTCTTGTCAAATTAGATTCCGTAGGTGCTAAAGGAAAAGATTTATTTTTATCAGTTCGATTCTCATAGTTTTTTATACGAGTCATTATTTTACGGATTTGGACTGAAATGTAGCAGAGAATGGTGTGAACGATTACATTTATCACAATGTTTACTTTTACAATCTGCACGTGTGTGACCTGATTCCAAGCAATTGTAACATAAACCGAGTTTTCGAACAGCTTTGTATCTTGATTGACGTGATTCTCGCGCAAAAACTTCGACAGACCGAGATTTTATGGTTTTTGAGGCCACAAAACGTGCATGATCCTTTCCGAGAATGAATGAGTGAATCATTTTGAGGATTTTTTTCTTGAGATTCAACGCACAGTACTGTTTTTTGATTCATACGAACTGAGCGCGAATAAGTATCAACAGAGTTTTTCCTAAGATTTGCAACATCACGTATACCGTACAACCCAACAATCCCGGCGCTCGAAGCTATATCCGCTTCGTTTATCATGAAATCGGCTAGTTTTTCAAGCTCAGCTTTTTCATCACCCTCTTTTGCTGCGAACCTCGCGTAATCGTGTAACAATGATACTGGAATTTTCATTAGAATTTCTTTAGTAAGCTCAGGACTATGGAATTGATCGAAACTTTTCATCGCTTTTATGGCAGTGACTGAATTTTGCAATTTTGTAGAAAATTCGACTAAATCTATTTTCCCAGAATCTAATTTCGGAAGCTGTTTTAAACTGCTAACAATTTTTTCCAAAATGATTCTTTTATTTCCAAACCGTCTTTCTAGTGTGAGCAAAATGTCATCCGAACTACTTCCCGAAGCAAATAGAGTTTTCGTAGTTTCGAGAGCCTCTCCCTTAAAAGAGTTATAGAGTTTTGTAATTTTTTCTTTTTCATCGAATTCTCCTATTTCAGTAGATGACTCGAAAGATTGTTTGAATCTTACAAAATCTAAGGGATCTCCTGAGAATGGGGTCACATTTTTAGTCAAAGCAATTTTATTTAGTACTCGAGATTGATTATTCCGAATGTATAATTCATAGAAAAAGAATTTTCTAATACATTTGCTAAACGAGTCAAAGGATCAACTGTAACCTCAATTCGTTCTGTTGATGAATCTACTGTTGTGTGAATGTATTTGTGATTATTGATCCGTCTGAAACGATAAGGGATCTTGTAGAGTCAAATAAGGAATATTATAATTTTATAATGAATGATAGAAAATTTGATGGTTTTATCAGAGATGTTTTCAATGGGAAAAATTATCGATCTTTCGTAGAAAATTTACCAATCCAGGAAAAATGTAGATACTTAACTGCTATTTTCAATACTGACGGTGCACCCCGCTTTGAATGTTCTTTATATTCTATTTCCCTAATTCATTCAAAAATAATCGAGTTACCATATGAAGTGAGTTTTAAAAATATCATAGCTTGTGGTATGTGGTTTGGGATAATAAACCTGAAATGTCAGCATTTTTAGAACCATTTACATTGGTAATAAATCGACTATCAACTACAGGCATTGCATGCACTATAAAGAAAAAAAATTGAATTTATCAAATTGTGTCCTTTGATTTGTTGTGTGGATTCATTAACGCGAGCACCTATGCAAGAGGTAAAAATGTTTAATGGGCAATACGGATGTAACTGGTGTTTGCATCGGGGAGAATATTATGCAAGTAGTATGAGATATCCAATTAATGCAGAATATCGTGAATTACGATCACAAGAAAATATGATAGAGTGTATGAAAGAACTTTGTGAACAGACAAATCGTAGAAAAGCTGTGGAAGGTTTATAAAGCGTTACTCCACTTATCAACTCACAATCATTCGATATTGTAACTGGATTTGTTCCTGACTACATGCCTTGTGTCCTCGCTGGTGTATGTGAACAAATAACAGAATACTTTTTAGTTGCTTTAAATGAAGATGAGATTCATTATCTAGATTCAATACTTGAAGAAATTAAAGTTCCTCATCAACTTGCTCGTTTATCCAAACCATTGTTTGACCGAGATCATTGGAAAGCCAAAGAATGGGAGAACTTCCTATTATTTTACAGTAGTACTCTATTTAGTACATTTCTTGAGAAAGATTACATAACATATTGGGTTCTTCTTGTTCAAAGTATTTATACATTGTTAAAAATTAAAATAAGTTATGAAGAGTTAACAGAAAGTGACATTGATTTACATAAATTTGTTTTCTTAGCCGAACAATTTTTCACAAAGGAAGCGATGACTTTTAATGTGCACCAGCTCGTTCACCTTGCAACAAGTGTTTCAAATTTTGGCCCCTTATGGGCCCACAATACATATTCATTTGAGTCGGCAAACCATAGTACTTTACAGGCCATTCACTGTGCAAAAGGTGTCAACTTGCAGGTCACACGTTACATACATATCCAACAAACAGTACGTCGTCTTGAAAAAGTAATATTCTTCATCGCATCTCCTACAGTATTCAATTATTGTGAAAAATGTTCAACTCGTAGAATAAAGAAAAGTGAAAAATTTTCGTCGATAACTCATCTTGGAACAGGCAAATCTCTTAACTCAACTCTCTTGGAAAAGTTTAATTTCCCAGCGGAGTCTACATTATCCTACGACCGAATAGTTAAAGATGGATGTTTGTTTGGAACATCGAAAAAATAAAACAGAAGATCCGACAATAGTTATGTTCAGCTGTGTAATGGCCAATATTTGAAAATAATAGAATTCATTGTAGATACAGAAAGCCGTAAAGAAAGAACATTAGGACAAGTTGTAAAAATTGCTAGCAAAATAAGTAGGGTAATCCAAGAAGTTGATAACGTTGAAAATGAATGTATATCTATTGACACAATAAATATTGCGACTATATGTGTTTTTATGAAAGTAGAGACGTCTAGTTATATTGTAAGTCTACCTGAATTATTTCATTCGTAGATTGAAATATAACACTTTTTTATTGTCTCTATATTAAAAGCCAGACCGCCGCCGCCGCCGTGGGAAATTTTGACCCCCAAGTTGCCCCCCATAGTTGCCCCCCTTGATTGCCCTCCTTAGTTGCCCCCTTGATTGCCCCCCTTAGTTGCCCCCCATTTTTTACCCTCTTTTTTCACCTTTTTTTCACCCCATTTTTCACCCTCTTTTTCCACCCACTTTTTCACCTTTTTTTCACCCCATTTTTCACCCTCTTTTTCCACCCTTTTTTTCACCCCATTTTTCACCCTCTTTTTCCACCCATTTTTTCACCTTTTTTTCACTTTTTTTCCCCTCTCTTTTTTTCACCCCCTTTTTTCACTCTTTTTTTCACCCCCCTTTTTTCACCATTTTTTTATCCCTCTTTCCACCCCTTTTTTCCACCCTTTTTTCCACCTTTTTTTCCACCTCTTTTTTCACCCCTTTTTTCACCCTTCAATGAGAATCGAAGAGAATCGATGAGATATTTCCCATAGCAACCACTGTTGATATCCTTAGCAACCGTTGCTTCGAAAGTTGGAAAATCAATTTTAAGTACACTCAATGACCAAGTTTGCTCCATAGCAACCGTTGTTTACCTCCCTAGCAACCACTGCGAAGGTTGGAAATGATCAATCTATGACCCATGTCCATAATTTTCGATTGCAAAGAACACAAAATCTTCCCACTTAGCTCCTCAGTAACCGTTGTTAAACACCCTAGCAACCGTTGCTAAGGGAAAGAAAAATTCACGTAAGTTTCGTTTCCAGTATTTTCAACTGCACAGGACACAAAATCTCCGTTTTACCCATAGCAACTATTGTTTACGTGTCTAGCGACCATTGCAATCTTACTCAGAATCTGCTGCTGGAAATCTAAAATAGAACACGCGGAATACCCAAACAAAAAAACAAAAAAATATGATCTAGCACATGTCACTATTAACCTAAAGTTAAACCCACTATCAATCTAAAAAAAACAAAGATTTAACATGAATATAGCTGACATTAATCTTTTATTTTGATTCGAATCGTTCGTTCAGTATTCTTTTCAATCGAACAAAATCGTTTTATTGTTAATATAAGTTATTGTTATAAGTTTTATTGTTTTGAATGTAATTTTCTTTTAATTATTACTACACTCATTATTGAAATTATCTCCACCTCTTTTTGATTTCTAAAGAACACATGAGGGGTTGGCGAGCGAAGCGAGCAGGGGGGGTACCCTTAGTTGCCCCCCCAAGTTGCTCTCAATCTGGGGGTTGGCGAGCGCAGCGAGCCGTACCCCCCTAGTATCAATAAAATTGAATTAACTAAACTTAAAACAATGTTATTATTCTCTATTATCTTTTTCTTCTTTTCTTCTTTCTCTATTATCTTTCCCTTTATGTAATTAATTGTATTTTTACTATTTTACTGGCTAATCATTCTCTATATACTCAATAAAATATTTGGCACTGTCAAATCTCTTTTGTAATATAAAAGTAATTTCATAAAAAAAAAATCGTCATAAGGGTAACCATGTGGGGTTTTACCACGTCAATTCACCTTATGAGAATACATATGATAAACCACGTAGAAGTCTATGTAAAATCCCATGAGGGATGCTACGTGGGAGGCTATGTGGGAATCCATGTGTCATTTTGCATGTTTCCCCGCACGGGATCCCACATCATATTTTTCAGCAGGACTACCATCTGCACTACCGGGGAGACAGTAGCTCGTCACATTCCTGGAGCATGAATTCATTCCTCGCAATATCACCCATACACACGATCGAAGATTTTTAATCGCTGAATCCCACCAAGTCCGATCGAATTTATTATTCATCGTTTGTAAACTCGTGAACGTTGTCACGGGCTGTTAATTATAACTATTTGTTATATCAGGCCCTGTGAGATCTCTCCTCATAATAACGTATTATATGCCAATGTTTACATTGACCAAGTCCTGTTTCAGCGCCCAGCGAGAGAGCCATCGCTGCCGACAATGGTAAGAGAGAGAGGGAGAGAGAGAGAGACCGAGAGCGTCGCGAACGAAATTCGAGGATCGCGCCGCGTGACGTCAGCCGAAGACGGCCAAAGTAAGCTCGGCCGGCCCAGCGCGCGGCGGAAGCTTATCAGTTTATTGCCGGCCCTCGCGCGCGATAGCACGTGCCCTCGAATCACGAGACCGCCCTTAGGTGTTATCGCGGCCCTAAAGAACGACAGCCGACATCCCCCACGTCACCTAGCTCGTCACCCGTGCGCCCGAGGCCAAGCCGAGAACGAGCGCCGATCCAAGCCGGAGCCGATTCGAACCACATCGCCGAGTAAGTGCCGCCTTCGATCGCCATCTCTCTCTCTTCCGGCCAACACGCGTTCACGCTCTCTCTCGCTCCGGCCCGCGAGACGCGACCTAAGGCTTGTTGCCTCACTTGTGTAAATTCGTCCCTTGTAGATCTAATAAATATTTGTGTTTGTCAGAATCAACTGACTTTTACTTTGCCACGCTATTCCCGCTCAAGATCCTACTCCCGCGCACACGAGCCTCACCACCTCGTGCGCGCCACTCCTTTATCGTTATCATGCTTCAGGCCCTGTGGCCATTACGTATTAATTAATTATTAATAAATACGGCGGTGATAACATTAAAAAATAATTATTCATTATTTCCTTCAATATGGATTTTTTCATAAATATTGTACTATCTCGAAGATAATTTTCTATATCCACGAAAAAGTTTTACCCAAATTGGATATATTTTACTTAGTTTTAACCGATTTCCGAGATGCTCTCACAACATTAGCCCATAGTGCAGTAGAGAATTGCAATGTCTAGAAAATTCTTGCTACTGGAATCTCTGAAGTGCAATGGTGGTACGAAACGAAAAGAAAACGAAAACGAAAAAAAACACTCAAGAACGTGTAGAATTTATTTCAATCGCACTCCTGTAATTTTATATTTTTCATTTTTTTCCCATTTAATGTTTAGAATCAATTCTTTTCAACTGATATTAACTTTATGGATTGGTTTTGCATCATTCGAGAATTTCCTTCGTAATCTGAGTTGTTGATAATCGGATTGAGAATATCTTCTTTTACAAGTGTGAAAAGATTCTAATGATTTTTCCAAATGAGCCAATACTATACTTCTGAGTTAATTATTTTTCTTTAATGAATAAGAAAGGTACCTACTTCTATTATAACTACACAGAATGATTTGAGTTGGAAGTTTATTTTCAATTACAAAACATCATTATTCAACAGTTTAGATATCGATTCATTGTTTGCGACACACATTTTAATAAAGAATAAGAATAAAATGAAAATCGAATGTTGAATTTGGTAAGTCACTGACAAACGACAATTTGATGATACATACGTACATGTTTTGTAGAGTAATTTTAATTACAAAGATATTTTATGTAAATCAAGCTGACGTACAAAAAATGGCCAAAAAAATCTTCAGGTACTCTATTGAAAATGTTGTCATTCTGCCCAAATAACATTATATATTATACCTTGAAGTTTCAAGAGAATTATGCAGATATTACATTTTTGTCCTTGTACAAATGTTAAATATACAGCAGTATATAGAGGAATAAATTCTCAAATAATAAATATAGAATGAATTTAGCCCATAGTTGGTAAATCGTTTTTTATTTACTATTATAATTCACTATTATAGTTCACTATCATGGTTTCACTTGAGCGTTTTTTAATTCCACTATTACAATTGTCTTTCTGGAGTTTCCAGCATCTTTGTCACATTTCATCATCGCATCAATTTGACTTGTTACCAGGCTTAGGCAATGTATCTTCATATTTCTTGCGAATAACAATGCCTTTAAACGCTGACAGAGTTACTCGACATACAAAATCAAGACTAACAATCTTTTATGCTTCTCGACTGTTTTTTGGTACTACTTTTGATTAAAAAGCTGTTTTTATCTTGATAATAAAGCACCTTTACCTGCATTATCGCCAGTAAATACAAATGAAAGCAAAAGCTGAATGAATCTTTCTATAGGTTCTCTTTCAATAGTCTTATGCTGCTACATTATTTTTAATAAACTCAGTGTTCAGGATTGAAAAGCAGAACGAGAGAAGTTTTTTCTCCTCCAAAATCATGCATACGAATCTCAGGACAGTTCTATGGATTTTCCCAGATGAATTTCTTTAATTCCTCGCGTACTTTATTCCCATAATTTATACATCAGACAACAGTGAGTTCTGTGATGTTTGAAAACTAGGATTGCAAATGTTTTTCTTTCTCAAAATCAATAATGATGTTGTGTAATACACAAGTACATTTGGCTATCAGCTCTGGCGATAGTTGTAAAAAAATTTCCCATCTTTGACATAAAAGTCCAAAAGCGCATTCGACTGTCATTTCAGCACTGTATAATCTTACAATATATGCTTTCTGACAAACTGATAATTCTTTCCCTCCATAAGGCTCCATTAAACTGTTCATCAGAGGGTATGCATCATCGGCAATGAAAAAATATGGCAAAGTTGTGGAAGAGTTTGGTAGCTTGTCATCCTTTGGAATTAATAGTTTGTCATTTTTAAATATAACTTAATGATGGAAATGTACCAACGTCACTTTGAGAACCATTACCCCCAACATCAATTGCAACACATTTTTTTTGGAATCAACCAAAGCTTCCAGAACGATTGAGTAAAACTTATTGTATTTAAAGTACTTAGCACCAGAATTTGCAGTTTGTTTGATCCTGATATGGTGACCATCAATAGCACCAATACAATTGACAAAATTACACGTTATCCAAGAATCTCTAGCAATTTTGAGAAACTGTTTTTCATCGGGAACAGGCATTTGAATTTGATATAATATACCCCACAAGATGGTCATGATTTCTTTGAGCAAGGTGCTGACTGTTGGAATTCCAAGCATGAACGTAATCGACATATCACTGAAAGTCGAGCAATTTGCAAGAAATCTGATAAAGCAATTGAAAAATCATAACATCACAACATACAAATATGAATTATTGTATCCAGAGATTCACTTGTGACTATTATTCCAGATGAACTATGTGAAATTAGGTTTCATGAACATTGTTTTTCTTAATACCTTATAGCGATGACTAGTCGTTCTTCTGGAATAACTGGTTTATGGAGATCACACCAATTCTCAGTTAATTTTCTCTCGAAAAGAAAAAATAAGGATCAAGAAAATAAAGAACGGCAGGACTAGAGGTAACAAAAATAGTTTTGAAGTACGCTTATGACAGAAAAACCTGGAAAAGCAGTAAAGCAAGTAAAAGATGATGGTATGTATAATGTAGCTAATTCAACCATGATAGGTCTAATTTAAAAAATGAATATATTAATTGATTATGTTAAATTTTTTGCAGATGTTCAAATCATTGAGCTAAGATTTAGAAGACTGAGGAGGTCATACCCTCCAATTAGCTTCAATCAACCACAACGTCAACAATTAACTGATTGTCGACACAATATCCATAACCAGTTAAGAAAGAAGAGCAACAATGGCCTGCGTCAAACTTACAAGGAGAGTATCAGGCCTTCGGGTCACCAATCTGGACCAAACTTGATACGTATGTTCTCTGGAGCTATAGTGACCATACGCAAAAAGTTTTTGGACCTAACGCTCCCTCAGTCTCAAGATAATCACATTATAAGGTTACTTAACTTTATACTTATAATGATATTTTCACTTACCAGGGGACATATGAGAACCGGGTCACCAATCTGGACCAAACTTTTTTTGATGTAAGTTTGGCTCAAGAATAGACTGTGCCCACAGTCTCAGTGACTAACACTCCCAAACTCCAAAAATATTAATTATTATAGCTTGGATGGAGCCGTACCTCTCGTCCCAAATGACAATATGTCATCTGAGGCGTATTTCCCTCACTGCACTGCACTTTCACTGTTATAACCAGAATACCACATCACATTTTATCCTAGAAAACATACAGAACGAGTAAATTGCCTGTATGCTCAACAAATCTTACTTTCATGTCTTACTCACATAGAGTAAAACATGAAATATATGAAAAAATTAACGCTAATTGACTTTTCACTTTGTGCTTGGATACTGAAGCAATAACAACACGTATCCAAGCACAATGACAACAAATGTAGTATCATTGGACGAAAATTCAGTGTCAGAATTGATTTTCATCAATCTCATCTACTCACAGTTTTCTTCTTGCTTCGAAGCAATTTCTGGCCCTGTACAACATACCTGGAACACAAAAATTATCACAAAGGAACATTTTTCAAAAATATATGAAGAAAGGCAAAGGTTAAGTTTATTTATCTGAATTCCCTTGCGTCTTGAATGAAAATCCATCAGCAGCTGAACACGATGAAGCTCCAAACTTGCAGGTGAACACTGTGGTGGAAATTAATCTGGAAACTTTTCTTACAATTACTCACTCGAACTGTTGTGAGTAAGCAATGTCTACCTGAAGAGTACACATCACATGTCTAACTTAACATGGTGTTTACAAACGACGCCTATGGTAAGTGGTAACCTGCAGCGCGAAGTCGGTAACACAGGTACTGCGCTGCAGGTTACCATAAGCATCGTTTGTAAACACAGTCAGTTAGACATGTGATGTGTACTCATCAAGTAGACATTGCTTACTCACAACAGTTCGAGTGAGTAATTGTAAGAAAAGTTTCCAGATTAATTTCCACCACAGTGTTCACCTGCAAGTTCTGAGCTTCATCGTGTGCAGCTGCTGATGGATTTTTATTAAGGGGGTAGCCTACCTAAATTTCAACATGGTTAAAAAAAAATCGTACGAGGCTGTAAATTTATATTCTAATTCATTTTTTTACGGCGGTTTCAATGACGTATCGACCACCCCGGAAAAAAGATTTTTTCACTGTCAAAAAATTTTTTCAATTTTTTAGAACGTACTTGGGATTTTTTTTCTCGGTTCCTAGGAGTCTAATCGCAAAACCGATACGTACGTTGGTGGACATTGTATTGAGGAACCCTTAAAAAAATTTTCAGCCCAAACCACTGAAAATAAGTCTCAATTATTCACCTCCCCCTGCATCATGTTTCCACCTTCATTCTGCAACGTCATAAAGATATCCATTTGATTCACACAAAGTAATTAGCGTACTGCGATGTGTCCGTGGGAGAATGTGTGTGAGTGAGTGTGTGTGCGTGTGCGTGTGTGCGTGGGAGTTTGGGAGTGTTAGTCACTGAGACTGCGGGCGCAGTCTATTCTTGAGTCAAACTTACATCAAAAAAAGTTTGGTCCAGATTGGTGACCCGAAGGCCTGATACTCTCCTTGTTAGTTAACATAACAAATAGCATACAAAATAAATTCAATGAGCATACTCAAATAGCACAACAACCACCACCACTCTCAGTGATGAGCCAAAACCCATCAAATGACTAAAATCATTTACCAAGACCATCAACTGCAGGGATGCAGAATTATTACCAGAGTCAAAATAAATATATGAATTATAACACAGACTTTGCTCTGCCGAAAACGTACTAAGAGTTTTCACTATGATTTTCGCCACTTGCAGCTACAAGGCATTGTGAAATTCCATTGAGATAGCTGAGAAGTTGGACTTCTATTTCCACGACACTTAAGAATACCAGCTAAGTATGGTAGGCTGTGCACTCCAGCCAGTATACTAATTTGGAATCAATAGTATCTTAATGTTGAATAATGACGTGTAATCGACTTCTTCTTGAAGTAAGGTACAGGGTCTTAAGTTTATGTCAGGATGTGTATGTATGTGTACTCGGCATGATGATATCTGCATATAGGCGATAAACCTGGATATGAGAATCAAACTCCCATGTCGCTTTTTTCGGTCACTGCCTACATGGGAGTTAGACTGAAAAGCTCAGAATGTAGTGTAGTGCGTATAAGGCCTATATCGCTTCCCACGTGGGGTTAGATATATTGGCTCATGCGGATGGCTAGACACCAGTACCAATTAATGGTTAAGTGTCTTTGTATACTTTCTTTTTTGATTTGAATGCGCAAATATGGTTCGGAATCAAATTCAAAAAGCCGTGATGTTCATTTATAAGTTGAAATTTATGAATGATAAGATTATTCTAATTACAAACTATTACAAGTGTGAGAAGCCGCGACGCGAACCGTACAAAGACTTTGTCTCTTATCCGTCGGACACCGCGTCGATCGATTCGATGCGCGCTGCGCGGAGGCTTGAAAGAAAAAAGCCCCCTCTCGCTTCCGCCAGGCCCTTATATACATAATTCGCTATGCATGGTGAGGCGGTATCCTAGACTTGCTCACGTTTTTTTAGTCTCTTTGATACATTCTCGTACGGTAGCTCAACATCGCGCTTACGAGCTTACATCTTTCGTCAAAACCGCGTTGTCAAATTTATTTATAAATGTTAATTTGATAATAATTTTCGATGGACAATTTTACGCAACTTTGTCCATGCGGTTAAATTATTCATATCGAACCAATCTATTCCCACTTCTTTTGTTCAAGTGTGCTGTACCACAAGGAAACAATCTATGTTGAAAAATCGTTTATTCTATTTATCTCGTGCATTTCGTTAAATAAACAATTACTATTGTTAGGGTTTCTTATGAAATTTTCAATCTGCTCACATAAATCGCTTCCTCATATGTCCCTTAGCGTTATTGTTCCAAGTCTTTCGTAAAATTGTGTTCTCTATTTGGCATACTCAGTATGACGGGTTATAGCGTGCGTAGGCGCTTCGATCCATGTATCAGTTGCGCGGTAGTATTGATCCTTATCATTCGCTTATCTTATTTCATGGCTACTCATCCAACTACGCGATTTGAACGGTTCTTAAAAAAAAAATCTAAATAATGCGCCTATTAAAGGCTTCAGGCCTTACATAATGGATCTAACTTCGTGAAAGCATTTCGAGAATTTGGGATAAGTGATTCGCAGTCATTTTCATTAAGTATAGTTTAATATTGTTTTTGTTATAGTAGGCGTAAAATAACGATTATGTTGTTCTATGCGTGAAATAGCATTTCACGCAATAGTGCGTTTTTTAAATATCCACTAAACAAGCACTTAGTATAACAATAAATATCGTATCTAGTCGTCCTTTTTATTAATTGTTTCAATAGATTTTCGTTATTTTTATCAAGTGTACCCAATATGCGCCTACCCCAAATCATGGAATTTTCATTTTCCTCTAATTTATGATCCTAATGACCGAAAAAGAACAATTTTTGAAAATGCTGTTGTTCAGTGTGTGACGGGAAACCCGTCACTATGGACGGAGAGGCTGCTCGCCGATCCGGCCGGTACGGCACCTTAGCAGGCAGCCACCAGCTCGGGAGGGCAGCACTCTCTAGCGCGCACGCCAGCCGCAGCGCGCCGAGAGTTCCGGCGGCGCGAGGCCGAGAGTGAGCACGCGGCGGGCGAGCATTCTCGTCCGGTGCCCGCAGCAAGACAGTCGCGACCGCGGGCTGATACCCGAGCCACGATTTCCGAGCGAGGGCGTACGCGTGTGTGAGCGTGTGCGTGAGTACCGAGACCGCCAGGACGCCGAGGCCGACGACGACGCGGTTGCCAGCATCCAGAGCAGAGCCGAGCCAGAGTAGAGCCGAGAGAGTGAGAAAGAACGAGCGTCGGAGAGGTTTGCTTATGCGCGTCGCGGCCCCGGTGTCCCCCCACGAGAACGTGTGTGTTGGCGAGCGCGCCAATATATTATTATATCAATAAATTAATTAATAATAATAATAATAATAATAATGAAAATAATAATAATAATAAATATTAATATTAATAATAATATATTGATAATTATTAATTATTAATATAATAGAATATATTATTATATATTATTATTATATCCCCGATTTAGAACATATTTATTTAACCTAAATTTAATCGGCTTTCAGATGAAAATTTCAAGAAACAAGTATTATGTAAGATTAACTTGAAAAAAAATCATTCATAAATGAAAATCTGCTCAAATTATACAATCATATTCTCTCTCTCACTCTCTCTCTCTCTCTCTCTCTCTCTCTCTCTCTCTCTCTCTCTCTCTCTCTTAGTTTTTTAGCCCGTCTGGCACAATAGTCTACAACAACTTTTCTGTACAAGAACAGTGCAACCTCTCTCTCACTTGCTCTTTCATCCCTGCTGTGCCTAACTTGCGCGCACTGCCATATTCTGCTCGGGCGGAGCCTGGGGGCGCTGTGGACTGCCTGAGAGTCTGCCACCTAAATGCCAACTCGATCAGAGCACACATACAGGACATCAGACGCTTTCTGCTTTCGCGACCTCTCATTCACATCATAGCCGTATCTGAAACTAAGCTTGGCCCACATGTTCTGAATAATGACCCTGAAGTCACCTTGGAGGGCTATTCTCTCCTCAGACATGATCGTAGTACGAGGGGCGGGGGTGTAGCGATGTATGTCCATAGCACCCTAACCGCGACGGTACTCTGTACCTCCACACATGACTGGGCTGATGGCAGGGTTCTTCCGGAGTTCCTCTTTTGCGAAATGAATTCAAAATATGACACTTTCTTTGCTGGCGTAGTGTATAGGCCGCCTCATGCTCCATTCAAGGATGGGACCGACCTCATCCCCAGGCTCACTCTTCACCTACCAGACTATAGCACCAAGGTACTGTTGGGTGATTTTAATGCGAACCAGCTGTCGAACTCGCCTGATGCTCTCTTCCTCAGAGCCTTACTTGAGCAGGAATCACTCCAACTCGTGCCCCATGGTGCTACTTTTCACCGTAACAATGCAGATACCTGGCTCGACCTCTGCATAGTAGATGCGCTGGACACTGTGCTAGACTACTGGAAGACTGAAACACCTTTTGCTGACGGACATGACCTCATTACAGCGACCATTGACTTAAAGGTTGGAAGACCCGAGGAACGGACTTTCACCTACAGAAACTTCAAAGCTATCAAGCCTGAGGAGCTCTGTGACTTTCTCACCGGACGCGACTGGGCCTGGCTTGAGGGTGAGGCCCGCACTACGGAAACTGACGTGGACCAACTCTATGTGCACCTCCGGGCGGCTGCTGATAAATTTGCTCCTCCCCGAACCCTGAAGGTCAACACTAAAAAACAACCGTGGTTCGACAGTCGCCTGGATGGCCTTGAGTACAACAAAACTCGACTCTACAGACGGTTCAAGCGGACCCGACTCGACACGGACCTACACGCCTACAGAGCTGCCCGTGACCTTCTCTATGAAAATACCAGGAATGCAAAGCTAGATTTCTACAGGCGCAGACTGGAAGGCCTGTCCGATAGTGCTGAGATATGGAGAGAGCTCAGACATCTGGGACTGGTTCCTGAATCTACTAACAACCTTGGGGGGTTTGATGAGGAGGAGATCAACTCTCACTTTGCTAGGATCGCCACTGATCCCTCAGCTCCTAACTTGGTCGACACACTTGACCACCTGCAAGGTGAACCGACCTATAATCCCAGATTTCGCTTTGTGAACGTCACAGTAAACGAAGTGAAGTTGGCCATAGGTCGGGCTCACTCACAGGCTGTGGGAGTTGATGGCCTTCCTCAGAACTTCATCTCCAAGGCACTCCCTGTCATAGCTCCCATCCTAGTGGAAGTTTTCAACTCCTCCCTCACTCAATCACACTTTCCTTCCCACTGGAAAAAAGCTGTAGTCCTCGCCCTTAACAAGATCCCCTCTCCCAGTTGTCTTGGCGATTTTCGCCCTATCTCCCTTCTCAATTTTCTCTCCAAAATTCTGGAGCGTCTGGCTTTTAACCAAATCAGTGCCTTTGTTGAATCGGAAGGATTACTGGATAGCCGACAGACGGGCTTTAGGAGGGGTCACAGCACACAGACAGCCTTACTCAGACTGACTGACGATGTCCGTCGGGCCAAGGACATGCGAATGCTGACTGCTCTTCTCCTGTTCGATTTTAGCAAGGCATTTGACACGGTCTGCCATTCAACGTTGCTACGCAAACTCGCTAAACTTGGTTTCTCAATGGACTCGCTGAAATGGATAGCCTCATATCTGACGGGAAGGGAGCAGTGTGTTAGGCGTGAGGACGGGACATTCACTGGTTTTTGCGGACTCAGCAGGGGAGTACCCCAGGGCTCCGTCCTGGGCCCTTTGCTGTTTGCCCTCTACATCGGTGATGTCTCACTATGCTTTGGACCCGACGTACACTACTTACTATATGCCGACGACCTTCAAATCTACATGCACTGTCACCCAGACGACCTTTTACGTACGCTCGACATGCTGGGGGAGGTCGCCGCCAGGATCGCTCAATGGGCTCTGACAAACAAACTTGTCCTTAATGCGGCTAAAACTAAGGCTATTGTTTTCGGAAGCGAGTATTTCATTGCTCGGCTTCCCGCGGATGCATCGGCCAGACTCGTCATTAATGGTTCTCCCATCAAACTTGAGTCTTCGGTGAAGAGCCTGGGAGTGATCCTCGACTCTATCTTTTCATGGAGGGAACATGTTGCTTCAATTACTGCCAGATCCCATGCCCTAATGTACCGCCTACATAAATTCCGGAGGAGTACGAACCAGAAGCTCAGGTGTCACCTCATCAAGTCGCTCCTCTTCCCCATCATTGATTACTGTTCTGCTGTGTACTGCGATCTCTCTGGGGAGAGAAACCTGGTTCTCCAACGGCTTATTAATACTGGCATAAGATACGTCTATGGGGTGAGAAAGAGTGAGCATATCTCTCCCTACAGGGAGGAGCTAAACTGGCTGATGACATCTACTCGGCGCAGCTACTTCATGGCCTGCATGGTGTATAAGATCCTCAGGTATGGCAGCCCGTCGTATCTTGCTGAGTATTTCCTCGTGAATACCAGTGCTCGTCCCTGTAGGGGTGGAGATCGACCGCAGCTGATTGTTCCCGGCTACCGCCAGGATTTCCTCCGCAGGTCGTTTCATGTTAGTGCAACATATCTCTGGAACTCGCTCCCTGCTATCATAACTAATGCCTCATCTCTCCCTGTTTTCAAAAAACTATTATTTCTTCACCTCCTTGCTTGCGACCGTGGGGAGAGCTTGCACTGTTCTTAAATCTTAAATCATTAAATCAATAGTTCACTTCTTTTAAATCATTATGCCCTGTGTTTTTTGTGTTTTTTTTTTCTATGCCTCATGTTATTCGAACTAAGCCTAAGTTAGATATAAGTAATCATATGTACTACTGATTTTATTGTACAACACAATGTACAGGAAATAAAACCAATCTAATCTAATCTAATCTCTCTCTCTCTGCTCCCTTGCTCAATCACACTTTGCCTCCTGCTGGAAAAAAGCTGTTGTCCTTACCCTTAACAAGATCCCCTCTCCTAGCTGTCTCGGTGACTTTTGCCCTATCTCTCTGCTCAATTTTCTCTCCAAAGTTCTGGAAAGACTTGCTTTTAACCAAATCACTGCTTATGTGGAATCGGAGGGTCTGCTGGATGGGCGTCAGGCGGGCTTTAGACGGAGTCACAGCACTCAGACAGCTTTACTCAGACTTACCGATGACGTCCGTTGGGCTATGGACATGAAAATGCTAACTGCCCTACTCCTGTATGATTTCAGCAAGGCATTCGACACGGTTTGTCACGCCACGCTGCTGCGCAAGCTGTCAAAGCTTGGTTTCTTTTTGGACTCACTAAAGTGGATTGCTTCATATCTGACGGGAAGGAAGCAGTGTGTTAAGCGTGAAGACGGAACTTTCACTGGTTTTCGTGGTCTCAGTAGGGGAGTACCTAGACAGGGCTCTGTCCTGGGCCCCCTGCTGTTTGCCCTGTATATCGGTGATGTTTCATTATGCTTTGGACCCGATGTGCACTACATACTGTACGCTGACGACTTTCAAATCTACATTCACTGTCACCTTGACTACTCACTACAAACGCTCGACAAGCTTGGCGAGGTCGCTGCCAGGATCGCACAGTGGGCCTTGACGAATAAACTCGTCTTGAACGCATCGAAAACTAAAGCCATCGTTTTTGGGAGTGAACCTTTCATTGCTCATCTTCCTGCGGAGGCATCGGACCGTCTCATCATAAATGGTTCGCCAATTGAACTTGAGTCCTCAGTGAAGAGCTTGGGGGTGATCCTCGACTCTATCTTCTCATGGAGGAAGCATGTTGCCTTAATCACTGGCAGATACCATGCTCTCATGTACCGATTACATGAATTCCGGAGGAGCACGACTCTTCAGCTCAGGTGCCATCTCATCAAGACGCTCCTTTTTCCCATCATTGATTATTGCTCTCCTGTGTACTGCGATCTCTCTGAGGAGCGAAATCTGGTTCTCCAACGGCTTATTAATACTGGCATAAGATATGTCTATGGGGTGAGAAGGAGCGAGCATATCTCTCCCTACAGGGAGGAACTAAACTGGCTTATGACATCCACTCGGCGAAGCTATTTTATGGCCTGTATGGTATATAAGATTCTCAAGTATGGCAGCCCGTCGTATCTCGCGGAGTATTTTCTCATGAATACCAGTACTCGTCCCTGTAGGGGTGGCTATCGGCCGCAGCTTGTTGTTCCCAGCTTCCGCAAGAATTTCCTCCGTAGGTCGTTCCATGTCAGTGCCACTTATCGTTGGAATTCACTCCCCACTGTAATGAATAACGCTTCATCTCTTCCTGTTTCCAAAAAACTTTTATTTCTCCACCTCCTTGCCTGCGATCGTGGTGAGAGCTTGCTCTGTTCTTAGACTTTACTTCTTACTCGTAATTTGAATAAACTAGATCAAATAATTCTAAATTAAATTAAGCTAAATATATACTGTTCATCTAGATATAAGTAACTGAATGTATAACTATGATCACATTGTACAACATAATGTACAGGTAATAAATCAATCTAATCTAATCTAATCTAATCTAATCTCTCTCTCTCTCACACGCGCAAAATTAAGGTTGAGTTCGGAGAATCGTGGAATTTCAATTTTCACATAGTCTTGCGAAAACCCCTCAGGGGTGACTTTTTGGGTACCTTATCACCTTATTCTTCGTTGCTCTTTTTCGGTTACATTAGTCACCAACAATTTTATCGTACTATGGACAATTCACAATAATTGGAAAAATAGCAAAGATATATTTCAAATAATTGAAAAATCGATATTATTTAAACATTAATTATCTGATGAATCATGCCATTAATTAATTGTTAATCAATGTGCGAAAATATATAATTAATTTCAAAACGTAATTATGATTAATTTTTTAATCATTAATTATATTAGAAATAATCAATGATTAAAAGAGTTTCATTCAATTATATTTTAAATGAATTATGATTAAAATTTTTAATCATAATTCATTTCAAACAGAATTGAATAAAACTGTTTTAATCATTAATTATTTTACTGATAATTAGAGACTAATTTTTTTAATTATTGACGTATAATCGATTAATTACAAAACGTCCCATCCCTGCTCCCAGGGTATAAAGATAGCGGCTCTAATTGATAATGTGGAGTACTTCAAGTGCTCCAATGACCTTGGAGATAATTTTTCTGTAAAATTTAGGTGATTTGCAGACAAAAATGTCATTCATTTCTTGTGTCAGAGGTCATTTTCAAGGTGTAAATGAAGGATAAATGCCTCTGAAATTGCAAAAACAGTTAATCCCGACTCTTGGCTTATTTGTTAAACAGGGTTTAAGTGCTCGGAAAAATCTGAAAAAACTCTGGGAATAGCATATAATGCCCTCGAACGTAGAAAAAAATTTTGAACCAAATCCGTTGAGAAGCACGCTCGCAATAAGCCTCGAACAGCTCTCACGTCACTATTGGGAGAAATTTCGCATGAAAAGATTTGCGATTGGCTTAGAGTGTCTGTCGTATGCTCGTCGACTTATATCTCTCATACCCAAATAACTAGGTCAATTCCAGTAAATCTTCCCTAGCGTAAACTGGATGTTGTTTTTGCTGGATAACCATTACAAAACTGCAGGATAGCGTTATAAGATATTTCTAGGTGCAAGGTTAAACCGCAAATGAGCTGTATATAATGGCTTGATAAGTTCTCTCGCTCACTGCTACTTATTGTCGGGGGCGCTAGTGCGTCCCCTGATAAAGTTTATCAACTTCGTAAGCCCATATTGATATTGTAAATAACTCGATGTGCGAGTGCGAATTGGGTGAACAAGATCTTGACTGTATAGTATGGCATTTCCCAAAATCCGACACTCATCAGGAAACTTTACAAACTGGGAGTTCCATTTTCAATTAATTCAACTGTTCTTCTCTATAAACCAGAGTCTATAGCCTATTCACAAATGATCAAATTGCTCCACCACTGTGACTGAATGTATGAAACTGCAAATATAATTTGATATGTGTATATTTTGTGTAACGTGATTATTAATTCACATTGAATAAATCACATAGCCCCACAGACAAAGGTTCTGACTTGGGGGTCTCTCATATGTTTTTGGGGTCGCTGAATTCGAATACCAGGTGCATATAGTCCATCATATCAGGATTCAGCCATAACTTCGAATAAACTGCTGCTTACTGCGTTAGCAGTTTGCCTTCTTGAAGAGATTTTGTGTGTAAATTATAATGCCAATGAGAGATGTCTCCCACCATTGGCAGATGAACCACAAACTATTTGACCGCTATTCCGTAGCAATGGTCTATAGAAATATAAGAAATGGCTGCTAGGTATGTCAACAATTGTTACATACTAGAAAATTTTTTAGTTTCTTTCCTCAAGAGAACTGGAATTGAACTTCAACTCAATCGTTATTCCTTCAGTAACAGGGACGTGAACAACCGTTTCTAAAGAAAAGCGAGCTTTCACCATCAAAGAGTCGACTTTAAACTGTTTTTCACTTTCTTGTAGCAACCGTTACTAAGGATATAAACAGCGTATGCTACGAGAATTGTTCCATTGTGTGACGCGGTAAACGCGTCAGGGCAGCGCCGCGAGAGAAAGACGAGTCAGAGTGTGTGTGCGCGTATGTATGAACGGCGATGGCTGTGTATTGCGATGGTGCGTTGCGGCCGATGTGGAGTAGCGGTGATCGACCCTGCTCGCACGAGAGAGCGGGTCGTTCGTAGCACAACTGTGCCTCGTAGAGAGGGGACCCAGGTCGGAGACGGAGTCGCTTCCTATCTGTGCGAGCTCCCTCGATGCACACCTGAGTGACATTGTGAGACGCGGATGAGAGGTTGGTTGAGAGGATTGGGCGCGTCAAGTATTCGAATCTGCCGCCGACTCTGCAGGTAGGTAGAGTCGAGCGGCCGGTATAGTGTCGGCATATGTGCGCGCCTTGTCAGTGGGCCTGCTTGGTGGGACTGACAGCGCGCAGCATTCGGAGATTGAACGCCGTGCGAGCCGGACGCGCCAGTCTTCGGAACCGCCAAACCTGGAACTTCATCCGCAACTTCGAGCTTACTAGTCCGGGCGCAGAAGAGAGGTTCCCGCATACACTTCGAGGCCCCTCGGTAACTTGGTGTTTTCTTAGGTTTTTTGATATGCTGAATCGATTTTTCGAGGTTACCAGGCCCAGAAATAGTCGGTTCCCAAGTTATGGCCTATTTTCCGCCCAAAATTCGAATATTCGACTCATTTACCAAAATACTTGAAACAAACTTGAAATTTGTAACTGCTTATGTCAAAGAACGTTTACTTTTCACCTTCTTTTTACTTCAACAGCGGAGTCTTAACTTGTAAGTGTTTTGATATTTGAGCTCACGCTCATATTTGATTCGTGTTTGGACGCGCGCAAGTACTCGCGCTCAGACACGTTTTGTCTACCAGATTAAGCGCCGCTCAACATGCAAGCTTCTCAGTCTTGATCCAATATTTTTAAGAAAAGTTGTGAAATTTTCCAAGTTTTTGATCAAAAAAGATTTATGGAGAAATCAATAAGTGTCTCCAATACAATTAAAAGAGTTAACCCATTAAGGACGGGACGGACACTTTTTCGTGTCCAACTTCGAGCTATCACAAAGTGGTTAATTTTATCGCAAAAAAATTTCTAAACCACTGATTTTCATAGTTTGAAGTGTGTTCTTTCTGATGGTGTCATTCGATTTTCGCTTAAATAAATTTTTTATGCGAAATTTGTAAATTAATAAAAAAAACACTGATTTTTTGAAAAAAAAATTTTTTCAGATCAAAATTTTTTTACCTTTTGAATTTTTTAGGTGCTTAAAACTCTTAAAAAAGTTGTCCATGACACCTTAACTTGAAATTTTTTGCCCTAGGAATATCCTTAATATTTTTTTTTCAATTAATGTTGCGTAAAGTAAAAAAAATTTCATTATTTGACTTCACCGATTCTTATCTCGAAAACAATCGACTTTCATAAAAAGTTTGTAAGAACAAAAAATGTTCAGAATCGATCAAGGAATACGTAAGAATTTTTCCATATTTTTTGGGACCATTTTTGGTTTTTTCAAAAATGTCCATTTTTTGAAAAATCCAAAATAGTCCAAAAAAATCTCGAAAAATTCATATGTATTTTGCTTTCTCAAAGAGAAAGCTTTGTAATGGGGCAAAAATCGACCCACCGAATCAGACCTCGGGACCTCGATTTTCGTGATCTACGGGTCGAAAAACATGGAAATCCAAAAGTGTCTGTATGTATGTATGTGTGTGTGTGTGTGTGTGTGTGTGTGTGTGTGTGTGTGTGTGTGTGTGCGTCCCGTTTTTTTTTCGTCCACGATAACTCTCGAAGGAATGGTCCGATCGTCTTGAAATTTTGCACACAGGTTAATCGCCGCAAAATCTCGGGCGAGTTCAATTTTCAGCGAAATCCGTTGTTTATTTCCTTAGCAACCGTTGTTAAGGTGTCTATTTTTTCGTTTCTTTCGTCCACGATAACTCCCGAAGGAATGATCCGATCGTCTTGAAATTTTGCACACCGGTTAGTTGTGACAAGATCTAGTCCGAGTTAAATTTTCAGCAAAATCCGTTGGTTATTTCCCTAGCAACCGTTCCTAACGTGTTTTCACACAAATCCTTATGAGTGCTCATTGGGGCAAGCCGGAAAATCAGTTTTAAGTCACACTCGATGGCCAAGGACACTGAATTGTTGTATTTGCTCCATAGCAACGGTTGTTTACCTCCCTAGCAACAGTTACGAAGGTTGGAAATCATTAATTTGTGACCCATTTCCATCATTTTCGACGGCAAAGGACACAAAATCTTCCCAATTAGCTCCTTAGCAACCGTTGTTCACCGCCCTAGCAACCGTTGCTAAGGGAAAGAAAAATTCATGTAAGTTTCGTTTCCAGTATTTTCAACGTGCTATAGAGAAAATTGGGAAAATTTGGTGTCTTTTGCCGTCGAAAATGATCAAAATAGATTTTGAATTGATCATTTCCAACCTCAGCCGTCGAAAATGATCAAAATGAGTCTTCGAGTTTGCTAAATACGGACTTAAGGGCAGGACGGATCGATTTTAACCACCATTAAACCGTATGACAGTCACAAGATGAACTGATCGAAAAATTATGCAGGTCCAAATGTCTCTCATCGTGTAGAACCTAGAACAGTTTGCTTTGTTGCATTTGATCAAATAATAAGAGAGCCCGGTCAGACATCAACACTCGCAACATAGTTTGCTCAATTGAAAAAGAACGACACTTTACACAGTCACAAAGATACAAATTGAATTGATTAAATAATTTTTTTGTAATTTTTGAAAAATAGATGATAGTATCTACGCTAGTGGAAAGGTGAAAATACAGGTTTGGGACGCGTTTGTGGGTGATGTTGAAGCCTCTTTGAGAAAGCATACTGCTAAGGCACTTGGCAGCGGTTTTTGACTGATTCTAAGCATTTTGCTTTCTCAAAGGGAAAGCTTTGTAATGGGGCAAAAATCGACCCACCGAATCAGACCTCGGGACCTCGATTTTCGTGATCTACGGGTCGAAAAACATGGAAATCCAAAAGTGTCTGTATGTATGTATGTGTGTGTGTATGTGTGTGTATGTGTGTGTGTATGTGTGTATGTGTGTGCGTCCCGTTTTTTTTTCGTCCACGATAACTCTCGAAAGAATGGTCCGATCGTCCTGAAATTTTGCACACAGGTTAATCGCGGCAAAATCTCGGGCGAGTTTAATTTTCAGCGAAATCCGTTGTTTATTTCCTTAGCAACCGTTGTTAAGGTGTCTATTTTTTCGTTTCTTTCGTCTAGGATAACTTTCGAAGGAATTGTCTGATCGTCCTGAAATTTTGCACACCGGTTAGTTGTGACAAGATCTAGCCCGAGTTAAATTTTCAGCAAAACCCGTTGGTTATTTCCCTAGCAACCGTTCCTAACGTGTTTTCTCACAAATCCTTATGAGTGCTCATTGGGGCAAGCCGGAAAATCAGTTTTAAATCACACCCGATGGCCAAGGACACTGAATTGTTGTATTTGCTCCATAACAACGGTTGTTCACCTCCCTAGCAACAGTTACGAAGGTTGGAAATCTTTAATTTATGACCCGTTTCCATCATTTTCGACGGCAAAGGACACAAAATCTTCCCAATTAGCTCCTTAGCAACCGTTGTTTACCGCCCTAGCAACCGTTGCTAAGGGAAAGAAAAATTCATGTAAGTTTCGTTTCCAGTATTTTCAACGTACTATAGAGAAAATTGGGAAAATTCGGTGTCTTTTGCCGTCGAAAATGATCAAAATAGATTTTGAATTGATCATTTCCAACCTCAGCCGTCGAAAATAATCAAAATGAGTCTTCGAGTTTGCTAAATACGGACTTAAGGGCAGGACGGATCGATTTTAACCACCATTAAACCGTATGACAGTCACAAGATGAATTGATCGAAAAATTAAGCAGGTCCAAATGTCTCGCATCGTGTAGAACCTAGAACCGTTTGCTTTGTTGCATTTGATCAAATAATAAGAAAGCCCGGGCAGACATCAACCCTCGCGACAAAGTTTGGTCAATTGAAAAAGAACGACACTTTACACAGTCACAAAATACGAATTGAACTGATTAAATAATATTTTTGTAATTTTTGAAAAATAAATGATAGTATCTACGCTAGTGGAATGGTGAAAATACAGGTTTGGGATGCGTTTGTGGGTGATGTTAAAGCCTCTTTGAGAAAGCATACTGCTAAGGCACTTGGCAGCGGTTTTTTGTTCTCACAAACTTTTTATGAAAGTCGATAGTTTTCGAGATAAGAATCGGTGAAGTCAAATAATGAAATTTTTTTTACTTTACGTACCATTTTCACGCGTTTGCATCTCTATGACTTCTTCCCTCAATGTTTTTCGTTTTTTAACTGGTGGCATTTTCAATTAAAACTTTGTAACAATAACTATCAAAATCAGGATAAAAATATCATGCGTACAATGATATTTGTCAAAATCGTGCAGTAATATACTATATGATAACCTGCTTACATTGGAAAACTACGGAAATTTTAAAATTACGTCACTTTATCAAAATGTTCATGAAAGAAAAACTGTAATAAACCTATATAAATCAATGAATTAAATTGTAAGATAACGAACGTCTTTATGCATCAGTTATCTCGCCAGAATGAAGGCCGGGCAACAGCAATAATATAGCCGGCTAAAAACGTTATTTTGTAACTTGGGTCATTATTTCTCAAAAACTATCAACTTTCATGAAAAGTTTATGGGAATAAAAAATGCTTAGAATCAGTCAAAGAATACGTATGAATTTTTCGAGATTTTTTGGGACTATTTTGGATTTTTCAAAAAATGGACATTTTATATTACAAACTTTTTATGAAAGTCGATAGTTTTCGAGATAAGAATCGGTGAAGTAAAATAATGAAATTTTGTTTACTTTACGTAACATTAACTGAAAAAAAAATATTAAGGATATTCCTAGGGCGAAAAATTTTGAGTTGAGGGGTCATGGACAACTTTTTTAAGAGTTTTAAGCACCTAAAAAATTCAAGAGGTAAAAAAATTTCTATCTGAAAAAATTTTTTTTTCAAAAAATCAGTGTTTTTTTTATTAATTTACAGATTTCGCATGAAAAAATTTATTTCATTTGAAGTATGCTCTCTGATTAGCTTGACAACATCAATAACAATTAATGCTCAGGCATTTTTGAAAATTTATCAATATTTTAACTACTACGAGTGAAAATTCGTTTCTGAAGGGTTGGTCAACGAACGTGCGTTATTTTTTGGAAATTATCTCGAAAACGTACGAGATTTTTTGCGTTAGAGTGAGAATTAAAATCACTGAAAAATTATATTCTTGAAAAAAAACTTGCGACAAAGGACAGTAGAATTGAAACCATCAGAAAGAACACACTTCAAACTATAAAAATCAGTGGTTTAGAAATTTTTTTGCGATAAAATTAACCACTTTGTGATAGCTCGAAGTTGGACACGAAAAAGTGTCCGTCCCGTCCTTAATGGGTTAACTTGCCAAATTTTGAAACGAAGACTGAAAACGTTAGCTTCATCTCAATCCAATATGTCCACTGTAAAACAATTTAATGCTCCCCACAAACTCATTAAAATAGCTAAAGAAAGAGACTATGATCTACAGCAGCTTTTTTCGTATGAATTAACTTCAAAAAGTTGTTTATTCAATAAAGATGGCACTCTCAAGAAAGAAAAATCTAAATGTAACCTCGTCAATGAGTTAGAAAAAAAATTCGAGATGCAAACTACTCAGGACCTTTTCGATCTCCATAATTTCACTTTGATTGTGGAAGTCATGCTACATTGTCGACAATTGAAATGGAGCAATATGATAACATTTCAAGATTTTGCTGAAGCATTTTGTAGACGTATTACTCATTTTTCAAAAAAGGGGTTTGCCCGAATCGATTTCGTTTTCGATTTATATTTCGAAAGCTCAATAAAACTAAGAGAACGATTGGACAAATATCAAGAGCAAGCGATTGACATTCAAGTTATTCACGAAACAGTACCTTGTCCAAAACAAGAACAACTTTTTTGGGGATCGAACAAGAATAAAACATTACTGCGAAATTTCCTTCGTGAATATTGTCGTAAGAAAAGTCAAGAAATATGGCCTGGAATAGAAATCATATGTAGTGCTACGAGCGAAAAGCTCAGTCAATCGAACGATCCTTCAAATAATAAAAAATTAAGAAGTTTACAAAGAACTGACATTGAAGAAGCTGATTCAAGAATAATTATACATGTATTTCAAGCATGTTCATTAGGAATACGGAAAATAATGATCTTATCATCGGATACAGATGTCGTCGTATTATTATTGTATTACTGGATCAAGTTCGAACAAGAAGGATTACAGGTAATTTTGTTTTCCTGCTTTTTGCAAAGAAGTTATTGTATTTCTCAAAAATTCTTAAATATATTTGCGTCTTAGAAACTCCGGATACAAGTAGGTGCTGCTGCAAAAAAACGATTTTTACCTTTGCATATCGTAGCCAAAAAATGCGGATATCAACTTTGTACAGTGCTTCCTAGCTTACATCACCTTTCTGGTTCAGATTATACTGGTGAGGTTGGAACAAAACTTAGTGCATTAGAAGCTAATCCCGAAAATCATTTGATGACATTTGCTCATGGTATGTAATCATAACTTCCATTCTCTCTCCAGATCGATACAATAAATCTTTTCTTGCAAGTCAGAAATAGAAAGCTCTGTTCACTATGCTGAAAAATATTTAATACAAGTCGTGAAAAAAAAAATACTTCTTTAACTTTTGATCAGCTTCGTTATATGTAGAATTTATCACCACGGAAGTACTTTTTCGATCCTAGACTTTCCACCAACAAGTAATTCAATGAAGCTGCATATCCTGAGAACATTTTATGTTACTTATCTACAAATTAATTTATTGCAAGAAGATCATAAAAAATTGGATCCGACTGAATTTGGCTTTGTGATGGATGAAAATCGATTATTACCTCAAAAATGTTAGTCATTGTTCCCACCAATACAAGATCTAATACCAAACTGTACCGAGAAAAACGTGTTCCACAAAATTTTGTATTTGCAGGTCATCAGGCGTACAATGTATATCTTTTTGTATTTGTCGTTTACATAATACATGTAATAATATTTGGTAAACGTACTTTCAATAACTTTTATCATTATTTTCTGAATAAGCCCTTTATCTTAATGTAGTTTAAATTCGTATAAAATTGTATGTTGAAATAAAAACCGCATGCTGAAACTCGTGCGCGCTCTAACATGAATAAGAGATACGCACGGGCTTCAATGTGATAATTATTGCAGGCAAAAGCTAAGTAGCTAGGAAAATTGAACAAGCACAATTATAATTGAGTTTTGATGAAATCAATTGAATATTTCAAAATTTTTCGTTTTTTTGTTGGTAAATAAGTAAATAATGTGAATTATGGGCTCAAAATTAGCCATAACTTGGAAACCGACCATTTGCGGGCCTGGTAACCTCGAAAAATCGATTCAGCATAACAAAAAACATAAGAAAACACCAAGTTACCGAGGGGACCTCGAAGTGTATACGGGGACCTCTCTTCTGCGCCCGGAGACGAGGCCGCAGCAACCGATCCAGCCGAGCGAACCCCGTGGAGTGAGTAGTAGAGAACCGGCATGGTGTGCTCTCGCGGACGCAATCGCGCCGAATCACTAGGTTTAAGTCGAGTGTGAGTAATTTGAGTGTGTGTGTGTGAGAGTGTAAGAGAGATACGGGAGTGTTGAGGTACAACGCGGGAAAGAGGAATCGAATTCGGGAGTGCCGAAACCAAGCACGCGAGAGAGAAATGAAGAGCAAGAAATATAGTGAAGATTGAGAGAGCGAGAGAGAGAGAGAGAGAGAGGGAGAGAATTAAGTTGTGTGTTAGCCGCGTCCGGGTGGTGGTGCCGCTGGCCTACGTTAGTAGGCCCCGGAGATTGTGCTACGCGGGCTTGTGCGAGCGAACGCGCTCTCCTGTCGTAGCATTCGATTGAACCCCAAATTTCTCAACGTCGATTCCCCATCGACGTGATCCGAGGCTGTCCTCAACTGAGAAAAATTTTGCGTAAGAGTTGACTATATTTTTCGACGATATATTCGGGGTGCGCGAGAAGCTCTATAGCGAGTTTCCTCGGAATAAAAATATCCACCGTCGCAATTGATACTCTTCAATCCTTATGTTTCCAGTGTTATGGCCCTACCGCTTTCTAGAGAGGTGGTTGGGCGAGATACTCTTGTTTAGAGCATGTTTGGTGCGTGGAAGTGTCGCCAGATACCTCCTTCGGTGATCAAAGAGTCGGACGGGCACTAACAATTTTCTCATTCATCCGTTGCCTTGGTCGTTCTTGATGCAGCTTGGCGGCGTGGCAGCCGAAAAGTCCGTAGCGCGGCGGGCCGTATGCTGGTGCGCTCGCGGAAGAGCTGTGCCGCATGCGTGCTTTCTATCCAGCCACCCATGGGGCACCAGTGATCAGCGCGGTAAACTCGTCCATGTCTGCCGTCGTGACATTACGTATAAATGCGCTTCCGGGGCGCGAAACAGTTGGAAAGCGCAGTTGTGCCTCACGAGAATTGAGTCTCCCCTCTGAAGTGAGCACAGAAACGCGCGTGGCTCTGCTCCTTTTCTCTAAACGCGCGCGCGTGCTCATAACTATGAAGCGCCTTTGCTTCGTTACAATTCTATATTGAACCACGTTGCGCGCTTATATTAACCGTATAAATATTCTCATGGTCCTATGATGGTAGATGCCGAATCAGCCAATGATTATTGAAAACGATAAGATACATTTATTCATGGCACCTCTGCCTATCTGCTATATTCTTAATTCTATTTTCTGAGTTGTCACACATGTGCGACTCTAGGATATACATATATATAAATATATACAAGAGTTAGTGCACCTCAAAGGATCATTTTACCGTTTCGCATCGCATACAGTTTATGAAATAATAATAATTGCAAATAGAAAGATGTCCTATGGCCATTTCTAAGAAACTTAACGTTGTGCAGTTCTTGTGTGCAACTCACACTTACAATATGCACATTTCCGCACGAGAGTTCGACGCACAGTAGGCCGGGAATGGCAAAAAACGGTCAAAACCTCGGCTCCACGTGAATTTGCTTCAAAGAAAATATCTGTTGTAACGGGTCAAATTTGCACGTTATGTTTTTCCAAGTTTTTTTACTTCTAATGTGTTGACAAATGATTAGATAGAATTGCGTTTCCAAAAAGTGCACTACGACCCAGACAACGAATTTTATCAATGATAGTCTTTACCAAGAAGCGCACTGCAACCCTGTCTCAGACTTGAATGAATGTAAGGAGTTTTGGTTATTGAGACTGATACTCCAAAAGCGCACTGCAGTCAGAGCTATCAATCGCGGTTAGTATAGTAGGAATCCAATTATGCGATTATCGAAAAGTACAATACAGTTCAATCTCTCACAGTCATTGGTCCGTGTGATAGTGATCATAGGGTATATGATATGAGTAGATCTCCGTAATCTTCCAAGAAGCTCACTGCAACCCAGACAGATACTTTGAAATATGATATCATTACCAAGAAGCGCAATGCGACCCAGTTTCAGATTATATGAATGATTGATATGTATAAATGCTTGTGTAATACTGAATTGTCTTAATTTTATTAATAGAAAATTAAGATGAAATTCAAATGTTAAATTTTTGTGAGTTTACTTCAAAACTTTTTCGAGAGAGAATTTATAAGTATAATAAATCTCTAAGTTGATTGGCATTGATCATTAATTGATATAATCAGATGAAGTGAAATATTCTTTTTGATTGTATTTTCTTTTAATTTGAATTATTTCTAAGTTCAGCTATGAAGAGATTCTTAGGCACTTTTAAGTGTATTGAAAGTCACGATAAATATATTCAAATGGATATACAAGTCAATAAAAAGAGATGTATTTCAAATTCAAAATGGCATTTATTAGGTTATATATACACTCAGAAAAAAGTGAGACTATGAAAGCCTTACTTGTCGAGGAGTACAAAGCCTCACCGGCACGAGGCTATGAAAGCCTCACCGGTGGGGCTGTCTCAGCCCCACCGATCGGCTCTGGCCGAGCGCCGGGCACAGCGTTGCCAGTTAGCGGTGGCGCAACAGTTCCCGCCAACTTGGTAGTCGACTGTTATACGCGGAAAACTGGCAACGTGGCGCTCGAAGACTCTACACTCGCTGAGACTGTGGGGCTGAGAGAGCGCCACCGTAAGGCTTTTAGAGTCTCACCCGGTTAGGCTTTGTACTCCTCGTCAAGTGAGGCTTTCATAGTCTCACTTTTTTCTGAGTGTAGAGAACCCATGCCAATCCCAGATCGGGTAGAGCTTTCGCTCATCTGATCGCTACCGGTGTTATGATAAATTTTGTTCGTTCGCAGGGCTATTTATACTGGAGATTGGCATAGGGCGTCAACGTGTTAGAGAGAGAGGTATCGTCGCTCTCACTCACACTCATCGTAGGTATAGGAAAGCGCGCAAATCCTGTGCTGGCGCGCGGGAAGTTTTCCCGCATAAACTCTTGTTTTGGCGCGTAACCCATTTTCTTGTTTTCTGCTGGTCGTAGACATCGTGATACAGGATGCGCGCGTCGATCCTTGGGGCGCTTCTTCGAATATACTTATATCTATAAACTGTACATATTGATTCCCGATCGATAATTTGTACCACCCAGTCGGTAACCCAATATGCTTTATATGCAGAGATTCGGCTACTCTGACCTGACTCTCAAACTGATTTGATAAAGAAATACCCAACACCGCCAGGTTTGATAATCCCTTCACCCATAATTGATTACCCTCACTCCAAAAACGTTTTCATTGAAACAAACTGGGCTAGATATGGTTTTCTACTCTAAACGCCAGGTGTCTGAAGAAAGAGAGCTAAAAACCGAACCATGAAACTCAATTGAGAAGATTTGGGTGCGCTGAATTCGAATTCGCCATTAGCTTTGCAAAATTGATTTGTTTAAACAATTTTTTTCAACAAATTATCCCATAATTATTTTTTTCGGAAAAGTGAATCCTAAAATCAGAAGGTAGGTAGGATAACTCAGGGAAGGTAGCTGAAAGGCAAAGAAGAGTTAGAGGAAATGGAAATGGAATGTACAATGAAGTCGTTGACAGAGGAACCGGCCAGAGTTTTCTCAGACTTTGGTACAACCTTCAGGTTTCTGGGCTCTTCCTATATTCTCTTGATATTATGTGTTCTCGCGTCTGCGCAGGTTCTTGCGTCTGCGCAGTAAGGAGTTCCATCGCATACGATCCCGTTATTATTATATTATTTATATTATTGAGTGGCACTGTTAAATATTTCATCTTTCTCAAGCGATCGCTATTGCGTCGTCACCTCATATTCGTGAGTCGCTATTGCTCACAAAAACATGATCTGATTCCGATTTTATTTATGCTTTCTAGACCCTGGTAAGTGTTCGTGTTTGTAACAAAGTCTTGGTCATTTCAAAATTTCTTCAACTCATGCTATATGTATACTCCTAGAGAATCACATTATGTGATAGAAACATTTTTCTTCCGTAACTATTTTTAACGTCCACATGTTCCAAACGACGAATGAATTCGGGCTTGGTGGACTATCCCAGAGTGATATATCGAGAAAAAAATTCCACGCTCCCCGGGCTGGATTCGAACCAGCGTCTTCCTGATTATTCGTCGTTTATTTTCCTATCAGATTCCCTTAGATTCGGATCCCATTGCAGTAGGTCTCTCCTCTGCCTTGCGTTGGGTATGAACGTTATTATTTTGTACGATTATTTTATTTTATTATTTTACTCGGCAAATATCGTAAATTTATTCCAATCTTCAAAATTTATCGACACGATTTGATTTCAATAATCTAGCGGCATTTAGAGGACAGGAATTCCAAACCGAAAATGGAAGTTCAACCCATGTGCTACCATACTGCCCTACACATCCTATCTATAATACATGCAGCTGCCACTGATTGTGGAATACCAATTCAAAAATTATATGTTGCAAATTTTATGATAATATAATAAAATATTCAAACTACCTCATGATACATATTTCATGAGGTCTTTTGATGTTCAAATGTAGAATCAAAGGAGAGTTGAGAATTTATTCGAATTTTGTATTTTTTTTCTCAAAGTTACACCAAGTCTCGAGTAAAAGAGGATAGCATGTGTTTATGAATCCTTTCTTACTAGAACTTCAACATCATTTCTTGAATTATTCATTTGGAGAAATATTCTAACACAACTAACTAGAGAGACTTGGTATAAGATTCATAATCTAAGAATGTATTTCTCTCGCACAAGTTGTAATTAGATTATTGATGTTCCTTAGATTCTGATGTCGTTTTCATCGAGAAACCATTTCTCTCAGACTTCGTAGAAATCATCCGATCAATAGTGAAGATGGCAATCCGATGCATTAAATCCATGAGCAGATCATCGCCGAATTCAATATCCCAGATTGAACGTCGCGTTATCATGTCGATAAAACGACTCGTTTCACAATTCATAACCTGCGAACATAATTGACAGAATCAATTTGTAATTCTCAGTGTAAAATTATATCTATGGATAGAAGAAAATAAGACGAGTTAGAATTTTCGGGTCTTAGATCCCACAGTTCTTGGAAATGCATGCCAGAATGGGACCAAAATACCTAGTGATATACATATTCTGCATGAGCTTCATACAAACAATGTGACAAGTTTCTCAGGAGCACAAATTAGCCTGTACATAGACATTGTGAGGTGGTCCTCGTGTACCGGGGGGACCTGAATACCCGGGGGTTACTGCTCACGTGTAGTGTCGGCTCGACGAGCTTTGCGATGGGGGATTGCGCGTCAGCCACCGTGAGGGCGGCGCCTGTCGAGTCAAGTCGTAGTCAGGGGCGATCACTCGGGAAACGCAGCGAACCGCAACCTGGGCAATCTTAATGAGCCCGGCTGAGGCTCTCATCACCAGGGGGCACTTGGGACGAGGGAAATCGTGCCAAAACCGAAATGACAACGCGTGAGGAGGAACTATGCTCAAGCACCAAGGCTTTGTTAATTGTAGGAACTATACAAAGATTCAACGGCGCTGTCAAACGACACGCCGTGGAATAATCTCCGACGAGAATTTCCCGAAGAGCTCCAAACACCGCAAGGACGTGGTCGCGACGCGGGCGCGGACACGATCGCGATCGCGGGCAAGCACGTGGGTCACGCACAGTCACACACACAACCTCCTACTTGCGAGCTGGAGCTGGAAGTGGCAACGACGGTGGGTCTCTGCTGGCGGTGTCCCGGGTTACCCGTCGACAACCGGCTCGGGGTCAGGAGGCTCACCCCTATCTGCCGAGGCTGTTGCTGGTGACGATGAAAGGATGTCGCATGGCCGAATCCGTGCTGCCCAGGCTATGCGAAAAATCCAACTGCCGACTTGATGGTGCAACAAGTCGCTCCACATGCCAGCGTTACGCGTGCTCGATCGATGTCGATGCGACGATTGATTGCACGTGTGCTGGCTCAGCACCAAATTCAGTTGTCTGCGCCCCGAAAATTCATCCTGATGAAGAATTCATTGTGATGGGCAAAATGCCACGTCACAATATGATTGAGACAAAAACTACGCTCAATTCTTAGTTTTGGATTGATAATGTTAACGTGCGGCAAGTTGAAGAGCGAGAATATTGAAGATGAAGTAACTAACCACCTCGTAGAAAACTATGCTTTAAAAGCAACAGGTCAGGGACTCAAATTTCCCTCCTCTCCAGGCTCCAAAAATAGAAACTGAAAAACTACATCATCTATCAATTGGTTACAGCGACGCTATCAAAAAGTTTAAAATTGATCAAATACGCATCTATAATTAGTGATTAGTTCATTTATGATGTTGTGCCCGTGCCGACAATCGCTTGACTTTTTGAAGGTCAAACCACTAAGCCATCTCGGCGCACTTCTCGTAGACCATCCGAACTTGGCGGCTTATGAGATTATGACCCCCATAAATTCACTCATATTTGGTCAAAGCAATAGGTAGATCCTCCCACTGACTGCATCGCGCCGCCGGCGTGAGCTGTGCACATGATGTATACAACAGGAAACTCGGGAGACGCTTTCCCGCACCCGATAGCGCGCACCTCAGTTCTATGACTTTCCCCCGAAAAAGTCCTTCTCACACCCGATAGCATCCGCCGCGTCCACCGCCGCTAACTTCGCAACTCCAATATCCACATTCTTCTGTTGCTAGACCGAAAACAAAATGATGCTATCGAGATCTTGACATAGTTTCAATTAGATTGTGTCAATTGTTTATTTATTTAAACACAAAGAAATTTCCAATCTTTCTTTCGATATGAATATTATACTCAAATTATTCAAACTGTAGAATCTACATAATAATATAAAGTTAATCCTCCCGGAAATTTCATGTAAACAAATATCAATGAAGGAGTCGACGCACATGAAAACTGATGAGATCGATCGAAAGGAAATCACCGGCGCTTTCATTTCCCGTACTTTAAAATTTGAAAAAATTGATGCGTGGGTGTTAGAAATGTAAAAATGCAGCTTGAGTTTTTTTTCTCAGCGGATAAACCATCGAGAAAAACCATGAAATAATTGTACGGTGCGAATTTGGGTCAGACTGATCGGAGGATCCTTGAAAGGGCTTTCATGTTTCATGGGTAAAACTCCAAAAATATTGATGCGTGGGCGTGGAATGCGGGAAAAACTGATGTTTAGCAAGTTGTACCTCATAAATCATTGAAAAACTCGATCAATCTGCGTCCCGATGGAAATTCGAATTAGACAGATCGGTAGAGCTCATTGAGCGCTTCAATTTTTCATCGTTAAAAATTGAAATATGTTGATGCGTGGGCGTGAAGTATGTAGTTGAAAATGGATGGTTTATTTTGTGATTTTTATGCGTTTAGAAAAATACGTGAAATTATGAAATGGTGCAATTTTGAGTAGGTCGGATCAGAAGAACATCGAATGGGCTTTCATATCCATGATCAATACTTTGAAAAAATTGATGCGTGGGCGTGGAATGTGGGAAAAACTAATGTTTAGCAAGTTGTACAAGATTGATTGATAAAAAAATCGATCAATCTGCGTCACGATGAAAATTCAAATCTGACAGTTTGTTAGAGCTCATTGAGCGCTTCAATTTTTCGTCGTGAAAAATTGAAATATGTCGATGCGTAGGCGTGAAGTACGTACTTGAAAATTGGGGGTTTCCTTTGTAATTTTTATGCGTTCAGAGAAATACGTGAAATTATGATATGGTGCGATTCCGAGTATGCCCGGTCAGAAGAACATCGAATCTTTCCCATCCATGATTGATACTTTGAAAAATTTGATACGTGGGCGTGAAATGTGAAAAAAATCATTTTTAGAAAGTTGTACAAGATTGATTGATAAAAAAATCGATTAATCTGCGTCACGATGAAAATTCAAATTTAATAGTTTGTTAATGCTCATTGAGCGCTTCAATTTTTCGTCGTGTAAAATTGAAATATGTCGATGCGTGGGCGTGAAATCCGTTCTTGAAAATTGGGGGTTTCCTTCGTGATTTGTATGCGTTCAGAAAAATACGTGAAATATGCGTTCAGAAAAATACGTGAAATTATGAAATGATGCAATTTTGCGTATGTCGGATCAGAAGAACATCGAATGGGCTTTCATATCCATGATCGATACTTTGAAAAATTTGATGCGTGTGCGAGAAATATGTGAAAACTGACTTTTAGCAAGTTGAGCAACATAAATCGTTAAAAAATCTACGAATCAGCGTCGTGACGGAAATTCTGATCTGACGAATAGATATAGCTGATTGAGCGCTCCCCGTTTCCATCGTGAAAAATGGAAAAATGTCGATGCGTGGGCGTTAATTTTATGAGAAATTTGCATGTTTTCATGGCGAAAGTTATTAAGTTGCAATATAGTAATAAGATGCAATATAGTAGAAATTATATTTATTTCCATTGATATTTCTCGAGGTTTGACGAAAATTCATGATCATAACAAAATCTATTTCTGATTATGTTATTTTACTTCCTCAAAGACAAAGCTTTGGAATGAGGTAAAAATTGACATCTCAAATCAGACATCGGGACCTTATTTTTGATAGCCTAGAGGTGAGATACATGTTGATGTAAAAGCGTCCGTAGATACTTTGAATTATTCACCAATAATTCGAATAAAAATTTCATTATTTTTCTTTATTCTTGATAGAGCAAATGAAAGACACGAGCGAGCGATAGCGAGTGAGTGATTCTGGCTAGTTTTAAAATAATATTTGTTGTTAATAATTCTCGAATGTACTTAAAATCAAGCGCTTTGATAAATAATTTCCATAGACCAAAACCCCATTCGAATAATGCTCATCGCTCAGAAAAGTCGATACTTCATGTACGCAACTAGATCGTTTGTTGTTTAAATAACCTTGTACAACAAATACTTTTGATTCATATAGCTTATATGCTTACACGTTTTTACCTTTGTAAAATATTAATTAGAACTCGCATAATTTGCTTAGTATCATAGAAAAGTGAATATTATTTGAACGAACGCGATTTGCGTTGACTTATTTCCATCCAATCTTTCTCAAATTCTGACCAGATATACCTAAGTACATTAACTGTAAGATTTTTAAATGACGAATAAGATTATTTTAATCGGGCTTGGTGGACTATCCCAGTGTGATATTGCAAGAAAAAAATTCACGCCCCCCGGGCTGGATTCGAACCAGCGTCCTCCTGATCTCCGGTCAGTTGCGATCGGACCTTGATCGTGCAGATTCGAGCGATCGAATTTCATCGTGTACATATGGGTGTTATTGCGAGAGATGAATTCATGCTCCAGGGATGTAACGAGCTGCTGTCTTCCCGGTGGCGTAGTTGGTAGCGCAACTGCTCGGAGATCAGGAGGATGTTGGTTCGAATCCAGCCCGGGGGGCGTGAATTTTTTTCTCGCAATATCACTCTGGGATAGTCCACTAAGCCTGATTAAAATGAATTTATTCGTCGTTTGAAACATGTGGACGTTAAAAAATAATTATTTGTGAGATTTAACTCATTTTACTATTTTGAAGTGTATCCGATGATGCACGCGAATCAAACCCTTTGAGCAAACCAAGACTCGGCCACGCGGATCCTTAAGTTAGCTAACCAGAACGAATTTATTTCTAACCCTAGTAGCCGGAGATTCATAGAAGAAATCCTTGCAGGCTCTTGACGACATAATTGTGGAGAAGAGGTAGGCTCCTCCCTGTCCTTGTTTTTTTCTGTGTGTATTCGCAAATTAGAATCTTCTTTTGTTTTTGAATTCCACATTTTCCGCAGTAAAAAACGAGTTCGGTATCCTGAACTATAGGATATTTAGTTCCTGTCTCTAAGAATCGCGATTTATTAAGCACGCGCGCCGCGTCATATTCCCGACGTCACACATTGATCAAAAAGTGATTACAGTCAAATGAACCGCGAGAGCGAATATAGCGTCATCTTTCGCCCCATTATATTACTTGGAGAAGGAATTAATGAGAATATTGACATTTTTCACTAATTATGGATTTTTAACATTTTAAAAGCACTCACTAAAAGTGTAAATCCCTCACACTCTGTGTCCATAGGACGGAGAAGATGTTAATCTCCGTGATGCTCAAGGCACAAGCTAGGTAAGGGAAGGATTCAGCATTCAAAATTCAAATTCGTGTAAAACATTGGAGAGTGGGGCTGAGAAAATCGCCGCGACAAGGTCTCCCTAGCGCCGATCAGTGGGAAAGACTTTTGCAGACAGCTGATAAATACTCGAGCACTAAGAGAGATTCGCGAGAAGGAAGAAAGAGGAATAAGGACAAATCAATCGTTTATCCAGAATTATCTTCCCCGACATCCAGACCATAACCTCCCAAATTGATAGTATTTTTGAAAAAATGATATTGTTCGTACTACTGCACCTTCAAATAAATCGAATGATAACTGAATGATGACTGAATTAAAAAGATTAACTCGACAAAGATGAACAGAGCCACGTAGTAAATTGAATCGACTACGAGTTTCCATACGTTGGCACTAGTGTTGAAACCTGCCCCCCCTTACTTTTGCATTACGTACGTCACGTTAATGTTCAATAATATTATAGTTGGGAAGAGATGACACGAGATTCTTTCTCTCGGCTGATTAGATTATGATGACGCTCCAATGAATAAACCAATCCTTAGTCATTGCCGTGTGCATTTGATTAATTTTGAGTGTTGTGATAATATTGCTGTAAACTATTGACTGATGATGTAATTTTCCGAATTTTATTTTTGTAGCCTTAATAGGGACACATTCAAGTCTGTGAAACGTTGCTAATGACGCATATGGGGCGTTTTACGTCAACACTCCAGAGCCGGCGCGCAGACGCTAAAATCTCACGTTTTCGTAAAAAAAACACGCTTTCTTTTTGTATTCGAGTAATTGAATAGCGAACATGAGAAAATGCGCCGCGTCGGGCCGGGCCACGCCGTGCCGCGCCGCGCTGACTCCACGCGCTCCAGCTCAAGTCTTCTGCATACAAGAGTGCCGAAATCGGAATATATTCAATATACATACAAGTCTCTATCTGTTAAATAAATCTAGCGTAGATCATGTACTCATTTGGGTTATGGACTGAGATATGGACATTATTTTATTTCACATTCTTTGACTTCCGTTTTGGCTTTGATATTGAAGACTTTGCCATACTATGTTTCAACTGAACTACTTTTTCAGTTCGTTTTGATCTACGAAAAATTTAATATTCCTCAGCAGATGAAATTTTTTTGACCATCAGTCTGTCATCGGGAGTTGGTATGAACGCATGAAATTGCAGAGAACCTTGTATAGCAAAACACTTATCAAATCTTCCTTTCAATTTCAGTTTAGCTTGCTCATAATCTTCTTTTTTACTATAGAATACCATGGTTTCTTTACAGTAATTTCTTGCCCATTCAAATAAACATTCTGCGGTTAAAATATGATTATTTGCGGAGCGTTGTAAACTTGCTCGTTTAGCACCTCGTTTCACATTAGCTCCAATTCCATCGGATGCTCCCTTCCCATGTGCGATCGCACAAAAATGCCATTCCGAGGGAATGCCGAAATTTTTTTATGGAGAGAAAAATACCTGGGGAGGGGGAATCTGCGAACAAATGCTATGAGATAATTGAGCCTCCGCACAGCTATCTGGATACAGTTATCGACTGTCTTCCAATTGAATTGCACCCCCCAGGTTATCGCTTTTGTGGGCCAAGTACTCATCTCGCCGAGTGGCTAGAGCGCGGTGATAGGAGTATCAATCCTCTGGATGATTTTTGTCGCGAACACGATTTAGCCTACAGCGAGATTGGTCATTTTCGCTCGGATGCGGATCGGATTCTTGCCAAGCAAGCATTCTCACGCATGCTCTCGGAAACGGCTGATTCGAGTGAAAAAACAGTGGCACTCGTTACCATATGCTGCATGATTAGTAAAATTTATTTCGATAAGATTTATTCGAAAATCAAGAAAAAGATAAAACGCAGATTGAAGAAATTCAGGCGTCGGGGATAATGGAGAAGGTGATCGAGAACTTATATTATGCGCCCCCCGAACCATCGGCGTATAGCGGCTCATCCCAAGTTTTACACGCAACACGTAAAAAATACAGAAACAGCAAAGTTATCGATTGGCTCGAGGGTCAAGACGCTCACACGTTGCATAAACCGGTTAGTCGTCACTATCCTCGACGATATTATAATGTTTACAGTCCTGATGAGGTGTGGGAGAGTGATCTGATTGATTTGAAAGCTCTCAAGACGTACAATGACGAATACACCTACTTACTGGTTGTGATCGATGTTTTATCTAAATACGCATGGGTTGAGCCGTTGAAAGATAAAACGGCTTCATCGGTTCCTCGATCGTTTTCACGTATACTATCGCACTGTAATGGCCGTCGACCACTTCTCTTTCAGACGGATAAAGGCAAAGAGTTTATGGGTGAAGAGATGCAGGATTTGTTGAAAAAAGAAAAAAATAGTTCATCGGATAGCGAGAAATCCCGATATCAAAGCAGCGGTCGCCGAGCGTTTCAACAGAACACTCAAGGAGCGTCTATGGCGAATCTTTACACATCAACATACACGACGTTATCTAAATGTTCTGGGTGATATCGTTAAAGCTTACAACAGCTGGCATTCAGGTATTCGCATGATTTCTTCCAAAGTGAATCTTATCTATAATGCCGCTAGAGCCCGACACAATCTGGCTTTGCGATACGACTGTCGCATCGAGCGCAAGCCTAAATACGCTGTGGGAGACCTTGTCCGTGTCACACGAAGTAAGGCTGTATTCGAGAAAGCATACGAGGGCGAGTGGACTCTGGAATTATTTCGAATTATTCGCATCTCAACCATTCGGCAGCCGCCGGTGTACATGCTGGAAGATCTGGCTGGTGATAAAATTGTTGATTTATTCTACCAGCAAGAGTTGAGCCGAGTCCGTAAAAACTTGGATTCCGACGTATTTGAGATAGACGAAGTTTTAGGAAGTAAGGGTCGTGGTCGCACAAAAAAATTTTTAGTTAGTTGGAAAGGATACCCTGAAAAGTTCAATTCCTGGGTATCCACCAAAGCGTTGAAAAATTTACAATGAGCGATCAGTTTTACATGGTGTTGCGCAGCAAAACCATCGAAAACGTTTTTCCAAATAATACGGCTACTCGTTTCAACACATTACTACCGCAAAATGTTAGCCTACATGGAGAGTGATCGGTTGCTATTTGCGAGATCCAAGTGCCTCTCACGTTTCAGCATATTCACCAGCCATCAAAGGAGGATACTGTCTGCCTCATGATTTATAAACCCGATGTCGAGAATGAAATTACGTATCGGGTGCCATCGGGAATTTACAAGAGTATCGAATCGTTGTTGGCTGAAATGAATAATCTCGCTGTGATCAAAGACCATATCTTATTCGAAATACAGCCTGGTGGATTTGCCAGACTATCCCGAATCTGCGACGATAAGTACGACGGACATAGACACAGCCTCATCATATCAGATAAATTGAAGAAAATTTTTGGTTTCGAGGATCTCGACCTCACTGATATTCGCTTCACGCCAATCAACGGTACCAGACCAGCTAGTCTCATCAATGGACTCCCCGGTATGTTGATGGTTCATTCAGATATTTGTGAACCTTACGTGACAGGGGACGGTCAAACATGGCTATTGCGAGCAGTGCCTCTATCGCTTCACAATTATGCTTACGGCGATGTGGAAATCGAAAGTTTTTCCGCTGCGATGTACATACCACTACTTTCGCCGTCATTTTGCTCGATAGAAATAGATATAAGAGATGAAATGGGGAGAGATATACCATTTGATTACGGGACTTTGACAGTAACGCTTTATTTTAGAATGAAGCTCTTGACAGATTATAATTTTGAATGCTACAGTGGGGGTGGTGGCGGTCACGGTGGTGGATACTCCAAAATTAGCCCGACAATCCAGCGTGGTACAGGATTAAGGGGATTTTCCAGAGGTGTCTACCGTACCGCTTCACCTCATTTGAAGAGAGGGGGTAATACAATTGGAGGGGAGGCTTTACACGCAAGCAAAAATATCATAAATGATGTTGCATCGAAAGGTCTACCAATCAGGACTGCGGTTCGTAATAGGTTACGCGAGTCTGGCCGAAATCTCAAGAGAAAGGCTAACGAGAAATTGGACAAAATTTTAGGACCTCTTAACTATAATATAGCTGACGAGATACAACCACGTCAGTTGTCCGATAACTCTGAAAGAGAGAACATCTCTATAAGGAAGAAACGAGCAGTGAAGAGGGATCCCCAGAGAACTAGAAAAAAACAGAAAAAGAATTTTCGTACTGTCCGAGATATTTTTGAGAAATAATGGCGTTTCTTCATACCGGATCCCACGAGTGTACAAAGTCCGAAGCGGACTTATTCACCATACCACTAACTCAGACGATGGGTGAGGCGTCGTACTATGTACAATATAAGCCGATTGCCTCGCTCACGGATGGTTCGACGATCGAATTCACGATACCTGGTATGGCCGAATATATCGATTTAGCGCATACGATGATTAGCGTGCGAGTTGCCATCCGACCAACAACCACTATAGAAGACCCTACAAAGATGGACACTTCAGGAGTCGGTCCGGTGAATAATTTCTTACAGTCTATGTTTGATCCTGTAGACGTTTATTTCAATTAAAAGCCCGTCTCTCCACCGAGTAAGGCGTACGCGTACAGGTCGTATATTGAAAATCTACTCAATTATTCACCATCAGCGAAAAAGTCACATTTATCGAGTGCTTTATGGTACGAGGATACACTTGGGAAGATGGATGACGTTGGTACGGCCAATGACAGTCTTGTGAAACGTCGGAAACTTGCGAATCCTAAGTCCATTGTGGATATGATTGGACCATTACATTGCGATGTATTCACTGGACAGCGCTTACTACTCAATGGCGTAGAAGTCCGCGTTAGACTCTTGCAGTCGCGCGATAGTTTCTGTCTGATAGATCCTACGGGGCTATTTACTGTACGGATCCTTGACGCTACTCTACTTGTGAGACGCATCAGACTCAGCCCTGGAATCACATTAGCCCACGTACGGCAGCTCGTGGGACAGCTAAGTATCCGCTCACCCGGGTAGAGGTCAAAGCTGTCACATTACACAGCAATATTCAAGGGGAGTCGCTTGACAATATCATTCTTGGACAATTGCCTGAACAATTAGTCATTGGTTTCGTTGATAATAAATCGTTCAATGGCGATAGATTATCGAATCCGTTCAATTTAAAAAATTATAATATCAATTTTTTATGCGTCTACGTGGATGGTGTACAGGTTCCATCAAAGTCACTTCAGCCCGATTTAAAAAAAAATAAACTATTTGTTGATGCTTATCATACACTCTTCTCCGGTACGGGTATTCATTTTCTCAACGAGGGTAATTCGATCTCTCGAGAAGCTTATGCGGACGGGTATTGTCTTTTTGCCTTTGACCTCACACCCGATTTATCGGCTAATCAGAATTCGCATTCGAATTTGATTAGGCATGGTAGCGTAAGGATTGAAGTACGCTTTGATGAAACCTTATCAGAGGCTGTTAATTGTATCATTTATGCCGAATACGATAATATGCTAGAGATCGATTCTGCTCGACAAGTCATAATCGACTATAGCAGCTAGAAATAATCATGGATGACGTGAATTTCTCAATCAATGCTTTTCAACATTATCCTCGAGTAGCCGCCTGACCTTTGGAACGCACACATAGTTGAGATGGAGCTAATAATTGATATCCAATGTTCCAAAAATAATAAAAACCAGGCTATTCCGAAAGAGTTGCTGTGTGTGCGTTGAACCAGAATTTCAGTATCCACTGGGTAGTTTCACCGCCTTGTTCCTCTAATTCACTCTGTAAAGAGGTGAAGAAGCAGAACGATTGGTTGACTCGACACCATCATGGATTCGAATGGTGCGAAGGTGACGTAACATTGAAGAAAATTTATAAAAATTTAGAGAGCGTGTGTAATACTGCGGATAAAATTTACGTTCGAGGTGAGGTAAAAGCTGCCCTCTTGGAGAAAATTACGACACGGCGTATTATTAATCTAGAGCAGGAGCAGGATTCTCCAGCTTTACGGAATCTGCCCTGGGCGGATGCATATTGTCTCCAGCACAGTTTCAAATCCAATCATTTGAAATTTACGTGTGCCTTGAATAACGTTATCCGTCTCAAATTACTGTTAAGAACAGGCGAAAAGTTTACCCCGGAGCAAGATATAAATTTCGTCCCACCTACAGATCTTTGCGATGAACAACCTGGAGATTCTCGAGATTGTCCCAGCTGCCCTGTCGGAATGGCACCCGAATTGTTGAAGGTAGACGCTTTGCCGTGCATCATAGCGCACACTCATACCCGTAACGACGCTTAGTCGTGACATCACACAACCTGAGCTAACTTTCAAGCTAAATTAGATCATTTTTTCTCCTTTTGAATTATACCGTAGAAAATTTCGATACACCCGCGCTGTCAGATCACGATTTTTATTATTTTCTTCACAAATGAAGTAAATTCTACAAGGTAAGATGCACAGACGGGCAGTGCTTTGCCAGCTAACACGCGAGACGTAACAATGATCTTGCACGGGTTCTTACCCTACGAATCGGTCGGCGCTCTGTGTGCAATCGAAACAAAAACATTTTCTTCGCAATCACATTTGCACGGTGTCGAATTAGTGTGCGATCTATCTGTCGTGTGCGCTATCGCATAAACTATACAAAAATGTGAACTGAATTCAAATTATCTTTCATCAAGAAGAAGCAAATAAAATATCAAAATCAAGTAAACTAAAGACTAAGACTTGGCAACTTCTTATGGTGTTTGTGCTCCACTCGACTCTGTATCACATTGAGTGCGTGGGTATTTTCCCACTAACCAGTCTTCCGTTAACTTTACACAAATTATTAACAAACAAAAGAAAAAAATTCTTGGCTACTTTGCCTCATTATTCGCCCAGTGTGCGATCTGGACTCGTGTGCGTCCAGCACACTCCTCTTCACACTCTTTTCTCTCGCGCCGCATGCGCATGGTGAATCGGGCATCATCGAGGACCCCTTTGGCCTCGGTGACGATCCACGTCGGCGCTGCCAAGCAATTCTTGGCGGCGTTTTTGCATTTTTGCGCTGCGCGCCTGTTTACTCCTTATCCGCTGACGCACCAGCATCATTTTCGGCACTCGTGTGCGCCTCGCCGCCCGACGCACCAGTGTCGTCTTCATCGCTCGCATGCGCCTTGCCTTCCACACTCACGTGCGCAGCGTCGTCCCTGGGGTTCTTGGACGCTTCCACCACCTTCACTATGCTTATCTCAGCTTCTGTTTCCTCGTCGGTGCTTGAAACGGTGGTTTTGCGTCGTACCACGTCTCCAGTGATGCGATCGCCTGTGCGTTTGCGCTTCACGGGCGCCTGAGTGGCTCCGAATGCGGTGGTTGGAACTCGGTCGTTGTTCCCGCCTCCGCTTCGCTGTTGTCCTCCTGGTCAGTCTGTAAAATCTGTCTGCTAGTGTCATCCTTCATCATTCCTTTTCAGTCAACCGCTGGAAAAGCAACAAAATTCCAAGAACAAACTTCATGAAAAAAAAATTATTCCGCTTGCGCATACGATCATTTGCCCTGCACTCGCGTACGACTTTCCAGGATCGCTGGTTCACTATCCAGTTCCTTATTCTTTACGCCTTTCCGCGTTTTCTCTTTCGCTGACAACTGCTTCTGCCAGCACTTGTTCGCTCCTTGTGGGCGGCTCTTTCGGGATTGGCTCCGGTTTGCTTACTAGCATCGGTTGCTCTTCGGATGCGCCTTCTAACACTGGCGTTCGAGTTACCACGTATCAGCTCTTTCGTGGCCTGCCACGTTTGGCCCGAGGTGCGTTACCATTTGGTGGGGTGGTAGCTCTACGATTGTGCGCACTCAGCTCCGTGATACCGACAGCGGTTGCTGTTCTCGTCGCTTGGGCACTCTCTTGTTCGCAGCAGACCTGCGGCTTGATAAATTTTACTTGGACCACCGATTTTTCTTTTCCTGATTCGTTAGCGATTTTGTACACGTTTGCACCGACCTTCTCGACTACCGTGCAGTCTCGGTTATATTTCAGCGCCAGGTGGTGTTCACGTCGTTACGCCTTTTTCTGCGGGTGAGAGACCTTATTCAGTTTAAGCACAGATTCGCCTACGTCGAACTGTACGTCTCTGTGCCTCGCGCATAGTATTGCGCCAATTAAAGCGCTGCGATCTCTCTCTTACTCCGCCCAAATTCTGCAGGCATTCGACCCACTGTAAGAGTTCGCCCGCCTTCTGCTCGGCGGTTTGCCTGTTATCTTCCCGTCGCAGTGTTTAGGATGGCGTTGAGTTTCGGCCGTACAGCAAGAATGCTGGCGAGTAGCCACTCGCTCCGTCTTCTGATGTGTTGTACGAGCACATCACCTCGTCGATGTTTTCGTCCCACGTACCATGGTCGCTTTCGGTCTGGTATTTCAGCGACGTTATAAACGTTCGGTTGACGCGCTCAACCAGATGCGCCTGCAGATGGTATGGCGGCGCGAACTTGCACTCTATACCTCGGCTCGCGAGGAACACGTCCATTAAGCGATTCTAGAATGGGGTTCCCCGTCGCTCAGGAAGTATACTGGCACAAGTTCACCTTGTCTCGCTCGTGTATGACCATTTTTGCGTTTACCTTATGCAGCGGGATGGCTTTGATTCAGCGGGAAAACACGTCCATTCGTAATGCACTATAAATTTTACGAGTATGTGTGAAACGCTACTTCCAACATGTGGTTGAGCGTTAATGATTTTTATATGGTTCGGATTCGTTCAATACACGCAAGAGAATTTGATTAAAAAAACTACTCTATTTATCAATCTCTAGCTTGAATTAGGAACATTGATTCTGAATCTATCGCGCAAGTACTAAATCCGCATTCGCTCGCAAGACATGATGTTAATGCGCCGAGACGATCGCATTCTGATACGCGCTATACCGATACTCGCGAGAGAATGACCCTGTTCGAGGACAGGCGGCCCCTTATATAGTCTAGCGTGCCATTACATGGTATCGCGTTAATACTTTTTTTCGTCGTATTATTCGAAACATGCACAGATACGCCAAAGTGTCAATACAATTGCTAGTTTTTTATTCATTTACTATCGAGATACTTTCATTTGCTCTTACGGTAATATGTTGACATTAATTTTGCATAAACTATCGTCGATACGTACGCGTATTTGCAATCTATCTCACTTTGAGAATAGTGACAATTGTCTATTGTTGAGTTCTTATGTTCAGCGCAATAATTTATAACAATCCAGCTATTTGTTTATAATATCTTGGCATCCTTATCTATATTTAAGGGGGGGTTCTCATCTAGCACCTCGAAAATGTCCCATTTTTATTTTTTTTTTTTCATAGGAGAAATTAAATAATGGTATGGAACTTTTTCAACATATTTATATATCATACGAGTTAACAAAAAAAAAATTTTATTGCAAAATAATCATCACATGATAATTTAAACATACGTTTATAGGCACGCCTCGACAAGAAGTTTCCGCATGGTGGGAATTCCAGAGCCTCCAATTTTTATCTGAGATCAAAAAACGAAAAAGTTTCATAAAAAATATAACATTTGTGAGATATTATACCAATAATACCGGAAAATCGTCGAAAATTAACAAAATGACGAATTTGTGAAATTTACGTACCGATTTCGCACTTTTCTTTGCGCTTAAAATCGATATATAGACAAAGTTAGAGGTATGAGCTCCCAAGAATTCAATTGAAAGAATTGCCTTTGAAATGAAAGGAGATTCAAGTCGATCCCTCAATTGGTTTTTGAGCTAGCATTCCCACCAGTTTAAAAAAAGGCGTTTTGAGATTAACGCGTTTAACAGTATTAATTAACGCGTTATCGAGATTCGGTTAACAGTAATAATAACGTTAATCGTAGGTTCCATTATTATGCTATAACTTTTTTAAAAAAAAATATTTTGGCCACACGCTTTTAGGAGCATATTCTACACATCATGAGGTATCATAATCACAAAAAAAATTAATCTTATGGAATTGCTTAATGAGAACCTTCCCTATCCAAAACTTAATATTAGACAATCGCTGCATTTGTTCTCGTGATATTTTCCCCAACAGATCTCACTTTCATAATAAATTGACGTCACAATATGTAATTATGTTATTGATTAACAAACTGTTAACAGTGTTCATTCGCAAAGTAATGAATTTATCTTCGTTCTTCAATGTGTATTCGATTATGAAGATCATGTACGATTGTCTATTGTGGCGTTTTTTTTCGATAAATATTATATAAAAATGATTAACAATGAACAATCAGCATTATTATGTGATGTTTTATGGTACGTTCAAATATCTCTACATAAGGTTCTCATCCCTACTCACAAGGAGAGGACACTACCTCTGGGTCACCAATCTTGACCGAACTCAGAAAAAAGCTTCCTCTGCAATTGAAATGAATGAATTTTACCATTTTAGGGTCCAACGCTCAATCATTTTGGATATATCGTACTCACTATGACTCAATAAATACCTGTTCGACTGCAAATTCACTTGTTCGCTGATATTTACTTCCTGTAGAGATATCGTTATGCAAATATTACAAAATATTTAACATACGGTAACATGGTCCGTTGTTATATTAGAACACCTTACAGTTCGGCTTATCCAGGCATACGGACGTCTTCGGACATGTGATCAATTTTAGCTCGCCAAAGTTTCATATTTTCAGCTTCCCAAAAACCTTCGTAGTTTTTATTTGTAATTTAGAATCCATCCATGTCTTTAATGATATATCCATCATTTCTCAGCACACAGTGTATTTCGCGAGGGCCTTTAAATTGTGGAATGAGTTTTGAAGAATGGTCTAATGTAGTCAAAGTTTTTCATCATTACATAGTCACCCTTAGAATAAACATGTGCATCTTTTTGCTTTTTATCGGAATTTTCTTATAAGCAATCTGTGATTTTTCAATTTTCAATTCTGCTTGGTCTCTAATTTTTTTTCTCTCTCATTTAATTTCTCTCATTTTCATTCACATTTGTATCTACTAATTCTTTGATATGATCATCTATTCTACCTGTCTGATCAATTCAAAATAAGATCATACTGGGGCTTTCACCAATGGAATAATTTCCACTATTATCAATAGCATATTCGATATCAGAAATTACAGATGGCCACTTCTTACCAATTTAATGATCTGATAATTTACCTAGCGTGGCCCGATAGTTAGATTCATGCATTCGACTTGGCCATTAGCTTGCGGCGATCCGGTTGCGACTTCGAGTTTCAGTATAGTATCTTTTTCTTTTACGAAATCGTGAAATTCTTCCGATGAAAAGCAAGTGCCTCTGTCTGAGAGATTAAATTTTGGTTTGTTATAATGATCAAAATAAGTTTTCAAATATGCGATCGCTTCACTCGAATTGGTAGACTTTGTTGGATATAATTTTGTGAACTTAGTGAATCCATCAGTTACAACAAGAATATGTTTTTTTGATTTTACTATTGAATCCAAAACTGATACATGATCTATGTGTAACATTTGAAACGGCTTATCACCTTCTGGGACGATACTCGTATTCACAAAACCTTCCACTTTTCCAGACAATAGATTGTAAGCAATGCATTCACAACATTTGCATATGTGATCAGTTGCTTTTTCTTTCATGTTGGGGAACCAATAGCTTTTCTTTATCAAATTCAGAGTTTGTTTAACAGCAAAGTGACCAAATTCGTCATGGTACTTGGACATAGTATTTTTCTCCGTTTCTTTAGGTACGTAAAATAATAATGAATCATTTTGTTTCCACTAAAGAATCCCGCTGCGTGTTTCAAAAAGCTTATCTTCTGATTTTTTTAGCTGGTTTGAGAATTGAGATTTTAAGAATATTTTCGTCCAAGTTTTGAGTTATAGTTAAATTTTATAGTTCAAATGAATTGTCTTCAACTACAAGGATTCAATGAATGCGATTTAGAAAGTCAACGTGTGCCATATGTCTACCTTCTCTATGTTCTGTCACATAATCAAATTTTTGTAATTCAAAAATATATTTAGAAATACTAACATAAATATCTTTTTTCTTGAATGATGAAATAAATGTGAAATTTCCCAATACCATAAATAATAGCTAACATTTCAAGCTCGAAGCTATGTAAATGGCTTTCTTTATCCGTTGTTCGTTTTGAAAAATAAAATACAGGGTGGAGTTCTTAATCTTCCCCTTTCTGCATAAGAATGGCTCCAAAACCGTGGAAGCTAGCGTCACAATGTAGCTCATTTTCAGCGTAAGGGTTGTAAATTACTAATATAACTTCCGGAAATACAAACATAATTCAATAAACCTTTGTATTTCATGTACATTTTTAGGAATACCGAAGTTTTGAACAACCTCAATACCTTTCTTATTTGGAGTAATACCATTTTCTGAGACTTCATAATTTAGATAAACGATTTTTTCAATTAGAAATCGATATTTATCAATTCTAGTGTCAAGTTTATTATCTACCATGATCTTAAATACTTTTCTTAGTACTTCAGAGTAAGCTTCAATTGTTCTAGTTTCGATACAAATATCTATATAAAGTGTTATATCTCCAGATCTTATCAATTGCATAAAAACAGTATTGATGAATTTTTTAATTTCTGAAGGATCATTACGTCCATTACAAAGGCATCCATAAATATTCATATTGTCCATCAGGTGTGATGAAAGATGTATATTTAATCGAATCATCTGCAACTTTCATGTGATGAAAACCATATTTCAGATCAATTAAACTGAAATATCTTTTACCGCTTAACACTTCAATATTATCCTTAATTATAGGTGAAGGATAGTGATTTTTCTCTGTGATTTTATTTAAAGATCTGTAATCAACACACATACGTGTTTGTCCGTTTCCTTTTTTAGTGAGAACCATTGGTGAGCAATAATGAGATTCGCTGGGTCGAATAATGCCTCTTTCTAAAAGATCATCAATGATGGTTTTCACTTTTTTTTTCTCAAAATATGATAACCTTCGAGATTTGAACGGAAATATTTCATCACTTTTAAGTTTAATTCTAAACTTGGAATGGGTTTTCGGTTTTGATGGTCTATCGGGTTCAAGATAATAAGTTTGAAGAAGTCTTTTCATCTCAGTTCGCATTCAGCTTACATTCTATTTCAACATTTCCAGATTCAATAATAATCTTCAAATTCAACTGTTTGAAAAAATCTCTTCCTAGCAATACCTTAGATGACATTGTATTATCAGATACTATGATTGTTGACAGCTTCTTTTAACCTCATCTATATAACAATTCACATTACTGCATCTAATAATTTTCAGCTGTGAGTTATTTATATCATGTGTAACGGGGGGCTTCGTTACAAGGCGCGTGCGAATATTGGGAATTGTCGTCGGAGGAAGCGTGCGGCAATTTGCTGGCAAATTGTGGTGCTCGTTGGGGGCGGCCAGAACTTATTCCAGGTAATGCGCGTCCCTTACCTGTTGGCTGGTGCTCGCCGCTGCAGGCTGGTCCTCCCGGCGATGCTCGTCCAGGTAGCTCAGACTATTCTCGGCAAACTGAAGGCTCACCAAGACCGCGGAGAGGGGGTGGGTTTGATCGGGGAAAAAATAGGCGACGCGCAAGGAACGAGAAGGCTCGACTACGGTAAATATGATTTATTAGATGAAAAGCTTACTAAACTACATTGCCTGGCTGTACCAATGCTGTCAGGGCTTTCGCGTGCTCGCGTGAGCGATGGGCCGATTTCGAATTCGTCGCCCACGTGGCTGCTACGGCGCTGGTCGGACGCTCGGGACACGTGGACGGCGGCTGGGGTGAGGAATTTTCCTCACGTACAGGCGGCGGGCGCTCGCTGGCTTCCTAAAGAAGCTCGGTTGTGGTGGCGGGTCGCTGACCAGCGGACACGCACACGAATTTAGCACTGACACACGCACGATTTCTACACTTCGCACCATAAGACCGGGCCGTCGGGGTTGTGGCTGCGGCGTCGCGGGTATTCGCGAGGAATACGATCCCGTCATTCCAAAAGGGGCGTGTGGTTGAATAGCGGGAAATATCGCGATGCGTAGCGCGAATACGTGCGTTTAGCTTGCCGGTAGCGTTCGAATTGGCTGGCCTGGCAAGCGTCGGTCGTTCTGTGCGCGACTGCGAGTTGCGCGCGGCGTATCAAGAATCGCGCGGGCCCCACTCACTCGCTCTCGATATGCGGGGCTCGGGCGCAATGTTTAAAAAAATTAAAGTTAGTATATAATTGTGAACCGCTAATTTACAAAAGATATGTTGATGACACCTTTTTATGTATAGAAAAAGAACACGTTGAAATAGTTATTAAAGTTTTCAATGAATACAATAAAAATTTAAAATTCACTCATGAATTAGAAGAAAATAATTCTATAAATTTCTTGGACATAACAATTATAAGAACCAACAATAAATTAATTACTAACTGGTATCAAAAACCAACATGCTCTGGTAGATTGTTAAATTTCAATTCAAACCATACAATTCAACAGAAACGTAACATCATTTCCAATTTAATAGATGGATCAGTTTTACTTTCAGATAAAAAATTCCATAACGACAATATTAATAAAGTTAAAAGAATATTATTGGAGAACGATTACCCACAGAAATTCATAGAATTATGTGTAAATGACCGACTTCGCTCAATTAGATTCTCTAAGAAGAAAAATAATTCAGATAATAAAAGTCCCCTTTGTACTTTGGCAATACCTTTTCAAGATACATTATACAATAAAGTATCTGGCTCTCTTAAAAAATTAAACATTAGAACAATTTCTTTAGTGAATCATAATCTTACAAACATAATAAAATTAGGCAAAGATAAAACAGACATATTAGATCAAACTGAGGTAAAAATTACTGATAAACCACTTTCGGTCCCTTTGCATTTAATAGAAAACAGTACGCACACATTTGATTGGAATAACGTTAAAATTTTAGACCGCGAAGCGAATTATAAGAAACAACTTATTTCGGAAATGCTCCACATCAACATGTACCAACACACACTTAATAGGAAGGAAGACACACAACAACTCAGTCACACGTATAGGAAGCTTAGCAAGATTTTTCAAAACAAACACACCAATGTATCTGATGGTATATAAGACCACTGACGTTAGCTTTATATACAATAGTTTGACAATGGCAGTGGAAGCAGCCGCTTCCACTGCCGAACGTAATATTATATTTTCATTCAAAACTGGTGAGGAAGAATATTTAATTGTTACTTCGTCGATTGTTTTGTACTTAAATTGTATTATTTATTGCGTGTTTTTTGTGTAATAAATTTTTAGCCTCATGAGGCCAGTGAACCTAACTGGCAAAACGTCGCATTAAATAAATATGTGGTGGATTTTGTGAATTTTCCCTTTTCCACTTCACTCTGGATTGGCCCTCAAAGATCGACAACTTATACATATTTATGTGGGATCTGACTTTAGGAGCAGCAGTATACGCATATAACAGAATACCACACAGTGACAATGATATGAACATTCCTCTACAGAAATTTGCTCCCATCTATCACTTCGGACGAGATCAAATTAGAAGATTTGGATGTATTAGATATATAACTATTCAAAGAAACGTAGGACCAAAGTTTGGTCCTAAATCAAAGAAGGTAGTTTTGGTGGGATATTCAAAAACTGGCTACCAGTTCTTGGAGCCATACGGTGGTAAATTTTATGAAAGCAGAGATGTAAAATTCAAAGATGTAAAGTACAGAAATATATTTAAGAAGAATGAAATCAATGATTGGCTCACTGAACCAATACAAACCAACCAGAAGGACTGGTTCGTTGAATTCAAAGAAGATGAATACGAAATAGCGGGAAAAAACTCAAAAACGGAGGGAGTGTTTAAACGCAAGAGAGGTTAACCAAGGAAAGTCGGAAGCAAAAGAGCAAAACTTGACGTCGATAAAAAACAGTCTGCAGAGAACTCTGAAGAAATAGTAGACGAAATATCAAGAGTAATGGTGGCATTCACGTTTGAGGCAGAAATGGAAGAAAAGGTGGAAAACTACAAAGACGAGATCTACTATTCCTTACTGGTTCATATCAACAAAGATCCAACATCTTATGTGGAGGCTATGCAATCAGAAAATCACAAGGAGTAGCAGAAAGCTGTTGATGAAGAATTGAAATCAATGGAAGATCATCAGGTCTGGATATTGGTAAACAGACCATTTTTTAAGGAAAACGGTAAGAAGCCTAACATAATAGACTCAAGGTGGGTGTTTAAGAGAAAGGTAGATACGGATGGAAACACGAAGTTCAAGGCAAGACTGGTGATTCGAGGCTTCAAAGATAAAACGAATTATGATCTCAGAGAGTCTCGATACCAGTTTCGAGACTCCCACTAGTTCGAGCATTGTTTGCCATAATAAACAAGTTTGATCTAGAAGTAGTTCAACTGGATGTTAAGACGGCATTCTTAAACGGTACGTTGGAAACGGAAGTATTCATGAAAATTCCAGAAGGAACAATGCATTCAAAACAGGAAAAATTGAACAAGGTGTGTCAACTATTAAAGGCTTTGTATGGATTGAAGGTCAGCCCCAAAAGGTGGAACAAAAAGTATACGGAGATAGCCTTATCACTAGGCTTGAAAAATCATGAAAATGAACCTTGTATATACATATGGAAGGATGGAAGAAACTTCTTGATTTTGTTATTATATATCGATGACATAATCATGGCAAGTAACTGCACAAGCGAATTGCTTGAAATCAAGGAAAGGTTGCAATCTCATTTTAAGATAACAGATCTTGGAGAACAGAAAGAATTTCTTGGGATCAAAATAAAAAGAGATAGAAAGAAAAGAGAAACTAAGCTAAGCCAGGAGCCATACGTTGATAAAAAGCTAGAGAAATTCACTTTCGATAAACTGATGAAACCAAAAACTCCAATGGAAACGTCACAGGCTGCGAATAAGAAGCGCAGAGATTAAGAAAACTCTGACGATCTGCAGGAATTGGTAGAAACTCTCAGTTTGGAAACCAATTCTTACCGTGAGGTTGTAGGGAGTTTGCTCTATCTGGCAAACGCAACTAGGCCGGATATTTTCTATGTTGTAAATGTGCTGAGCAAACACCAAATTGATCCCACGAAGGATGATTGGAAAATGGTAGTGAGAGTTCTAGGATACTTGAAACAAACGGAGGAATTGGATCTGTTGTATAAAGGAGAAATGGATGAGATGGAAGTGTTCTCTGATGCAAGTTTCGGAGACTGTAGGAACTCGTTGAACACTTGTGGCTACGTGATTAAACTGTACAATGACTCAATAGCATGGAGGACTCACAAACAATCATACGTCGCTTTGTCGACGTGCGAAGCAGAGTTTGTAGCTATGAGCGAGGTATGTCAGGATGTAATAGGGTTGTCTAATTCTTTAAGAATAATGCTTGATAAAAGCATCTTCCCAATAAGACTCTGGTGTGATAATAAGGCAGCTATATCTTGCACAAAAATTGATGGTGGTAGCAAGCTTAGACATATGGTAGAAATAAGATCCAATTATGTAAAGGAATGTGTGAGGGAAAATTTTATTGAAGTAGCTTGGATAATATCAAAGGAACAGCTTGCCGACATATTTACAAAACCTCTGCCTCTGATTACCCATGAAGACCTGAGAGATTAAATTATGAATATTGATAAGGTGGATTACTGAATTATGTTTCAAATATTCAAATTGTTTTCTTCTATCGTAGGGATCCATGAATGAAGCTGTCTGAAGTGAACAACTGTATCAACTCGGCCGAAATGACGGTACTCTCCTCACCAACAAATATCAAGACTGAATTAATGAATAATTGAACCCGCGCACAGTCTACTTGTAGTGTAGCTTTTATATGATATTTGACTGCGATACTGGTATTGTAAAATAGAGTTACTAGATTTGATACGTGTGTGAACGGTAGAACGGTTGTAATGTTGTATGGAAGTTGGAAATAACACATTGTATGTATATTTCACGATAGCAGTATAAATAATGTTAGGGAGGGAGTGTTGAAATATGCTACATTATTGCTCTCATGAACTTGTGCGCATGCGCGAGCGCAGCGCGGTACTGGCGACGGACCGCCGTGCTCACTTGATCGGACAGCACCGAGTTGGACGGTCGCCTTCGCAGCACGTCTATGTATCAGTAATGGTAGCCCTTTTGATACGGAGGATTTACACATTAGTTTCTCTATACGGTAGTTATAATATACGGTGGTAGATTGATTAATAAACATAATAAAACTCATACTTGTGTTCACTCCGTTTTGTGCTCCGCCTGGTTAGAAACCGTTCGTTTCGAAATCCAACTTCACGGTGGATTCCGTGGTAATGGAATTAGTTAAGATCGGATAGAGTGTAGAGTTGGATGAAAAGACATGATGTTAGAGTCGTAATATATGAGAATACATTCGATCAACAGAAGAGAGACCTTGTAGACAATTTCTTCAAAAAATAAAGATTGAATGTTGTTCAATCAGAAATGTGATTCAATGAGCATATGTGATCGTTTGAAGTCTAGAGTATTACACCATGCAAAACACTCTCCGGAGCGCTATGTGATCGCGTTGTCGTGGCTCTTAAGTCGGTATTAACGATCCAGAGGAATTTTCGTCTAGGCAAAAATTCGCCTTACGGGTCGCAGTCGCGACCGCGTATTTACGGTGATCAACATTGTATTAGGCTGTAATCGGTGACATGTTGTACCGGAGAGCAGTAGCGATGCATTGAGATGTAATTCCACTACGCACTTTCAAGTTAGATATGCGCGCACGGAAAGCTTGTAGCTCGCGGTTCGTGAGCTCCGTATTGATTGCGATCTCACTACGCACCTTGTGTCGTGGTAAACTGCGATGGGCGCGAGAGATTGGGCTGTCGCGTATCGCCGAATCACGAGCGGCCATATCGTGGCGGGTAGTTGTGGTAGAGTGTGCGCGCGCATTGCGCGGCGCGCGGACGCATTCGGTGGTCGACTGGCCAGCCAAGCATTTCGCCTTCTACACGACCAGCCAGCCGAACGCGAGGACGACGACGAGAGGAAGAGGTGAGCTGCCACGAGAGAAAGAGCCCTGCCGTAGCTGATTCCGAGCAGTTGAGTCAGATGGGAGCGGTGATCAGTGCGGCGAGTGCTCTCAAGTCGGGGAATAATGGTCGCGTGGTGCGGGAGAATTGGCCTCCTGGTCAGCAGACTGGTGAAACGGCGGAGGAACAGCGTGGTGTCGCGAAGTGCGAGAAGGGAGAGGAAAGGCCGATTTCGACTGGCGCGGAAATAACTCGCCTTCGCGCGGCGGCAGAGTCATTGTTGGGCGAGCTCGCGCGCTCTGTTGAGTTTGCGGAACGCGACGGTTAGAGGGAATTCGGTGGCGTGGAGTTAAGAGAAGCAAGGCGGACGGAGGACCGGGGCCGTGAAAGGAAGGCGGTGCACCGCGGTGGCTAGTGGGATCGTCCGAGGACGACCATCACATCCCGGTGCCAGACGGGGCGAGCTTCTCCGCGGACGCGGCGAGATTCCCGGCAAAGCGGTGTGTTTCAGTGGTGGCCTCGCAGCGCATCGGCACCGCGTGCGTGTCGGAACAGAGAGAGAGATAGATAGATAGATAGATATGTTTTATTGTATCAAGATACAAATTTGGTATTTACAGAGTATCAGTCATTTTTAAAATTATACGTTTTAATATAAACATTTTTTACATATCATCCTTGTCATCAGTGTAAAAATATAAATATAAAGCTAATTATCACAGATCATGTGTCAGGGTATTAGTATACTAGTCATCAAGAGTTTGATCAACCTAGTTATCACAGATAACGTATCTATTCTTATATTTAAAAGAGAGAGAGAGCGAGAGAGTTGTGGTGTGATGCGAGTCACTGCTCAGCAAGCGACGCTCGGGAAAAGGGACGACGACTTATAATTAAACTAAAACTAAAACTAATACTAAGACATAGCGCAATTTATGCTCAGCTTACAAAGTAGATCGAGCGCTTGGGAGAGCAAAAGTCGAGGTAGAGCTAATCACATCACAGGAAAGCAAGTAGTCTCGCAATTTAGCCTTAAAACTGCCAGTCTTATAGAAAGCGCGGATGCTATAGGGTAGCCGGTTCCATGAGTTCGCTCCGGAAATGCGCAGTGAATTCTGGTAGCAGGAAGTTCTACAACTGTGGACCAAGAGATCGAATAGGGAAGCCCATCTGGGCCCCGGGGCATCTATTGCCTTAAACCTAAGTTTATCGCTCAAGTACTTGGGCTCGCCGTTAGCCAGTACGCTTGAGATAATACACAAAGCCAATTACATATTCCTGCATGAGTACGTCATAATGCGATTTCACTGGTAAGGTGTGATAAAAAGTTTGTACCTGTACCGTACCTAAGCGCGGCGGTAAGACGGCGACTAAGCTTGCACGTAAGCTCAGACGAAAGCTTAACAAATAGCGATGCGCAATAGTCTAGATACGGGAAAACCAGAGATCGAACCAGTATTAATCGGGTTTCGCGGATCAAGAAAGCATGCCATCTTTTAACCCATTAACGACCAAAACCGTCAATTTTACATCATGATTTCTTATGTATTTTCGTCTACAGAATCCGAATCTGTGGTCAAATTTGAAAAATTTTGCCTTAAAAAAAATTATGACCGTTTTTTTGCAAAAGAGTAGCAAAAAATCTGTCTCACTAAAAGTTTACAATATTTTTTCATATATAGAACGCAACAATATATGAAGTTGTGTTTAAACATCAGTCCACAAAATTGCTGAAGTTTAATGGGTAATTTTTATAAGTACGATATTTCTTTCAAAATGGCGGCTGCAGGGCCAAAACTACATAAACGTCACCGTAAATCTTTACCATTTTTAGCTAAAAGTGAATGCTTAAAATCTGTTTTTTTTTTCAAAAACCATAAACTTCTATAAAAATGTATAAAACATAAAAATGTCATAATGGAGGTAGAGTAGGATAAGAATTAGAAATATGGCAATGATACGATTTTTAAAAATAATCGAGACTGTGAAGTTAATCAGACGTGACGATTATAAGTATCGATGGTTCGAGTGAATTCGACGGCCTCGATGGACTGACTGACTGGATGACTGCGCGCGCGGTCCTTACGCGTATTCTTCTTATTCCCCCACCCCAAGCCGCGATCCTTAAAGCGGTCACAAACATTTTTATTCTATGTCACAAACAGCTATTTTCTATGTTTTCATCGTTTTTCACGTTGCTTGTCCCTTGAAAATGAGTAACAATGTTTTTGAGTGAATCATATCCAAATCGTTGAGAGAAATATACTATAGAACTGATATTTGAGGCCTCTATAATTCATTCGTGCTATAATTTAGGTATTGATCATAAGTTATTGATATCTGCTCATAATCCAGGGGTCAATTCTATCATTTCTTATCATTACTAGCTATATCAAACGCGTTGCGCGCGAGCTACATGTATGCGTTTCAAAATCATATTTCTATCATTGTTTCCACGATTCTTGACCATAATCATTTTGGAGTACTTCTTAATTCATTTTCATTATGCAAATTTTTAAAAACAAAATGAATAACCGAATCCTACATTCTTGTGATCCATATAAAAACTGTATAAGTATTTGAAAGAACTATCGAGCACTGACATAAAATGTAATATCGAGATCCAACCTTACGCTGGATTCCGTGATTCAGAGGATACGATAGGGATAGGATAGAGAGTAGGGTCAAATAGAAAATGCACGATGTTAGGGTCGAAATGTATAAACATATATTCGACCCAGAGAAGAAAAACCTCGCAGTCGAAACTTCTCAAAAAATGGAAATCGTATGATAATGGGAAGGTGTGAGTATGTGAGCGTGTACTGGTGTGTGTAATTTAGAGTGTTTTTGCCCTGGAAAACACTCTCCGGATCGCTGGGCGATCGCGTTGTCGTGACACTGGGGTCAAATTTGACAATTCAGAGGGATTTCGTGAAGGCGAAAATCCGCTCTTCCGGTCGTCGTCGCAACTACGTAATAACGGTGATCAACCATGCGTTATGGCTCAAACCGTTGAAGTGTTATTTTTGGCGAGCTGTAGAGATGTACTCCCACTGTGCACTTTCAATCTAGGATAGCGCGCACTGAGAGCGTTCAGCTCGCGATTCGCGAGCGTCGTATTATATTATCTCGCTACGCACCTTTTTAGTTTAGAATCTAAAATGGAGATCGTACACTTGACCCGCGAACTCGCGAGCGACGTATTATAGAGTAATCTAGGTTAATAATAGAAGCAGAGAGATAGAGAGAAATAGAGATAGAGCAAAAACCATGACTGAGAAGTTAATTTCAGATTACGGTTTAATTGTCGATCGTTCGAGTGGACTCAACGGATTGTCTCGACGGACTGACTCGATGACTGCGCGCGCGGCCCTCGCGCGTATTTTTTTTTGTCCCCCATCCCTAAGGCGGAAGCGGCGATTTCCGTCAGCGGGCGCCAAAATATTAGTAACACCCCATGAGCCCGCGCTCATATAGAGGGCACACGCGCTTCTCCAGAAAGGCATACGGCCTTGCAACGCCGCGCTATTTCGCTTCCGACGAATGTGATTCGACGAAACATCTTCTATTTGAATAATTCTGAGTTACCGATACTTGAGCTCGCAAGACGATTTCAGATGTTTCACAGTGAACTATTCAATAAACCACATAACACATAAAACTTGCAAATCAGACATCTTAACCTTACAAAGTTACCCTATCCGGCAACTGTTTAACTGAGAGTTAGCCTAAAATATCCACGTACCATCAATCAAATTCACATACCTACAATTATAGTTTTGAAAATAAATTGGCGAAACTTACGACAGCTTCATCAATAAAACTGACTATCCTAACCCATAATATCGTGTCATCGGCTACTCTCTATCCATATACATCTCACTCTATATCTATATACACCCCACTACAAATCACGTGGTTACATCTATATCAATGAAAGCACAAGTTAATGCCTCCACTGTAAAGGCCATCACTTTTCATATGAAGGATCTCAAAATATCAATGACCATTCAGAAAAGTATGCAAGTCACTGCGCGTTTATACATAAATACATTAAACTCTATCCTTGAATCGAAGTTGCATTATCTAAATAACGCATAGAGTTAGAACGAACTTATTTGTCGATCGCGAGTTAGAGTTAGATCATTATGGGAAGACGCCTTGCAAGTTCATATTTGGCCCTCACAAAAGAAATATCGAACCCTCACAGAACCAATTTTGACCAAACTTTGTACGTTTGTTCTCCGATGTAATAGTGACCATATCCATAAACTTTTGGCCTAACACTCCTTCATCTAAACCGAATATAGAGATTTCTATGAAATAAGTGATAGATACATGAACAGTTGAAAAACTATTCAGTCACTGTTCCAATAATGATTCCAGTGAAAAGAACAAGCAAAGTAATAGGAAACGTTAAATTAGAACATTTCAAAAAGATTCAAGAGTATTCAACCATTTGGCATCATAAGAATACATATCAACATTCGAGAAAAAACTGAAATGGACATTGTTATAGGACTTCAGCCTCCACGCAAGAAACCCAAGAATACACTGAACTCTTCATTTCTTGCACGGAGTTCCTAGGCCATTTGGGAAGTATTAGTCACTTGCATCATTGTAGGTCAATATTCCAGAATGTTAAGAAATCAGATAATCACATGGTTTTTGCACCCATGAATGCGTGATCAATTTTATGAAATAAGAGTGATATATTCTATTTAGTGTACCGAAAAAGAATGTCTTAACATCAAGAAACTGTATGTTTGATGGAAAAAGCCATCGGCTCAGATCCTCGTGTGACCCGCGCCGCCTCGTGCCCACCCTACTCAAACATTAATCTAATTTTACACTCAATCACATGTTCTCGCACCCGCAACTCCCGCGATATTTGATATACTCTCATACCTCGAATATATACAGACATTCACTCCCACTCACGTAATTTCTATTTACTTAATCTCAACAAACCTCGTACACATTTCTACACTCCCCACGTCACCGAAAAGTCAATTTGCGGACTCCGAGGTTGCCCTAGGTCAACCTGCTCCCGATCGTTTGGTCGCGAAAACGTGATTTCGATGACGCGAGTAGCAAGGTGCAGTGAGAAGGTGTCCGGGCAACAAGTGAGTGATACGTACGGCGGCCATCTTGCATCGCAGACTCGCAAGGACTCAACACGCAACATCAGGCAAATAGCAGGCTGTCAGGGCAATGACGCACGAGACACGAGGCTCGCCAAGAGGCGAACAGCGGACAACGAGGAGACAGCTCGGCGGTACTTAAGCCGCAGCGAGAGGATCCTCTGGTGGCCATCCTGCTTTCGGGTGCCGCAGAGGATTAGCTGACTGGTCAACGCCCGGGATCAGCGTCGAGGAACATCGTTGTTGTGAGGGAAAAGAGGGAAAATCCCTGGCCGGTGACTCCTCACGAGTTTTGACGTGTGGCGTCATTTTTACTTCGTTGGCGAGCACGTATTGTCACGTGCTTTTTTGCACTCCCCCTTCCTCTCTATCACGCCGGCGCTGACTCGGGCAGTCGTTAGTCGCGCGGAATCGTCCTACGCGCAGGTGAACTCTCCTCCCCCATTGTCCGTGGCTCGCACTCGGGGAGTCGCGCAGTCATCGTGCACAGCAGTCGGCTTCGGCCAAATTGCACGCACCGACCATCTGTGGTACGCCCCCCCCCCCGCCTCCCACCCGAGCACCGATATTCATCCCACACTTACGTAGCTTGCAATCGACTCGAAATAGAATCAGAAATTAAAATTAATGAATTTTGAAAATTTAATTTTGAAGTACTGATTACTCAAGTATATACATATGTAGACATAACTTAATTGCAACATATAAAATTCTATGATCACCAGTGAGGACGGGGGCTAGCGAGCGAGGTGAGCAGGGGAAATACCACCTTCATTTTATTCTTTCATGTAAATCATTCTCTTTCGTGGCATGAAAATATTGAACCATGAGTAGGGGGTTGGAGAGCGGAGTGAGTGGAGGGGGACCCGTCCTCTTAGTAAGTATAAAATTGAATCATCTTGTGAGTAACTTGGACCTGAGAGAACGTTCGAAGCCGAAACTTTGTCAGTATTGATCAGTATTGTTTCAGAAAAAGCTTGGTCAATATTGGTGCTCCGAAGATCTCTTTCTCAGTTACGCTACTGCAGCCGCTAAATCGCAAAAAAAGTATGAGAGACCTCATGGTACGAAGTAGTTGTGGCAACCTGAAATCACAGTTTAGCACCAACTACTTCCAGAAAGCTTGTCATCGATGGTCCCCTGTACTCAATGAACAATGGAAAATAGGAACAAAGTAATATTTTTTGTTGCATAACCGTGAAACGTCCAAACGAATGTCATGAAAAATAGCGCTTAGAGCACATTTTTGGATGGTTAAGAAATTGACTATTCTACATATTTGTGTATAGAAAATAAAATTTCGTAATATTGTTAATAATACCACAAAATAGTGAGAGTGTAACATCTGAATGGATAAGGCATGATTATATAAACTTTTTCAAGGATGTTGAAAATGATATGCATGTAGATATTACGTACACAATGAATGTTGGTTTGAACGGATAACTACATAATTTCACGATACCGGAAATGAGAGAGTGCGTGAATTTGAAATTCAAAATATTTGTTTTAAACAACAAAATATTCAATGCATATTTTGAAAATGAACTGCATAATAAAATTTGGAAGAAAACGAGAGATATTCAGGATTGGACAAGAATTTTTGGGATCGGAATCTTGGATCTACATTCTCGTAATTTGTGGGTCGAATGATTTCGAATACTGGAAATGTTAGTACATGTTCGTATGAATTTATGTATTCTTCCCGTATGCATGAAAAGTTTACATACTTGTTGAATCAAAAATTGAATTCACGCTAAAAACGTTCATTCAAGCGCTTCTACTTACCGATTATATACGAAAAATGAAGAAAATCATGCAAGCAGGAAGATGCACCGTCAATACTGAATTATATCATCAACTACAGAGAAACCGCAAGCTCCAAGTCCAACATTAGACATCAATCGGACTAATTCTCTGGCATGACAAACTGCTACTTCAAGAGGTGGACGTCGAGGTAAATTACATGACTCTGTTTAAACATAAGAATATCCAATGAAAACATTGTCGTTCAAAGAAATTATATGATATCTGGATCAGCGATGAGGATTGAACATTATATTCTACGTGAAAATATGAAAAAAGTTCTTTCGGAACTCATGAGAGAATTTGAGCAAAGAGAAGACTATTTTCCATAGAATGTGATGAAGAGGTAACAAGGTTGAAAGTTTACATATGCCTTAAAATTGAGAATTATTGGACAGGAGAAAAAAATAATTTTTTTCAAGTTTTAAAAATTTTCCACAGTTTTTTCTCAAAGATCTATTCACTACTTCGAAACTTTTCCACAGAAAATATATCCAAGAAGTGCATTGGAATATTTTATTAAGCTTTATATTTGAATTAACCCTGATGTCACACTCGCCGTAAGATCCAGAAAGCTGAGGTCCACGTAGACCACTTTTGCAGAATATATTATGTTTCTGACATCAAAACCTGTCTCCTATCACGTGGGTATTGATAGTCGTTCTCGACTCTGTCGGTCTTGTTAGTTCGATTGTTTATTGGGGGATGGATTCGGTTTCTTGGCGGCAGCCGTGCCTACCTTCGTTCGGAAAGGGTACGTTAGATGATCGGTGGAATGGAACACAACACAGGTCGAATTAGGTTAACCAAGCTACGTGTATTGAATCCCAAATACCGAAAGAATTTGTGTGACTGCGAAGACTAAGATGTATGCACGTGAGTTATACCGCAAGGTCGCGTACGTGGAGGACTGTCCGTGTACGTGGTTGATTTGAGTGAGAGAGTGAGCGCCTCAAGTCGCTCCTATTTGAGCTGTTGTGGTGGTGAGTTCGTTTCTCTGGTAGTGGGAGGTATTCATCCCGTAAGGACTCGAGAAGTGGGGATTCGTCCTCGTCGCTTCTCGTGCGTCATCGTCTCCGGCGTTTCCGTTGCCGCGAGTATCTCTAGTAATGTGATACTTTTCTGGTTCTGTCCACGTGCATTGTCGCGATGCTTCTGACTGCTTCGATTGTTAATGATAATTGTTATGAATAGATATCGATTGTTATGAATAGATATATATGCCACGTGACACGTTAGAGGGCTGCTTTCCTCGTCGCTCCTCGTGCGTCATTGTCTCCGGCGTCTCCGTTGTCGCGAATATTTCGGGTAATGTAATACTTTCCTGATCTGGCTATGCATTTGTCGCGGTGCATTCTAAATGCTTCGATTGTTACTGATAATATAAATAAGTATATATGCCACATGACACGTTAAAGGGCTGCCTTCCGACGCCGGATTCTAACGCAAACTTTAACGGAAAAAAATATAGATATCGACTGATTTAGAATCGTCCCGTGGTTACAAACATGTCGTGATTATTCCTGGTTATATTTGTTATCTACTGTTTATGTTTTTTGTTACAATATCGTGTATGTATTTGCATATTTGTGTTCATATGTATGTGTCATATGAGGTTTCTTGATACAATACTTTTTACCCTGTAATCTCTTTCGGTTTTAACATAAGTAAAAAAATGTTCTTCATTTGATTATTTTGATTTTCTTCCGTTATTATTCTGTTAATCACAGATTTTTCATCAACTGTGATCTTTCTCCCCTCTATTAAATCGGAAAGGTCATCTGGTTTCGCTCGTATAGCGTATTGGTTTCCTGTGAATCCAGCAATTCCTGGTGTCGTACGGCTAGGTCCAAATTTCTGAGACTCACGGACGGTATTATTGGTTCGCTACTGCAGGTGTTGCTTGGATCATGATCGTATTTGAACTATTCGGCTCAACCTCTCTCAATTCATGGTTCAGGTCGCTCGTTGGATGCTCTACAGTGCCTGAAAATATTCTCTCACTCATTAGTGTAGCGGCTCCCTTCACGAGTGGAATCAACCAGACTGTTACGAATCCTAGCTATCACTATTTCTCAAATACCATGGGGATAATTGTATGGAATAGAGAAAAAATTGATGAGAATGGAACTAATCCAGAGTGAAGTGGAAAAAGGAAAATTCACAAAATCCACCACAACAAACACGAGTCACGCGAGTGTAGCTTTTAATTTTTCTGTCTATTTATTTAATCAAAATTATGTGCACTGTCTATAAAATCACTATCAATGAAAAATACGTCTAGTCAGTAGGCTGACGAAACAACGAATGAAAGAAAGCTTCGCGCTGTGTGCGAAGTCAGCCGCTGGCGCTGCTGATCGAATGTTTTTGATGTGCTGTCTGTCTCTTTCTTAATAGTGTGATTTTGACATATGTGATGTACTTGCCGTAAGATCCCAAAGAGCTGAGGTTGACGTATACAACTTTTGTAAAGTGGATTGTGTTTGTGACATCAATACTCATAACCGGAACCTCAGTCGCCAAGATCCAATCAAGTTGGACCCCATAAGCGGGTGACCAAACCAGTGAAATAGCTGTTTTCTTGATTTTTCACCATTGTATTCGATAAACCTACAGACTTGGGTGGTCAAACTTGATTGGATCTTAGCGACTGAGGTTCTGGATATGAGTATTGATGTCAGAAACATAATCTATTTGGCAAAAGTGGTATAGGTGGACCTCAGCTTGCTGGATCTTACGACAAGTGTGATATTAGAGTTAATACAGATATATAGCTATATAAAATATTCCAATGCACTTTTGGGATATATTTTCTGTGGAAAAGTTTCAAATTAGTGTACAAAATCTAGAAAAAAAATTTGTTTGAAAAAAAAATTGAAAATAGTTATTTTTTTCTGTTGTACAAGAATCATTAATTTTAAGGTGTATGTAACCCCTTAAGATGGGAACAAATGATGTAATTGAGATTCTGTCATTTTCAAGTTACTTATTATCATATAAAGTGAATTTTCTCAACGGGATGCAGGGATAATTCAGTACACAACCTATTAATAGAATATGAAATTCATCTAATCTCGATTGAAATCAATCCTAATATCGGTTGTTAAAGTAAAGCTCTCATTCCATGCAAGGTTGTAACTTCTTGAATTTTTGAGCTTTAATACAAATTCGTCTTGACTTAGGAGCTATGGTAATAGATTTGTCGTTCTATCGTTGACTTGAATTTTCGATTACCACAAGTCATGTACATTTCCTCGATGTTAGTTTATAGTATGAGGTTAGTCTAATACGTTCAACACTCCACCGTCTCCGACCGTCGGTCGCAACCAGTCGCCTATATGTTTCCCGCTTAGAGCCGAAATTACACGTTATTCCAGTTCTCTGCCAGGGTCTATCGGTGTCGAACTAAGTCAGTTCTACTCGATACCAACGTTTCGATCTAACGGTGTACAAATGTGAACCTGGTCATAGGCTTTTTCATCACTCACGAGGCTGACCCTCTAAGGGTTAATACGCTGTTATTCTTGTAGGGGATCTTAGGGGCCGTATTACCTTGGAGAATCTGGCCTTCTGTCTGGGCATGCCAGTTCAGCGGACCCAGTCTACGAGTGGCTGTCTTCCAAGGAACAAGCTTCGTATAGCTATGAGCACCTACGTCACCTTGTCCTTTAGATATTATGGGCACCAGATGCACTTTACCCTCAGGTTCAGTTTGTCTCACTCGTCAGCCCAACGCTATTATTTGGTCATATATTGCCTGATCTCAGACTCGGTGCAAAATTCATACGACAAAAGATTAAAAACGGTCGAATTGAGGCGGCAATGTCGGCATATTTATTGTGAATAGATATTGGCTGACGGGTTTGAATGTACCTGCGATATGTGTTTTCGTATACTTAAAGGGGGATATACAGTTCGAATGAAAAAAAAATTCGATTTCTTTTTTTTTCATAAAAAGTTAGTAAATTTCCCGTAGAATTTGCTCCTGAAACGCTTTCTTCGAAATTCGAACTCCAAGTGTTTTTTTCAAGGGATTGCTGATTGAAGTGTAAGTACGATTTAAAGGTAATTTAAAACTTTCAACGCGTTTTTCTCAAAACTGCATTTTTGGAGTTTATGCCGGTGATAACTCGAAAACTAATTATCCGATTGAGCTGAAACTTATAGGGTTTCTTTATTATAGTATTACCTATCAGATGAATTAAAAATTATTGTAATATTTTATTATTAAATATGAAAAAATGTGAGAAAATGGCGGGAAAAAATTGAAAAAAATTGAGTTTTTCGAAAAAGATACGCCAAAAGTGCAAATTTTTTTTTTAATTTTTTTTTGATAATTCATCTACTAACTGTGAATGTAATTAATGTAAATTTTTTTAATTTTTTGATTTCCGATCAAAATTGCGACCAGGAGAGCCGGCACAAGCAAAATAGAGGTAATTTTTCAACGCTATCTAACGGCCGCCATTTTGTTAGAGAAAATTTAAAAAAAATATTTTTGTATACTACATGGATCAACTTATAACTGTCAAAATTTTTCGATAGATTTGATTAAAAACTACCCTTGAAAAACGATTTTCAAAAATGAGTTTTTTTTCTCGTTCGACCTGTATATCCCCCCTTAACATGAATTAGTTTCCTAACTTTCTTGCTACAGGTGTCCAAAAATTATATTTCAAAGAAGAAAAAAAATGTTCCAATAATTAACTCAATTTCAAGAAATATTTCCGATTCTCCAGATTTTTAGTGAAGATTTAAGTCTGTACTCGATCTACCGAGAACGTAGAATTTCACCAAGCTGATTAGGATGGATAGATTTGCTGAGAATACGGAATTCTACTAGGCCAATCTTACTGGTTGCTTAGAACATGAAGTTCTACAAAGCTGATCTGCCGAGACATATAGTTGTACAAGGCTGTGTGCCGAGAAGATACAGTTCTACGAGGCTGATATAGCGAGAAAATATAGTTTTACTAGGCTGATATACCGAGAACATGAAGTTCTACTAAGCTGATCTGCCGAGATATATAGTTCTATAAGGCTGTGTGCCGAGAACATATAGTTCTACTAGGTGTCCCGAGGGTGCGCTCCACGTATTTTAACTTGAAGAAGCTGACCCAGGACCCACACGATGTCCACGTAATTAGTGTTACCGATGAGGCTGTTTCACGGGTGCGCTTCTGAGATCTGTGCTTAGGGAAGCTCACCCTGGACTCGAACGATGTCCAGGAGGTCAGGGTACTCAATAACAGTGTTCCAAGGGTGCGCTCCTGGAATTTTTGCTTGGGGAAGCTCACCCTGGACTTGAACAATGTTCAGGTGGTCAGGGTACCCGATGACGGGGTCCCAAGGGTGCGCTCCTAGAATTTTCGCTTGGGGAAGCTAACCCTGTGCTCGAACGATGTCCAGGTTGTCAGGGTACCCGAAGACGGTGTTCCAAGGATGCGCTCCTGGAACTTTTGCTTAGGGAAGCTCACCCTGGACTCGAACATTGTCCAGATGGTTTGGGTACCCGATGATGGTGTTCCACGGGTGCGCTCCTCGGATTTTCGCTCAGGGAAGCTCACCCTGAACCCGAACGATGTCCAGATGGTCTTGGTACCCGATGACGGTGTTCCAAGGGTGCGCTTCTGGAACCCTGATTTCTTAGACATCGTTCGGGTCCAAGGTCAGCTTCTCCAAGTGCGAATACCAGGAGCGCACTCTGAAGACACTCCATCGGTGACCCTAGGTACCTAGACAGCATCGGGGATTAGGGTATATCCTTATTCAAAAAAAACTTCTAGTCGTCACGCCGACATCAACATCCTCAACCACCATTTGCCTATGTATAATTAATTGTGAAAAACATGAGATGAATTTTGATGTGTCTTGTCTCATATTAAAGGGTAACACCACTCTAGAGGTCGAGAAAAAGGTGTAATTTTGCGAATTTTTCATGAGATTATGGAAAGAGGGATTGTATGGAAATTCCCAGGGTTTATTCAACATCTATTGAAATATAAGAAAAAATTTCTCATAATCGATTTCGTACAAAATGGCGGCACCACAACGGATCTCCGATACAAGGTTTTTTCTACGGCGCTCCGCGGGCGTACCCATATCTCGGCAACCATGAGAGCTGGAACAAAAATTCAAAATTTTTTTGAAACTACACACTAATAGCTATCAAAGTACGTAGGATTTTCCTTTTTTTTCAATTTCCGTAGAAACTGTGCATATCTGAAAAAAACGTATGAATTTTCGACTAGAAAGAGAGCAGTAAATCATTAATGAAACAAGGAATTTTCAAAATATCAAAAAACGGCTACTTACTTCGGAGGAGAATATATATATGAAGCTACTGTGAAAATTTGAAGTCGATCCATGCAAAAGTTTTGAAGCTACGAGTACGCCCGATTTGAAAAAAATAGTTTCGAGAGACACGCTTTTAAAGTTTTGATTTATCGTTAAATCGTACTTACACTTTAACCAGCAATTCCTTGGAAGAAACACTTGGAAGTTCGAATTTTGAAAGAAGGGTTTCAGGAGCGTACTCTACGGGAAATCTACTTACTTTTAAAGTCAAAGAAAAATCGAATTTTTGAAAATTCTAGAGTGGTGTTACCCCTTAACCCATTAGCGCCCAAACGGCCGCTCGACGATCGCTTTTTTGAGCGACAGATTTCATCTAGTTACAATTGTTCAAAAAATTTGGGAAGAACATTTTCTTGTGCCAAATTTTGTCAGCTTCCGATCCCGTTATTTTCATCTCGATTGAATGAACGCCTTCATTGTTATAAACAATTGATTGCAAAAAAATACGAAATTTCGAGTCAAAATTTCTTTTGTGTCAACCGTAGAACATGGAAACCGGTTGCAACGAACGAATAGTTCAACTTATTTTTGAAAGACCCAAAATGGCGGCTGATAAAAAAAATTGCAGCTTTCAACTTGGCAATTCTTATTCTCGGAAACTAAAGATCGAAGTAAAAAATTTCTTAGAAACAAAAAAGTCTTAAAATTACTCGAAGAACACTCTTGAATTTTTTCAGAATTGATGAATGTTAGATATGTATAACATTCGGCCCTCCTCCCCTCACCGCCGGCCACGGCGAGAGCTGGCACTGTCACGCCAGTCAGCGCAAGTCCCGCGACTGCCGTCGAGATCGGACGCTCAAACGGTGGTGTATATAGAAGGTGCGCATTCTTAATAAAGATACTTCAAATTACTTAGGAGCATTTTTTCATTTGACCTGCCCCACGTAATAACTAACAATGAAATTTTCCAAAATTTTGATTTGTCAAATTTTAAAAAAACGCGAAATGCTTCAGAACTTCTGAAAAAATTTGAGAATGTTTTTTGACTAATTTCAAAACTTCTTTGTTCCTATGAAATTTTCGATTTGCCGGCTAAGAAACGCACAAAAAAATTTCTAAAAAATAATTTCATTAAAAGATGAGAAGAGAAATGCGTTTTTTAATGCTGTTATGGTATCAGTACCTACAGCTCAAACTATTGAGTTTGTTTCAAAAAGACATAATGGCGAAAGTACTTCATACGATGAACTAAAAGCAATTGTTGTACAGGAAGAGCAGGTGAGAAAATTAAACTCTAACACCATCCCAAGGAGCATGATCAGGCCAACCTATTTCCGATCCAATGATATGAGTGCCAGAGCTCAGGGCACATTGCAACTGACTGTCACAACAAAGGGAAAGGTGTCCGGTGCTACAACTGCAACGGATTTGGGCACAAGGCTTTTGAGTGTCCAAAAAGCTCCGGAAAAGAGAGAGGAAGGTATGTCAATGAGACTAAGAGATCTCATAACTCAAATGGTGGTGTGCTGGTGAGTGGTGTACACGTGAAAAGGAAGAGTAATAACAATGAGAATGCGACGAGTGCGAAACGTGGTCGAATGTCGAGAGGAAGATCCAATTACCAAAACACCGGAAATCGTAAGCAACAAAACAGAGAGAAAGGTGAGAACCAAACAGCGAGCGTTTATAGCATAAGTTGCAAACAAGATCAAGTTATATCCAAGTTTCTGGCGGATTCCGGTGCTACGGAACATATAACTGATTCTAAAATGATCTTCACGTCTCTTGATGAAAAAGAATGCGGCGTGATAAAATGTGCTAACAAAAACAAAAGAACTGCAAGATGCAATTTTTGATGAGGCGTTAAAAGACTGCAAAATCTGTCTAATAGCCAAATCGAACAAACTGCCTTTTCCATCAATACGTACTCGGGCTACTGCTCCCCTACAAATTATGCACTCCGATACCATGGGTCCTATCTCACCGCCTTCTCATCCCAAGAGATATGGATTTATATCTGTATTCATAGATGATTTCTCAAGACTAGCAATAGCTTATCCTATGACCCATAAGAATGAAACTGGGTATTGTCTTGAAAGATATGTAAGGAGCGCAAGAAATCTTCTAGGGTACGACGCCAAGGTGTGTTATTTGCGCTCGGACCAAGGGACTGAGTATACAGGCGGATACACGGTTGAAGTATTGATTAATTTGGGCGAAGACCTGCAACTAGTGGCCCCAGACACGCCTGAACACAATGGTGTTTCAGAGCATTTTAACCAGACAATTCAGAAGAAGGTGAGAACATATATTTACGATGCCGTGGGAAGTCTGTTATATCTGCAGGCGCGACAAGACCAGATATTTCATACGCAGTGAACATTCTGAGCAGACATCAAGTAAGTCCAACCGAAGATGATTGGAAAATGGTTAAGAGAGTGTTCCGTTATCTGAAGGGAACTAAAAGCCTGAGCTTGAGATACAAAGGTGAGACAGAAGATATCCAAGCCTTCTCGGATGCAAGCTCCGCTGATTGCAAAAACTCACTCACTACGTGTGGCTTCGTTATGAAACAGTTCGGAGATGCGATAGTGTGGCGAACCCACAAAGAGTCATACGTGGCACTGTCTACTTGTCAGGCAGAATACGTAGCGATGAGTGAGGCGAGCCAAGAAATGCTTTCTGTATACAACTCTCTTAGACTGATCTTGGTCGAACCTCCGTTACCAATGATCTTGTGGTGCGACAATAAAGCTGCGAAAACAAATACTGAGACGAGTGGAGGGAATAAACTGCGACATTTGATAGATGCGAAGGAAAATCATGTAAAAGAGTGTGTTCAAAGGAAACTGGTTGTTATAAATTGGGTAGAGTCTAAGAACCAAATCGCAGACATATTTACTAAACCTCTTCCTTTTGAGTCACACAATTACTTAGTGACTAAGTTGATGAATTATGATATTAATTATTAATCATTTTGTTACAGAAAATAAGAAGGTGTGAGAGATGAAAGACGGCGAGGAACCGGATGATCTCATGGGAGGGAGTGTTAGATATGTATAACATTCGGCCTTCCTCCCCTCTCCGCCGGCCACGGCGAGAGCTGGCATTGTCGCGCCAGTCGGCACAAGTCCCGCGACTGCCGTCGAGATCGGACGCTCAAACGGTGGTGTATATAGAAGGCGCGCATTCTTAATAAAGATACTTCAAATTACTTAGGAGCATTTTTACATTTGACCTGCCCCACGTAATAACTAACAATGAAATTTTCCAAAATTTTGATTTTTCAAATTTTAAAAAAACGCGAAATGCTTCAGAACTTCTAAAAAAATTTGAGAATGTTTTTTGACTAATTTCAAAACTTCTTTGTTCCTATGAAATTTTCGATTTGCCGGCTAAGAAACGCACAAAAAAATTTCTAAAAAATAATTTCATTATTTTTTTTCTCAAAAACTATAGATCAAATCAAAAAATTCTTGAGTACAAAAAAGTTTTGAAATTAGTCAAAGAACATTCTCAAATTTTTTCAGAAGTTTTGAAGCGCTTTGTGTTTTTTGAAAATTTGAAAAATCAAAACTTTCAAATATTTCATCAAAAAATTTTGAAAAAATTCAAGAGTATTTTTCACGTGATTTTGAGACTTTTTTGTTCTTGAGAATTTTTCAATTCGATTCATAGCTCCGAGAATAACAATTGCCAAGTTGAAAGCCACAATTTCTTCTATCGGCCGCCATTTAGGGTCTTTCAAAAATAATTTGAACTATTACAACTGTGCCAACTTTCAGTTTAAGGTTCATGGACGCTCGGAATTTACTTCCCGAGGTTGGTTGCAACCGGTTTTCATGTTCTGCGGTTGACATAAAAAAATTGTTGACTCGAAATTTCGTGTTTTTTGCAATCAATTGTTTATAACTAGAAGGGCATTCATTCAATCGAGATAAAAATAATGAGATCGGAAAGCTGACAAAATTTTGCACAAGAAAATGTTCTTCCCAAATTTTTTGAACCATTATAACCAGATGAAATCTGTCGCTCAAAACAGGGGCCGTCGAGCGGTCGTTTGGGCGCTAATAGGTCAAGATGATAAATCAATTAATTTCTACTGATTACTTATATTTTTTTTATGTAACGCATACAAATATTTTGGAAATATATCTAATGAATCTTATTACTGACGCTAATGTGTGAGTCCTTCGTGCATATACATTTTATTAATTATTATTTTTATAATGTATAATACTCTGCAAAAAGAATTGAAATCCTCAAAAAAACCTTTTTGAAAAAAAAGTAAAAATGTTGCGTTAAGTATGTGGCAGAATTAGTTCATCTCTTATATTACTTGAAAAAAAATTAAATCCATGATAGACACATGAGTCAATTCATTATTTCATCAGTATTCATTCTGATTAATTCTCATATTGTTGGAGTGTCACGTATTCTTATTACAGTTTACATACTATAAGAGACGTTGTCAACTCTAACTAACCAATTACGAAAAAACTTACTTACGAAATGCTTGTTAGGTACCTCATCAATTATTTGAAAAACTAATGACGAACCACATTGACGCCACTTGGTAGGATCGAATATCTTCGAATACGTTTTTAAACTGAGATATAATATTCTTCATCACCTAATTATTTCTATTTCACATGGTTTCACAACCTCTCCTCGATGAGCGGCCGTTTGGGCGCTAATGGGTTAAAATAACGACAGAGAATATTATTTACCCAGAGGTCCTTTAAATTCAGAAAAAAATTTAGTAACATATGGAATTCGATGTTTATAAGATTTTTTGTTCCTTATTACACGTATCGCGGGCTAAGCCGCGACGGGGCATGCTAGTAATCTCCATTTTTAACAACTGTAATAGCATCCATTTGCACCGTTACTGGATGGGTTCAATTTCTAAAAAAAAATAACATGATTTGTAAATAGGTTCTGAAGACTTTTTCGAGTCTTTACATGAAAAATGATAAGCCTTCTGCTTGTGCACTAATATATGTGTGAAAAACCCCTGATTTTCTTAGATTGCCAGCCGGCATTAAGGGAAGAAAAGGAATGATTTTCCGAATTTCGTTTATTATTACTCTAGAGTATTTAGGCCTAATCTTCCTGTATATCGCTATTTTCGCGAAGTTGATCCTCGACTATTCCTTGTAGTTTCTGGCGTGGAATATGTCGCTTTATTCGATTTATATGCACCATATATGTCTGATCTCCCTTTTTGCCTTCTCAAAGAGAAAGCTTAGTAATGGGGCAAAAATCGACCCACCAAATCAGACCTCGGGACCTCGATTTTCGTTATCTACGGGTCGGAAAATATGGAAATCTAAAAGTGTCTGTATGTATGTATGTATGTCATTTTCAACCTTCGTAACGGTTGCTATGGAGCAAATATAATAGTTCAGTGTCCTTGGCCATCGAGTGTGACTAAAAACTCATTTTCCGGCTTCCGAAGCAACGGTTGCTAGGGATATCAACAAACGGTTGCCAAGGATATCAACAGTGGTTGCTATGGGAAATATCTCATCGATTCTTTTGGATTCTCATCGAATCTCATAGCCCCAATAAGCACTTATGAGGATTTATGAGAAGACACGTTAGAAACGGTTGCTAGGGAAATAACCAACGGCTTTTGCTGAAAATGAAACTAGAGCTAGATCTCGCAAAAACTACACACACACATACACACACACACACACACACACACACACACACACACACACACACACACACACACACACACACACACACACACACACACACACACACACACACACACACACACACACACATACACACGCGCGCGCGCGCGCGATGGCCAAGGACACTGAATCGTTATATTTGCTCCATAGCAACCGTTGTTTACCTCCCTAGCAACCGTTACGAAGGTTGGAAATGACCAATTTATGACCCATTTCCATCATTTTCAACGGAAAAGGACACGAAATCTCCCCAATCAGCTCTTTAGCAACCTTTGGAAGGAGAACAAAAATTCACGTAAGTTTTGTTTCGTGGGTGATGTTACAGCCTCTTTGAGAAAGCATACTGCTAAGAAACTGGCATTTACTTGGCTCTACCATGGGATTTGCTTTTTCAAACCGGCTCATTAATCTTCTGATAGTTATAGCGCATTTTCGAGACCCATGCACATCCGTTTATATTCACAGTGACCGAATGACCCAACGAACGCTGTCAGTTTTGCAGATTCTTGATCCATTGGGATCTCACAAAGTCCGGATTTTAAACCCAACGCTGTTATATAATTTGCTGAGGCAGCAACCTCAATTATTTCGTTCATGTTCGGCAAGGAGTACCTATTTACTACCGTTATCGCATTAAGTTGTCGAAAATTGGTGACTAACCACCATCTCTCTTCTCCATTTGGTCCTGGTTCTTTCCTGACTGCCCAAACTAACGAAGAATAAGGACCATTCGATTGTTCTATTATTCTTTGCTCTAGTTCCCCGATGAGGTTTTGCATTACATCCGTCAATGCTTGCGGATGTCTGTACCTTTTCACTTTCATGGGAACATCCAATGTCAGTGCAATTTTGTGCGTGGTTACAGCTGTTGCCTTGAGGTGTATACCCGGTAATCCAGAAACTTCTTTCCTGCCTTCTGCCCTTAACCACCCAAATCATGTCCTTAGCATGAAATAATAATGATAAATTATGGTAAATAATTATTAGTTGGAAATAGCATAAAAGTGTTTGTATAAGAAGGCGTACGTATATGCGCCTGCACACGAGTGACGCGGAATACATGAATCGTTGGGTGGATTCAAAATGTATGTATATAGATATATACAACCATATGCGAAAATATAAAAAAATGAATGACACTGAAATGTTGCGTAGAAATATGAAAAATCGAATTATGCGAACATACGGCCAGAGACGCCATTGTTACGGGATCAGTAGAAAAAAGAGCGACCTAGCCAGACAAGCTAGATAAGCTGCAATATGAGTCAACAAATTACGCGATCTGTTAACAGCGTTGGTAACGTAATTTATGATGCAAAATCATGATTCAAGCTCACTTCGAGTCTGTCTAAGTAGGACCAAGATCCTTATGTGGAGATACACGTCCGGATCGTAACACATCGCATAATAACGCTAATTAAACGACGAATAAATTCGGGCTTGAAGGACTATCCCAAAGTGATATTGCGAGAAAAAAATTCCACGCTCCCCGGGCTCGATTTGAACCAGCGATCACCTGATCTCCGGTCAGTTGCGTTACCAACTACGCTACCGGGAGGACGGCAGCTCTCCACATCCCTGGAGCATGAATTCATTTTCTCGCAATATCACCTATATACACGATCAAATTCGATTGCTTGAATCTGCACAATCAAGATCCGATCGCATTATTACAGATTCCCTTTTGACCTTTTCATTCCCCCCACCCTCCCCCCGTCCCTAGCCCAACCTATTGGGCTACTACATCTTTTCACCCGAAGTAGTATTTTACAAATAATTTATTTTCAACGTCCACATATTTCAAACGACGAATAAATTCGGGCTTGGTGGACTGTCCCAAAGTGATATTGCGAGAAAAAAATTCCAGCTCCCCGGGCTGGATTTGAACCAGCGATCTCCTGATCTCCGGTCAGTTGCGTTATCAACTACGCTACCGGGAAGACGGCAGCTCTCCACATCAAATCCAGCCCGGGGAGCGTGGAATTTTTTGATAAATAAAAAAAAAGAAAAAAAAAGAAATATGTGGACGTTAAAATAGTATATTATGCAACTAGTGCGTGAAATGCGATTTCACGCACCAGTGTGACAGGCCTGCACGAGTCACCGGCGAACGAGTGCTAGGCGGTCACACGAGTGCGTGGAACCGTATTTCACGAGTTGCATACGATATTTTATGTTATGAGTGATCAAACGCGAATTTCACGCATCGAGATTTGGGTGCGTGGAATCGCATTTAACACACGGAAATCGATGCGTGAAATGATCGTTTATGATCACGTATAACATAATAGCATATTATGCAACTAGTGCGTGGAATCGTATTTCACGAGTTGCATACGATATTTTATGGTATGAGTGATCAAACGCGAATTTCACGAATCGAGATTTGAGTGCGTGAAATATTTCACGCATCGGTTTCCGTGCGTGGAATGAGCGTTTATGATCAAGTATAACATAAAATAATTATTAATAACGCTAATTGTTTATTGCTAATTAGTTTTACATGATATTTTTTGCAAAAACGCCTTGACAGACATTCGTACGTGATCTCTAGAATCGAGTACAAATCGAAAAATTAGAAATTAATAAAATTTGGTAAATATAGATAAAGATATCAAGATGTTCCAAACAATTAGTTGATTGTTATAAAATATTGAACTGAACAAAAATATCTTGACATTAGGCAATTGGCGTTATTCTCAGACTCTGAAAGACGGCGAATACGCGTATGTAGCGACAATAGTTTATGCAAATTAATGTCAACAAATTATCAAAATTAGCGAACTTCGTGAAAAATGAACTATGAGAGCAAATGTAAATATCTTGATTATAGTAGAATAAGGAACCAGCGTGTGAGTTCACACTGTGACGTTTATCGGCATTTAGCAAATAGGTAAGCGAAAAAACGAGTCAACGCGATACATTGCGATGGTGCGTTAGACTATACTAAGGGGGTGGGGTACCCCCCCAAGCTCGCTTCGCTCGCCAATCCCCCCCCCGTGTATTCTTTGGAAATCAATAATTTCAATAATAAGTGTAGTAATAATTACAAGAAAATTACATTTTACACAATAAAACTTGAAACTTCGATTTCGATCGATGGAAAAGAATACTACATAAACGATTCAAATCGAAATGAAAGCTGAATTTCAGCTATGTTCATGTTAAACGATTGTTTATTCAGTTTCAGGTTAATAGTGACATATGTGAGATCATATTTTTTCGGTTTAGGTTTTTCGCGTGTTCTATTTCAGATTTTCGGCAACAGATTGCGAGAAAGATCGCAACGGTTGCTAGACACGTGAACAATGTTTGCTTCAGGTAAAACGGAGATTTTGTATCCTGTGCAGTTGAAAATACTGGAAACGAAACGTGAATTTTTCTTTCCCTTGGCAATGGTTGCTAGGGCGGTAAACAACGGCTACTAAGAAGCTAATTGGGAAGATTCTGTGTCTTTTGCTGTCGAGAATGATGGAAATGGGTCATAAATTAATAATTTCCAACATTCGGAACGGTTGCTAGGGAGGTAAAAAAACGGTTTCTATGGAACAAATATAATAATTCAAGGTCCTTGGCCATCGAGTGTGACTTAAAACTGTTTTTCCAGCTTTCAAAGCAACGGTTGCTAGGGATGTAAATAAACGGTTGTTTCGATGAATAAGTGGATTTATATTGAAAAAAAATTGTCCAAAATAATATTGAGTCATTTCCTTCTACTGCAGCAACGGTTGCTAGACACCTAAACAATGGTTGCTATGGGTTAAACGGAGATTTTGTATCCTGTGCAGTTGGAAATACTGGAAACGAAACTTACGTAAATTTTTCTTTCCCTTGGCAACGGTTGCTAGGCCGTTAAATAACGGTTACTGAGGAGCTAAGTGTGGAAATTTTGTGTCCCTTGCCATCAAAAATTATGGAAATGGGTCATAGATTGATAATTTCCAACCTCCGCAATGGTTACTAGGGAGGTAAACAACGGTTGCTATGGAGCAAATATAACAATTCAGTGTCCTTGGTCATCGAGTGTAACTTAAAATTGATTTTCCAACTTCCGAAGCAACGGTTGCTAGTGATGTAAACAAACGGTTGCCATGGATATCAACAGTGGTTGCTATGGGAAATATCGCATCGATTCTCATCAATTCTCATTGATTCTCATTGACTCTCATAGTCCCAATGAGTACTTATGAGGAAAAAAATTGAAAATTTAGCTCGGAGATCGGACTATTGAATATTTCGTCGCCTCCGAGCAAAAAGGGGCCAACTCAGCGTCCCGAAGAGAAAGGTGCCAACTCGCTGACCGGGCAAGGAGGGGCCAACTCGCCGTCTGTGCAAAAACCGCTGCCAAGTGCCTTAGCAGTATGCTTTCTCAAAGAGGCTTCAACATCACCCACAAACGCATCCCAAACCTGTATTTTCACCATTCCACTAGCGTAGATACTATCATTTATTTTTCAAAAATTACAAAAATATTATTTAATCAGTTCAATTCGTATCTTTGTGACTGTGTAAAGTGTCGTTCTTTTTCAATTGACCAAACTTTGTCGCGACTGTTGATGTCTGCCCGGGCTCTCTTATCATTTGATCAAATGCAACAAAGCAACCGGTTCTAGATTATACACGATGCGAGACATTTAGACCTGCTTAATTTTTCGATCAATTCATCTTGTGACTGTCATACGGTTTAATGGTGGTTAAAATCGATCCGTCCTGCCCTTAAGTCCGTATTTAGCAAACTCGAAGACTCATTTTGATCATTTTCGACGGCTGAGGTTGGAAATGATCAATTCAAAATCTATTTTGATCATTTTCGACGGCAAAAGACACCAAATTTTCCCAATTTTCTCTATAGCACGTTGAAAATACTGGAAACGAAACTTACATGAATTTTTCTTTCCCTTAGCAACGGTTGCTAGGGCGGTAAACAACGGTTGCTAAGGAGCTAATTGGGAAGATTTTGTGTCCTTTGCCGTCGAAAATGATGGAAATGGGTCATAAATTAATGATTTCCAACCTTCGTAACTGTTGCTAGGGAGGTAAACAACCGTTGCTATGGAGCAAATACAACAATTCAGTGTCCTTGGCCATCGAGTGTGACTTAAAACTGATTTTCCGGCTTGCCCCAATGAGCACTCATAAGGATTTGTGAGAAAACACGTTAGAAACGGTTGCTAAGGAAATAACCAACGGATTTTGCTGAAAATTTAACTCGGACTAGATCTTGTCACAACTAACCGGTGTGCAAAATTTCAAGACGATCGGACCATTCCTTCGAGAGTTATCGTGGACGAAAAAAAAACGGGACGCACACACACACACACACACACACACACACACACACACACACACACACACACACACACATACATACAGACACTTTTGGATTTCCATGTTTTTCGACCCGTAGATCACGAAAATCGAGGTCCCGAGGTCTGATTCGGTGGGTCGATTTTTGCCCCATTACAAAGCTTTCTCTTTGAGAAAGCAAAAGAGGTCAACTCAGGCGAGTTTTGGATTTCACATAAAATTAAGTTCACGACTCTCTCGAGAAGTCTTATGCACACTATGTGATAGCCGTAGTACGTCTCTTTCAATGAATAGGTGATTTTCACGTAATTTACATGTCATCAGAATGTAATATGTCAAGCTAACTATTTACGTTAAACGGCAGTTGCCTCGAAGGTTTCTTGTAGAAATCGGTATACATATGTTTTTGAGGTAGCTCATAATGAATCCGGCCTCAAAGTCTGAGAATTCAAATTAGAGCCTCTCAGATCACTTGACGAAAATTTGGAAAAAAAATTGAATTTTGTTGAAAATTGGTATACATGGGTTTTTGACGTCGCTGATCACGAATTCGGCCTCACATTTTAAGAATTCGAATTACATCAAGCCTCTAAGATCACCTAACAAAAATTTGGAAAAAAAATTGAATTTTGTTGAAAATTGGTATACATGGGTTTTTGACGTCACTGATCACGAATTAGGCCTCGCATTTTAAATATTCAAATAAGATCAAGCCTCTAAGATTACCTAACAAAAATTTGGAAAAAAAATTGAATTTTGTTGAAAATTGGTATACATGGGTTTTTGAAGTCGCTGATCACGAATCCGGCCTCAGATTTTGAAAATTCAAATTAGAGCCTTTCAGATCACTTGACGAAAATTTGGAAAAAAAATTGAATTTTGTAGAAAATTGGTATACATGGGTTTTTGACGTCGCTGATCACGAATACGGCCTCATATTTTGAAAATTCAAATTAGATCAAGCCTCTAAGATCACCTAACAAAAATTTGGAAAAAATTGAATTTTGTTGAAAATTGGCTTACATGGGTTTTTGAGGTCGCTGATCACGAATCCGGCCTCAAATTTCGAAAATACAAATTAGAGCCTCTAAGGTAACTTGACAAAAATTTGGAAAAAAATTGAATTCTGTTGAAAATTGGCTTAGATGGGTTTTTGAGGTCGCTGATCACGAACCCGGCCTCGGATTTGAAAAATTCTAGTAAGAGCCTCAAAGATTGGCGACCGAGAATTTGAAAAGATACTGTATTTTCATGAAAACTAGCAATGATCTCTCGCTCACTGTCGCTCGCTCGAGTCTTTCGAGTGGATTTTAATTAATAAATCTACAAATATTCTATAATCTTCATTATTCAATTCAGTTTTAAAAAGTTATACTTTTAATTTATTGTAAACAGATATCAATCGACATCATGATGCATATAAATTATAGACCTCGATCTTCTCATTGATTCATCACACCACATGTTCTTCAAATCATCATTTTCTAAGTTGTTTATCAGATAGAAAATTGGAGAAAAATGGTTTTCGGCAACGCGGTAAGTTTTCTATGACGTATATTAGGCGCCCACGTCTATTTTTTCGGATTTTCCATCTCCGATTATGAAAGCGCTCATTTTCCTCTATAAATCTGCAAGATCAAATTTTGAATAGATAACCCATTTATACTATTTTTTCATTGTTTTTCTGGAATCAAACGTCAAATAATTATGTTTACGGTCAATACGCACCCACAATATCAATTCTTCCAACACATAGCCAAATCGAATTGTAGCTCTTGACCTCCTCTTTCGACCTATTTATCGAATATTCTTCAAATCATCATGTTCCAAGTTGTATATTACTTCAAAATCTTTCTTATGACGAAAATTCGACTATGCATAATTTTCTATGATATAGATTACGCCCCCGCGTCTATTTTTTTTGATTTTTCACCTCAGATTATGAAAATGCTCGGGCTCCTCTATCGATCTGCCAGACCCCATTTCAAAATACTCTTACCCGGTGATCATCTGTATTTACGGCGACTTTGTTAGCCTGCCGCTGGAAATTATTAGGTTCCCTCCAGAAAATGACTCTAAATCGAATGAGAATAGTGCGTCAAACTGAAAAATATGGCTTCATGTATTTGATTTCGAGAATGTTGAAAAATCTGCATTTTTTTTTCTTTTGAGTTTGTATGAAAACTATCAATCCTAGAGTAAAATGGAAGAGAAAAAAAATGTTTTCTTCCTAAAAACAAGCCATTTTTGTGATTTTTTTTTTAACGTTCCAAATCATAGCTACGATTATGATAATTTATAGTACCTTATAGTACCTTATAATTTATAGTACCTTATAGTACCTTATACAGTAATAAAAATACGAAAAAAATTTCATCATGGTATCTCTGATAGTTTTCGCACAATCTTAAGCCGATTTCAAAATATTGTTAAATTTTGCAATTGTAATTGAATCTTTCATGAATGGCTCCTAGACCTGCCAATTTTTTTACGTACTCTTGTAGATACTACCTATCGATCCCCCACGGGAAAATATCGATTTCATCAATTTTAACCACTTTTATGATTTTTTGAAAATTTTTGGAAAAATTAACATTACATTTACAATTGAGTAGTTAACAATTATTTATTATTCTAAATACATACATATTGAATGTAATCTATTTTTGTTGTCTTATATTGTTGAAAATTATTCATTAAAACCACGGGAACAGAAGCTAACAATTATTTAACTACTATTTCCGTGGTTTTAATGAATAATTGTTAACAATATAAGACAACGACAATGGATTACATTTGATATCTATGTATTTAGATTTTAAGTTTATGTAATTTGTAAATTTAATGTTAAATAAACGTCTTATCATATAACATTTTTCTGTGCTGTCTTATTCAAAACCTTTCCAAAATATATTTATCAATCAATATAAATTGAAAAACAGTTTCGTTGAATGTCTTAGTCAGCGTGAGGTATATTTTTATAATGAAAATTGAAAAATATGATTTGAACGGCTTCACAAATGTTAGTTATTATATATTTCATCTACAGATCGTCATCAATAATTCTTACGGCACGTTAACCTGCATATTTTATCATCTTTTTACTTGCTGTATTAAATTAAAAAAAGAATCATCAAATTATCTATGATAGAAGCTGAGATATTGTCGGTAAAAAATCAAACGTTCATTTTGAACCTGAGCGTTCGACTTTTCGTCGCGTCTTTTTCCCTACCCCGTCCACTGCCCGCCACTGCCGCTGCACCGAAAGCGCTGCGTTTCAATGATTTCCAACAACCTTCCGCCCGACTTTTAAGTAGGAAAAACATGACTTACGTACATAATAATTGATAATTAAGTAAAACAATGTTCAAGCTACCAGAAACCGTTTCAATTTTCATTCTACTGCGTATACTTTTGCCAAAATGTTACCTCGGCTGAAAATCTCTATATCTCAGGATTTACAAATCACATCTGAGTAAATGAAAACTCAAAATGAGCGTCTGTTTCTCTCCTATCATATGCAATTTTTGAATTTCGAATAAATAGAAAAACCGCGTTGCAGTTGCATTTTTTTTCGAAAAATTTTTTTTCAAAAAATTTTCAAAAACTCATAAAATGATGCTTGATCTAATCTGAATTTTTGAAATCTGAGGCCAGATCCGTAATGAGCAACGTTAAAAACCCATGTATACCAATTTTCAACAAAATTCAATTTTTTTCCAAATTTTCGTCAGGTGATCTTAAGAGCTTGATCTAATTTGAATTTTCGAAATCTGAGGCCGGATTCGGAATCAGTGACCTCGAAAACCCATGTATACCAACTTTCATCAAAATTCAATTTTTTTCCAAATTTTTGTCAGGTGATCTTAGAGGCTCTAATTCGAATTTTCAAAATCTGAGGCCGGATTCGTGATCAGAGACCTCGAAAACCCATGCATACCAATTTCCAACAAAATTCAATTTTTTTCCAAAATTTTGTCAGGTGATCTGAGGCTTGATCTAATCTGAATTTTTGAAATCTGAGGCCAGATCCGTAATGAGCAACGTCAAAAACCCATGTATACCAATTTTCAACAAAATTCAATTTTTTTCCAAATTTATGTCAGGCAATCTTAGAAGCTTGATCTAATTTGAATTTTTGAAATTTGCGGCCGTATTCGTAATCAGTGACCTCGAAAACCCATGTATACCGAATCTCAACAAAATTCAATTTTTTTCCAAATTTTTGTCAGGTGATCTTAGAGGCTCTAATTTGAATTTTCAAAATCTGAGGCCGTATTCGTAATCAGCGACCTCGAAAACCCATGTATACCAATTTTCAACAAAATTCAATTTTTTTCCAAATTTTTGTCAGGTGATCTTAGAGGCTCTAATTCGAATTTTCAAAATCTGAGGCCGGATTTGTGATCAGCGACTTCAAAAACCCATGTATACCAATTTTCAACGAAATTCAATTTTTTTCCAAATGAGTAACTTTCTTTTTAATCAATCTCTTCGTATTTTTTTTTACCGAGTCCGAACCATATTGAATCACAAACGCTTAACCACATGTTGGCAGTAGCGCTTTACAATCACTCATTTGCGATGCATCTAACCTCACGTAGGAAGTGATGCTGCATTTGAGTGCACTACACATGAATTTTAGCCTGCTGGCCTAACCACATGTTGGAAGGGGCCAAGGTAGGTGACACAGCTGTTGAACCAAGCGTTGTGGTTCATTGCCCAATGCCGGAGTTTTCATGCCAAACAAACGCATTTACACTTACAAATCTATAATACACACACAATCTATTGAAACGAGTGTCCTTTACGAAATCCTGTCACTTCGAATTGATGAATATGATACATGGAAATTTCTTTAAAAAATAATGATTCATGAAAAAGTGAATCAAAATATTTGATATACCGCGCGTATATCTGGCGACCGTGAAAATAATACCCAAACGTACCTAAAAACCGATAGGTACGTTACACGTTAGCATAACTTTTAAAATAAGAATATAAAATCATGAATAGATTTTTCTTTCAAATATTTGTTCAAACAAATACTTATTACTTGTGACTTAGCAAGATGGACTACTTTTTTTGTATATCTACATTTTGATTTGAGAAAAACGCAGGTATAACCCCAAATTAGTCGGTATTTGAGAATCGAAACAAACTTGAGAGTGAGGGCCATTCTACACTCAAGGTTCAGTTTCACTCATAAGATTTGAGAGACAGTCCACATGAAATATTTTTATTTATCAAAAAGATGTCAGCACATACTGTTTGTCCCAAAATAGTTGAAATCTTGCCGCGGGAAACACAGAACATCTGCGTTAAGTCATTTATTGCAAATTATACGAAATAAATCTCCTAGGCACATGATTTGTGAGAATAGGAATCATGATTGGCAAAAGGTGGAAACTCTTCTCCTGTTGAGAAAAAAAGTGAATCAGCGTTATTACTGAAAATCATCATTTTTGACGGTTTTCGCTTCGATCACGACTCAAGTTAATCTGGCACAACTTTGTCAGGACAAAAAATTTTTGAAAACGGAGTTCGGCATTCGAAAGAGGAGACCCAAATACACAAATAACATGAAAATATGAATCGTTGTTTGATTTCAACCCATTAACAATCCCAATTCCCAAATTGCAGGAATTTTATTTGTACTTTCGAGCTCGGATACTTTGATGAATAAGACGGAAGGTCTATCGCAGAGTAGTCATTTCTACTATTTTCGGGTATGCTATACATGGTCAAAACGATTGAAAAAAATATGTATAAGTTGTCGATCTTTGAGGGCCAATCCAGAGTGAAGTGGAAAAGGGAAAATTCACAAAATCCACCACATATTTATTTAATGCGACGTTTCGCCAGTTAGGTTCACTGGCCTCATCAGGCAGTTTTGAATGAAAATATAATATTACGTTCGGCAGTGGAAGCGGCTGCTTCCACTGCCATTGTCAAACTATTCGATAGTATAGTTTCTTCGATAGTAGTTATATTATACGATAGTTTGACAATGGCAGTGGAAGCAGCCGCTTCCACTGCCGAACGTAATATTATATTTTCATTCAAAACTGCCTGATGAGGCCAGTGAACCTAACTGGCGAAACGTCGCATTAAATAAATATGTGGTGGATTTTGTGAATTTTCCCTTTTCCACTCCACTCTGGATTGTCCCTCAAAGATCGACAACTTATACATATTTTGAATTATGAAGGGTGCACTGCATAAGATTGAAAAAAATGATTTTTAATGAATAATTCACAAATTAAAATGAAAACTTCGATTTTTTGGAGCACTTTCTTTTACAATCCAAAATCAGTGTGAGAAGGAATTAAATTTTCACGGTTAAAAACATGCACAAAAGCTGCAAAAAATATTTGAAGTTTCCAAATTCATGGAGTTTTTTCCAGTATGATTTTTTACAGCAAAATGGCGTCCGAAAAATGGAAATCATCATTTTGGTTTTCCATTTCATCAATATTCTGGAGCATACATTTTTATATTCGATATATTCCCCTGGAATTTTGTAAACAGGGGTTTTCATCGTCGCTGATAACGATTCTGACATTGAATTCTCTAAATACTGGATCCAAGATGGCGGTTTCGATATGGCGATAGACGATTTTCCACATCACGCCACGCGATAAGTGTCAAGCAACGTCTTGATGGATGAGAACGACGGCTAACAGATAAAAATGATGAGATTTTGAAAATGTAGAGAATCGTTCACCGCCATCTTGGATACAGAATATTAAAAATCTGATGTCAGGTTTATCATCAGCGTCCCCGAAAACCTATTATTCAATTTTCACGAATCTCCGACTGAAAATGTGGAAAATTGTCAGCCGCCATATTGAAACCGCCATCTTGGATTCAGTATTTTGAGAATTCAATGTCAGAATCGTTATCAGCGACGATGGAAACCCCTGTATACAAAATTCCAAGGGAATATATCGAATATAAAAATGTATGCTCCAGAATATTGATGAAATGAAAAACCAAAATGATGATTTCCATTTTTTGGACGCCATTTTTCTGTAAAAAATCATACTGGAAAAAACTCCATGAATTTAGAAACTTCAAATATTTTCTGCACTCTTGTGCATATTTTTGATCGTAAAGATATAATTCCTTCTTCCTCTGATTTTGGATTGTAAAAAAATAGTGCTCCAAAAAATCGAATTTTTCATGTTAATTTGTTAATTATTTATTTAAAATCAAATAGTGAATGTAAAATAGAAAATAATAGGAATGACTACTTCGCGATGAACCTTCCGTCTTATTCATCAAATTATTCGAGCTTGAGAGTACAAATGAAATTTCTGCAATTTGGGACTCAATGGGTTAAGGCATATGTACTCCCTCAAGTGTTCCTCCTGTACTGTATTATGTGGAAAGAAAAATATTCAGGATTTGGCAACGACTAGTTGGGTGCTCACCGAATTCTATCTTATTAAATGCTCCAGAGAGGCGGATCGTCGATCTGTACGAAAATCAGGCAGGACGTGCTTGTTGGTCGGTCGTTCATGGCAGCGTAGTCCGGAAAGAACTTGATAAAATTTCCCTCCAGTCTTCATTCTCATGACATTGGATTGTGGATTTGAATACTCTATGGCAACGCTGGTTTAGAACATTAACCCCTTTTTGTCGCAATATCACTTTAGGATAGTCCACCAAGCTCGGTAGGGTCATTATTCATCGTTTTAGTATGAAAAACCATTAGACGCGCGCAGCGGGCCTACAATATCCATGTGCACGTTCTCGAAGCGACTGTCTCAACACACTTCCAACCCGTAGAAGTTGGTTTACTTGTCAATTAGCCGATTATCGGCTAGGTCTATGATTCATTTATAGAAGTCGAAATCTCCTCCGATGATCAGGTATTCTATATCGACTGCACAGCTCGGAAATTTAAGCGTTTACAAAACTTCTATGCACTGCGAACAGGTGGAAATTTTCTCTGAAACAAATATTTCCTAGCACAAGAGATATATCTACGCTGTAATCCACGAGGAACTGTTCGCCTAGATAAAGATCCCGTATAGAGGTACGGTTTTGCTCGAACCTTGACCGCTCATCTTTGCAACGAAACGTGATTCTAGTTTTTTGGCGCTTTCGCAAAAAAAAACGGATAACTGAAGCACCACAGTTATCAGTATCTAGCATTTCACAAAAATTATATTCAATTCACAAACCTCGAACGGATCTCAACTATTTGGGGTTTGCCCGAGGTTATAATTACGATTCTGGTCTCTTGTCGGTTCAGGGACATTTGGATTTTTTGCTTTATTCATCTGATTGAACAGCCTTGATCTGAGGTGAATGCATGGATTGATTGCGTGCTAAAACTTGAATCATCTCTGACTGTTGAGATAGACCTTTTGAGATCCAAATTAAATCGAAATGGGTCGGAATGATACACAAAAATAAATTAACATGACTGTAAGGATAATCATTATTCATGAAGCTGAATCTGAATTTGATGACAGAATGTACAAATTATCTCATATTTGGAAAATATCTCCTTTCTGAAGAGGTCAAAAACACCTCATAAAACTCATTTACCCAATGAACTACAAGCCAAATTTAGATAACTCCAAATTAACTTCCAATTTCATAGGCATCGTTTCGAATGCAATTGTTGATACGGAATCGTTAAAACATGGAAATGAGAACACAAATCGGTTTTACGTGGAAACCGAAAGACAAATTAAGGCGAACACTATTAAGTCAAAATCCAATATGTCAGTGTAAACTCGTTATGAACAAATTAACCCTAAAATGTCCCAAGCCGAATAACGATGAAAAAGACATAGTCTTAAGAGTATCAGATCTTTCTAAAGAAAGGTACAAATTTCTGGCGAGTAAAGAATGGTTCTCTGAAGACATGGGTTCAGAATACAAGCTATGGAAGTATCGAAATCAATTCATTTCCTGGCAAGTTCATACTGATCCTCACTTAATATATGCTTTCATTTGCTCCCTGCAACTATCTGATTGATTTCACAGATTCTAAGATCCGTTTGAAATTATATATTCAATAGCAAATACTGCAATTGAAATAACATACCATTCTGGTGAACGCATTTCAGATTAAAGAGTATCAAACCATTCTGAAAAAAGTACAAATTTCTGTCGAGTAAAGAATGGTTCTATAAAGAAATTGGTTCAGAATCCACGCTGTGAAAGTATCGAGATCAATTCACTTTCTGGCAAGTTTACTCTAGTCCTCTAGTAGAATTTTTCAGACTTCAAGATTCGTTTTGAAACATAATATTCAATTTTATAACACTGTATCAGATCCTGAAACAGAAATAATGATAGTTACTCTTTACAGCTTATTTTTTCTTCTAAACGTCCACCAATCGAAACAACATAGTATAGTTGTTGTATAAATGTTTCAAACACAAATTATTTGAAAATTTAGAATCCAAACTATGAGAATATAGAGATCAGTTCATACACTGGCAAGATCACATCAATCCTCTTTTACAACCTCTGGCTCATACACAAAATGGACGGGAGACGAGAATGCCAAAAATTAGCATAAATATCAAATATGTTTAAAAATACCTTATTCACTGTGATTAAAATTACACAAGCATTACTGATTGCAGTAATGAAGCATTGAGAAATCGTTCTTCTTCTTCCCATTTCTTGCATTCTATTTCTCGCTCGCCGGCAATGTCTTTTCGCAGTTTTTTGATGTACTTTTATATCGCAGATTGTGATAAAAGTTGTGATCTGGGATATCGTATTTCCATCACAAATTGCGATTATGTATTCATGTAGATATTGATTTACTGTATCAATTTCATATCTCCTCAGCGTGGTCATTTATTCGCAAACGATTTTATTTTTATCAACATTATATATTGATGTGTTCAATGTCTTATAACATCATTAGACTCATCTGTCATGTTTTAGTGGAATTGATAATCTAAATAAGAGACGGAAACCTGATCAATAAATTAGATCCCGCTCCAAGATCAGTGACGACAGGAACTTTGAGGGTCAATCGAAGGGATCGAAGGGATCTTTCAATAATTACTGACTGCAGATCCGGGTGACAGACGACGGGACCCACCCTGGGGCATTGAGATTTTTTTAGTAATTACTTGAGATAATTCATTTCGGTAGTGACAAACCCATTAATTGTTTATAGTTACACTATTCGTAAATTTCTTCTGCTTATCAAGAACTGCGAAAAGACATTGCTGGCGAGAGAGCAATAGAATGCAAGAAATGGGAACAAGACCAACAGTTTTCAATGCTTCATTACTGCAATCAGTAATGGTTGTGTAATTTTAATCACAGTGAATTATGTATTTCAAAACATATAGGACATTCATGCTAAATTTTGGCATTCTCGTCTCCCGTCCATTTTGTGTATAAGCCAAACGTATTAAAAGAGGATTATTGATGTGATCTTGCCAGCGTATGAATTGATTTCTATACTCTCATAGTTTTGATTTAAAATTTTTAAATAATTTGTGTTTGAAACATTTATACAACAACTATAATATGTAATTTCGATTAGTCGATATTTAGAAGAGAAAATTAGCTGTAAAGAGTAACTATCATTATATATGTTATGTTATATTTGTTATGTTAGAATATTATGTATCGAAACGAATCTTGAAGTCTGGAAAATTCTACTACAGGACCAGTGTAAACTTGCCAGAAAATGAATTGATCTCGATACTTTCATAGCTTACATTCTGAACAAATATCTTTATCGAACCATTCTTTACTCGACAGGAATTTGTACCTTTCTTCAGAAAGGTTTTCAATATGAAATGCGTTTACCAGAATCACGGAATGCGGTAGTGTTCCATGCGTCAAGCAGAAGACACCGCTACTATATAATGTTTGAGATTGCACGCTCAATTTTTACATTGGGATTAATCTAGCCAAAACGATTTTTGGATGCGAAACAGGATTTCGGGAATATCTAGCATCCCAATTGAGCGATTTACAAAAAAAATACTCAAAAACTCGTTCGCAATAATGAGTTTGAAGTACCGTGTCAAACGATCTACTACTTTTCTCTCCCGACCAGATTCTTGTTAGGATCATTTTTTGTATCACCATGAAGTTAGCCGTGGTAGCCTGATATAGCCTGATGAATCTATGTTCACGCAAATTAAGAGGTATATATCGCCCAGAACGCTAACGTAACAGTTTACATGCTCTTGCTTCCCGCGTAGGAATCAAACCATGGGAAAATTTTTGAAAAAAAATTGTCAATGAAGTTAGAAAAAATATTAGAAAACTATTGCTAATGACCGTGTCCCATAGATTACAAGGAAAATATTGCAAATTTTTTCAAACTCACAGAAGAGAAGGCACATCAAAATTCATCCCATGTTTTTTTATAATTGATTTTACATGGGAAAATGGTGGTTTAGGATGCCGATGTTGGCGTGTCGATTGGAAGTTTTATTTGGGTAAGGATACACCCAAATCCCCAATGATGTCCAGGTGGTCAGGATCGCCGATGGCAGTATCCCGAGGTTACGCTCGGCGTATTTTAACTTTGAGAAGCTGACCCTGGACCCGAATGATGTCCAGGTAATCACTCTGTTTATAAAAATCGACTGGGTTTCCTACTGAGAATCCTACTGGGGTTTCACCGGTCAACCCTAGTCAAATAGCAGGGGTTCACCGGTGAAACCCAGTCAAAAACCCAGTCAATCATGGGGGTTTCCTAGTCGGCCGATTGTATTCCTAGTAGCTTGACCGTGTTTCCTAGTCGAAGGGGCAATCCAAAGTACGAAGGCCGGCCGTGTTTCCTAGTCGAGTGACTGTGGTTCCTAGTAATTTAGCCGTATTTTCTAGTCGGATTTCCCCTTCCGACCGTGAAACACGGTCGGGCTTTTGTACTTTGGATTTTCCCTTCCGTCTACGAATCACGGCTAAATAACTAGGAAACACGGTCGCTCGACCGTGAAACACGGCCAGCAATATTTCTTTAGATTTCCCCTTCCGACTAGGAAACACGGCTAAATGACTAGGAATCACAGTCACGCAACTAGGAAACACGGCCGGCATTCGTACGTTGGATTTTCCCTTCTGACTAGAAAACATGGCTAAATGACTAGGAAACACGGTCGCTCGACCGTGAAACACGGTCGGCATTCGTACTTTGGATTGCCCCTTCGACTAGGAAACACAGTCAAGCGACTAGGAAATTCATTCGGCCGGCTTGGAAACCCTTTTGATCGACTGGGTTTTTGACTGGGTTTCACCGGTGAGTCCCTGCCATTTGACTAGGGTTCACAGGTGAAACCCCAGTAGGATTCCCAGTAGGAAACCCAGTCGATTTTTTTAAACAGGGCAGGGTCACCGATGATGATATTCCAAGAGTGCGCTCCTGGTACTTTTGGTTGGTGAAGCTCACCCTGGACCCAAACGATGTCCAGTTAGCCAGGGTAACCGATGAGGGTATTCCAAGAGAGCGCTCCTGGGATTTTTGGTTGGTGAAGCTCACCATGGACCCGAACAATGTCGAGGTAGCCAGGGGGTAGTCAGGGTACCCGAAGACGTGGTTCCAAGGGTGCGCTCCTGTTATTTTTAGTTAGAGTAGCTGGCCCTTCACCCGAACGATGTGCAGGTACTCAGGGTACCCGATGACGGAGTTCCAAGAGTGCGCTCCTGGAATTTGTGTTTGGGAAAGCTTACATTTTGATATGCCATGTTTCATATTCTGTGAGTTTGTGAAAATCTGCAATATTTTTCTTGGAATCTATGAGACACGGCCATTAGCAATAGTTATCCCACATTCTTGCTAACTACATTGACAATTTATTTCCAAAAATTTTTCAATGGTTCCATTTCTACATGGATTCGAAAACAAGAATCACAACAGTTCTGAAACTCAATTACAAGATCGATTCGTAAAATGTCCAATGAGGACTTCTACTACAGAAAAATTAAAATTCACGATAGATTCTATCGAGTCCAAAGTTATATTTTCGATCATGAGAGTTTGGTTGATAACAATTATAATAAATGTATGATTGAGTCAGAAAAGAATGCGAGTAGATGTCATTCAAGATAAAGAAATACAAAAAAAAAGTTGGCCGCGAAATTCAAAATATCGCATTATTTTTGTTTTAGAGAAGATTTAAATGCTATGATAAATCAATTGATTTCTACTGATTATTTCTAGTTCTTTCTGTGTAACGCTTATGCGTACATATATTTGCATATTGGAGAAATATCTACTGAATCTTATTACCGACGTTAATTAGTGAATCCTTGATGTGGATACATTTCATTAATTATTATTTCTATGATACATAATACTCAGCAAAAAGAATTGAAATCCTGGAAAAAACCTTTTTAACCCGTTTCAGCCCAGAATGCCACTCGAAGCTTGTCGCTCTTCGGTATCTCAAAACTTTTCCTATTCGCGACAGAAAAATGTTTCAAGGGCATATTTCGAAAGGTAAAGACTTGCCCTTTTCGATGGTGACAAACAAATTTCTCTAAAATATTGTTAAATAGGCAATAATAGAGTATTTTTACAAAAAAACACGATTTCCTCGAAACAGCATTTTTTTAAATCAAATTTTCAAGGGGTTTTGGGTCTGCCATGGACTTAGAACCTCAGTAACCTGTGGAATAAATATCCAAACTTAGAGGATGCGTTGTTGGAATATCGATTTTTCTCCCCTGTGCATCCAAAATGGCACCTCAAAAAATTTAAGGCCTGTTTATACGAAGATGACGCACTTTTCGAAAAATGGCCGGAGATGAAAAGTTCTTAAAATCACTCAAAGAATACGCTGGAATTTTTCCAGATTTTTTTGAGCGGTTTTTTTTTAATTTTGCACTTGTCTATTTTTGCAAAATTCAAAAAATCGCTCAGAAAATTCTAAAAAAATTCCAGCGTATTTTTTGAGTTATTTTAAGAACTTTTTATCCCTGATAATTCTTCGTAAAAGAGCAATGTTTTCGAGAAAAACCGCATTAATGATCAAATTAGTATCCTATTATGAAAAAGTTCAAGGCCTGTTTATATAAAGTTGACGCACTTTTCCGAAAAATTATCAGGAATGAAAAGTTATTGAAATCACTCAAGGAATACGCTTGATTTTTTGAGCGATTTTTTGAATTTTGCAAAAATAGACAAGTGCAAAATTAAAAAAAAACGCTCAAAAAAATCTGAAAAAATTCCAGCATATTTTTTGAGTGATTTTGAAAACTTTTCATCTCTGGCAATTTTTCGAAAAGTTCGTCATCTTCGTATAAACAGGCCTCAAAGTTTTTTGAAAAAATTTTGCAGTTGAGGTGCTATTTTGGATGAACAGAGGAGAAAAATCGATATTTAAACAATGCATCCTTTAAATTTAGACATTTATCCCACAGGTTACTGAAGTTCCAGGTCCATGGCAGACCCAAAACCCCTTGACAATTTGATTTAAGAAAAAAAGCTGTTCCGAGAAAATCGTGTTTCTTTGTAAAAGTACTGTATTTTTGCCTAGTTAATAATGTTTTAGAAAAATCTGATTGATACCATCGGAAAGAGCAAGTCTTTTCCTTTCGAAGTATATCCTTGAAAAATTTTTTGTCGCGAATAAAAAAAGTTCTGAGGTACTGTGGAGCGACATCCTTCGAGTGGCATTCTGGGCCGGAACGGGTTAAAATAAGTTAAAATGTTGCGTCAAGCATGTGGCAGAACTGGCTTATTTCTTACATTCCTTAAATACGAGGAAGCTTACCGAAATGCTTTTTGGGTACCTCATCAATTATTTGAAGAACTAATGATGAACCAAATTGATGCCACACACACACACACATCCTCCCACGCACACATCGCATATATACTAACTGCACGGAAAAAAAATGTACATGAACGTACTGCTGCCACAAGCAGTGGTGGCACTGCCGGGTACTAGCAGCTGAGCCACTGCTTTGCCGCGCAGTGGATTCGGAACCGTCAAAAGCAGTCCATATATACCTACGTACACATTTGAGGGTCAACCGTTAGACGTTTCGACTTCTTTGCGCAGTGCTCCGCATAATTGTTTGAAGATTTATTATCATTATTGATAATTAATTCACATATATACTGGAGTTGGACCAGGATTAGCCCCTCAAGTAAGTACTTATATTACTCATTCCAGGGAGATGTTTGTGTTTTTTTATGTATTTATATTGGATCCTGGGTTGAATAATTTGTTTGTATACATTAATTTTTGCTCTTTTTGCTTTGTAGTTTTCTCAATATGAGTGGTGCTAATCCTTCTGTTACTAATATTCAAGTTACGGATGCTGTGAAGCATGTTCATAGTCAAAATATTGTTGTCGAACAAATAGATTTATTGAATGATGACAATGTCTCATTCAATTTTGATAGTTATGATGTGGATGATTTGTCAGTTGATGTAGATTCCACAAGTCCATCTGCTCTTCGCTCAATTATCGACAATAATAGTGTTTCAATAATAGATTCTGGTCAAAGGCCTGGACTTACAAACGAGCAACAGAGTATGACCTAATATTTTTATCAATTTCTATCAATGTATAACCCTGCTGCTATAATTCATTTTTCTTCATCCTAGATTCATCCTCTATGAACGTACTCTCTGTCAGAAAATGTTGTCTACGACATTTTAAAGTCTTGTTACAGAGGTAATTTTTTAATGAAAGTTTATAGTGATTGGTTAAATAAAACAAGAACAGTTGATGAAAATGTTCATGGCCCAGCTGAACGACTCAGACTGACTCAGACTGACGATGAACAAAATATTGATATTCATTTCAACAGGAATCAATTATGCACGCCTATAGAGCATGAATTTTTTATTAATGGTTATGAGTGAGTTGAATGAAATCTTAACAAAATTACTTCTAATCTAACTTGGTGTGCTGGTATTATTTGAATAATGTTTTTATGAGATTTCCTTTCCTTTCCTATATGTTTTGTATGTCCTTGCTTACTGTTTACTGTACCTTTCCTGTATGTTTAGCATTCATTACTTTAATTTTCTAGTGTTGAAAAAATAGATTCTAACAAGAATATGCATTTTTTTTCTAGGATCAATACGCATAGACTTGAGTTTTTAGCCAAATGTATGGTATCTCTTTCTGAAACGGAGAATATATTAGACTGGTATGGAAAATCTAATAGAGTTACTGGGCGGTTATTTAGGAAATACCAAAAACTGAGGTACGAAGCAATTACTGCAGGGCACTATGTAATTGAAAAGAGGAAAAGTAACGTTGAATATGAAGGTATGAAAAGTTTGAATGATTTGGTTCAATTATTTTCCTACAAATTTCAACGAACAAATGACTTGTTAGGACAAGATATATTGAAATGCTTGGAACCTCTGACGGATGCCTCAAATATTGAAGACACTCTTGAATTTAGAAAGATTTGGGATGAATCAGTCGAGAAGAGACAAGAACTTTACAGTTCAAAGAGTATATCTGAAATTTTGAATATTACTGCCATTATAAAGACATTGACAGGTCTCCAACTGGGTAATTTTTTTTATCAAACATAAAATGATTGATTTTATGATTAGAATTTTCTTTACAAATCTATTTTGATTGGCATTTTCCAGCTGGAAGAAGACTTCGACAAGGAGTTCAATCAAACTGAGACAAACGACTTATTGAAAGTTTGGCCATCATTATCTGAAGTAATACTACAAGTCGCTTCATCGAAACCCGGGATTCTGACTACAAAAATTCTTGGCGATGTCAAGTCAATTCAGGATCAAGGTTTGTATTTGAGGGATGTAAATGCTATTTTTGTGATACATTTGTTTTATATCAATATCAACTTTTTTTCTTAGGTGTTAGGCAAAACATTGTACTATGTGCAGTTCCTTCCATATTAGGATCTATTGTTTGTGTCCCTAACAACTCTAAAAAAAGGCTTCCACCCCACAAGTTATTGATTCATTTATTTTATTTGTTGAGGTAAGCTCACATGAATTTTTTTTATTATAGTTTCATCAGTTGATAAAATTTTTGATTGTCAATAATTGTTTTCATCTAGAATTTTCAAGACGGTGTTCGAAGCGAAGAATTAGAAAATAGGAGAAAAGCTTTAAAAGCCAGATATGCAAGGCACAATTTAGATTTCACCATTTATATTATAGTTTGCGGTACTGTAAATAATGTAAAGAAAACGTTAATCATTCTTGATGAACAAGAATACTGTATAGAAGGCTCGGATTCTCTCATAACAGCCATAAGTAAATGTTCCAAAGCTGTAGTTAGTCTAAAAAAAATTTTCCACGTGCTTCCGTACATGTGTGGCAATTCTTTTTGCAATATATTTACAAAATCAACACAGATTTTGGAATAGTAGTTCGCTGATTTCTTTTATTTCTAGAATCGAAACAAGAACATTAAAAGGCAGTAGAAAAAGCGAAAAATGACTTACTATTATATTTTCTCATTCAGTTTTTATTTGATCTAGTAGTAGTTCAATAATTCGATCTCAGTAAATGTAAAAGCTATTATAATAAATGTGTGAATCATAAGAACTACTGTCGATTGTAAGAACTACTGTGAATTATAAGAACTATAGTGAATTGTAAGCTGTTTACGAGTTTGTTATTTCATCAAACGGAGTTTTACTTTCTCAATGTATCTATGTATATCTTATGTCTAAACTCTTCGTTTGTGATAATAAATAGCCTGATGAGGCCAGCGGACGAAGCTGGCCAAACGTCACTAAATATAAACATATATGAAAACAAATACAATACAGTTTGGTATATAAACATATACAAAAACGAATGTTGAAGAATAAAGGGTGTGAAAACATATAATCAGTGTTTATGCAGATGATCGGATTTCATTTCGGAATTGATAATATCTACAATGTTTCGTTGTCACGCTACCAAGCAACAGACTGGGATATCCAAGGCACCAGACTGATTATATTCCATAATTCGCCGAGCGTTAATTTAACAATATCTCACGGCTCTCAGCTATTGGATCAAGCCTACCTATACCCATCAAATAGGGATTTTCTGACATCTTATCCCTCAAATCGAAGGGCTCCAACACTGATTTTCTCATGAGAGTATTTTAATTCATTGAAATCTTAGGAGAGTAGGGCAGTAACAGTCATATTAAACCCAGTATCAGAAAATATGGTTCAAATTTTTACAATACCATGGTATTGCTGGGATGGCTGTGGAAAATATTTAATATCGTGATAATCTGTAATCGTGGATTTTTTTTTTCTCTTTTCTTAGACTGTCTTTCGTTATTTGTTCCATAACATCAGTCTCAAGGTTTATGGCAATAATATTTTCTCAAAATTAACATTACCTAAGATGGCTGAGTTTAGTTTAGCGCAAACTGTCTCTCTTTGTTCTGGATCTAGCTGCCACCCTACTGGTGAGTTCCAAGGATTCGAATAAGCCAATAAGCTGAATGCATCTCGCAACATTTGTTTGTTATTCTCATTTTTCCCATTTTGTTGTTTCAATCGCATCGATTGCGCATAAAGTTGTCTCCCAAAATCCAACATCTTTTCAATAGCTTGTTTATTTCCACCACAAAGCTGTTTTCTAGCTTGCTTGTTCCGAATAATGTCTGATGCACGGATATTTCGTTGATGTGGGTTATTGACTTCGATTTCTGCTGAAAAATAAGTTTAATGCATCACATTTACTGATAAACATTTTCTACCATCAAAGTGAGACCTTCAAGTAGAAGATATTAGTTTCTCTGTGAGCGCTTTTCAATATGATTCACCATCTTGAAAGGATATCTATACTACATATTTCTGTAGATATGAGATGAGCTAATTGGGTAATATTTTCAAATAGTAGTATTCGAAGAAAAGCTGTCCTAGGTCGACTCAGAAACATTTCTAGGATTCTCAACAATGAAAACGAGCTTAGAATCTCAACAAAAGAGCGCTCAACGTATGTGCTTGTAGGCTGAGTTAGGATCAGTAAAACAAAGGTACGCCAGGTTTGTATGATCTAAATGAGTTTTTTATTCAATAAATAGATATACCAACCGCTCCATAAAAAGATCTATTTAACAAATGAATCATTATACAGAAAGAATCTCTTCGGAAAATGAAAAATAATGTGATAAAATGGGAATAAAAGTGGTATTGAGTCGATGGTTGACAGAAATCAGACCCGTCAGTGAGAATACAAACTTCAATCTGGAAGTAAATATCTACACACTATTACCCTCTATGGGAAAATGTTAATGACCTCTAAGGACGCTGACGCTGACGCTCAGAAGTATAAAGTCAATACTTTATGTGTAGTGAACGTAGTTTCATTTACCTGAACGGTTGTTAGACACCATGTATTCTTTAGTAATCGTAATTACACAACAATTTCCTTACAGGTCCATATCGATTGATTTCGGAAAAATAGCTAGTTGAAGAATGAATTTACAATGAAACTGTAAATACAGACAAAGAAAAAAAATGGCAAGTGAAATTGATTTCTTATTCAAGAATTCACAAAGCTCAAATCACTACACTGTTATCACTGCATGAAACCCACTCCTTCATCAACTCGTTTGTACTAAAACAATTTATCTGTGAAACATAACTTGTTCCGAATCAATTCAATCGAGACAACATTAACTTTGACCACTACATGGTTTCTATGATTTATGGCAAAGGCTCTGATCACATGTTGAGTTTTACTATTTTCCATTGTACATTTTCATTTTTCATTGTAGATTTACTTGAAAATCATTTTCAAGTATAGTAAATGAAAACATGTATATATATATATATATATATATATATATATATATATATATATATATATATATATGAGGGTGATGCTCGGTCAAATAAGTGAGAAAAACATCCAAAACTGGAAATTTGTATTGTAGTGTACACCCTCCATAATTCAAGTATCGTAGAAAAGGTCGATCATTGAGGGCCAATTCAGTGTGAAGTGGAAAAGGACAAATCACAAAATCCACCACATATTCAGTTGATGCAACATTGCATGCATTATTTTTTCCCAGTGCTGAATGAATTCATATTATAAAATTCGGCAGTGGAAGCTTCCACTTGCCATAGTCAAACTATTGTGTAAACCGCTAACAGCAGTGGTCTTACATACCATCAGCTACGTTGGTGTGTTTATTTTGAAGAATCTTATTGAGCTTGTGACTAAACGTATACACACCTAAACGTGTGACTGAGGTGTTGTGTGTCTTCCTTCCTATTAATTGTGTGTTGGTACATATTGATGTGGAGCGTTTCCGAAATAAGTCATTTCTTATAATTCGCTTTCTGGTCTCAATTTTAACGTTATTCCAATCAATGTGTGCGAACTGTTTCCTATGATATGCAATGGGACCGGTAGTGGTTTATTAATAACTAGCGTCCCCCGTCGCGGCTTTGCCCGCGAATATGTGTATTGAATTCGAAACGTTATTCTCATTTATTGTTAAAAAACTCGTATGATATGTATTTATTTGTGAACTTTGTATAATTTGATACTTTGTAATCCTTGGAGTTGTAACTTTCATATATCCTCTGAGGATTTGAAATTTATAAGACTTCTGGATAAACGACGTTCTTAGTTCTTGAATTTTGAGGAATGAATATGAATTGGTTACATGCATCTCCTGTCCGTGAAAGAGCAACAATCAATTGGCCGCATGAAAAACATTCTGTTTGCAAATCTATCCCTACGTGCTTAAAGATCTGTCCTTGAAATTTGTTGACCGGCAAGGTGAAAGAAAGTTTCACAGAAAATTGTAATCGTTTGGATTGAAATTGTAAGTCTGATGGAATCATAGGTATGCGAGATATAAATACTGTTCCTCCAGCTGCAGGTCCTGTAAGAATAGTTGCTTCGATTACATTTTCCTGCATAACTTTAATTTGCAATCTTGTGCCATGACATAAATTGGGAGGATTTAGATTGCGTAATAGCATTATTGGAGAACCAATTTTCAATTTAAAGTCATGAGGTGGAAAGCCTGAAGGATCAAGAGAATTCAGAACTCCTTGAGGGTAGTGTACAACTTCATCAATGTTAATCACTGTATCGATAGAATGATAATGTTGTATCTCTCCATCTACCTTTCCCAGAATAATATTATTATTATGAACGGTAGCGTTTCGAGGCGTTATGATTGCCCTTTCGCATAACCAATTGGAAGATTTGTCAGAAAGACTTTCAATTTCTGGATAGACTTTAAAAATCAGGTCCATGGCTGTATTAACAGTCGTTCCTACTTTTGTATCAATATTTATGTAATCATTTTCATCTGATACTTTTCCATCTCAAATTTTTAGAAGTTCTAAAGGAAATTGCAAATCCCCACCTCCAATGTGAGCTCTCATATTTGTTCGTAAATGTAATTTTTCTATCAAAGTCCAAATTGAAGACGACTTCAAACATGCTTTCCCAATGTCAGCGCGAGTTCCTTTTTGAATCACAGGCAAAGTTTGCCGAAAGTCTCCAGAGAAAACGAAAGTTATTCCACCCATAGGTTTACTGATAGATTTCAAATCTCGTAACGTGCAATCCAGAGCTTCAATATGCGAACGGTGACTCATAGTACATTCATCCCATACTATGAGAGAAGTTTCTCCGATAATTTTGCATAAAGGACTATTTTTTATCATTGAAAATATTGTATCTTGGCCAATGAAAACGTTCAAAGGTAATTTGAACGTGGAATGGGCAGTTTTGCCTCCAGCAAGAAGAGTTGCTGCAATACCTGAAGATGCAACAGCTAAAACTAAAGCACCCAAAATACGAATTTGAGCTAATATTAAGTTAGGTCTTTAGTTAGCCATTTTAGGTATATTAGATTCCAAACAATCACGCATTCCCATAATGTTATGTGGATTCCTTAAAGCATTATAGAGATCACAAACATTTCGTGGACCACGAATTGGCGTAGGTAGACGGAAATCAATCAATCTGCATAATCCAGGAGCTTCATCTTTATTCATAGATCCAACTACAATATCTTTTATAATAGCGTAATTTTCTGATGGATCATATTCAAAAGCAGATCTTCCACGTACTATGAACGGGGCTTCAATTATTCGGTCCTGACGAACGGCTTGCGTTCGTCTGGTTCTAATCGTCTACCGCCCAATGTTACTTCTAGGTCTCGGCATTGTCACCAAAATCATTTGGCATCAGAGGGCTGGGATTCAAAAGATCCCAGAAAGAGGCTGACCTCATTTTCAAGCTCTCCTATATAGCCGATAGAACGCTGACTCTCTTGTAAGAGAGCGCCGCGCTATACCTTATACACGTGCAACTCAACGCCTCGTCATCTACTGGCGCGCCACGGTACTTGGTCAGTTACCCCACCATAGAAAAATGCATTGTCTATTTCTTGGTTTCTACTCCAAATTTTAAAACGCCACATATCCATAAACATGCCTGGAGTGGTCAAGAATCAAGTATCAAAATTTCATAAAAATTGGTTCAGTAGTTTTTGAGATTAGCAGCCACAAAAAACAGGCTGTCCTTTTATATAGTAGTATAGATTTTTCGATGTTCCGTAATTTTATCTTTTGATTTTCTCTTCGTCTCTCTAATATAACATGCCGAACATGCAATCAAATATTATATATTACACCGGTTTGATCTAATGTCTGTCTTATCTATACCAAGTTTTATTATGGTTGTAAGATTATGATTAACCACAGGAACTGTTCTAATGTTCAATTTTCCAAGAAAACCAGATACTTTGTCGTAAAACGTATCTTGAAAAGATTTTTCTAAAGTACAAAGTGGACTTCTATTATTGAAATTGCTTTTCTTTGTAGAAAATCTAATTAAACGAAGTCGGTCATTCACACATGAATCTATGTATTTTTTGATAATTATTCTCTGACAGTATTCTTTCAACTTTACCAATATTATCGTTGTGAAAACTCTTATCTGAAAGTAAAACTGATCTATCTATTAAATTGCGAATAATATTACGTTTTCGTTGAATTGTATTATTCGAATTAAAATTTATTCCTCTATCTATTTATTTATTCATTTATTTATTCATTTCAATGTACGGACATAATTGTCCTTCACAAAATATTCATAATATATAGAAGAAAAAGCAAGGCAGACATTGCATAATTTATCGCTTTGGGAACTGGTAACTTCATACGTAGAAATCTGATTGCAGTGCTTTGAATTACGTGTGTAAAATTTTTTCTTATGGAAAGCTGATTCTAGCTGGTTTGTGAACAATTCCGGATACGTTGGTGACGTACGATGAATCAAAGGGTTTATCCATCAATTTTCAATTTTTCAATTGTTCAATTTTGTTTATTCAATTATTCAATATTCTACAAAATATGTCGACCACAGTATCTTTGTTAATATCAGCGCAATTGGAGAATGACCAGTCGACATCATCCAGCTCGTGACCCATGCTATCATATAATCAGCCTTAAAGATACAAAGCCTCTTGGGCCAAGAGGCTTTGTATCAGAAACATTCAATTGGAATTCGTATGGATAATGATTGGAGTCAAGCCGAGTCAGTGGGTCGTGACTTATACTACTATATCTACAATCAAGACTAGTAAATACTAAGTCTAAGAAGTTGCCACGATTATTTGGCTGAAGTATCACCTGCCGTGAATCAATTTTCTCTACGATTAATCAAGTCAATCAAGTCAATCAACAATTAATCAAGTGAATCAAGTCTCTACAATTGCTACAGCTTCTCCAATTTCACAATTAGGATGGAATCCACTTGAGCGGAGAATAGAATCGTCGTAGTCCCATTTATATCCTGGTAGATTGAAATTACCTAGTATAATGAACTCTCTGCAAAGGAACTTGTCGAATTCTTCGATCAAAACTCTTGGAAAATCTGTCATTTTAATACTAAGCTGATCATGGCCGATAGATGGAACTATTTGTTTCATAAGAATTACAATTATTGTACTTTTTTCTCAAAGTTTCAAATTTACCGTTAAGCTTTTTTGTCTGATTATCAAAGATTTTACTTTCTCAAAGAGAAAGCTTTGTAATGGGGAAAGAATTGACCCACAGAATCAGACCTCGGGACCTCGATTTTCGTAATCTACGGGTCGAAAAACATGGAAATCCAAAAGTGTCTGTATGTATGTATGTATGTATGTATGTATGTATGTATGTATCGTTGTTGAATAAATTCTTATGCAACTAAATTTTTTTATAAAAAAAGAAATTTGAATATGTCCGTTTGATCTTAGTCTATTCAAGTGTATGTAAGAGAATAATATGATTCAAATCGAATATATCATTTGAAAATATCACTTTAATAGACATTTTTACCAATACAATATCGTTATATATTCCAGTTTATTTTGTCAATTATGAACCAAGAAAGTAATGAAATCTAGAATCTGATGCCAAGTATTCAACTGGTGTGATTATCCTACCACCAAACAAATATTTTTGCAAATTACACACACAATCAATTATATGTCAAGTAAAATCTATCAAATGTACGTGAGAAAGTGATAATATGACTCTTTTTCTTAGGTTCATATTTCTCTGTTACGGATTTCGAACTAATATGCTATTTTTTGTAAATATATAGATGTATCACTTTCATGGCTTTTTTCATATATTCCAGTTCATTTCGTAAACGATGACACGAGAAAGTACAAAATCTAGCATCAACTGACAGCATGTTCCGTATCCCATAGTTCGTTGTTGGATAAATTCTTATACGACTAAATTTTTTTATGTAAAAAGAAAAAATTATATCCCAGTAGGGATTGCTTTCAGAAGAGAAGAAATGATGAAATATATCTACCTCATGTTTCTCTGTTACGGATTTCGAACTAATAACCTGAATATCAATTTGCTAATGTTAAGATAAAAAAGTACTGAAATCACAAATCAATGTCAAGTACTTAACTCATATAATTTTGTAGAAGTTTAGTAGAAAAATTATAAATGGTTGAAATCAAATATAATACACCTCGAGCAATTTTTCTTCGTCATAGTGAAAAATGGACCTTTGAAAAAGGTATACGTGGACGACAAGTATGTTCCGTATCCCTATAGTTCGTTGTTCAATAAATTCTTATGCGACTAAATTTTGTTACGTAAATAGAACTTTGGAAATGACTGTTTGATCTCAGTCCATCCAAATGCATGTAGAATAATAATATGATTCAAATCTAATATATTTTTAGAAATACAGATGTATCACTTCAATAGATATCTTTACCAACACACGATCATTATATGAACATGAAAAAATTACTAATAAACCACTACCGGTCCCATTGCATATCATAGGAAACAGTACACACATATTTGATTGGAATAACGTTAAAATTTGAGACCAAGAAGCAAATTATAAGAAACGACTCATTTTGGAAATGCTTCACATCAATATTAATACATACACACTTAGTAGGAAGAAAGACACACACCACCTCAGTCACACGTGTAGGAAGCTCAATAAGATTTTTTAAAATGAACACACCAACGTAGCTGATGATATGCAAGACCACTGCTGTTAGCGGTTTACACAATACTTTGACAATGGCAAGTGGAAGCTTCTACTGCCGAGTTTTATGATATTAATTCATTCAAAACTGGTGAGAAAAATAGTGTATTGTCACATTGATTGTTTTGTATACAGAATGTACCACTTATTACGTTTTGTTTTTGTGTAAGAAAATTGTTAGCCTAATGAGACCAGTGAACCCTACTAGCGGAAGGTCGCATCAACTGAATATGTGGTGGATTTTAAGATTTTTTCTTCTCCACTTTACCTTGGGGATTGGCCATCAAAGATCGACCATTTATACCATATCTAAAAATTCTCTCTGACATTCGATGGGTCCCATGATGTCACCTGAATTTTTTCAGATTTTTTTGGGACCAATAATTCATAATGCTTCAGGCCCGAAGTTGCTCATTCCTTAATATTTGCTATATTATGGATTTCTTCGATCTCGATTTTTATCCAACAAATGACCTCTGGGCCAAAATGTGATGACAACATTTTTTTGTGTGATGATGTGTGATTGTGTGATTTTGTGTGATGTGATGACAACATATTGCCATCATGATAGTCATTTTAGTAATCCGAGTTGAGGAAAAATTTTGCTTTCTCAAAGAGAAAGCTTTGTAACGGGGTAAAAATCGACCCACCGAATCGGACTTCGGGACCTCGATTTTCGTAATCTACGGGTCGAAAAACATGGCAATCAAAAAATGTCTGTACGTATGTACGTACGTGCACTTTTTTGTCGTACGATAACTCTCGAAGGAATTGTCCGATCGTCCTGAAACTTTGCACACAGGTTAGTCGCCACAAAGTCTCGGTCGAGTTCAATTTTCAGCCAATTCCGTTGTTTATTTCTCTAGCAACCGTTGCTAACGTGTTTTTGATAAAAGCTCCAAAAATCATCATCAATGCACGATGGGTCTCCAATTTTTTCGACGATCGATGAGAATCGATAAGACATTCATTTTGGAACAACCATTGTTTATTCTCTTAGCTACCGTTGCTATGGAGATACAAAATTCAGCTTCAGACTGACTTTTTTTTGTCGTACGATGACTTTGGAAGGAATAGTCCGATCGTCCTGAAATTTTGCCACACAGGTCGGTCTCCGGCAGATGTGAACCGAGTTCGGTGTTCAGCAACATCCGTTGTTTATTTCCATGGCAACCGTTGCTAGCGTGTTTTCGATAAGTTCCCATATAATTCATGATAAATGATCATTTGGGTTTGTATATTTATGGGATTCTATAACAATCAAAGAGACCTTACCCGTATAAACCATTGTTGATGTCTCTAGCAACCGGTGTTTATATCCCTTGCAACCGTAACTAGGGAATAGGAAAAGTCAGTTGGAGGTTCATTTTTGGAACTGTAGATGACTAAGAAGTAAGAACATCGAAGCTCAGATATTTACCATAGCAGCTGTTGTTTACGTCCTTAGCAACCGTTACTATGGAGTGGGAAAAGTCAGTTTGAAGTCCATTTTTGGAACTGTTGATGACTAAGAAGTAAGAACATCGAAGCTCCGACATTTACCATAGCAACCATTGTTTACGTCCTTAGCAACCATTACTATGGAGTGGGAAAAGTCTGTTGGAGGTCCATTTTCGAAACTGATTTCGATTTTCAAAGAACAAACGGGGGGGGGGGGGTTGGCGAGCGGAGCGAGAAGGGGAGTACCTCCCTAGTTAATATAAACTTGCCTTCAAAGAGCTTGATACAGTTTTCCGTGAAATAATTTCAATCTCACGTGGATAGGACTTCCAGATCTTCGATAATCCCTATTGTTTCAACGTCATTTCTCATAAAAAATTCTTCCATCTTCTTAAGCATCATTCTCGGGTTCTATTTCCCATTCCAGAGTTGAATAAGATGACCTTGCTTCCGCGGTTAGATATCGTGTCATATTGCTATACGCCGGAGCACATACTGTTCTATTAGGAGTGATTTGGCTACATTGCAATATTTCACAATCTGGCGAGTCCCGGTTTACAGGTGGCGACTCGTTGTCACCTGTATTTAGTATCGAAGCTCCCTTGTCTTCCTTATACTCCATCATGTTACTATGTCTCTTCTGTCTGCGCTGATTATTAATCTCTTCTCCAATGATATATGGGGTATAGTGATTAGATCCCAGATGTAAATGGATAAAATCCAACGACTCGAATTGCCATTGTCGGAGTCAGAAATTCTACACAGGAGCATCAACGACGTAGAGTTTTAATTAGCCCAACAACTACAAAATATGACACTGGCGCAACTACAACAGCTCATGAGTGACACCCGCTTGAGCACAGTGGGAACGAGTGCCACTCTGAGAGATAGGTACGTGCGTTTCTTCCTACGACAACAATTCGGGCGAGTTCACATCGAGTGAGATCCGGTCACAGACGAATAGCAGTGGCCAGTAGCGCCTCTACAATAATAACAACAGCCGTACCACGCATTGGATCAAATCCAAGCCCCAATCGAGAATGACAAACAATTATGAGGCTGTTCCAATCAGTGATCAATCTCCAAGAAACTTTGAGTATTTCAAAACTAACCAAACTCTTTTTTTCGTCCATTTTTTTGAGTTTCGAGATACTGAAAGTTTCTTGGAGATACTCGAAATAACAATAATAATTTGAAAACCGAGTGAAAATTATCAGACATATGGCTATAAAAAATACTTGAGTATACAGGGTGGAGAAGGGTTAGTATTTTACCAAGGAAGGGTATATAGAATATCGAAATCTGAATCGAATGTACTTGATACGAATGTTATCCGACCAATAATTAAAGCGCTATGAACAACGAAAGTTGGCCAATAAGAAATCAGGTCAGCTGATGGAGAAGGAGCTATCCTGTATGATCTAGTATCATCGAAATTCATGAGACTTTTTTGCACCCTTTTTTATGCATGGGCAATGAACTGACAACACCGAAAAGTAGACACATGCGATCCATGTGTTTTGGCTTGCGCGACTCGTCCTCTCTCGCAAAGATCTCGGAGACGCAGTGTACTACAGGAAAATTTGAACCCTGCCATAAACGATGCACTGGCCCCCGCCTATCCGCTCGGCTTGAAAAATTCACACCTGCGACTGTTTCGGCATAGCCGGCAAGATACTTTCATTTACTGGTGATATCGAGAATTTATCCTACAAGTATACTGTTTTTGTATGGACTTTGCATAAACTTCGAGAAAGAGTCAATCTGAAGATACTTTAGGCAGTGTAATCGAGCTCAGAAGTTCATAGTGATTCACATTTTACGATCAGCTCAGAATCAAATTTCATCATGACGAGCTTTATTCAACGGTATAACTGCATTGATGAAATAATAATGATTTGCCATTACATTCCCATGATAACCTAGCTAACGATTGTACAGTCATAAACCGATGATCGGTAACCCGCGACTAGAGCCCCTTCCTTTTGGAATAATAGACCCTCGTTCGGTTAATGAGAGTCAAATCTAGATATTAGGACAAATCAAACATTTATGCTTATAAGTCATCCATTATTATTATAGGTCTGCTACGTGAAAAGAAACGGTATTGGTGAATGCACACGTTCACAGGTAAAGTGGACAATTTTTCGGCGACTTAACTGCTAAACTCCACCCAGATTTTCTCATCTTTATCTGTTATTTAAATATGAAATGTTTATTTCTATCCACATTCAAGTCAGTCGTATTTGAACGGTCGAAGTTTGAGCTCGTGTTTCATTTAAAAATTCAACATATTAGTAGAATTTCTATCCTTTTATTCAGTGGAAAAAGTGATTATCAACTGAATTCTTCAGCACCGTGTCGAATATTTTCATCATCCATAGTAAAATGTACGATCATAGGGAGTATGCCCATATTGTGCGTTGTTATTATGAAAATGAACAGAACACTGCTGCTGTGGCGCAAGCATATGCAGAAGAATTTCCGAGGCGAGCGCATCCATCGAGTCAGGTGATTTAGCGCGTGATCAATCGGATGTTCGATACTGGATCCTTCCTCCCGAGAAGACAAGGAGGACTACAGGGCCGTCGAATCCAACTTCAAGTAGGAGAGGATATTTTGGAAACATTCGCAAGAGATCCAAGCACTAGTTTTAGAATTGTTGGCCGGGATTTTGGTCTCAATCACAGTGCTCTGTATTTTGCATGAAGACGGGCAAAAGCCATTCCACTTGACAGAATATCAGAAACTATATCCAGGGAATAAAGATCGGCGCTTGGATTTCTGCAATTTACTCTTAGAACATGCACACCAAGAGGAAAATTTTTTATCAAGAATATTGTGGAGTGTCGAGTGCATTTTCACTAATGCTGGGTATTTTAATATACACAATTGTCACGTATGGTCACACAAGAATCCACTACAAGTGATTGAGACCACGAATCAGTATAAGTTTCCGTCGCACATGTGGGCTGGACTGTTGGATAATTAGTTGGTAAGTAAAAATCGTTATTCTATTAAATCCAAAATGAATAAATTAATAACTAAATCAGTTCTATAAATATTATGTTTTCAGATAGGCCCAATTATTCTACCTGCACGTTTAAATGGCCAAGCATACTTGAATATGCTCGAAGATGATCTGCAGAATATGCTCACAAATGAGCAGAGAGATAATATAATTTTCCAACAGGATGGCGCTGGGCCTCACTATGCAGGTATTTTGAGAATAATCATTTGATTTCTCTATTGATTAATGAATTTCATCTTGGAATTTTAATCGAGATAACTTTTATTCTAGTTATTGTAAGAAACTATTTGGATGAAGCTTTTCCTGACCGATGGATTGGGCGAGGTGGACCAATGGCGTGGCCAGCACAATCACCAGATTTGACACCCCTGGACTTTTTTTGTGAGGTGCCGTCAAGGACAAAATTTATACATCCAAAATCAGTGATGAAGAAGGATTGCGTGCCAGACTTGAGATTTCATTTAATGAAATTGACAAGGAAATGATCGGAAGAGGGACTCAGTAAGTCGTAGGGCAGAGATGTGCATCGCCGTTGGAGGTGGCCATTTCCAATAAATTCTAAATTAGGTAACAAAATCTCATCATGGAAATTCTAAAGCATCTTTAAAAAGAAAGCAAAAGATGAAAGTATTGAAATAAAAATTTAAAAAAGAAAAGAAAAGAATAAGTATTCTTCGTACGTATTATAAATAATGTAGTGACGTTTACATGAAAGATGTGTTTCGTGGGTGTTATTTGAGGTTAAAGTTATTGATAAATGGAATAATTCATTTGTATATATTGGAATGTTCATATGCAAAATATTCCTGTAATACAATATTTTCGTCAATATCCGTGTATTTATTCTGTTATTTAAAAATCGCTGCTAACTACATCAACAGTATGCTTTGTAGTCCCGTGCCCGTTCGCACCACGTTACGTTGCTCTATCGCATGTTCGGGGATTGGCTCTTTACCGGGGCACTCTGTATTTCTATAAAGGCGCCAGGAGTGTCTCGGCTATCTCAAAGGGAGCACGGGCTATCTTGCGCGGGGATGTCCGGCACGCAGGGACCTGAACGGAGTCGTCCGCGCGCGCTCGTTCGTATCGCGGGAGGGTCGGCGGGGGGAAAAACCCACGCTAGTGCCGAAACCCGACGATCGCGGCGTTTTACTGCGGTGGCGTACTGTTCACGGGGAGGAAAGGAACACCGAGGCCGCGACGCTAGGCGGCGGTGGCGGTGCAGCACGTGTCAGCTCTCGGTGCTCCATCCTGGACACTCGCGTACTAACGGAAACTTGTCGCAAGGAACTATGTGCTACCTCGTGGCTCGAACGACAATTGCCAGCACACGCCCGCAGCCTGCCGCAGCGCCATACCGACCGGGTCGTCAAGCAGGCTCTCCGTCTATCAGTGACGGGTTGCCCCGTCACAGCTTGCTCAAAAAAACTCCGCATGAAAAATGCATGCTATCCTTATATAAAAAAGTGATGGAGGTCAAAGTGAAGCCAGTTAACTTGTGTTTTGATTGGTGTAGACCTAACCACGTGACGAGTCGAGTAAAATATAGATAAAGATGTAGGTTGTGAATGCAGGGAAGCGAATGTAGAAATAAGAACTCAGTGTTTTTTGCCAACATCAAAAGGACCTAGAACTGATTTTCGAAACGACCCAGCAATGGTTTGTTAGGGACATGAACAACAATTGCTATAGAAATAACAAGAATACTATGTCGCATGATCTCGAAAGTAATTTAATCGAACTTTAACTCTATATTTTATTTTCTTAGCACACATGTCACAAGTCTTTCTCTTTGAGAAAGTAAAAAAACTATGGAGAACTTCGAAAAAAGACGTACACGCAATGTTTTAAAATTCTAGTAGTATTGTAAATGCTGTAAACCAAATTTTTTATGAGTGTTCGTGAAATTTGAGGTTTCCACTTTTGAGCTTTGTGGCGGAATTCAATATACCTTTACACTCTAGAAAAAAAGATTCCAATCTGGGACAAGCTGGAATAGATTACAATATACTCAAATTTATGAATGGCAAAATATATTCATTCATTCTATTAAAAAATCAGATAGAGTGAATTACAGACCCATTAGTCCCACCTCTTGTGTAAGCAAACTATTCGAAAAAATATTTAGAAATCGTCTTCAATATTGGACGAACAGAAATGACCAGAAGCTTAAAATGGATTTCGCAACGTCCAAAGCTGCTAAGATAATTTGGTCAACCTATTACTCAAAATACAATCAGGCGTAAATAAAAATCAACATGTACTAGTTACCTTTTTAGATATTAATAGTGAGTTCGATAATGAGTTTCGATAGTGACCGAAAAAGGAGGATTGTGAGAGAGAAAATTCACGATTCCCGGACTAGATTCGGACCAGCATCCTGCTGATCTCTGGTCAGCCGCGTTGTCAATTGTGCCACCGGGAAGACGACCGATTCTCACATCCATGGAGCATGAATTCATTTTTTTCGCAATATCACTTGATCCGCAACGATCGAGGATTCGATCGTTTTAATTACCGGTGGTAACTTTACCCACATTCCCTTAGCCTACCATTGGGCAACTACATATTTTCATCCTAGATAGTAGTTTTCATAATTTAATAATTTAATACATACATTCCAATACTTTAGAGTTTGTCCACTAAACCGGACCAATGAAAATTTATTATTAAATCTTGTGGATATATTGATTTATTATATTATCAGAAATTCGGGTGAAAATATGTAGTTACCCAACGGTGGGCTAGGAGGATGTGGATAAAGTAACGATCTGTAATTGAGATAATCGAACCCTTGATCGTCGTGGATTGAGTGATATTGCGAGAGAAATGAATTCATGCTCCAAGGATGTGAGGATCAGTCGTCTCCCCGATGGCGCATTTGGCAGTGCGGCTGATCGGAAATCAGGAGAAAGCTGGTTATATTTTGATCTGAAATCAATAGTTTCCGTGCTCTATCGAAATAAAAGGAATTAAAAACAGCTTCTCTCGAAATTTTTTCGTATTTTTATCTCTTGCGAATTTTCCAAATAGACGCCCCGTGATCGGAGCGGGGGGAGCGTGGGAGTGGGGGTGGAGAATGCACGGTGGACGGGTGCACGGAGCCAGGCGTCCGTGTTTTTGGAAAGACAGATGCTCGACAGCCGTCGGTAGCGCACCTCCCTCTCTCGTGACCAAAGGCGACGTGCCTTTACCTTAGAATTTGTTTGGTATCGTTCGAGAAGATTAAAAATTAAGCCGACCAACGGTTTTTTTTGTTTCTAAAATTGAAGCCCGTCTTTGATATTTCGTATTTTGCAGTACAATTAAAGATTTCGGAACCTATTTCCCTCCCTGTCAATTCCATTGTATAATTTATTGTAACTAGTTAGTAAGTAATATTAAATAAAAGATTTATTATTCTTAAATTGATAGACAAAAAAAGTTGGTTTTTGGGGTGAAATACTCATTTCTTGCCTCTGCCTTAAACAATTGTAATATTGTCAAATCCAATGCTTGAACCATTGTGCAACTTGTCTATTTTTGGTTGCTAAATCCGAATCCAAGGTCCGTTTAACTCCATCACCTCTGCATTTAGACATAACCTCAAAAAAATTTTAAAAATCATTATTTTGCAAAACAGAAAACTTTTCCAAATTTCATGTAAAAAATTAGATAGAAACTGTTCCTGATGTTTTATCAATTTGTCGCATAGTTTACGAGTGAAGAATTCATAAAATTATGAATTTTGAATCCGGCCCACTTGCCGTCCAACTTTCTGAATTTTTTACTCAAAAACTATGCGACGAATCGAAAAATCGCCGAAGACAGTTTTCTTTTATTATTTTATGTAGAATGGGATTCCAGCCGTATTGTTGACGGGAAAACAGTTTTTGGCGCCCTGCGTTCACACGGACCTCTCTTCACTCCTCCTCTGTTCCATCCGTCGGCCGGCCATGGCATGAGCTCTGGGATATTCGGAGCATGCCGCCCTGCCTCCCGTTCTCATTTGTAGGACTTGTTTTCTTGCGAGTCAAATACTCGAACGTTCTAATGATCGTCCAATCTAGCGGCTTATAGTTCACGGTACACCCGTGGTTCCCGCGCATGTGAGGAGAGCGTTTGGCGTTTATCTTTTTCAACATTCACTATTTTTCATTGTATAAATCTATTTTTGAGACAGTTCTCTTGTAGCTTGATCTTAGGGGTTTCAAAATTCCATCAACTTTGTGGCCTAATTTACTCTGAAAATATTCACAAAATCAAAAGATGTATGAGGATAAAAGTTGTTCTAAATTATCGATATTTTATGGAAAAATACTTTCTACCCTAGAAATTAGATCCCATCGCCGGCTCGGTGAATTGTCCAGTAAGTATCAATCAATTTCAACATGTACGCCATGATATTTTTGGACCAAACGAGATTTCATGGTTCCACTGACAAATAACTTTGAAATGTTCCACTCGTAGTTATTCGCAAACCCTTACAACCCTGAGAAAATTAAACTTTTCCCTGAATAGTGTGAGGGCCAGGTCAGGGTAACCGAATTTCTGCATATAAAGCAGATTGGGTTACCGACTGGGTGGTACATCGTATCGATCGAGGATCAATATATGTAGCGTAGAGATATAAGTATATTTGAATAATCGCGCCATGGATCGACGACGCGCGCATCCTGTATCACGACGTCGACGACCAGCAGAATACAGAAAAAGGGTTCCGCGCCAAAACGAGAGTTTATGCGGGAAAACTTCCCGCGCGCCAGCACAGGATTCGCGCGCTTTTGTATATAGCTAATAAGTGCGAGTGAGAGAAGAGATACCTCTCTCTCCAACTCATTGTCACCCTATGCCAATCTCCAGTATAAATAGCCCTGCGAGCGAGCAACATTTATCATTACACTGGTAGCGATCAGACGAGCGAAAGCTCTGCCCGAACTGGGATTGGCATGGGTATATCTATGTATATAACCTAATAAATGCCACTTAGAATTTGAAATCAATCTCTTTTCATTGAAATTGTATTTCCATTTGAATATATTTGTAGTGACTTTTAATACACTTAAAAGTGCCTAAGAATCTCTTCATAGCTGAACTTAGAAATAATTCAAATTAAAGCAAATACAATAAGAAAAGAATATTTCACTTCATCTGATTATATTAATTAATGATCAATACCAAGCAACTCAGAGATTTATTATACTTATAAATTCTCTCTTAAACAAGTTTTAAAGTAAACTCACAAAAACTCTTAATATTTGAATTTCATCTTAATTTTCCATATATAAAATTAAGACAATTCAATATTACACAAACCATCACACATTGCAAACATTCACTTAATCTGAGACTGGGTCGCATTGCGCTTCTTGGTAAAGATATCATAGATTCAAAGTATCTGTCTGGGTTGCAGTATGCTTCTTGGAAGATTACGGAGATCTACTCATAGCATCGACATATGCTCATTATCATCCGGACCAATGACTGTGAGAGATTGAACTGTATTGTACTTTTCGATAATCGCATCGTTGGATTCCTACTTTACTAACCGAGATTGATAGCTCTGATTGTAGTGCACTTTTGGAGTATCATTCTCAATAACCAAAACTCATTATACTCATTCAAGTCTGAGACCGGGTCGCAGTGCGCTTCTTGGTAACGACTGTCATAGATAGAATTTGTTGTCTGGGTCGTAGTACACTTCTTGGAAACAATTCTATCTACTCATATTTGCAACCATTGGAAGGAAAAAGAACTTGATAATTATAACGTGCAGAATCTGACCCGTTACAACTGGCGACCGTGACACTCCTTCAATAAAGACAATTTGAGTAAAATTTAAAATGGCACCGACAAGGAAATCGGATGCGCATGAACAGTTAAAAAAACTCACGGAGAAAATCAATGTAGATAAATTATCGGAAAATGAGAAACAAAATTTAGCTTGGAAAACAGCGGTTAATGATGAATTAATTGAATTATTTGTTACGCAAGAGGAATACAAAAGTAAATGCGAAATGTTAATACAAAAAAATGTAACTTTGGAAAAAGAAAAAAGTACATTAGTAACAAAAGTAAATAAGTTAAATGAATCAGTAGAATTGTTGCAAAATATTATTAAGGAACAATCGAAGAATATTGATTTATTAATGAAACGTCAAGATGGAATAGAAGAAAATAACAAAGAAAATGAACAATTGATGTTGGAAATAAGAAATTCATTGCAGAAAGATATTTTTGAAGTTAGTCAAAAAATAGAGTCATCGGAGAATAGACCGAGAGAAATAAATACAAATATGATTAATAGTAGTATCAAAGTAACAATGCCTAAGTTTAGTGGCGTGGAATATGAAAGGCCGAGAAAATATCTAGTAGAATTGGAAAGATATTTAAAAGTTACAAATCCGAATGAGGCAGAATTATTTATATTATTGCACAATCTTTACAAGGAGTTGCGAAAGATTGGTGGTACATTGTTGAAAGTGAAATAAAATCATATGAAGATTTTCTTGAGAAATTTAAAGATCAATATTGGAACGTAGTAGTACAAAAACAGTTAAAGAGAAAAGTTGAATTTGGATTATACACTAATCAAAGTAAATTAAATAGAGTCAATTATGCAATAGAAATATATGGGATAGCACAAGAATTGTATGAAAAAGAAAATGAGAGTGAAATTATCGAAAGAGTCAGTTATCATTTCGAGCGAGAGATTAGACACACATTAATGATACAAGCAGTTTCAACAAAAACAAAATTGTTTCAAATATTAGCTGATTTTGATGGTGATGAAAGAAAGATACAGATGAGAGAAAAAACGCAAAATAGTACGAATATTGTTAATAGTTATCAAAATCAAAATAGATCGAATGTCAGTCAAAACAGACAAAATGTGAATAACAACACTAGAAATAATTATGATATGAATGTACCGAAAATTCTGGATAAGAATCAGGAACAGCGAAATGGACCAAAACCATGGCAAAATAGACAGCGAACAGAAATCAATGCGATAGAAATTGATGATGAAATACATAGTCAAGCAGCAGCTGTAGAAAATTTGGGAAACGAATAAACGTTGCACATGTTCAATTAAATAATAGTAATAATGTAAAAAATAAATGTGCAACGAAACAAATATCGGAAACTGAAAAATTAAAATATATGGATGAAAAATTCGAATTAGCGTCAAAAATGTTTGAAAGTTATTGTAGAGAAAAAAAGGAAAAATTATGTGAAAATAAATTGATAGATTGGATTAAGAACTCATGGATGTATGCATGGTTCACAGAGGAATATTTACAAAGTAAAGTAAAGAAAAAACATGATTTTGAAAGTTTAGAATTATTGAGAAAATTATTATGCGAGAATGAATATGTAATTCAAAAATCTGAAACAAAAAATATACCAAATGAAAAATGGACTATAAAAAAGTTCAACGAATACATCGAAAAATCCGATATAAGTAATGTTCAAAATTTACGAATAGAAAAAATATGTTCTATATTTGAGAATCCACGAGAAGAGTTATTATATGATATAGATCCAGAGGTTGTAAATGCATCATCCAGTGGGTGCCCAGAGATAAAAATAAATATTGAAAATAGCGAAATTGATGCGCTAATAGATTCTGGTAGTGAAGTAACGTGTATATCAGAAGAGTGGTACATGAGAAATTTGGAGATGTTGAAATCGAAATCAACTTTACCAATAGCAGGACGTATGATAAAAGGGGCGACAGGGGGAAAATCATCTCGTTTGAAATGGCAAATTATGCTAGAAGTAGATATTGGGGGGCAGAAAATTAAATTAATTTTTATAGTAGTACCAAAGTTAATTAGAGATTGCATAATTAGGTATGATACGTTAAAGAATTTAAAAGCAAAATTTGATTCAGGTTCAAATGAGATGACAGTAACAATAAATGAGAAACAAATAATAATACCATACGTAGAGAGAAAAAATGAAATGATGAATACATGCATGGAAAGAGAATATGAAGAGGATACAAATGTACATGATGAGAAGATGGAAATAACAATTGAACAAATGAATGAAACAATATCTAAAGGTAAAAATATAGAGGAGCATTTAGAATTACTTTTTAACAAGTTACTGAAACATAATTTAAAATTGAATTTACATAGAATGTCATAAAGGGACAGTTGAGATAAGAGAAGTAAAAATGTTTTGAAAAGTTATTTTGCGTGGCAAAACAACTTTTAAAAAATTTTTAGGGGGGCTCTGTGAGGGCCAGGTCAGGGTAACCGAATTTCTGCATATAAAGCAGATTGGGTTACCGACTGGGTGGTACATCGTATCGATCGAGGATCAATATATGTAGCGTAGAGATATAAGTATATTTGAATAATCGCGCCATGGATCGACGCGCGCATCCTGTATCACGACGTCGACGACCAGCAGAATACAGAAAAAGGGTTCCGCGCCAAAACGAGAGTTTATGCGGGAAAACTTCCCGCGCGCCAGCACAGGATTCGCGCGCTTTTGTATATAGCTAATAAGTGCGAGTGAGAGAAGAGATACCTCTCTCTCCAACTCATTGTCACCCTATGCCAATCTCCAGTATAAATAGCCCTGCGAGCGAGCAACATTTATCATTACACTGGTAGCGATCAGACGAGCGAAAGCTCTGCCCGAACTGGGATTGGCATGGGTATATCTATGTATATAACCTAATAAATGCCACTTAGAATTTGAAATCAATCTCTTTTCATTGAAATTGTATTTCCATTTGAATATATTTGTAGTGACTTTTAATACACTTAAAAGTGCCTAAGAATCTCTTCATAGCTGAACTTAGAAATAATTCAAATTAAAGCAAATACAATAAGAAAAGAATATTTCACTTCATCTGATTATATTAATTAATGATCAATACCAAGCAACTCAGAGATTTATTATACTTATAAATTCTCTCTTAAACAAGTTTTAAAGTAAACTCACAAAAACTCTTAATATTTGAATTTCATCTTAATTTTCCATATATAAAATTAAGACAATTCAATATTACACAAACCATCACACATTGCAAACATTCACTTAATCTGAGACTGGGTCGCATTGCGCTTCTTGGTAAAGATATCATAGATTCAAAGTATCTGTCTGGGTTGCAGTACGCTTCTTGGAAGATTACGGAGATCTACTCATAGCATCGACATATGCTCATTATCATCCGGACCAATGACTGTGAGAGATTGAACTGTATTGTACTTTTCGATAATCGCATCGTTGGATTCCTACTTTACTAACCGAGATTGATAGCTCTGATTGTAGTGCACTTTTGGAGTATCATTCTCAATAACCAAAACTCATTATACTCATTCAAGTCTGAGACCGGGTCGCAGTGCGCTTCTTGGTAACGACTGTCATAGATAGAATTTGTTGTCTGGGTCGTAGTACACTTCTTGGAAACAATTCTATCTACTCATATTTGCAACCATTGGAAGGAAAAAGAACTTGATAATTATAACGTGCAGAATCTGACCCGTTACAATAGTTACTCACGTATGAACTTACTGTAGAAGACCGGTTGGGATTCAGGTCTCCAATCTTGACTAAATTTTTTTTTATGTTTGTTCCAGTCAAGAGTAGTGTGTCCCTGGGTCCAATGCTCTCAAACTCCCCAGATATTAAATAATTCATAGTGGTTGGAGCTGGCAGTTTTGCTAATATCTATTTTATGGGAGAATGTGATTCTCTGTTTTATATTCCAGGTAAGCTGTACAGGGCCAGGAATTTTATTGGAATCAGCGAATAACTGTAAGTCAAGAATATTGACTTTTACAGCATATGCTGTGATTTATAAGTGTTTAGAGTTGAAGTCTTTATAGTAGAAATTCAATTCTAACACTGAATTTTTGTACAATTGTAGTGTATTTGTGACACTTGTGTCACTTGGATACGTGATGTTACTGCTTCAGTATCCAAGCACAGATTGAAAAGTCGAGAACCGTGACATTCTTTCATATATTTCATGTTTTACTCTATGTGATGGAATATAAAAGTCTGTTTTGATAAATATACATATTATTGGCTGTTTCCATGTGTCTTCCAGGATTAGATGTGATGTAATATCGAGTGCCAAGAGTGAAAGTGCAGTGCAGTGACTGAAAATACGTCTCAGATGACATATTGTCGTTTGGGACACTACTGCCAGCTCCAAACTTGATACATTGATTAATATCTGGGAAGTTTGGGAGCATTGCACCCTGGGACACACTACCATTGGCTCGAACAAACATCAAAAATAGTTTGAGTCAAGATTGGAGACCTCAATCCTAATCAGGCCCTGTGAGATCTCTCCTCATCAGGGAGTATGATACGCTTTATATGTCGAGTCGGTTCTCATTTTTCTCCCTTCTTAACCCATTTTTATCCATGGTGAATTCTGAAAATGTAATATTCTTATGGAGTAACAGTTGAATGAGCTGTATATGTAGTCAAATGTACGCATATGAGCGAGCTTTCAGTAACTGTGATGAAAAACGGGGCACTCCAGTTAAAAAAAACATCTTGACCTTGAAATGACCTTGAAGGTCTCCTCCAAGATTAAATTCAAGCTCACCATTGGATAGCCAGTGAAGAAGTAAACCCATATGATTTTTCCTTATTTTTTCTCCCGACAGATTTTTAGATATTCAGATGGACTACTACTTTCAGATCACCCTATATATGTATACACACACTCACAGACAAATATATCCATATCATAAATTCATACATACGTATAATAATATACAGTCAAATGCACACATTTGACTACATATATAGCTTATTCAACCATGTTATTTCATAAGAATATTACATTTTCAGAATGTACCATAGACAAAAATAGGTAAAAAAAAGAGGGAAATAAAAACCGACTCGACATATTTGTGGGAAATTTTTTTAGCTTTTGATTGGTCACATCAGAATTTCGCTAAGTATTTCCGAACGCTCGAAATTTAGTTTCGATCAAAAAAGTCACTCTTGTCCCACTGTCCAACGCCGAGTGAGTGCCGTTTTCAATCGCCCTTTCTCTCTCTCTCTCTCTCTCTCAGCGAGACGTGACCCGATGCTCGTCGCCTCGTGTATAGAATCTCCCCATGTTAGTTATTTAATAAATATTGTGTTCGACAGAACCGACTTGATTTTATTTGTCACACCGTTCCCAGCCAAAGATCCCCTTCCCGCGCATACGAGCTTCACCACCTCGTGCGCGCTATAATTATTGTTATCATACTCTAGGCTCTATGGCCATTGAATTAATAATTGATTAATTAAGACGGCGGTAATAACTAGCGCCCAGCAATCGAGGTGCTAGAAATAGTTTTGCGAATAATAATTTAAAATAAAAAAGCGAAAAGCGCAACAGGTGATTCAGTTTATTGTCGGCCCTTGCGCGCGATAGCACGTGCCATCGAATTGAGAGACCACCCCGAAGTACTACCGCGGCCTAAGAAGGACGACAGCCGACATCCCTGAGGTCCCCTAGCTCACCACCCATGCGCCCGCGACCGAGCTGAAAGCGAACGCCGACCAGAGCCGGAGCACCACGCATTGCCGAGTAAGTGCCGCTCGTTCTTCATCTCTCTCTCTCCCGGTCACCACGCGTTCACGCTCTCTCTCGCTCCGGCCCGCGAGACGCAACCCGAGGCTCGTCGCCTCCTGTATATAATATCGCCCCTTTTGATTTAGTGAATAAATATTTGTGTTCGTCAGAACCGAATATATATATATATATATATATATATATATATATATATATATATATATATTCTCCTTGTTGAGCCGCATGTCCGCGCCGGCTACGAAGCGAGCATATATTCGTGCCATCCCGCAAACATCGACAATAATTACTGTATCATAATTATAACCGGTGAATCTGTTTTCCCCAAAACCAGCGACAATTTTCCTTCATCAGTGCTGATCGAAAAGTCGACAGCGCACGATACAAAAAGTTTCTCTGAGTGAGAAGCGAGTAAACATTCGTTGAATGATACCACGCGGAATGAAACAATTTCGAAAAAGGATAGAAAATTGATAAGTGCTGGAGACGCGAGATAGCGAGCGTTAGGTCTATGTATGTTGTATTCGACCTTTCTATCGAATACAAGATCCAGGGGCGCGCTAGCGCCCCCTCCTGGCGAGTAACGGCAGCTGGGGGCAGCGCAACCCTATTATACATTAAGTTTGGATCACGGATTTTTCAATTTTATAAAATAACACAGATACGCATCAGTTATGGATGTCATCTGGTAGAATATGATTTTTTATTTATTTTTCCCTAGTATCCAGCCCTATTCACTTCCTAAAGAAGATGTTTTCATGTAATGAGTCTTGTCTGCTAGGTTAGAATGGAGAAAAAAAGATTTGCGTTCAGTTCATAAGCCACTTCGACGCGGCGACGAACGATTTCGAGATATCTCGATTCTCACATATATATAGGTATAGGCTACTGAGCTGCCGTAGAGACTCATCATGGCGTCTGCTATACATGTAGTATAAGCTGGTATAAGCATGGAGTGAAACGCGAACACATGCAACTCGGACGCGTTTATATATTATATATATTTTATTATTCCAGTATATTTTATATTTTATATAAAAACGCGAGATCGCAAGTAGCGGACATAACCCGGGTCGTCTAGTGCTGCAAATGTGCCAGACGTCGACCGAGCTGTGTCTTTGATTTTCTATTGATTGGAATAGGCTAACCTCCAATCTGTATTAGGTAAGAATATTATTCAATAATTCGAAGTGAAAAATTAAGAATTACGCCGCAATCACGCGCACATAAGTATAAAGTTTTCTCAATATATGTGCACATGACTTGGCATCGTTCCCTTCATTAATTATATATTAATTAACAATCTCGTAGTAATAAGAAAAATTGGTTCTTTGCCCCACACAGCTACCATCTGTATACTTAGACTGTACGCGAGTGACAAGTTCCAAATTTTTCACGATAAATATTTAAAGCGCTCAATGAGCTCTAACAATCCCTCCAATCAATATTTTCATCACGACGCTGTTTCATAAATTTCTTTAACGGTTTATGCGGCACAACTTGAAAAAAGTCAGTTTTTTCCATATTTCACGATCACGAATCTTCGATTGATCTATAAATCAGTGAAACTTGGATTCGCACCATACAACTATTTCACAGTTTTTCCCAATGGTTTATCGGATACCAAAAAAAACGCAACTTGAATTTTACCATTTTTGACGCCACATATCGATTTTTTCGTAAATTTCAATGCGGAACATGATACCGCAGGCAATTTCCTTTCGATCCGTTTTATTCGTTTCCATGGAAGTCAACTCCTTCATTGAAATATCTTCACATGAAATTTCCGGGAGGATTAACTGTATAGTATAGTATAGATTTTCTTCCAAAAATTCAAAATTGCTCTTTGATGTAATAAAAATCCTCCAAAAATCAATCTTTTTCCAAAATTTAAAATACTTTGGAAAGCTACTGGCCAGGGCTTCGGCGCTAACGCAAAAGCTGAACCGGAAGCTTTGAGAAAACAATGTGGGTGGCCCCAAAAATCTCCCTTACCGCGACGAAAACTACCCATTGTTGAACGAGACTGCCGTATATACGATCGTAAGCGCAAAATAAGTACTGTACAAGCTCATGGCAAAATACCGAGCGATCGGAATGCCAGAATACTACGGAAACCACAACGAGCTCGAACGCTGATGTAGCGAGTAAAAGAAAGATAATGGTAAGCGACATCGCTGACCAGGGGCCGAGAAGACGCGAAGGGTCGAAGGTTCGAAGGATCAGCATGATTAGCTCTGCAAAGGTCCTCGAACCAAGTCTGCCCGAACTACTGAAAGGACCTAAGATCTCCTTCAACTTGATGCTGAAGAAGAAGACGACGAAGGCTCGGGACCTCTACAAGCAGTATTAGCTCCGCGTCGCCACCGAAGAAATGCCAAGCCATAGTTTTTTATTTTTTTTTTCTTGAAAAATCCTGAAGCATATTCTGTTTTTCTTCTATCAGAAAATCTATCAAGCATTAGGCCAAATTTTTTCAGTTTCATTTCTTGAAAAAATCCTGGCCATAGTTTTGTTTTTCTACCAAAAAAAAATTTCTCAATCATAGTTTTACTTTTTCCCATAAAATCGTAGGCACTGAGCCATATTTTTGTTCTTTTCCTTATAAAATTGTTAGGCTCTGAACCATAATCTAGTTTTTGCTTTGAAATCGTCAGGCCCTAAGCCGTATGTTTTGTTTTGTTTTGTTTTGATTGTTATAAAGAAATGAATCAGGCACTGAGCCCTAATTAAAGTTTTTTGAACAAATAATGGATCAATGGTTGTGAAACAAGTACAAACGGTTGAAATTAACGCGATAATTCCCTAGAATCTCCATTAGAATGGAGTAGCGAGGACAAACTAGTTCAGAATCATGTACAAGGCATTGAGCCAAACTTTGTATTATTTTGCTGTGATTCAGATCTTTTAGGTGTAACCAGCCACAGTAGTACAATCACTGTAAAAGTAAGCTTAGGCTGTGGATAAAGTTTGGATGGATGTATCTTACTACTAGCAAATAAGCGACAAAGCGACATAAGTAATAAGTAATAATTAAAGCGACATAAGTATTACGCGACAGCTGTTAACTAGATGAGGCGGCGTAAACCAAAGGTCTGTTTCGGTGGCGATAGGCTCAAAAGCCCTACACCCACTAGTCTTAGTAACAGAGACTTAGTGACAGTTGGCCTATTCAGACCCCAAATACTCTGTTGTCAAAAATTTTTTCTCTTTTACCACTTTCTATTTATTTTTTCTATTCACATTCCCTCACATTTACACGGAAATGACACGCACTAAAACGTGCTGCAATCCCATGAATTCATCCCAGTTTACCATTCAATGAGAGAGATGGATGTATCGGTGCGGTACGACAACCGGCTAGACCACGCCTGAGAGAGGGATGTCACGAGCAATCAATTATAATCATTCGTTATATCAGGCCCTGCAAGATCTCTCCTCATCAGGCAGTATAATATGCCTTATATTTATATTGTAGAGTTATGTTTCAGCGCCCAGCGAGAGAGCCAGCGCTCTCGATAAGGGTAAGAGAGAGAGAAAGAGAGAGAGAGAGAGAGAGAGAGACCGCGAACAAAGTTCAAGTACCGCGCCGCGTGACGTTAGACGATGACGGCTGAAGTAAGTTCGGCCGGCCCAGCGTGCGGCGGAAGTTTATCAGTTTCATGCCGGCCCTCGTGCGTGATAACACGTGGTTCCTGAACGAAAGATCGCCCGAGGTGTCATCGCGGCTCAAGATAGCGACAACTGATCTCCCCGCCGTCGCCGAACTCATCACCCGTGCGCCAGGAGCCAACCCGAGGACGAGCGCCATCGAGAAGCCGGAGCAAGCCATGTTCGCGACGCCGAGTAAGTGCCGTCTCCGATCACCATATCTTTCTCTCTTCCGGCCAATTCGCGTTCCATGCTCTCTCTCGCTCCGGCCCGCGAGACGCGACCCGAAACTCGTTGCCTCATGTATAGAATCTCCCCGTGTTAGTTATTTAATAAATATTGTGTTCGTCAGAACCGACTTGATTCTATTTGTCACACCGTTCCCAGCCAAAGATCCCCTCCCACGCACACAAGCTTCACCACCTCGTGCGCACTATATATCATTGTTATCATGCTCTAAGCCCTTTGGCCATTGAATTAAGTATTAATTGATAAATACGGCGGTGATAATATTTATGTTATTGACATTAATCGATTTCACTTATTCTCTAACTTCGTTTTTTCTCCCACTAGTACGTGTGATCGACACCTCATGATAGACGAAGCTGTTAGTGGATATACGCGCGGAATTGTGAGTTTTGAATTTGCAACTTTTTACAGGGAGACCGAGAGGTATCGTTTCAAAGTGGTACACACCGGTTTCTTGCCAGACATACGGTAGTCATGCCAGGTTCTCGGCACAGCCCTCGCACTTTCACGATTCTTTTCCGGTCACCCCTGGTCACCCCTGACCATAGCCACCCCTGAGATAGTGACTATCATTGGACAGACGGGGAGGGGGGTCCGGAATACAGGAGAGACTACAGTTTTAGATGGGTTCCGAACCATCTAGCTGCAGTAAATGGGTGATCACATGCAGAACTGAATGTTTTGAAAAAATTCAGTTCACAAAAGTGTCCGTGTACCGCTGGAAGTATTGGTACAGAGGTTCGAACTTGGTCTACCAGTTTTGAGTTACCGCGTCTTGACCATTGAACCACCACGAGCATCATCTACATCGAAAAGTTTATAGAGATCTCCAGAGATGATCAGAATGCGGTTATAAGAACAAATACGAACTTTGTCGTTTCTGAATGAGTTTGTGTCCTGTTTATCCTCCAAAAGTTATTGAATTCATGGATGGTGAGTTGAGAATTCATGTTATATCATAGATGTTTATTTTCATGGTGAAAGATAATTAAAGTAGTGATCTAATCAAACATCAAATCATCTATAACGTTTCGGAAAAAATAAATTATGTTTATATCATCGCAATAAATGGCAGTATTTACTGAAGTAATTGCTTATTCATACCCATTTCCACGTCATCTCCATTATTCAAGCGTCTAACTCCATTGGAATTCGTATCATTTTTTTGATCAGCGTGATGTTTCTCGTAGATTCTGGTATTATCTTCCATCTCGATATCATCTTCTAACCGACCATTATGGAACTGATGATTACAAGATCCATTCATGCTGTTATTATGATTACATCCCTCAGAACTATAATCTGCTGATGAGACAGTGTGGAGTTTAGTCGATTGAATGACACTTGTACAATGCGCAGTATCATCAGGATCTGATTCGGAATCAGTACCATTGACCATTTCAACAAATTGACGACACTTGAGAGCAAATAACAAATTACTGTTTCCTTCAAGTAATCCAGGATAAAGTTTACTCGTTATGTCTATCGCTTGTCCAAGACGGCCTTCTAGAATCAGCTTGAGTATTTCTGTAAGAATAGAAAATGAAGTAAATACAATTGCATGGAAGTTATCCCATACCAAACCACTCGGAGATGCCCAGGTCAGCATTCCATGTTCAATCTTCAAAGCTTGTAACTATTCTCTAATATCAGAAATGTCACAATTTTAGGGTCTTATTATATTACAGTGATAAATCGTGCGAGAAAAGAGTTGAACATGCGTGAATTATTTGATCATTTCTATTGAAGTTCTATCCATTTTCATTGCGAACGGAATTAACGTAGGAATAAGAAATGATGCCGAAAAATGTAGTTTTCATAAGGAATTTTATATTTTGTAAATAAAATCCCAAAATCTGCATCGAAGAACAACTGGAAAAAGTTTTTCATAATCGAGTTTAGATTTTCATGAGCAAAGCTCACAACATTTCTCGTTCGTGTTGGAACAGGAATAATTCCATAGATTCATGGAATCTGTGGAGTCTGTGTTATCTGACTATTGACTCACGTCTCTAGTCTATTCATGAAATGCTTAACCCATTAGCGCCTGAACGGGCATTTTTCGATGCCAAAGTTCAGAGACTCACTGTAGGATACATTTGATCGGAAAAAATCTGGACGCACTGTTTCCTATGGTTAAAATGTGCTCTTCCGAATGGTGGTGGGTAGAAAATCAAAAATGAGTTTTTCTATGGAAAGATTTTTCCCTCAATCTTTTACTCGATAACTACGATTTTTTCTGCCGGTCGCCATTTTGTCTTATTAAAAAATTCTCTCGATTATGCATGGATAACTTTTAGTTATGGACCCATTGGACGCGATATTTAAGTATGTGAAAAAATGCAATGGCAAAAAAAATTTTTCAGAGAAAAAAATTTCATCACAAAATTTCGGCTTTTTCTTTAAAATCGGTATTTTTCTATGGAAAAACTCAGTTTTGGATTTTCTAATCATCGCCATTCGAAAGAGCACCTTTTGAACCATAAGAAACAGTGTTTCCAGATTTTTTCCGATTAAATGCATCGTACAGTGAGTCTCTAGACTTTGGAATCGAAAAGTGTCCGTTCAGGCGCTAATGGGTTGAGAAAAAAAACACTAAGAAATGGCATGTATATCAAATTTGTTCAAGTTTACAGTGATCTGTATATGTGTAATAGATCACTTTCTACATCAATAAATGGTTAAAGGATAGATAAAGAATTTGCGACGGGGAATCCGTCGCACCCGCTCTCGAATCGGACGTCCTCGCAGAAAGTTTCCTTTGTAGAAACTGGGAGAGGAACACACATTACTGAATGCGTTTGAACTCTCTTTTAGTTTCATGCGTGCTTCGTCGAACGCAGCTGTACAGGTGTGCACCGTGTAAGGCGAACGGAAGAAGGAGCCGAATACAAATATGTATGTATGGAGTGATATCCTAAAGTCAACTTAGCCTGTATAAGTATAGGGAATAAAGTTAGCGTAGTCGAAGTTAACGTGTACGTATTTATTCATTCTCCTATCCTCCAATCAATTACCTGTGCTAATTTGGAAAATCATATTCCCAGTACTCAATAAGCTTCAATATTCTTTCAGGATCATGTATTCCAGATATCCACAATGAATCCAACTAATATAGAAGAGAGTTGAAAAGAGGTGTTTGATAAAAAATTTCATGTTAGTCTTTCGATTACAGCAGATCCTCTTTCTACATGACTTGTTAGTACAGTTGACAGAAGGGGTAGGAGTTTTTTAGTTTTCTTATGCAATGATAATCGCTCTCGTGAAGAAAGCTTCTTAATTGACTTTACTGACAAAAAGGATTGTACTATAAAATTCATCAATTGACAATTGTCTTAATCGAACTAATTTTCTATAGAAGTATATTTTTTTACTCGAGGTAAAGAATGATTTCAATTATACTTGCAAATCTTGCTAATTTTTAACTTCTAAGAACCACACAAGACCATACATCTACCATCTTATGCAAACCCAAAAATTACTTTCTCAGGTGCTTTATATGATGTTAGGAGATACAATTAAAGAAACAATGTTAATGGATCAAAGAAGACTCTGTTTAATGTTGGCAGAGTTTCAAATTACACAAAGAAATTTCACTTTTCATGAACATTCCTTACTATTGGTGTCCATCAGAAACTCAAATGGTGATAGTCATAACTCAGCAGTGAAACGTTATTATCACTTGAAAAGAAACAAAGCACATCATGTAAATTGAAATGTCAGTCGAGTAATATTTGAAGGATTCACTTTTGTCATTAAAATTTTTTAAAGAAGTTAATCATCTATAGATCAAAAATATCAGATAAATCTAGTGAATTTTGCCATTTGGATTTGATATTTCATTGATTTTCAAATATTCATGTGAAACATGCTTGAATTCATTTCTACTCTCATGAAGTATTAACTTTACTTGATAGATAATATTTACAAAATACTCTAATTGTTAGATAAATTTTTCTCCCCAAATAACGATATCCTTCATTTGCATGAACCAGAGGTTTAGCATCGATTATAATTTTCTCAAAAATAGATTACTCAAACTTCTATTCATTGTCCGATAACAAAACTATTTCATATTACGGAACGCGGTAGTGTTCCATACGTGAAGCAGAAGACACCGCAACTTTATAATGTTTGAGATCGCACGCTCGATTTTTACATTTACATTAATTGAGCGAAAACGACTCATTTTAGATGTGAAACAGGATGTCATGATCATCTAGCATCCTAATTAAGCAATTCACGAAAAGAAATACCCAAAAACTCGTTCGCAATAATGAGTTTGGAGTACCGTGTCAAGCGATCTACTACTTTCTTCTCCCGACCAGATTTTTCTTCAGTCAGGTAGTTAGGGTACCCGATAACGGTGTTCCAAAGGTGCGCTCCTGGTATTTCACTTGGATAAGCTGACCCTGGATCCGAACGGTGTCCAGGTAGTAAGGGTCACCAATGACCGGCCAACTGTGTGACTGCCTCCCGACTAACCGTGTGACTGCCCTGAGAGCTTTGAGGCGGTCGTATTTAATCCCTCTTGGGGGTGCCGTTGCAACCCTTTGGTGACGCGCTCGGTGGGAGGCGGTCAGTCGCCTCCCGCCGTCTCGAGTTACGCTCCGTGCGTCACAATTTCAACATCGTCTTTCTAGAACGTTCCGATATTCGTGGTGTGGCCCCGCACAATGTGATTCTAATAATCGCGAGGCCAGCGACGTGACATTACCAAATTTATTTTATATATACCTGTATTACTGGACTTTATTCACGAAATACATCCGCGTAGATGATGCTGTTTCATTATTTTTATCCATTTTATAGATTCATAATTCCTCTCATTGAGCACCATGGGTTCAATATCCAAATGGTGAGGATGGATCGACTGCGCATCGATGTGACAGACTTTGGGACATTTCGAGTTGTTAAGATCCATAGTTTATGGAGGAAATTTTGCGCTCAATTTTCCTTTGCAGTATTGGGCAGGTAGTTTTGTCATAGGCTCCATTCGTTAGTTTAGCTGCAAGCCAATTAACACACCTAGCTTGAGAGCGCGATTTACAAGTTGTGATTAATTGCTCTTCGCCGCATTTTCCGCACTGCAGTTTTTCCATGCATTCGTTCGCCATGTGGCCAGTACCATTGAATTTGTAGCACTGCTTAACTGTAACGTGGTCATCGATTCAGCACGACGACCACTCGATATTAACTCGTCCCAGTGCAGTAAGTAGCTTACGAATTCCGGCCGAAACATCGATCACGCATGAGCGAAATTTATCATCACGTGGGGGATACAAGAAAACTGTCTTGATTTCATTAGCCTCGGCATCGGGGACATTTTGCTTGATAATAGACTCAATTATCTTTTCGCTTGATAAATAAACTGGAATATCATGCACAATCATATGCGGGCACATCTTTATATCGGGTTTGACTTCGAGGCCCTTGTTGGTACCACTCAATTACTTTTACGTTAACAATTTGTACTACGTAATTGATCTTTTCATATACTAAGATCAGCAACCATTTCAAAATTGATCGATTTTCAATTAATTATTTGATAAGAAGATTCTATCAAAGTATTTATGCTACGAAGAAATCCTAATCCGAGGGTTGGCGAGCGGAGCGAGCAGGGGGTGTACCTCCTAGTATTACTAAACTTCCCCAACTGTTCTGGGTCCTTGGTGGTCAGCTCGAGTCCCAAAGTTCATCACTAACACTTGTTCTCATTGTTGACGTTACACTAGTGCATTAAGCTAATAACACCCAAAAACGTGCCTGGGGTCCGTTTTTTTTTTAAATCGCTTCATTTTCACCTCTAGATTAAAATGGATCTGAGAAAAATCTTCAAAAGTTGCGGAACATTGTCGGAAAATGAGAGGAAATTGAGAAATTACCTGTTTTTTTCACATTTCAGTGCATAACTTCTTCTAGAGAGACTTTTCGGAAGAAATTGTAGAGTAGAAAGTTGTTTGTATTGAAATTCCCTACAAAATAAGCCCTGTTGAGTTACGATTCAGTAGTTAGGGTAGTCAGAAAACCTCGATCACGTGGTGAGACACGAAAAAAATGAATCAATGGAAAAACACATTTTCCATGCATCAATATTGATGAAAATTGGTAATTGGGACTCTTTTAGCATTGTTTTAATACACCCCCAAGCCGCGTGTGATTGGTCCATAATTTTCCGAAATATGGATATTTTACATTTGGAAAAATCGTAATTCCATCGCTTAATTACGCAAAAACTAAGCGTCTGGTTCGGTAGCCAATTTCTTTAGCATGTCCGTGGGATAGCTAGCTATCATATCCAACATCAGGTGGCGCGTCAGCGCCACCGACGACAAGTATGCGCAGCAAGCGAGGGGACGCGACAAGCCATTATATACAGCTCGTTTGCGGTTTAACCTCGTACATAGAAATATTTTTTTCTAAACCTCTGTCCTGCAGTTTTGCGATGGTTACCAGCAAAACCTGCATTCAGTTGCGTTTAATTACGTCAGAAAAGATTTGCGAAAATTGACGTTGTTATTTGGGATATAGGAGGTATTAGTCGACGAGCAGACGACAGACACTCTGAACCTCTCGCAAAATCTCGCACAGAGAATTTTTCCCATCACTGACGTATGTTACGTGAGAGCAGTTCGAGGCCTATTGCGAGCGTGGTTCTCAACGAAACGTAAACGTATATTACGTCCAGCCTCGTATCCTCGTATATATATATATATATATACATACGTCCAAAATACATATATGTATATTGATGCAACTGAACTGCTACTGCACTGCGCCCAACTGCGCATGTATACGCTCAGCTGTGAACTGTGAGATCCAGTGAGATCTGCATCTGCTGGAGTTAGTTGCAGGTTATAGTTTGCGCGGTCTGGCGCAGTCCAACGGAACAACATTAAAATTATCAGTATATATTAAAATGTTCCCCACGGGGTCAGGCTCTCCCCCGTCTACCACCTACGTCACCTGAATATTGTTGGGCAAACTTGAAGATTAGCAAAAAAAGTTGCATCTCAGTTAGGTGCTGACTCGTATCTCTTAATTCAGAAATGGATGATCTTCAAAGAGTAAACGGTATGTATTCATTAACTCAGATAAATTTTTTCTTGTTAAATGTTGGTTAGATATACTTAAAATCTTGTTTACAGACGGATGAAGATGCTGAATCATCACGTTCTTTGGTTGTGCCATTAGAAGAATAAATAAAAGCATTGAGAGAAAATCTAAGAACAACAGACGATGAATAACAGAAATACAAAGAAAAAGAGGAACAGTTGCACAACAAGCAGTTTAACATACATGTGTATGTTTCATGACCAACAGCAAAATCGTCGACATTGCAGTCAAATCTTCTGTCAGTCGTGCCTGAATAATATTGTGACAAGTGGACCAAAGCAGAGGCCATCAAGAGTTTGTAATGTTTGTCACACGCTGCTGGTGCAAGAGACAGATCCATATTTCAGCTGAGACCCTTCTTCAATTACAAAAAAACAAAGAACTCTCAATGTGATTATTTTTCTTAGATTATAGAATCAGTGCAATACCAATTCAGAAAGAATAGACAGTATACCGGTATGAAAGGGTTCTTACAAAAATAACCTTTCAAGTATTTTTCACTTGAATTAATTAGTGATTTTATCCATTAACTAAATCTTATTATCCAATGTGATGTGCTAAGGGGTTACAGGCTGCTATGAGGAACATAGTTTCAAAGTTTTTCCAACCTGTACAGTGAATGACGAATCAAGTTTGTGAAAATTTGGATGAAAAAAGAGTATATCTGTAACTCGATAGAAGTATAAAAGTGATAGAACTCGATAGTGTATAAAAGTGAACGTTAACCCTGGTTACATTTAACAGACTCAAGTGATGAAAGAGAGTAATTGTCAAGTATTTGTAAATATGAGACTGTACTAATTAAAGTTAAATGTCGTTTGAAAAATTAAAGCTTTTGAATGTACATACTCTGATTTAATTGTACACAGAAAATTTTCAAATTTTACATTACAGTGTTAAATGTCATTTGAAAAATCAAAGCTTTTGAATGTACATACTCTGATTTAATTGTACATAGAAAATTTTCAAATTTTACCATAAGATTGTGAAAATTTGGATGAAAAAAGAGTATATCTGTAACTCGATAGAAGTATAAAAGTGAACATTAACCCTGGTTACATTTAACAGAGTTTAACAGAGTCAAGTGATAAAAGAGAGTACTTGTCAAGTATTTGTAAATTTATCAGTTTTTTAAACATTTTATTTTGTGTTTATATATAATTAAATGATCTTAGAAACATTCTTCTCTCAATAGTGCAATTACTGTAAGATTTGATTCTATTACCAATTAGCTTTATATATGAGAGTATGAACTCATTTTCGAGTAACCGGCCAAGTACCATGGCTCGCCTGTAGACGGCGAGGCGTTGAGTCGCGCGTGTATAAGGTATAGCCCGGCGCTCTCTCGCAAGAGAGTCGGCGTTCTACCGTCTATATATAAGGGAGCTTGGACATTGGACCTACTCGCGCCTTCGCGGTCAATCCCAGTCTCCAATTTGGTCCTTCCATATTGGACTACACTTTTTTGAATGATATTTCGTGACCCAGAAGTAATATGGCCGGTAAGCTATTAGATTAAGATGGACCCAAGTCGTACGTCAGAATCAGTTTGCCAATAAGCCTAACACGGGCAGAAAGTAAAGTTGGATCTATGAAACATATTGTTGCAATTGTCAAGCCATGCATTCGCTTCATAACCCTGATATCTTCACAGGTTCGAAGTTTTAATAAAATGAACAGCTTTCTGCATTTCTGTATTTAAACATGCCCCGATGTAGGTAGCTCTGGTATCCATCTAATATATACCTCCCCTAAAACCATTCTTTACTCGTGAACTCGTACGTTTCTTTAAAGGTTCGCTACTCTTCCATCAGAAATATATTATCAAAGCAATATTGTTTTGTTTCAGTTGTATTTAGTATTCTAGAAGAAAAACCAAGAAGAAAAGTAAGAATACATTTTTTCGATTCGAGGCTCATGTCGAGGCTCATGCTCATGAAAAAGAAAAAACACGGGTATTTTTTTTTCAAAAAAGCACGTGATTCAATAATTAGTTTTATGATATCTCCGCTGGTCTGGACATGGGCCTTAATGGGTTAATATGGTCAAAAAATTATGCCAGTGCATCAGATAGCATAAGCAATTTTATTTTTCATAGTAAAAATTCACCTTTGAAAAAGATATACTTAACGACAAGTATATTCCTTATCCTGTGGTTCGTTGTTGGATAAATTTTTAATCAACTAAATGTTTTTAGGTAGAATTAATTATATTTTTTTTTGTAAATATAAAAATGCTTAAGCGACTAAATTTTTTTGAGAGGGTAAAAATTGCAAGATGTCTTTTAGTTCTTTTTCTATTTAAATACATTTAAAATAATAATTACAGAATATGAAGCCTTCTTTCTGCTTCATGTTTCTTTGCTACGGATTTCAAACTGGATTTATTTAATATACAGTAATGTCAAACATTATCCAACTAGTATGGTTATCCAACCGTGGAATGAATATTTTTCAAATTACACTTAATTATTATAGTTACTAATGTTAAGATGGAAAATAACTCGAATCACAAATTTATGTCAAGTACTAATATAATTTTGAAGAGTTCAAGCTCAAAAATTATATAAATGGTGGAAATAAAATAAAATACACCATTTGCATTTTTATTTCTCTTAGAAAAATATTTACCTTTGAAAAAGGTATACGTTGACGACAAGTAGATTTCGTATCCCATAGTTCGTTGTTGAATAAATTCTTATGCGAATAAATTTTTTTATAGAAAAAGAAATATGAAAATGTCTGTTTGATCTTAGTCTATTCAAGTGTATGTAAGAGAATAATATGATTCAAATCGAATATATCATTTGAAAATATCACTTCAATAGACATTTTTACCAATAAACTATCGTTATATATTCCAGTACATTTTGTCAATTATGACCAAAGAAAGTAATGAAATGTAGAATATGATGCCAAGTATTTAACTGGTGTGATTATCCTACCACCGAACAAATATTTTTGCAAATTACACTCACAATGAATTATATGTCAAGTAAAATCTACCAAATCTTGCTACATTTTGATCCTTGAATAAATTATATTGCAGTAAAATACTTCAGTAAGTCGAATTCTCTGTTACGAATTCCGAACTAATAACCTCGAATATCAATTTGCTAATGTTACGATAAGAAAGTACTGAAATCTCGAGCAATTTTTCTTCGTCATAGTAAAAAATGGACCTTTGAAAAAGGTATACGTAGACGACAAGTATGTTCCGTATCCCTATAGTTCGTTGTTGAATAAATTCTTATGCTACGTAAATAGAAAATGACTTTGAAAATGACTGTTTAATCTCAGTCCATCCAAATGCATGTAAAATAATAATATGATTCAAATCTAATATATCTTTGAAAATACAGATGTATCATTTCAATAGACATCTTTACCAACACACGATCATTATATGTTCCAGTATATTATTTCAATGATGACATGAAAAAGTAGCGAAATCTAGCATCAACTGACAAGTATCCAATAGTGTGGATAGCCTATACGGAAATAGTATTTTTTCAAAGTACACCCTAAAGCAATTGTTGCACGATCTGTTATCAAATGTCAATACACTCCATATCAATTCACTCATGTCCGGATAGAATGTATTAAAATCCAAAATCTATGTCAAGTAGTTACATACATTTCAAATACATCTACCAATGTTAAATTCAATTTTATTTCAAAATTTCGTCAGGTGATCTTAGAGGCTTGATCTAATTTGAATTTTTGAAATCCGAGGCCGGATTCGTGATTAGTGACCTCAAAAACCCATGTATAACAATTTTCGACAAAATTAAATTTTTTTCCAAATTGTTGTCAGGTGATCTTAGAGGCTCTAATCTTAATTTTCAAAATCTGAGGCCGGATTCGTGATCAGCGACCTTAAAAACCCATGTATACCAATTTTCGACAAAATTCAATTTTTTTCCAAATTTTTATCAAGTGATCTTAGAGGCTGTAATTTGTATTTTCAAAATCTGAGGCCGAATTCGTGATCAGCGACCTCAAAAACCCATGTATACCAATTTTCGACAAAATTCATTTTTTTTCCAAATTTTTGTCAGGTGATCTTAGAGGCTTGATCTAATTCGAATTTCCAAAATCTGAGGCCGGATTTGTAATCAGCGACCTCGAAAACCCATGTATACCAATTTTCGACAAAATTCAATTTTTTCCAAATTTTTGTCAGGTGATCTTAGAGGCTTGATCTAATTCGAATTTCCAAAATCTGAGGCCGGATTCGTGATCAGCGACCTCAAAAACCCATGTATACCAATTTTCGACAAAATTCAATTTTTTTCCAAATTGTTGTCTGGTGATCTTAGAGGCTCTAATCTTAATTTTCAAAATCTGAGGCCGGATTCGTGATCGGCGACCTTAAAAACCCATGTATACCAATTTTCGACAAAATTCAATTTTTTTCCAAATTTTTATCAAGTGATCTTAGAGGCTGTAATTTGTATTTTCAAAATCTGAGGCCGAATTCGTGATCAGCGACCTCAAAAACCCATGTATACCAATTTTCGACAAAATTCAATTTTTTTCCAAATTGTTGTCAGGTGATCTTAGAGGCTCTAATCTTAATTTTCAAAATCTGAGGCCGGATTCGTGATCGGCGACCTAAAAAACCCATGTATACCAATTTTCGACAAAATTCAATTTTTTTCCAAATTTTTATCAAGTGATCTTAGAGGCTCTAATTTGAAATTTTAGAATTGCAGGCTGGATCTACTATGAGCGACGTCAAAAACATATGTAAACCAATTTCTAAAAGAAACCATCGAGCAAAAGCCGTTTAACGTAAATAGTTAACTTGACATACTACATTCTGATGACATGTAAATTACGTGAAAATCACCTAATCATTGAAAGAGACGTACTACGGCTATCACATAGCGTGCATAAGACTTCTCAAGAGATTCGTGAACTGAATTTTATGTGAAATTCAAAACTCTCCTGAGTTGGCCCCTTTTTGCATGGACGGTGAGTTGGCCCCTTCTTGCACGGACGGCGAGTTGGCCTCTTTTCGCCCGGCCAGCGAGTTGGCCCCTTCTTCTTCGGGACGCTGAGTTGGCCCCTTTTTGCTCGGAGGCGATGATGTCAACGCGGCGCGACTCGTTCGAAAGGCACGAATTAGCTGCAACTTTTCGATGTTAAACAAGAGTCCCGATTTACGATTCATTGGTAGAAATATATGAAACAGTGCACCGCGCGCCCAGTTTCCCGATTGTAACTGCCGAAATGACGGAGTAGAGGCGTGATGGGGGAGCAAAATCGTCTGCTAGCCGGCCAGTGAAAGACTGATTTCGCGCGTTTCAAATCAGCCGATCGACCTGTAATCTCTATATTTTCGCAACAATAAGTCGTATTTTTATGTTTGACCACTTAATTTGGGGTAGCTCGCCAAGCTCAAGCCGAATTTCATTACATACAGTCATTTCGAGGAAATAGTAAACGAGAAAAACCAATGAAACGTATATACTTCGATAAAATTTTTTTTTACCAAAATTAGTGTACTGTTAATGTTGGATATGATAGCTAGCTATCCCACGGACATGCTAAAGAAATTGGCTACCGAACCAGACGCTTTGTTTTTGCGTAATTAAGCGATAAAATTACGATTTTTCCAAATGTAAAATATCCATATTTCGGAAAATTATGGACCAATCACACGCGGCTTGGGGGTGTAATAAAACAATACTAAAAGAGTCATAATTACCAATTTTCATCAATATTGATGAATGAAAAATGTGTTTTTCCATTGATTCATTTTTTTCGTGTCTCACCACGTGATCGAGGTTTTCTAACTACCCTAACTACTGAATCATAACTCAACAGGGCTTATTTTATAGGGAATTTCAATACGAACAACTTTCTACTCTACAATTTCTTCCGATTTGCCACACTGCGATTGAACACTCGATGTTCTGATGTGATCTTATCAGATCATATTTGACCTTTTGATTATTTATCGATGCCCATCCATTCGAGTTCGTACTGTGACATTGGAATTCGGTAATAGTGAGGTTTTCCACAAAGTATCACCTAATGAACCACCCCGTGATTCGACACGTGGAGTGGAAATGTAATTGGAATTCAACTTATTTTGTGGTGCGTGGTTCTCTTCCCGGAGCCTCCACCGCTACTTCGAGTTCTTGATATTCGACGTGGGTCCGCGAGGGAGGCGCCATTGACAGGCACCGAAAGCAGTTACCAAAATTAACGTAGAGCCATCGGTATACATTATGAATGTGTGTGTGTGCATCTGCTGAGCAGTTCCAGCCAACCAGTTGCAGATGGGTCTTCGTGAGTCAATCTGAAGCAGACATCTAAAAGTGACTGCCACGGGGTACTCAGCGTCGGCAGGACGGAGTGGAGGACACTCCCAACCACATCCCGTGGAAATCCTTCTTGGATTATTTCTACGTGTTCACCCTGCCGTATGCTTTTTGTTCCTGTTTCTTGCCTATCCTGTATCCGAAAATAATCCTGAAGGGCATGACTTTGGCTCGATCGGAAATCCTTTCTCAACACAGCATTGTGGGTTCGCTTACTGCTGTGAATCTGTTAAGACCCAACCTTATTTAGGTTCCGATCTAGTTCTACTCACCCAATACCGTAGGCTTCGGCCACACCACAATTCGACAGGATTCGTTCTTTCGGTGGGAGATAAGGTGAAGTCGTGCTAGAGACGATGGCTTTCTGAGCTCAACCGAAAACCTGATAGCTGAGGCATACCAGGGTCTAAGAGAGGGAGGAGGGGGAGAAGATAGGACCATTCATGGATCCTATACCTTGTTTTTTTAAGAATAACCAAAGTCTATGGGAGGAGGAATTCGTGACGTGGCATTCTACCCGTCACGTGGGAATTCTCGATGAGGGAGAATTCCCGGGGCTCAGACGCTTGAAGTTGACGCTGAGCCTGCGCACGTGCGATCGGGTGAGCCCCCTGACTCCGCGCCGGTCGTCGACGACTAATGAGCGAGTATTTTGGAAGCTTTTTCTTTTCGTTGTATTATTTTACCGTTTACTATTTCGTTTCACTTTGACTTTCACTTACTTGTGTCCTTGAACTTTGTCGGCTCATTTTGCATGACATTGTTATTCATTTGTGGTTTGGATTCGTAGAGAGATCGTTGAATCTCCGTCTGCGAGGCGTCTGATTGGCCTCTGGACACTCGGTTGTGAGATGCACTGCGGATGGTTCTGCTCTGCGCACCTCAGTAGCAGCACTGTTTGTCGAATATGCACTCACCACGAAATACACGCACACACGTCCTCGACACAAATCCTTGATAAGTATCAGACTATCAGTTAACGCAGTGGAAAAGTGCTGTTTTCATAACCTGTTAAGGTTGAGGTAGCAGCGAAACAAAAACCACACGATTGATCGTACAAAACTCCATCAGAATAAATAGACGCCATTATCGTACTCGCGATGCGCTCTCGCCTGAGTTCGCATTCAGTGTGTGGCAGTCTTGCTCGTGACTGACGAGTCGCCTCGACCCGCTCCAATCGGTTGCTCTAGCGCACTCGGGTGTGGTCAAAACTATTACGACTACATGCGCAATTTCATGATGGAGTTGAATATATGGGCAGTTCTACTAACTAGGAAGATTTTATGTGATATGTTTTTTTTCAAAATTTGGAAAATTTATCTGGGATATTCATATTCATTCCTTTGTTTACGTCTGGAGCTTCTCACTAAAAGGTCGGATTTTTCACATTACAGCTTTTCCAGGGACCTACAATTCTGAAATGAAAAGAAATAAAAATATGAAACATTCATGTATCACCCGTAAATAGACCATAAAATGTTTGATTATGTTAAAGAGCAAGAACATGAGCAGTTTAAATTTACTCGTTTTTCTCGTGGAACACTTAGAAATAACACTGAATTCAAACAAAAATCCTTGTGAATCTTTGTTCAGGTTATGATTAAGATGCCTAGTGAATGCCGCAGTTATATATTATATATAATTATTTTTTAACATCCACAAGTTTCAAACGTTGAATAAATGAATTCTATCGGGCTTGGTGGACTACTATTCCAAAGTGATATCGAGAAAAAAATTCCACGGTCCTAGGGCTGGATCCGAACCAATGTCCTCCTGATATTTTATGTATATGGGGCGTTTCGTGTCAACTCTTTGCGGCCGGTGCGCGGATACTAAAATTTCCCATTTCCGTCACTCGTTTTCGACTCAATGAAATGAATATCGGAATGATGTGAAATATACTATTGACGTATATTTCCCTCAGCTTTTCGATAACAAAGTTAGTTTTTGACAATTTTTATTTTTTACCAAAAAACATTAAACGGATTATATTTTGAAAAGATTTTTCTGTCTCATTTTGTCCATTAGTTGCATATATTTGCTGGTATATTCATGTAGAGAGTACAGATACATATTGTTCGATAAATTAAAATAGCTTTTTATAACTGAAAAATATTTTTTCAGTTTTTCATGCATAACTTTTTTAGCAGAATGAGAGAATCGTGCGAAACTTTTAATAGTCATTCTCGAGGTATCCTCTACCACATATAAAATTTCCAAGAACGTGCTTACAAATTAATTTTCAGAGCAAAATCGCCCTAGTTGGTGATAAGAATTGCCCAAATATAGAGTGCAGGAGATTATGCGGTGAAGTAAAAACGCGACGGATTATAGCGGATACGTTCTCTAGGTTAAAACAAGGATTCATTTTGTCCAAAGGGGATTTTTCCCTGTTTCAGCCCAAAACCTATTTTGTTAACAATTTGAAACGAAGAACCGTTCCGAGTGATTTTGTAAAATGCTCAAACAGGATTCTTGGATTAAGAAATGTTTTTTTAAAGTAGACCTTACATTGGATCCATTTCCTTCTGCTCTACGTCTGTTAGGAGAATAAACGTAAATTATTGAGGATGTGAGAAACTGCTACAATAGAATGCTTGGAATTATATTTGCATTGATTTTCTTTCCTGGATAGTATGAACTAGTGAATGAACACTGTTGCCTAAGGATGTGAACAACGTTCACATGTTGCATCGAATTTCTCCCTCTTCAAGCATCAGTTTCCGAAGATGCAAACAACGATCGCTATGAAAAATTTCGAATATTTTGGTTCTCTGGATGTCGGAATGTTAGGAAGTGTACATTACGACTTTATCAACTCTGAGAAACATTTGCGGGGGAAGTAAATAACTATAAGTATGAAAAATCGAACTCCATCTATAATTTCCTAGCATTGACTTTGATCACTGAAGAATACTTCTAATATCTATCGGACAAGAAAATACCTGCAGGTGTGTTGTCTTGACGGGTCACCTTGTATAGGCATATGTGCCAAAAATTAAGAAGAGTAATCCGACCGTTTCTGGAGATGACCAAGTGATGAATTACTACGCAGTTCACGAATACAAAACTATGTACCATTACCAAGTACAGTTCTGGTTAAGGATGAGCAAGTTATCAAAGTATGATACATTCCCAAACTGATACATTCTTTATGGTTGTTTTGATATGACTGATGGATACTCTTCGCATAATCTATGGCAACAGTAACTTACTTTGTCTACTCTTGATGGAATTTAAATCTTCTTCAAATATCTGACCAGCGGTGCTAGCAAATGATTCGGCGGTTGCGCAGTAACCATGATGTACCAGGTACGTTGAGACCATTCTGTTGTTAAAAGTAATGGAGAATAATCAATTCAATGTCATAATAATCATGGAATCATTTGAGTTACTTTCTTGAGAGTAAAGATTACATGAGATATCCAGTAGATTGCATGAAATATGGAGACTTTTCTTAAATAATGTGAGATGGATAGGTCAGCAATAATAAAACAAGTATCATCCATTTAGTCACATTAAATTTGCTTTGCGCAAAGAGATAAGGAGAGAAAAACTTCAGATCTTACTAAGACTCCGGGGAATTCAGAAGGGCACTGCTGAGACCTATAAGCTCCATTCGGAAATAATGGATTGATTGAATGTGATGAAATCTAACTTACATCAGACTTCTAACCTCACGAAAATGGCGCCATGCGTATCGCCAATTCGAAATAGTAGTTGTAGGAATGAAAGTGAGAGTGAGCGAGGCACGGAACACAGTATGCATTACCATCTGTATACAATAATTATTTTCATCCTCCGTTGTATATTTTGAGTGTGAAGCATGGCCAACGCAAGGGCGTGGCATACTATATACCGTATGTTTTTATAATACTCTATTCCAATTCATTCGTTCGCATTACTTATGCTGATGTATCCGTACTTGTGTACAATTTCAGACGCTTGTCGAGCTATAAGATAAATAACCTGCTCATGATTTCTACAGTGGGTGTGATCGAGTTTTTATATATCACACACACACACACACGCACACACGCGCACACACGCGCACACACACACACACACACACACACACACACACACACACACACACGCACACCCATACATACATATTAATATATGAATGTATGGATGTATGATGTATGATATATTACAGCGCACCCGCTATTATGATTGACTCCAATTAATTTATAAAACGCAGCTCAAATCATACTATTCAAATTCATTACATATCTATAAAAAAGCCGCTGCAATAATATATATAATAAATATATATATATATATATATATATATATATATTATATATTAGCATCCGCCGTCGCGGCTTCGCCCATTCTCCCAGTTAATAGAATCGAATGATAATTATTAACTGTGCGTAGGAATAAAAACGTAACATTCAAGTGTTTAAAGTTTCAAATCCCTACAGTACTCCAGAATAAACATTTTTGGTTTTGGAATTGGAATCAGAATTAATTTTCTGATTTGCCCGTCCTAGAAAGTCCAACATACAACTACTATACCCTCGTGGAAAACAATCTGAACGTTAATCAATTCCGACATGTTTACATGTCTGACCTTGAACCTTGTTTATTGTAAAAGCAAAAGAAACAGCGTGAATGGCTCGTACAACGGTTCGGCACCTGGTGGCCAAAGAGAAAAGCCGGATCTTCAAATTAAGGCATATTTTAACCGTTAAAAAAATAACAAAACATATGAGTTCGATTATTTGGGCAATCGATTACGCCACTATAATATCGGGAGTCACAATAGGACGACCAAGTTTTTCATGACAAAATCGAGGACTCCAACATTGATTGCCTTATACTTATAGGCCAGACTGCGCCACTTCAGCTGTGTGAACGGCTCAAATAGCGTCTCACCACCTAGTGGCCGAAGAGAGAAGCCGGTGCTGATTTGCATGTTATTTCCATATTTTGCATAGAAACGTTCCTAATTAATTAATGAACAATCTTGATAGCCTATGACACTTCAGGGTACATTGTAAAGCTACTGTCAAAATTTGGAGGCGATAGGTTCAGTAGTTTTTGAGATTTTTGCAAACATACAAACAAACGTTTCCTCTTTATATAATAGTAAGATATATATAACCTAAATAAATGCCTCTTTGAATTTGAAACATACCTCTTTTCATTTGAATTGTCTCTCAGTTTTATCAAACACTAGAAGCTGTTTAGCCCGCGTACCGCGTGCGCGTAGTTCTTGTAGCCAATATGGCTGTATCTTTCGACCAATCAGCAGAGGTTTTGGATGTACTGAAAATGGCAGCCCCCTTAACCTGAGCTCGATTGGAAACTGTTTTTTATAGGTGGACTAGCGTCCCCCATCGCGGCTTCGCCCGCGGATATGTGCATTGAGTTCAAAATGTTGTTATTCTCATTTATTGTTGAAAAACCCGTATGATATGTATGTATTTGTAAACTTCGATAAATTTGATACTTTGTAATTCTTAGAGTCGTAATCTTTATGTATTCTCTGAGAAATGGAAATTCATAAGACTTCTGGATAAACGACGTTCTTAGTTTTTGAATTTTCAGGAATTAATATGAATTGGTTACGTGCATCACCTGCCCGTGAAAAAGCAACATACAATTGGCCATATGAAAAACATCCTGTTTGCAAATCTATCTCTATGTACTTGAAGGTCTGTCCTTGAGATTTGTTGATCGTCAAGGCGGAAGAAACTTTCACAGGCAATTGTATTGTATTCGTTTGAAATTCGATTGAATTGAAATGGTAAGTCTATTGGAATCATAGGTATGCGAGGTATAAATGCTGTTTCTCCAGGTGCAGGTCCTGTAAGACTAGTTGCTTCGATTATATTTTCCCGCATAACTTTAATTTGTAACCTTGTGCCATTACACAAATTGGGAGGATTTAGATTGCGTAATAGCATTATTGGAGAACCAGTTTTCAATTTTGAGTCATGAGGGAGAAAGCTTGAAGGATTAAGAGAGTTCAGAAATTCTTGAGGGTAGTGTACAACTTCAACAATTTTGATCGCTGTATCGATATAGAATAATAATGTCATATTTTTCTATCTAAATTTCCCAAAAAATATTATCAATATTATGAGCGGTAGCTTTAAAAAGAGCTATGATTGCCCTTTCGCACTAGCAATTGAAAGGTTTGTCAGAGAGATTTCTGGATAGACTTTAGAAATCAGGTCCATGACTGTATTAACAGTCGTTCCTACTTTTGTATTAACTAGGGGGGTACCCCCCTGCTCGCTTTGCTCGCCAACCCCCCCCCCGTGTGTTCTTTAGAAATCAATAATTTCAATAATAAGTGTAGTGATAATTAAAAAAAAATTACATTTAAAACAATAAAACTTCAAACTTGAAACTGCGATTTTGTAAAAATAAAAGATTAATGTCAGCTATATTCATGTTAAACATTCGTTTATTTAGATTAATAGTGGGTTTAACTTTAGGTTCATAGTGACATGTGCTAGATCATATTTTTTTTGGTTTGGATATTTCGCGTGTTCCATTTCAGATTTTCGGCAGCAGATTTTGAGTAAGATTGCAACGGTTGCTAGACACGTAAACAATGGTTGCTATGGGTAAAACGGAGATTTTGTATCATGTGCAGTTGAAAATACTGGAAACGAAACTCACGTGAATTTTTCTTTCCCTTAGCAACGGTTGCTAGGACGGTAAACAACGGTTACTGAAAAGCTGATTGGGAAGATTTTGTGTCCTTTGCCGTAGAGAATGATGGAAATGGGTCATAAATTGATAATTTCCAACCTTTGTAATGGTTGCTAGGGAGGTAAAAAACGATTGCTATGGAATAAAGATAACAATTCAGTGCCTCTGGCCATCGAGTGTGACTTAAAACTGTTTCTCCAGCTTCCAAAGCAACGGTTGCTAGGGATGTAAATAAACGGTAGTTTCGACGAATAAGTGGATTTATATTGAAAAAAAAATTGTCCAAAATAATATTCAGTCCTTTCCTTCTACTGCAGCAACGGTTGCTAGACACGTGAACAATGGTTGCTATGGAACAAATATAACAATTCAGTGCCTCTGGCCATCGAGTGTGACTTGAAACTGTTTTTCCAGCTTCCAAAACTACGGTTGCTAGGGATGTAAATAAACGGCAGTTTCGACGAATAAGTGGATTTATGTTGAAAAAAATTGTCCAAAATAATATTTAGTCCTTTCCTTCTACTGCAGCAACGGTTGCTAGACACGTGAGCAATGGTTGCAATGGGTAAAACGGAGATTACGTATTCCCTGCAGTTGAAAGTACTGGAAACGAAACTTACTTTTTTCTTTCCCTTGGCAATGGTTGCTAGGGCGTTTAACAACGGTTACTGAGGAGCTAAGTGGGAAGATTTTGTGTCCTTTGCAATCGAAAATTATGGACATGGGTTTGATTATTTCCAACCTTCGCAATGGTTGCTAGGGAGGTAAACAACGGTTGCTATGGAGCGAATATAACAATTCAGTTTTCTTGGTCATCGAGTGAAACTTAAAATTGATTTTCCAACTTTCCAAGCAACGGTTGCTAGGGATATAAACAAACGGTTGCCATGGATATCGACAGTGGTTGCTATATACCTCATCGGTTCTCTTCGATTCTCATTGATTCTCATCGACTCTCAAAGTCCCAATGAGCACTTATGAAGATTCGTGAGATAACACGTTAGGAACGGTTGCTAGGGAAATAAACAACGGATTTTATTGAAAATTGAACTCGGACTAGATCTTGTCACAAGTAACCGGTAGTAAAGTAAATCTTGTCACAAAGTGTGCAAAATTTCAAGACGATCGGATCATTCCTTCGGGAGTTATCGTGGACGAAAGAAACAAAAAAATAGACACCTTAGCAACGGTTGCTAAGGGAATAAACAACGGATTTCGCTGAAAATTGAAATCGCCCGAGATTTTGCCGCGATTAACCTGTGTGCAAAATTTCAAGACGATCGGACCATTCCTTGGAGAGTTATCGTGGACGAAAAAAAACGGGACGCACACACACACACACACACACACACACACACACACACACACACACACACACACACACACACACACACACACACACACACACACACACACACATACACTTTAGGATTTCCATGTTTTTCGACCCGTAGATCACGAAAATCGAGGTCCCGAGGTCTGATTCGGTGGGTTAATTTTTGCCCCATTACAAAGCTTTCTCTTTTAGAAAGCAAAAGGATGAAAAAACCGCTGCCAAGTGCCTCAGCAGTATGCTTTCTCAAAGTATTGCAATTGAACCTCAACTTGCATTAATCACCACTCTTTGAGAAAGCAAAATGAACCTCTAACTCATTTCCTCCACTCCATAGTAACGGTTGCTATGGTAAATGTCGGAGCTTCGACGTTATTACTTCTTAGTCATCAACAGTTCCGAAAATGGACCTCCAACTGACTTTTCACACTCCATAGTAACGGTTGCTAAGGACGTAAACAACGGTTGCTATGGTAAATGTCGGAGCTTCGATGTTCTTACTTCTTAGTCATCAACAGTTCCAAAAATGAACCTCCAACTGACTTTTCCCATTCCCTAGTTACGGTTGCAAGCGATATGAACACCGGTTGCTAGAGACATCAACAATGGTTTATACGGGAAAGGTCTCTTTGATTGTTATAGAATCCCATAAATATACAAACCCAAATGATCATTTATCATGAATTATATGGGAACTTATCGAAAACACGCTAGCAACGGTTGCCATGGAATCAAACAACGGATGTTGCTGAACACCGAACTCGGTTCACATCTGCCGGAGACCGACCTGTGTGCAAAATTTCAGGACGATCGGACCATTCCTTCGAAAATTAACGTACGACAAAAAAAAGTCAGTCTGAAGCTGAATTTTATATCTCCATAGCAACGGTTGCTAGGAGAATAAACAATGGTTGTTCCAAAATGAATGTCTTATCGATTCTCATCGATCGTCGAAAGAATTGGAGACCCATCGTGCATTGATGATGATTTTCGGAGCTTTTATCAAAAACACGTTAGCAACGGTTGCTAGAGAAATAAACAACGGAATTGGCTGAAAATTGAACTCGACCGAGATTTTGCGGCGACTAACCTGTGTGCAAAATTTCAGGACGATCGGACAATTCCTTCGAGAGTTATCGTACGACAAAAAAGTGCACGTACGTACATACATACAGACATTTTTGGATTTCCATGTTTTTCGACCCGTAGATTACGAAAATCGAGGTCCCGAAGTCCGATTCGGTGGGTCGATTTTTACCCCGTTACAAAGCTTTCTCTTTGAGAAAGCAAAAGGGGGATGAAAAAAAGGGAGAAAAGGGTGAAAAAAATAGGTGAAAAAAAGGGTGAAAAAATGGATGGAAAAAGAGGCTGAAAAACGGGGTGAAAAAAGGGTGGAAAAGAGGGTACTAAGGGGGGCAACTAAGGGGGACAACTAAGGGGGCAACTGAGGGGAGCAAAAAAGGGAAGCTTAAAAGGGGAGCAAAAAAGGGGAGCCAAAAAGGGGAGCAAAGAAGGGGGCAAAAACTTTCACGGCGGCGGCGGCGGCAGTCTAGCTTTTAATATAGAGAGATATTCATGTAATCATTTTCATTCGATACTATCCCATCTCCAATTTTTAGAAGTTCTAAAGGTGATTGCAAATCCCCACCCCCAATGTGAGCTCTCATATTTGTCCGTAAATGTAATTTTTCTATCAAATTCCAAATTAAAGATGACTTCAAACATGCTTTCACAATGTCAGCGCGAGTTCCTTTTTGAATCACAGGCAAAGTTTGCCGAAAATCTTCAAAGAAAACGAAAGTTATTCCACCCATAAATTTTTCCATTAGATTTTGAATCTCGTAACGTGCGATCCAAAGCTTCAATATGCGAACGGTGACTCATTGTACATTTATCCCATACTATAAGAGAAGTTTCTTCGATAATTTTGCCTAAAGGACTGTTTTTGCTTTCTCAAAGAAAAAGCTTTGTAACGGGGTAAAAATCGACCCACCGAATCGGACTTCGGGACCTCGATTTTCGTAATCTACAGGTCGAAAAACATGGAAATCCGAAAATGTCTGTATGTATGTACGTACGTGCACTTTTTTGTCGTTTGATAACTTTCAAAGAAATTGTCCGATCGTCCTGAAATTTTGCACACAGGTTAGTCGCTATAAAATATCGGTCGAGTTTAATTTTCAGCCAAATCCGTTGTTTATTTCTCTAGCAACCGTTGCTAACGTGTTTTTGATAAAAGCTCCAAAAATCATCATCAATGCACGATGGGTCTCCAATTCTTTCGACGATCGATGAGAATCGATAAGACATTCATTTTGGAACAACCATTGTTTATTCTCCTAGCAACCGTTGCTATGGAGATATAAAATTCAGCTTCAGACTGACTTTTTTTTGTCGTACGTTAATTTTCGAAGGAATGGTCCGATCGTCCTGAAATTTTGCACACAGGTCGGTCTCCGGCAGATGTGAACCGAGTTCGGTGTTCAGCAACATCCGTTGTTTGATTCCATGGCAACCGTTGCTAGCGTGTTTTCGATAAGTTCCCATATAATTCATGATAAATGATCATTTGGGTTTGTATATTTATGGGATTCTATAAGAATCAAAGAGACGTTTCCCGTAGAAACCATTGCTGATGTCTCTAGCAACCGTTGTTTATATCCCTTGCAACCGTAACTAGGGAATGAAAAAAGTCAGTTGGAGGTCCATTTTTGGAACTGTTGATGACTAAGAAGTAAGAACATCGAAGCTTAGACGTTTACCATAGCAGCTGTTGTTTAAGATGGTGCGTCAGCGCCACCAACGACAAGTATGCGCAGCAAGCGCGCGAGGGGATGCGACTAGCCATTATATACAGCCCAGTTTCGTGTCCAACCTCACTTTTCCAATTATTTTTGTTTTACCGCTGTCCCGCAGTCAGTTATATGCAAGAATTACGGTCACTTACGATTACTTTTGTCAGAAAAGATTCATCGAAATAGCTTTAATCATATTTGAGAATAGGAGTTTGAGTTCACTAGCAGACAAAGTGCCCAGGAGCTCCTCATAATTTTTCCACATCTTCCACATGTGACGTATATTACGTCCGACTGATTCACTATCCAGCGCAAGCGCGGTCCTCTGCACTCCTCAGCGTAGCGTATATTACGTCCAACATAACGTCGATTGTAAGTATATATATAGAAACATCGACAGTCGACACGATGTGGCTTAGATACATACTAGAATTATACATTGATTCAGATAAATACGTGAGATTATGATTTTGTGAAATGTCGGGTATGTTCGATCGAAAGAACATCGGATGGGCTTGAATATCCATGGAGAGAATTTTGGGAAAAATGATGCGTGGGCGAGAAATATGGAAAAAACTGACTTTTGTCAAGTTGTGCTGCATGAACCATTAAAAAAATATATGAAACAGCGTCGCGATGAAAATTCTGATTAGAGGTATCGATAGAGCTCATTGAGCGCTTCAATTATTCATCGTGAAAAATTCAAGAATATTGATGCGTGAAGTATGTGATTGAAAATTGGTGGTTTACTTTGCGATTTTTATGCTTTCAGATAAATACGTGAGATTATGATTTGGTGAAATGTCGGGTATGTTCGATCGAAAGAACATCGGATGGGCTTGAATATCCATGGAGAGAATTTTGGAAAAAATGATGCGTGGGCGAAAAATATGGAAGAAACTAACTTTTGTCAACTTGTGCCGCATAAACCATTAAAAAAATATATGAAAAAGCGTCGTGATGAAAATTCTGATTAGAGGTATCGATAGAGCTCATTGAGCGCTTCAATTTTTCATCGTGAAAAAATTGAAAATATTGATGCATGGGCGTGAAGTATGTACTTAAAATTCGGTGTTTCAATTTGTAGAAATTTAGAATTCGTTTGAAAAAAATACTTGATATTTGAAAGAAATGAAGAATTTTGGACGTTGGTTATTTCCTTAGCAACCGTTCCTAACGTGTTTTCTTACAAATCCTTATGAGTGCTCATTTGGGCAAGCCGGAAAATTAGTTTTGAGTCACACTTGATGGCCAAGGACACTGAATTGTTCTATTTTCTTCATAGCAACCGTTGTTTACCTCCCTAGCAACCGTTACGAATGTTGGAAATTATTAATTTATGACCCATTTCCGTCATTTTCGACGGCAAAGGACACAAAATCTTCCCAATTAGCTCCTTATCAACCGTTGTTTACCGCCCTAGCAACCGTTGCTAAGGGGAAGAAAAATTCATGTAAGTTTCGTTTCCAGTATTTTCAACGTGCTATAGAGAAAATTGGGAAAATTTGGTGTCTTCTGCAGTCGAAAATGATCAAGATAGATTTTAAATTAATCATTTCCAACCTCAGCCGTCGAAAATGATCAAAATGAGTCTTCGAGTTTGCTAAATACGGACTTAAGGGCAGGATGGATCGATTTTAACCACCATTAAACCGTATAACAGTCACAAGATGAATTGATCGAAAAATTAAGCAGGTCCAAATGTCTCGCATCGTGTAGAACCTAGAACCGTTTGCTTTGTTGCATTTGATCAAATAATAAGAGAGCCCAGGCAGACATCAACAGTCGCAACAAAGTTTGGTCAATTGAAAAAGAACGACACTTTACACAGTCACAAAGATACGAATTGAACTGATTAAATAATATTTTTGTTATTTTTGAAAAATAAATGACAAAAGCTAAAACATTATTATATAATCTCAAATACTGTCTATAATTGATGGATTTATTTGTATCTCCTACTAACAAGTACATTAATTCTTTAGGATACGATTTGAAGTCTTCTAATTTTACCTTATTATAACCGTTAAATTATAATTTTACCTTATTCATTATAACCGTTTTCGTATGTATCTATGTTTTAATGGTTGAAAATATTTGAAATTAAAAGGATTATTTGTATTCATTTTTATAATTCATTATTGTAAGTCTTATTATTGTGTATGCCCATGAAACACTCGAGCGAGCGGTAGCGAGCGAGAGACTATTGCTAGTATATCTATAAAAATATTCAACGATTTTACTCAGTCTTTCCATTTAGAATCGCATAAAGGGTCACATTGGCTTCACTTATTTTTGATACGAAAAAGAGCAATTTGAGTAGGATAAAAAACAGTTTATGGTTAAATTTAGAAAGGATGTATAGTTAAAATATTTCTTTCTTGATAAAAAGTTACCTTTGGAAAAGGTACACGTTGACGATAAGTATGTTCGGTATGTTTGAAATACTCCTCGAGCGATTTTCTCTTTCATACTAGAAGAAGGGTCTTTGAAAAAGGTATACGTGGACGACAAGTATGTTCCGTTATTATGTTCAATGTTGGATAAACTTTCATTCTACTCAATTTCTCTGACTAGAAAGAAATTTAAAATTGTCTCTTCAATTTCAGTCTATTCAAATGCACGTAAGATAGTAATAAATTCTTAAACGACAAAATTTTTTTTCGAGTGGGTAAAAATTTAAAAATGTACTAGCCAGAATCTCTCACTCGCTATCGCTCGCTCATGTCTTTCATTTGCTCTATCAAGAATATAGGTAAATGATGAAATTTTTATTGGAATTATTGGTTAATAATTCAGAATATCTATGGACCATCGACGATTTGGCTCAAATTCCAGCTCAAAGTTATTTAGTCAGAGAATTGGCTAATATGGACCAATTCAGATAAAAGCATGATTATTAGATGCGCAATTTCATAACAAACTCAAATATATAGGGTTTGCTTGTCCTGAGAGGACCTTAAACCCCTTTGTGAACGTTGTACTTGCCTATTATACTGGAGACGTATGCATGCATGTTACCAAACACACACTTTTAAACTTTCAAACCCACTTTCGAAACTTAAAAGTTATTCCTAGATAGGAAAACTATATATATTTGAGTTTTTTATGAAATTGCGCATCTAGTGATCATGCATTTGTATGAATTGCTTCATATTAGCCAATTTTCTGAGTAAATAACTCGGAGTTCCAATTTGAGCTAATCCGTCGATAGCTATTCAAATCTTAGCCATGCAGTTCATACAATATAAATGGATTTCATGAGTAAATATTAATTGAATAATACTCAAAAAAGTTAACCATAACTTTTTTTTGTTAATATTTGAAAAATTATTGGAAATTCTTCTACCGTCTAGTGTAAGTGTAGATGAAAAATCTTAGTATTTACTATTCCCTTGCATATATTGGTAATATAATTAATTAACTATTGGTGGGTATGAGATCCTCATCCAGGTGATCAAAATGAATTCTTGTTTGATTTAGGGTACTGAAGTAAGTATCATAATATCCGTATGCTAACTTATGATCTTGGACATATTTCTTTTAAACGAAAGAGAATCACTCATGTGTATTAATTAAATCATATCAACATTGCTTGACTTATTAATCATCACATGTATCTATATCTACTAACAAATAGAAGTTTGGTCAAACATGATCATGAATAAAACTTTTTCAAATTCTAAAGAGCCAGGTTGGTTTACATGAAATGACAAGCAAAATATTTTTATTGCAATTTATATTTCGGAATTATGTATGATGTAACGAGGTGTGCATCTGAGAGCTAGTCCTGGCTGGATAGGGACCTGATATATCGACTTCACTCCTTCTATCGGCTAGAGAACGCCGAAGTCGGCAGTGTGTCGGTGGCCCAGTGGTTTGGGCGGCCGTCCGGGATCCAGTAGATCGAGGTTCGATTCCCCGTCTACTCGGAAACACCACACGTATTTTTGTGAGACCATTGCCGGACGCCACCCCGTTACATGGCGCCCAACGTAATAACCCACAAGGTTACTACTCCGAAAAAATCCTACTTCCCTCCATACCGAGCTCTCCAACTGGCTTCAAATCTGGGATGATGCCCAGACGAGCTAAACGTAATCCCATGCCTTCGAAGCACACACAAGCCTCAGCTTCGATCGTCTGGCCCGGAGAACGGCCGTAGATGGATTGAGCATACGGTCCTTTCGAGATGCATCTCTCGTTAAAGGTAAATGGATTCAACGCTTCCTATCGGCCGGTCGCAGCCGTAGGTCGCGTTTGGAGGGGGATTGTAACGAGGTGTGCATCTGAGAGCTAGTCCTGGCTGGATAGGGACCTGATATATCGACTTCACTCCTTCTATCGGCTAGAGAACGCCGAAGTCGGCAGTGTGTCGGTGGCCCAGTGGTTTGGGCGGCCGTCCGGGATCCAGTAGATCGAGGTTCGATTCCCCGTCTACTCGGAAACACCACACGTATTTTTGTGAGACCATTGCCGGACGCCACCCCGTTACAATGAACATTGATTTATCTCAGTAAGTAAACATCCTTGTCAAAAATATCCGTACGGATTTCCGCACGTATTTCCGTACTGAAATCTATATGGATTTTTATTTTTCATCCTAGGGGAAAAATTCTTCTACAGCAATTCGTACGGTATACCATATGAAAATCCCTGAAGATATCTGTAAAATTTCGTAACAAAATCCGTGCGGAAATCCGTACGAAAATCCGTACGGATATCCGTACTGCGTTTTTGGACTGATTTCCGTAAAGGTTTCCGTACCGATTTCCATACGGATTTCCATACGGATTTATGTTTTTTGTATATATATATATATATATATATATATATATATATATATATTGTCACGGGCGGACAATTACATTGCCAGGCCCTGTGATATCTCTCTCCCTATAATATTATACTATTTGTAAATATAAGTCATGTTTCAGCGTCCAGCGAGAGAGCCAGCGCTGCCGACAACGTATGAGAGAGAGAGACCGCGTCGCGAACGAGATTCAATCCGCGCGCCGCGTGACGTCAGCCGGAGACGGCCGAGCGAGCGTGCGGCGGAAGTATTTAGTTTATTGCCGGCCCTCGTGCGCGATACCACGAGCCCTCGAGATAACGAGACCGCCCAGGCAATCGCGACCCTGAGGACATCAGCGGACATCCCCCTCACGAGATCCGACCCGCTAGCGCCCGCCAAAGCCGACCCGAGGACGAGCCGTGTACAGCGCCGGAGCACGTCGCCGAGTAAGTGCCGCACGATCGACATCTCTCTCTCTCCCGGCCAACGCGTGTTCACCGCTCTCTCTCGCTCCGGCCCGCGAGACGCGACCCGAGGCTCGACGCCTCTGTGTAATATCTTCCCACTAGATTAGTTAATAAACGTTGTGTTTGTCAGAACCGCTGTGATTGTTCTTTGCTGCCACGCTATTCCCGCTCAAGATCCTACTCCCGCGCACACGAGTTTCACCACCTCGTGTGCGCATTTGTTATCATGCTCCAGGCCCTAGGGCCTATACAGTATTAATTATTAGTAATAAATACGGCGGTGATAATATATACACACACATATATATATATATATATATATATATATATATATATATATATATATATATGGGTGATTCTCTGTCAAGTGAGAGAGTGAAAATGAAAAAAAATTCTGAAAATTTTTTTATGAATTCTAGAAGACTCCATCATGTCCCCTTAATTTTTTCAGAATTTTTCAGACCATATGTCCCATCCTGACAGAGGCTCAAAGTGGTGGAGTTTGCAAAATTAGACATTTTTTCAAGACCTTTGACCTCAATTTTGAGCTATCTAGAGATATTTTAGAGCAAAAACTCAAGAGAACTTTTTTAGAAAAATTGGTTCCAGGGTCACTGGTAGACATATAGCTATCACTTATCTTATTTCCAGGCTTAAAACTGATCAATAAGTGGTTTTGATCACCCGCAGCATAATGTGATACATACCAAAAGAAAGCTCATTTTATTACCAAAATGTCCTGACTAGTCGCAGAATGCTGCATTTGATCTATTTTTTATAATCAACCAATACATTATGAGAATTAACGAAAATATTCTAAAAATGACCGCATACGGTCACCCGCACATGGTCCGCATATGGTCTAAAAAATTCTGAAAAAATTCAGGGGACATGATGAAATCTTCTAGAATTTATAAAAAAAATTTCAGAAATTTTTTTCATTTTCACTCTCTCACTTGACAGAGAATCACCCATATATATATATATATATACAAGCGAGTTCGAGTCGATGTGAGATATCTCGCAGTCGATGGTCGCATTCGAGATTTCTTGGAGAAGAATTCGAACGAAAATATTTTCTGAATTTAACCTACAAATCAGGACTATTTACAAGAAAAACGTATCTCTCGGGAGACGAATCAAGGTATAAAGTGGAGGAATTTTGATTTTTATGAGCAATCTCTCTTATTAGTTTTGGCAGACATTCGTTTATAAGCTTATTTGAAACACTGTGGGAAATAGGGAGCACTGTTTTTCCAAATTCTATGAATCCGTGTTTGTTAATATCATTCATTCTTTATTGACTATGTAGCATCACAGGGCACACACACACACACACACACACACACACACACACACACACACACACACACACACACACACACACACACACACACACACACACACACACACACACACACACACACACACACACACACACACACACACACACACACACACACACACACACACACACACACACACACACACACACACACACACGAGTTGATGCGGTACGCGCGCACTTGAGTGCGATTGCTTATGTGCGTGTGTGTGTATGTAAATATGTGTGTATGTGTGTGTAAGGACACATCTGATTGTAATATGCCAAGTTAACTATTTACGTTAAAGAGTTGTTGCCTCGATGGTTTCTCGTAGAAATTTGTATACATGTGTTTTTGAGGTCGCTGATAACGAATTCCGCCTCAAATTTTGAAAATTCAAATTAGAGCATCTAAGATCACCTGACAAAATTTTGGAAAAAATTTAAATTTTTTTAAAAATCGGTATTCATGGGTTTTTGAGGTCGCTGATTACGAATCCGACCTCAGATTTTGAAAATTCAAATTAGAGCCTCTAAGATCACTTGATATTTGGAAAAATTGAACTTTGTTGAAAATTGGTATTCATGGGTTTTTGAGGTCGCTGATTACGAATACGGCCTCAGATTTTGAAAATTCAAATTAGAACCTCTAAGATCACTTCATATTTGGAAAAATCGAACTTTGTTGAAAATTTTTGACAAGTGATCTTAGAGGCTCTAATTTGAATTTTCAAAATCTGAGGTCGGATTCGTAATCAGCGACCTCAAAAACCCATGAATACCGATTTTTAAAAAAATTTAAATTTTTTCCAAAATTTTGTCAGGTGATCTTAGAGGCTCTAATTTGAATTTTCAAAATTTGAGGCAGGATTCGTTATCAGCGACCTCAAAAACACATGTATACAAATTTCTACGAGAAACCATCGAGGCAAAAACTCTTTAACGTAAATAGTTAACTTGGCATATAACATTCAGATGTGTCCTTACACACACATACACACATATTTACATACACACACACGCACATAAGCAATCGCACTCAAGTGCGCGCGTACCGCATCAACTCCGAACTCGAAAAAATGCCGCAAAATAAAATTAAACCTGAGATAGATTTTTCTATAATGTAAAATCTGAGTTAGATCTTTCTTTAAAAGTTGATTTGAAAACGATCTTTCTATACTGCTCGATTCGGAATAGATCTCTTTATTCCGCTCGATTCGAGATAGATCTTTTTATTCCGCTCAATTCGAAATAGATCTTTTTATTTCGCTTAAATCGAAATAGATCTTTCTTTAGCGCGTTTCTGAGATCGTTGCTTTTTCCCCCAGGCGACGATATGTAACTGAATAAATAAAGCATATATAATTTGAAAATTCTACAATTATCAATTCTTTCATAATAATCAAAAAAAAAATCCAGAAGGTAAAGAACAGAAACTATACAAACAAACAACGTGACGACATCAGGGTGTAACGTAAAACTCTATCAGTGCTTCGCGAGCATGCGGAAGCTCAAGTCGATTTTTTTAAGTTACAGAATCAGACCCCTAATCGCGCGAGCGTTTAAGACCGTGGTTCGCACGAGCGTCTCGGCGCTAGGCTCGCGCGAGCGTTCGGCGCTAGGCTTACGCAAGCCTTGCGGCACGCGCGGGGGCCCCTCCCCACCGCGGACAGGAGGGGAGTTCGACAGAACCCACGTATGAAATTGCAATCAAGATGTTTCAACCGTCAGTCGTTGTCATGGCTATGCATTGGAAACACTCCTGGACGTCGATGCTTTGCGGACCTACGGGATGCGGTAAAACCGAGTTGGTGAAAAAATTTTTGAAAAATATCGAAAGTATGAGCGACACTGCGTTTGATCGAGTGATTCTACACTTCTCCGAGTGGCAGCCAGGTTATAAGAAACTTGGCAAAAGCATAGAGTTCCAACGAGGGTCTACCGCAAACCGGAGATTACACAAACGATTGCAGGCGGAAACTCCTGATCATCGACGATCTTATGCGAGAATCATCCTCGGATAGTAGCATTGTGAACCTTTTCACGAAAGGTAGCCATCACAATAACTTGAGCATCATATTTATAACCCAAAACGTTTTCCACCAAGGAAAAGGACAAAGAGATATATCTCTGAATGCTCAGTACATTGTGATTTTTAGAAATTTACGAGATCGTGCTCAAATACAACATCTTGCCAGGCAACTGTATCCCGAAGACCCTCGATTCTTTCAGGAGGCTCACTGGGACGCGACTTCGCGGCCATTTGGTTATCTTCTGCTAGATTTGAAACAGGAAACCCCTGATAATTGTCGGTACCGCATGTATTTTTCCCGACGATGAGCATCAGTACGTTTATGTACCTGAAAAAAGATAAAAGGTAGCGACACTACGAATAACGTGCCAGTTGTGTCGCTGTGATGGCGTCAAGTCATCGTCCCATAGGACGGAAATACATCGACATTCTCAGAGCCTTGTACCACCTCGATGCCAAACAGCGTAAAGCGATCTTCCGCAGAGCCGATCCACAACTCGTCAGACACATTTGCGAGTGTGCCTTGAACGTACTGAACGGAAACGTTACCCTCACCAAGAACCACAAGTTGCGTATTCGCAAACACGCACCCGTTCTCAGAAAATTAGCGAGCCCACACGATAATCTCGGCAATAAGAAAAGAATCGTCGCTCAACACGGTGGTGGATTTTTACCAGCGCTCCTCGCCCCCCTAATAGGAACTATTCTTGGTGATTTGCTGACCAAGTAAAAAAGATGGAGCACGCCAGAAAAGTGATTCTACTTCCTCAAGAAAGTGTCGACCGTTTGCAGGTTCTGATGGTTAGTCAAGGCCTCAAAATCGTTCAAACACCAGGAACGCCTATGACCAGACTCGACGAAGAGATGAGAAATATTTTGACATCGACATCGTGCAAAAACGATTCTGCAAAATGGGCTTTGTATAACCAAGCTCTGCAACGGTATCTGACGGTAAAGGATATCGGGAACGAGGACAAAGAGAAGTTTAATCCACGAGAAGGCAGCGGCACTGATCAAGATGGAGACAGCAGAGAGAGAGCAAACTTGAGCAACAAATGGTAAAAGATATCAATGCGTCAATCGTGGAAACCGTTCCTCGAAAATTGCGACTGAAAGCTACGCAGCTATTGAAACGTTTGAGGATGACTGGTGAAGTTACGTGGGGTAAACGTGGGTCTGTTCAAATAGATGGCAACACAGTGTAAGGCGCTTGTATAGTGGATTTGATCAATGATGCCATGAGGGATAGAAAACGACCACCCCCGGCTGGTTACAGTCAGTTTGTATCAGCGCTCCGTCACAGTAATATACCTCGTGATTTCATCGGTAATACTCGAGTTTTGAGAAGTATAAATAAATCTTCAGACTTGTCTCAGATCGATAACGCTGATTCACCACAAAATCAAGAGACACCCCAAAAAACAGTTTACGATAGTTTTGGGAACGACAGCAGCGGTGAGTCGAGTGCAGACAGAACAACAAAAAATCAAAGATCGAGCACACCGAAATCTCAATCATGGAAACGATTGAAACTGAGCAAACGATGGGAGAGGTGGGAATGGCTCACGAAGAAAAGAATACAGCTTTGGACTCTCTCACTGACCTACTACCTTTCGAAATGCATGTCCCTGGATATAAATTCTGCGGTCCTGGAACAAAGCTGTTAGAACGACTCGAGCGAAAGGACGTCGGTGTAAATCCTCTAGACAAAGCTTGTCGACGCCACGACCTAGCTTATAACGATAAGAGCGCCGATCGCAAGAAAGCCGACCGCGTTTTGGCAGAGTACGCATTCTCGCGCATGCTAGCAGATGAAACCCCACCCGTCGAAAGAACAGTGGCTTTGATGACTGCTTGTTGCATGGTCAGCAAGATTACTTTTGAAAAACTATTCTCTCGAATTAAGAGATATATCAAGAAAAATAAGAAGAGCAGTGATAGAAAAACATCGATCGCTGAGGGTAAAAAATCAAAAAACAAACATGGACCAGAAATTCAGTAACTTTTACAACGAATTTCCGAATCGTACAGCTTATGCTGGTGCTAACAAGCTGGTACACGCGACACGAAGAAATGATAAACCTCGAGAAGTCATTGAATGGCTCGAAGGTTAAGATGTTTACAACATGCACAAGTTGGTGCGTCGTCGTTTCCCCCGGCGAAGGTACGACGTGAGGAACTTTGACGATGTATGGGAAGCTGATGTGATGGATCTAAGATCATTGAGAACTTACAATGATGGTTTCACATACGTTCTAATAGTCATCGATATACTCAGCAAATATGCATGGTGTGAATCTTTACGTGACAAAACGTCCAAAAGTGTCAGCCTTGCGCTTGAGAGTTTTATCCGAATATCCGAATCATAAACCTGTGATGCTGCAGACAGACTTGGGAAAAGAATTCGTAGGTCGTGATGTGCAAGAATTTCTGAAAAAAAGGGGATAACGTACAGAGTTGTGCGCAATCCAGACACGAAAGCTGCAGTCGTGGAAAGGCTGATCAGAACCATCAAAGAGCGGATGTGGCAGTACTTTACGCACAAAAAAACTCGGAAATACGTCGACATCCTGAAAAATATCACTGAGTCTTACAATCATAGTAGACATTCGGCAACCAGAATGACACCTGCATCGGTAACACTCGACAATGCTGCAGTGGTCCGCAAAAACATTGAACGGCGCTACGCCAATGACCGCATTGCCTCGAGAACAGTTAAATACGGTGTTGGAAATCTGGTGCGTATCAGTAGCTCGAGGAACGTTTTTGGTACAGGTTACGAGGGAGGTTGGACTACTGAAATTTTTACGATAACCCGTATCTCCTTGTTTAGAGCACCTCACGTATTTTACCTGAAAGATCAAGCAGGGGAGGAAATTGACGGTTTTTTTTATGAAGAGGAGCTGAGCAGAGTACGGAAAAATCTAGAGAACGATGTTTTTGAAATAGATAAAGTTTTGATCAAAGCTAGCGAAGTGAAAAAATTAAAATGAAGGACCAATTCTACGTCGTGCTGCCTAGCAACAGCTGTATGCAGTATTATCCCGACAACACAACGACTCATTTCATCACGCAGCTACCTCAACAGATACGATTATACGGGTCATGGTCCGTGGCTCTAATAGAGATCCAGATACCGCTAACCTTTCATCATTTATCACAAGAAGACGCTCCAGTCATCATGGCCGGTAATTTGTCGCACCTTTCCCACGTCTCCGCTGTAGTCGTCGGTGACAACTCTTTGGAATTTGCCAGCAAAGAAGGGGAAATAGACGTTTCCCAGATTCATCCTGGCGTGTACAAGGATGTCGAGGGTCTTATCGCCGAAATGAATGATTTGAAATGCCTGAAGAAAAGTCATTTACTTCCCATCATCGAACGAGGGAGGATACGTGAGGGCTACTCGTACATGCAATGCTGACTGCAAAGCGAAACACGAGTTAGTTCTGCCCGAGAAATTGAAAAAAATTTTGGGATTCGACGACGTAGCGTCGCAATGCTTCAAAGCGCCCGTAACCAGCAACAGACCGGCACACCTAATGAATGGTTTACCTAACATGTTGATGTTATACACGGACATATGCGAACCATACGTTACTGGGGATGTTCAAGCAAAACTGCTGCGGGCTATATCTCTCAATATGGACGAATTTACATATGGAGGGATAAAGATAAAGAATTTCTCCCCACCAATGTACATACCCTTGCTTATCAACTCATTTCAAACCATCGAGATAGATATTAGAGACCAACGAGGTAATTCTATACCATTTAATTTTGGAACGTTGACAGCTACACTACACTTTAAACGCATGGATTGAGATGGATCGATACGTTGAGTACTTTGGTGCCCAGGTAGGCGGTGGGAAGATAGCTGGGGTAGGTCGCATTTTTGTTGGTTCAAATCATCAACGGGGTCAAGGTGGTATCGGTCGTTTTTTGGCTGGTTTATTTCGTAGAGTCATGCCACTTTTATCCCTAGGTGCTAAAGCTGTAGGAAAAGAGGCTCTTTGCACAGGCATGAATATAATGTCTGATGTCACTACTATGGATACCCCTGTAAAAGAAGACTTCAAAAGTCGCGTCAGAGAGTCTGGAGAAATTTTGAAACGGAAAGCCGAGGAGAAATTGGATATGTCATGGAGGGGTCAGGTTATAAAATACCGCGTCTCGAAAGTTCGACCCAGTTATCGGCTATCCGTGGTCGAGGTAGCAAGAAAAGAAGAAAGCCTAAAAAGAAAATCATTCGACGCAAAAGGGCAGATAGAACGAAGAAGAAGAGTGTCAGAAGTAGTACACCTAAAAGAACGATCAGGGATATATTTGACTAGAAAAAAAGGCTTTTCTCCATAATCAATCGTGTGAGTGCTTGAAATCAGAGTTGCTGTTATTTGAAATTCCACCAACTCAAACAACGATTGAGAAATCGCACTATGTGCAATACAAACCTATATCATCCTTTACCGATGACTCACCCATAGAGTTTGTGATACCTGGAACTGGTGAAGAGTATATCGATCTTGCTCATACTATGCTCAGTGTACGCGTATCCGTGAAGACTAATATAGCTGAAAAGTATTTTGCAGCAGGCGTCGGAGATAAAGTCAAAAAAGCAGGCCCTGTCAACAAATTTATGCATTCACTGTTCAATCAAGTGGACGTGTCATTCAATCAAAAGCCTTTGACGCCTCCTAACAACGCCTACGCTTATAGAGCGTATATCGAGAGTCTACTAAATTATGGGCCAGCTGCCAAAAACTCTCACTTGACCAGTGTACTGTGGGCCAATGACACAGCAGGTCAGATGAACAGTTGTGATTCGAACAAAGGACTTGAAAAGAGACGCAAATACCTAAACAATCAGAAATCTGTCGATATGATCGGTTATATCCATTGCGATGTGTTTAACCAAGAAAAATTACTGTTGAACAGTGTAGAAATAAGACTACGTTTTGTGAGATCCCGAGATGGATTCACCATAATGGATCCATCAGGTATCGTAAATATATATATATATCTTGGAAGCCAATCTACTTGTAAGACGTGTTAAAATTAATCCAGGCGTTTTATTGGCCCACGCAAAAGCGCTCTCAAAGACAACCGCTAAATACCCTATGACGAGAGTAGAAGTCAGAGCTGTAACTTTGCACAGTGACATTCATGGAGAAACTTTGGACAATATAATACTGGGTCAATTACCTAAAAGAATCATCGTGGGTTTCGTCGAGAATAAAGCGTTCAACGGTGATCGATCGCTCGACCCTTTCAATTTCGAAAATCTAGACATAAATTATCTGTGCTTGTATGTGGATGGCGTTCAGGTTCCTTCGAAGCCTCTCCAGCCTGATTTCAAAAATAATCTGTACGTTGACGCCTATCACACTATATTCACAGGTACCAATGTACATTTCCTCAACGAGGGTAATGGAATATCGCGAGATGATTACCCCAATGGCTACTGTCTTTTCGTTTTTGATTTAACACCCGATTTATCGGCTAACGATTGTAGCCATTGGAATCTAGTTAAACATGGTAGCGTGAGAATCGATGTCAGATTTGCAACACCGCTGAGTAAAACGGTGAACTGCATCGTTTATGCCGAGTACGATAATATCTTGGAGATTGATTCATTGCGGCAAATTCTTCTGGATTTTAGCTCGTGATGATAGATGTCACTGAACGCTGTACCTCTGAGTTCATTGAAAAATCTTTAAAATAGTTTTCAGTCGTCGAGTAACAGAGCTCATAACTACAGCACAATGAATCTTATCGTCGATATCCAATTTTTCAAAGATAAAAACAACGTCAGTGTTCCAAAGGAGGTGGCTGTGACTTCTCTAAAAGGTGATCACAGTGGTCATTGATCGTCCTAACTCAATCTCATATCGATACTTTGAGCGCCGATATCAGAAGAACAAACGACTGGCTGACTCGTCATCATCATGGTATCGACTATTTTGAGGGTGGAACATCTTTGAGAGCGCTTTACAAAACCTTACGCGAGCTCGTCAAGAACGCTAGAAGAATATTTGTCAGGGGTAATGAAAAATGGTTGACTATGCATAAAATAACGACGCGAGACATTATAAATCTAGAGTACGACAAGGATTGCCCTTCATTCACCGATTTGCTAGGCATTGATAAGTACTGTCTCTATCACGCTGTCAAAGAATCTCATTTGAAATATAGCTGTGCTCTTGATAATGTTCAACGATTAAGAACTTGGATGCATTCGCGCGGCTATCAAATTTATTGCGAACAGGATATGGAATTTACATTCCAACCACCTATTCAGCTTTGCGATGGACAATCTGGAGGTTTTAAGAAAACTGAGGCGTATACGAGCGCATACAGTGGGTGTGTTCCCAGCAGATCAGTTCCCACGGGTATGGTTTGTATTCAATACTGATAATCATACGAAACCAGGAATGCACTGGGTTGCTGTATACGTTAATGAATCAAGCAATGACTGGTATTTTGATAGCTATGGTTTGCCACCGTTCGTGCCTGATCATATAAATCGTTTACGTAGAAATTGTCAGCATTTTCGTTGGAATTCGATACAGCTGCAGAGTGAATCGTCAGATGTATGCGGACAGTATTGTTTGATGTTCTTGTATTACATGAGTTCGGGTCTAAGTATAGAGAAATCCCTAAGCAATTTTTCTGCTGATCTTGAAAAAAATGATGAGTTAGTCAGACAACGAATCAAGCTCGCTCGTGATATACGAGCTTGCACTTGGAGTGGTGGATGTATTGTAAACTGCTTGCAAAGCAGTAGCAGTTCTAAGATGTCGCTCCTCTAAAACTGCTTGTCTGACAAAAAGATCATTATAAAGACCACCCGAGAAACGACGTTCAATTCAGTCACTGCTACAGATAGCTGGCTTATAGCATCTACCTTTTCCACACTCCGGAGAATATGGCTACTGACAAGATAATCAGTCGGCCTGCTGAACAATCGTCGCCAAAGTATCGGGCTCAATCGACTTTGAACACTGTGCATGGGCTGAATAAGTCGATGTCGAAGAAGTTGTTGATTGGTCTTGAGTATGACAAGATCGAGGACCAGTACTACACGCCAACGGTCCGAATCCTTGGCAAGGACTACAATGGCGTCGCATTTGGAGAAGAAGAGTGGCGCAACTTTATTGGCACCTTTGAAGATATCACCAAGTATTTGGAAGGGCAGAATATTTACCTCGACGGTACATCGATCGCTGGACATGGCTGGCGTTTGCTTTTCACGACTGCTCATAAGGATAGAGCCATCGAAATCGAGCAAGAAGACGACCACAGATCTGACGCCAATGGTACGACGGCGAAAAAATTCAGACCCAGTGTGGTTTTGAAAAAAGTGAGTTTCGATAACTTGTACAGATTGAGTGAATATGTGAGTGTACGTATGGAATATCTTAATACTGTAAAAGGTTCTGTCTGCTGTATCGTGAACGTGTATATTAATCTTCTGAGGAGTAGCTCAGCCTCTTTCTTTGAGTCGCAGGCTGAAACATTCGATCTCAGTATTATAGAAAAAATTTCTGAAATAGCGAGTCCCGATGATGATGTAAAAATTATTATATCAAAGGTAGTGGAGAAAATAAAAGCACTCAAAAATCAAACTATGTTAAGCGCTATAGATATAAAAATGTTAACCTCGGAATTCTACGCTATACACATGGAAAATATTCTACAAGCATTGAACAATGTACCCCTATAAACATGTATTGTAAGTTAAGATGGTTTAATAAATGTTATTCAATATCACCATGAAAAATATGTATTTGAATATTTTTACCTATCAATATCCTATCCTCAATATCGAAAATTGATTCTCACACAAGAATAATAGACTCTTCACTCAAATAATAGAATAATTATCGAAAGTTTAAAAGTAATAAGCAAACTTCAAGATTTTGGATATGAGCCGTGCTGAGTCATTAAATATATTTCATTGCTGCATGAAAACAAGATTGCCATTTTTCTAACGAGAGTTTTATAAAATTGGAATCTGTATCGGGCTGGATATTTGATATGCTGACTCTTTTCACATTTCTACTAGTGGACAGAGGTCAGTAATGTATACTCCATGCTGCGTCAGCATGTTCCTGTCGTTCACTAGTCTGGTGGGGTCACGAGAGGTCATGTTATGACGCGCCATAGTGTATACGATACTACTGTGGTTTAATCTTTCCTACGATAATTAATAGTATTTCCAGAAACTGTTTTACGGTTATTAAACGCGTAAAATCCAGAGGAAAATCATTCATCAAGGTTTTTTTCGTTTCTCTTCGTGTGAGAAACTGAAATGTTCTCCGTACGGGCCATAGATATGTTCATACCTTGTTCTCTCTCCACATCTCCACGATTTAATAATAACTTTCCAGATTTCACAAACAAGAATATAGATCCAAGGTGAGAGTTTTATCTTGTCATGAATTCGAATCAGCTAATCTGACTTTCCTCTATATTCTCACATCGTTATCAATTACCAACGTTGGATATAATGTCTCAAACTGTTGAAATGTTGACAGCAATAGTAAATTTACCTGATAGAGCATTCGTTCTAACTATCAGATGCAAGCGTTACTTGTTGAATTTTATGGAAAACTTCGAATCTATGTAAAAGTAAAACTACTACATGGCAGGGACATGAGGATATGGGAAGTACACTTTATATACGGTACATTTTTTGAAAAAGAGTATGTCAATAGAAACGGAAAGATATGTGTACTTACTTATGTAATAAATCCTGCCATTGGCCTTGCCCGTTATCAGGTGAAGGGTAACTCACAATTTGCAAACGTGTGCGGATTCGGAGTTCACTCATCATATCGGCAATATCAAATATAAATGGGATCTGACCAAAATTAGCATCAACAACTTCTCCAGGGGTTTGCAATCCCACAGTTGGATACAAGTTAGGCTGGAACAGACAAAAAATGGAAGTGGAGATTATTACAAATACAAACATATCTATTTCAGTGGAAAATTGCAAATACCCGATTTTTTAGTATATTTTAAATGTTGAGAGTATTCCCGGGGAGCATAGAACTTGCATAATTGTATTGGATCTTCATGATCTTGTGATTAATTTTCAGGCCTCTCGACTTACTTCAATTATGAGAATAGCTTCGATGTATTTTCTCTTTCTGATCATATCTCGGATTAAACAAGCTTCTTCAGGAGTTAGTATTGAAAAAGCTTGTGAATGGCATGAAATTGAATGAAAATATATGAGTAGACGTGAAATCGTGGATGTTCCGAGCTACATTTGGGATGCAACAAAATCATAATACATCAACGTGCGCTTCAAGCGAAAAGAAGTTGGCCTAAAATGGATCCATAATCGGCTAACATAGGAAGATTTTTCATCATTTGGAAACCTAAGAATAAAATGATCCAATTTTTCATTTTTTTGAATTTTTTTCCTTGTTCCTTAATTTTTGTTACATTTTAATTTGATTGCATTTTCAATTTTTTAGGAACAACATCCACACATTCGATTCCGAATAAGCGATTATAATGATTCCTTGAATTATATTAATTTAAATAATAAACATCTGGAGAATATATTCAAAATGAAAATGGAGAAAAAAAAATTCAACTACTGCTTCCAATATATAGATTCGGCAAGTATGTTTGGTGATGGAAACGGCTTAATCCAGTGTCAAAATTAAATTTGACTCATAAGAACCTCAATCCTGAACACATTGTTTAAAATTAGACTATATGAGAACTTTATCCAAAATTTTCTACTGTTAAGGCCCGACCGTTATTTATAGGGGAGGGTCGGCGAAATACCCCTGAATACGTGGGAATGTTGTCTGCGGAGAAGTGTCGCGACCCGTGTTTCGTATGTGAGACCGCTCAGTCACTCATATACTCCTAATCCGTCCGGCCGCGGCGCCTGGTTGTCCTTGGCTGGAACTTGGCAGCGTGGCAGCCGAGTCAGTGGCACAGTGGGTCGTATATCCGTATCGGCCTGGATGGATATTTGAGGTGGATCAGATTAGATTAGATCGATTTATTACCTGTACATTATTTTGTATAATTTAACAATAGTATACATAAGGTTGCTTATAACTAGATGATCAGGTGATATTTACACTTATACATAGCCTTAGCTTAGTTTAATTTAGTTTCATGTAATTTAAGAGCAGAACAAGCTCTCACTACGGTCGCATGCCAGGAGGTGAAGAAATAAAAGCTTTTTGAAAACAGAGAGAGATGGAGCATTAGTTATAACCGAGGGGAGTGAATTCCACAGATAAGTTGCACTGACATTAAACGACCTTTAGAGAAATCCCTTGCGGAAGCTGGGGACAACAAGCTGCGGCCGATGCCCCCTCCCCCCTATAAGGACGAGTACTAGTATTCGTGAGAAAATACTCTGCGAGATACGTAGGGCTGCCATATCTGAGGATCTTATACACCATACAAGCCATGAAGTAGCTACGCCGAGTAGATGTCATGAGCCAGTTTAACTCCTCCCTGTAGGGAGAGATGTGCTCACTCCTTCTCATCCCAATGCTTAACCATGAAGACGTGGATGACATCGACTCTGCACTTGCCTGTCTCAGCCGCAATCTCACGAAGGCTCTCGATGAGCTGGCTCCTCTCAAAGAGTTTAAGCCCAGAAAGAATAAGCTGCCGTGGATTGAGTTAAGACTGTTATACAAAAAAACGGACGCGACTTACAAACGTTACATCCGCACAGGGGACGAGAATCTGCTTGCTGAATTTCAGAGGTTGCGTGATCTTTCGGACAGCAAAACAACTCAGGCTCGTACTGAGTTTCTATCGAGTAAACTGTCTGAAGCTCTCGACAATAACACGGTTTGGAAGGAACTGCGTAACCTCAATCTTCTGCCTATGCAACAGGAGGACTTGAACGGGATCTCGCCGGAGGAGCTGAACACTCATTTTGCAAAGGTGTCCATCTAACACAATGAAAATGCTTCGATTTATCAGGATATTATATCTTCCGCTTCTGAGGAAGATGGCTTCTGTTACTAGAAAATCAATATTAATGATGTCATCCTGAGCATTTCTCATTTCACTTCTCAATCAGTTGGTGATGATGGCATACCGCAGAGCACCATCATTGATGCTCTGCCTGTGATTGGTGATAAAATCGTGAACTTGTTCAACTCCTCCCTACGCAAAGGAATTTTCCCGTCATCCTGGAAAAAGGCCCATGTTCTTCCTCTGAAGAAGAGCGCTCTCCCATCGTCGCCGTCTGATTTTCGTCCTATTGCCCTTCTAAGTTTCCTGTCTAAGGTACTTGAGAAGATAGTTCATGACCAAGTCATGAGTTACCTTAACACAAACCACATTCTCGACCCTAGACAGGCAGGTTTTCGTCCTAACCACTCCACACAGACAGCATTACCACGAAGACATAAGAAAAGGCATGGACAAAAAGAAACTGACGCTACTTCTACTTTTTGACTTCAGCAAAGCCTTCGATAAAATTTCTCATTTTAGAATGTTGAAGCGGCTCAAGGACATTGGCTTTGCGAGGGCTGCTCTCTCGTGGTTCCATTCATATCTTACGTATCGAATGCAGATTATTATAACAAAGAGTTTTGGCAAGTCATCGTGGCTTACCACGAATCTTGGGGTGCCACAGGGGTCAATCCTCGGACCGTTTCTCTTCTGCATTTACATTAACGACCTACGTGACGTACTGGTCATTGAGGGCATTGAGCGTGTGCTTTATGCAGACGACTTCACATACATACTCAGGTTGCACTTGACAGACTGGCTGAGGGTATAGCATTGCTGGAGAAGGCGGCTGCGGCCATGTCGAGGTGGGCCAGCGCGGCTAAGATGGTGCTCCATGCCGGAAAAACCCAGGCCATCGCATTTGGGTCTGGACACTATATCGGTCTTCTGCACAAGGAGGCACTCTATGCATCTGGCATTGGGATCGGTGGAATTCGCGTGCCACTCTCTGGCACGGTCAAAGATCTCGGCGTTGTGCTTGACGAAACTCTATCTTGGTGTCGAAACACTGATGCAGTCCCAAAAAAGTTTAATAGAACCATGTTTAGCTTGCGATATTTTTGTAAATACACGACTGAGATCATGCGCACACGCCTATCGATGGCTCTGCTGTTCCCTCACCTTGATTACTGTCCTGCGGTATACCTCGACGCATCTCAAGAACAGAAACAAAGAATACAAGTGCTACAAAATTCATGTGTGGGATATGTATTTGGTGTTAGGAGGGATGAACACATCACTCCCTACAGGGCTTAGCTGGGCTGGATGCGCACGGATATTAGGAGGCAATATTTCATGTCTGTACTTCTGTACAAAATCCTGCGCATCCGACAGCCGGAATACCTTCTGCGCCTCTTCACTAGGTATGTATCCACTCGGCCCTCCAGGGGTGATACACCGGAACTCTCAAACCCCAAAATGACGACCAGTTTTGGAACTAATTCCTTCCAAGTGCAAGCGGCACAACTTTAGAACACCCTACGCTCCTCAGACAGAAACTTGCCGTCCTTATCTAGTGTTAAGCGTTCCATAAAGTCTTATTTTTTAGAATTATCTGAATGACCATTGCATTTTTCTTTTTACAAGAATAGACACGTTATCTGGAATAAATCGCTGTTTATATATATTTTTATGATGTTGACAAGGATGATATGTGAAATAATTCTATAAGAATGACTAATATTTTAGAGAAACGACTGATATAATGTAAAATGCCAATTTTTGTATTCGTATACAATAAAACATATACATCTATCTATCTATTTATCCCATGGACATATATTATGCCAGTGTTAACAAGCCTTTGGAGAACTAGGTTTCGCTGCTCAGAGAGATCGCAGTACACAGCAAGGCAGTAGTCAATGATGGGGAAAAGGAGCGACTTTACGAGGTGGCATCTGAGCTGACAATTCGTACTCCTCAGGAATTTTTGGAACTCCAGGTGGAGAGAGGGTCTTGCAGATAAACCCTCTTCAAGTGCACTAGCACTGAACTTTAATTATGTTAGCCCAAAATCTACAGTTAACACTCGATCCCGCGTAATTGGATCTTAATATAAAATACTTCTGCCGATAGATATAATTACGCTACGCGTTCGCGGGGGGCTGTGCCGCTCGCGAGCTCCTGGTCCGGCAACCCGTGTGGCATCCGTGATTAGCGAGGATCAACTCGTCCGTGTTCGCCGCAGCCACTTCTTTTATATGCGACGTCACGTCACGTCAAGATGCGATCTCGGGGCGCGAAACGGTTGGGAAGCGCAGCTGCACTTCGCGAGAATTACCTCTCCCTCATGGAGTGATAAAAAGCGCGCGCGGCTCAGCGCCTTTTCGCTGTTCGCACGCTCGTGTGCTTATAACTATGAAGCACGCTCGCTTCAATACAGGGCGATTCATGCACTGCAATGCGCATTGATTACTTATATCTCCATAGCTTGTGTATGAGGTGCATTACACTAATGATTAATACACACACACACACACACACACACACACACACACACACATATATTATTGTGGTGTCAATATCTTAGCAATGTGGCAGCGTTAGGAGCTAAAACATTTTGCGTATGGTCACTATAGTCTCGGAGAATTTACGTACAAAGTTTGGTCCAGATTGGTGACCCGAAGGCCTGATACTCTCCTTCTAAATTTATATTTTCAATAACTCTATCGAGAAGTTTTCCGGCTTTAGTATATAAATAACAGGTCTTAGTTGCTTACCTTCAATTGACAGTATTTCCTAGTCAGATAGAAAAATATATTAGGGTACAAATGCCGATCGTGTTTCTTGGTCACTGTCATGCGACTACACTGAGAGAAGTGATTCTTAGCCCCAAGTGAATACGGCTTTGGATCGAAGCTCTCTGGGACTAGCATCGAGAACCTCGCGGTCTAACAGTTAGACCGTGAAATCTTTGGGAGGAAGGCTCCACGATATTGCATACAGCGCCACCGCGCTACACAAGGAGGAAACGTATATCTATATATATACGTCCGCGCACTCGGCAGTTTGCTGTTATGTTTGTAAACATTTTTATGCTACATCGTAGCGCAAAATGAAAATAAACAGATGGTAGCTCTGTATTTAACATTTCAATAAATCTTTGAAAAATCAAAATCGGATCATACCTGTTGCGAGGTTTGCTGCAAAAATTTGAAGGAAAAAATGGAAATGGCAACTATGCTAAAACCAAAACCAGATCGGACAAGGCCGAATGTAATCACATATCATGTACATAAGACTTGCTACTTACATGCGGAACATGAGCTCTGAAACTTAAAAAAACGCCAAATTATCTAGTTTTCCCGACTTTTCTTTCGTTGTTAATGATCCAATTGTATCGAGTCGAATCTCACTTTATTCGTATTTTCATACTCTACAATTCTTCTCTTCACAGTAACGCGATAGCTACAATAGTTTCTATTTTATAAGCAACACACAGAAAAATGCATTGTACGGAAATAACATTTTTTGTTGTTTTTTTTCATTGCTTATACAATGGATCAAACTATTGCAGCTATCGTGTTACTATATATACTAAGAAGAATTGTAGAGTATGGAAATACAAACAAAGTGAGATTTGATTCGACACAATCGAACCATTAATAACGGAGAAAAGTCGGGAAAACTGGAAAATTTGGCATTTTCTAAAGAATTCACATCTCCGTCATTTTTCAAGTTTCAAAGCTGACATTCCGCATGAAAGTAGCAAGTCTTATGAATATGATACGTGATCAAATTCGGCCCAGTCCGATCTTAGGTTTTGGCATAGTTGCCATTTCCATTTTTCCTTTAAAATTTTGCAGCACACCTCCTCGCGACAGGTATGATCCGATTTTGATTTTTCAAAGATTTATTGAAATGTTAAATACAGAGCTACAATCTGTTTATTTTCATTTTGCGCTACGATGTAGCATAAAAATGTTTACAAACATAACCACAAACTGCCGAGTGCGCGGACGTATATATATAGATATACGCTTCCTGCTTGTGTAGCGTGGTGGCGCAGTATGCAATGTCGCAGAGCCTTCCTCCCAAAGATTTCACGGTCTAACTGTTAGACCGCGAGGTTTTCGATACTAGCACCCAGAGAGATTCGATCCAGACTCGTATTCACTTGGGGTTAAGAATCACTTCTCTCAGTGTAGGAAAACGCGGTCACGCTCGGCATTCGATCCATATATTTTTCTTTCTCTCAAGGAAACACGATCAATTGACTATGAAATAGTGTCAGACAATTAGGCAATACAGTCAAGTGACTAGAAAAAGGGTATAGTTGGGCGATGTTCCTGTTGTAGGTATTCTAGGCTCGAGTTCGCCTTGATGGTGTGCCATTTTTGGTGTTTTTGAAGTTCGTTCAAGTATTTCAAGTGCCATTTCTCCCAGAAATCTTGGCATGTCTTGGATACGCATCGTCAGATGGAGAGCCGATTTTCTGAAACCGAAGCGTAATTATCCTCGGGCAGCATCGTAAGAGAGCGACTGACGAAAATATGCGCAGGTGTTAGAGTGATAAGGTCGTGGGGATCGGAAGAAACTGAACACAGTGGACGCGAGTTCAAAATCGCTTCAAATTCGATCGCGAGCGTGTTGATAACTTCCAATGTGTGTAATTTATCACCCACGACTCGTTCATAATGGTGTTAGATTGATTTGACGGCATCCTCCCAGATGCTACTGAAATGAAAGGATAGTAGCGGATTGAAGTGCCATCCGATGTTTTGACGGATGGCATGACTGCTCACCTTTCCTCAGAACTACTCCGACCCGATTAAAAAGCTGATTGTTCGCGCCGGCAAAATTGGTTCCGTTGTTGTCCGAATGAACGTGTGAAGAGATCGCTTCACGTGCAATAAAATGCCGGAAAGCACCGAAAAAACCATCGGTTATCAAATCACTAACGATCTCGATGTTTAATGCTTTCGTATTCCGGTGTTCCTTTTCCTTAATAATAATTAAGACGAAGTAATCTACACCCGTGTGATCAAAGGCCGGCGATTCCTTAACACGAGTCTCGGGCTAATTCCTAATCTGTCATTTCAATGGAATCGGATGTAAACGAACGCACGTGATGCAATGACCTAATTCTTCCCATAGAAGAGCCAAAAACGTTGCTGTATCGTGTGCAAGGTAATCTGAATACCCGCATGATGAGCGTTGCGATAGAGTTCACCTATAATCAAATCCGTGACACGATGATGCAATGGTAAATGAATCGGATGTTGTAGGTCGATAGGAAATTTTTTCGTTACGCGAAAATTCTTATCGACGAAAGAAGCAACCCGTGCTCATCAAGATAGGAGTCAAGTGACAAGAGTCTTCTTCCCTTAACGCATCCTTTCTTAGCAACGTTTTCGATCTCGCCGTAATATTGTTCGCGCTAAATGATGCAAAAAAATTTAATTCCGGCATTTAATAGTTCCTATACACTAACGGAAGTTCCTGAGTACCCGTTGGATAATCGCATGCGTAAACAAAACGCGATTAAGTGTAGTAGAGTAGATTATAATGAAATCGTTGGAACAGGTCTAAATCGATTCGTGTTGAGAGGACATACGTACTTTTTCTCAATTCCGGCAGTTCCGAGACGGTTAGCTCCGCTCTTGCTGGTCAAGATTTTTCCGGCTGTTTGAGCCAAGTAGGACCTACTTGGCCGTTGAACCAAGATTGGTTCCGCAAGAAATCCGAGGACAGTTGTCCACGTGACAGCGCGTCGGCTGGATTCTTGTCAATTCTAATGTGACGTGATTCGATTGGGCCTCCAGGGGCTCGTATGCGTATTTGCGTCGCTGTATTCCAGCGACGCGATTTGCTTCAAACGTTTTCAAAGTTTGCGACGGTTTTTTGAGCCAATGTAAAACGATAATTGAGTTCGATCAGAAAATTACTCGATCTATCGGGAGACCGAGCGATGAGTACGCCTCGGTATATAAACGTGCATTCACTAGCGCGCCACATATATCGAGGCAAAGAATCGATGTTTCCTCCTACGGAGCAACTCGAGATTTTGAGCCACGTTTGATGTCAGATCGAATATTGATGCATGCACCGTAACCTGTTTTAGTCGTGTTGGATTTTCGATCAAAAGTCGATAATCGACAGATGAATTGCATATGAGATTGAGTTGTCCGACGAATGTAGTCCATAGTGAATGTAACTCATGGGGCATAGACTCATCCCAATCGACCTTAACCCATCGAGTCCCAAATTGCAGAAATACCAAGCAGTTAACGTCTGGTTACTCAAGGTTATCCCCAAAAAAAGAATAAAAGTTGAAGATAATGATCAATTTCATATTTGAAGACAAAATTACCTTTCTGAGGGAATTTGAACAGTCCAAGAGGGTTGATTTTTGATGATTTAGACGAGGTAGCTAATTTCGAATCCCATCCTGCTATTCCTCCATAAGTACCAGTAACCAGGAAATTGTTAGTTGTGAGTATACTTTGGACTTGTTGGTCTGAGTGAAATTTGAATTGAAATGTGGCCCCATACAACTCGCCAGAATCATTTCTCCTTTTGTTCCTAATCGCTTCTAACCATCTAATGCACGTTCGATACAACCTTGTTCCTTAATCTACCTTTTCATGAGCCATAATTTTGGGAAGTCTTTGAAAGATTCAATAGCTTCTTTCAATAACTGCAGAGCATCATCCAGTTTGTAGACAGCCCATTCTAGTTTAACGCTTCTCATCAATACTCCTGGTGTTGGAGCAGAAGCTCTACCTTTCAAAAAATGTAGAGGAGTGTAGCTTGGTCAGGACAGACATTCTGAAGTCACTGCACTATTGAACTCAACTCATTTTTTTTCAGAAACACTTTCTTATCTAATCTCATACAGGCTGCATGGAAATGTGAGAAGATGCTGCTATCTACTGGATTAATATTTTTTCACAAAATTCATGAGCTTTAAATATTAGATCCATTATTTCTAGATTTTTTATTTCAACTGAAAAGTGTGGAGCTGTCAGACCTCTTGAATCCTTTGCGCTAATGTCCACTCCATGATCGAGAAGAAGTTAGACTGTGTTAGAGTGCTTCTACTTGACAGCAAAATGTAATGAAATGTAACTTGCCCAAAATGGGGAGGTCAGGGAAACAACTGTATAATTGTTGTTGTAATAGAGCATTTAACTTCACGACTGAGATGAATGCTCCTGTAAGCGGTGTTGGCCTAGTCGCATCGACCATTACCACAACTTTATATCTTTCTAAAGCTAACACGTTCATAGTCTCCCTAAAGTTTACCATGACGACAATAACACTCCGCTAACCTCTCTACTTTTTATCACTCTATACAGAACACGTGGTGCAGACGAAGCTCGAGCATTGCCAACCTCTCTGCACAGGCACACGTGTACGCTTTTGACGGTCACAATACGCGAATCAATATCTCGAATCAATTATGGACAGATATTATTCATACCAAGTATACATTATATCGAATAGTACGTACGTCGTGTATCTTTCTAGAATATATATATCACTTTTTTACATAAAGATTCTCGGAAAATCGAAGTGATTTTCGATGCCCGCTCATCAGCTGTATATAGCTAGATTGTTAAGAAACGAACGGATATTTTTGAGGTCATGAATCATCTCCGAGACTCCATCACTCCAATGAAGTCCAATCCGTATTTTGCGCGATATATTGGATGCGAGAATATAAGAAGACGCGCAGTTTTAAATTTGTTCAAATAAAATGGATTGGTGATAATGGACATCCAAAATAGAAAATCGCTCGGATTGCATTTTTTAGAATAATTACTAAGTACTGTTTATAATTTTGTTAGTAAACATTGGCCAATTTACTTATGGGACTGGAGTTCGTAACATAAGAAGCTGTTTTGTCAAATGAGATTAACAATACTTCGTAGAACGTCACAATTGTATTATATGACTTTCTGAAGAAAGGTACAAGTCTCTTGCGAGAACGATTCTATTCATTATATACCAGAACTACCCAAATCTGAGAATATGAAAATTTTTTTTCGAAAAAAATGTTACTGCAACGCGGTTTTTCAATCTATTCAAAATTTCGTCGCCTGGGGGGAAAAAGCAACGATCTCGGAAACGCGCTAAAGAAAGATCTATTTCGATTTAAGCGAAATAAAAAGATCTATTTCGAATTGAGCGGAATAAAAAGATTTATCTCGAATCGAGCGGAATAAAAAGATCTATCTCGAATCGAGAGGAATAAAAAGATCTATTCCGAATCGAGCAGTATAGAAAGATCGTTTTCAAATCGACTTTTAAAGAAAGATCTAACTCAGATTTTACATTATAGAAAAATCTATCTCAGGTTTAATTTTATTTTGCGGCCTTTTTTCGAGTTCGGAGTTGATGCGGTACGCGCGCACTTGAGTGCGATTGCTTATGTGCGTGTGTGTGTATGTAAATATGTGTGTATGTGTGTGTAAGGACACATCTGAATGTAATATGCCAAGTTAACTATTTACGTTAAACAGTTTTTGCCTCGATGGTTTCTCGTAGAAATTTATATACATGTGTTTTTGAGGTCGCTGATAACGAATCCCGCCTCAAATTTTGAAAATTAAAATTAGAGCCTCTAAGATCACCTGACAAAATTTTGGAAAAAATTTGAATTTTTTTAAAAGTCGGTATTCATGGGTTTTTGAGGTCGCTGATTACGAATCCGACCTCAGATTTTGAAAATTCAAATTAGAGCCTCTAAGATCACTTGATATTTGGAAAAATTGAACTTTGTTGAAAATTGGTATACATGGGTTGTTGAGGTCGCTGATCACGAATCCGGCCTCAGATTTTGAAAATTCAAATAAGAGCCTCTTAGATCACTTGTCAAAAATTTGGAAAAAAACTGAATTTTGTTGAAAATTGGTATACATGGACTTTTTAGGTCGCTGATCACGAATCCGGCCTCAGACTGAAATCAGCCTTAACCTTGAGCACGTAGAGATGAGAGTCACATTAAACGTATAACCAACATAATGTTTTCAACAATTTGAATTTTCAAAATTTGAGGCCGGATTCGTGATCAGCGACCTCAACAACCCATGTATACCAATTTTCAACAAAGTTCAATTTTTCCAAATATCAAGTGATCTTAGAGGCTCTAATTTGAATTTTCAAAATCTGAGGTCGGATTCGTAATCAGCGACCTCAAAAACCCATGAATACCGACTTTTAAAAAAATTCAAATTTTTTCCAAAATTTTGTCAGGTGATCTTAGAGGCTCTAATTTGAATTTTCAAAATTTGAGGCCGGATTCGTTATCAGCGACCTCAAAAACACATGTATACCAATTTTTACGAGAAACCATCAAGGCAAAAACTGTTTAACGTAAATAGTTAACTTGGCATATTTCATTCAGATGTGTCCTTACACACACACATACACACATATTTACATACACACACACGCACATAAGCAATCGCACTCAAGTGCGCGCGTACCGCATCAACTCCGAACTCGAAAAAACGCCGCAAAATAAAATTAAACCTGAGATAGATTTTTCTATAATGTAAAATCTGAGTTAGATCTTTCTTTAAAAGTCGATTTTAAAACGATCTTTCTATACTGCTCGATTCGGAATAGATCTTTTTATTCCGCTCGATTCGAGATAGATCTTTTTATTCCGCTCGATTCGAGATAAATCTTTTTATTTCGCTCAATTCGAAATAGATCTTTTTATTTCGCTGAAATCGAAATAGATCTTCCTTTAGCGCGTTTCTGAGATCGTTGCTTTTCCCCCCCAGGCGACGATTTGAAAGTTACATATGATAGAAGATAAACAAACGCTCATTTTGAATTTTCATTTACTCGAATCTGATTTGTGAATCCCGAGATATAGAGGTTCAAAGTTAAGGTACCTATCCGGCAAAAGTATACGCAGTAGAAAAATATTTGAAACGGTTTCTGGTAGATTGAACATTGTTTCACTAAAGTATTAATTATTATGTACGTGAGTGATGTTCTTGATACTTGAAAGTCGAGCGGAAGGTTGATGGAAATCACTAAAACGCAGCGCTTTCGGTGCAGCGGCAGTGGCGGGCAGTGGAGGGGGTAGGGAAAAAGACGCGACGAAAAGTCGAACGATTGGGATGAAAATGAACAATTGTTTTTTTCCCGACAATATCTCGGCTTCTATACAAAATAATTTGATGATTCTTTTTCTAATTTAATATAGCAAGTCGAAAGATGATTAAATATATTGGTTAAAGTACCGTTAGAATAATTGATAACGATATATATATGAAAATGTAATAATATTTGTAGAGCAGTTCAAATAATAGTATATCCGTACACTATTGACCTGAATGCCCAAAAACAATTTATAATTTAAGTTTATGTATATTGTAAATGTAATGTTAAATAAACGTGACATCATACAATATTTTACTATTCTTTTCTATTTGAAACGCTTAAGAAAATATATTAATTAATCATTATCAATTAAAAAAAGTTTCTATTGAATGTATTAATCAGCGTGACGTACATCTTTATAATGAAAATTAGAAAATATCGAGATAGCATGTTTTTGAACAGATGCGCACTAGGCTAGTTAGGTGGCGTCAAGTATTAGTAATATTTGATCTATATAAATATGATATTGACAACTCAGGATATGTATTAGTATGATAGAATGTGAGTTTTTACAGTGGATAATTGTAATAATAGCACAGACAAGTGTTTGCAAAATTTGGAAGTGTTGGCGGTACAAGGCTCCCCTTGAATAGTCATTTTAGCCTATTTTTACCCCTATTTGAGTTAATATATTAATTTCACTAAATTTCACTATATGGGCTGTAAGTGGTATGAGTTAGGACAACTTTTAGTACCCATGTGGTGTGGAGCTTGACGAGCGAACTCCCAGGGTTATACATGAGTGCATTACACATAAACTTTAGCCGGCTGGCCTAACCACACGTTGGAAGGGGCCAAGCTAGGTGACACGGCTGTTAAACCAAGCGTTGTGGTTCATTAACCAATGCCGGTGTTTTCATGCCAAACACACGCATTTTACACTTACAAATCACAATACACACACAATCTATGTAAGTGAGTGTCCTGTACGAAATCCTACAACTTCGATTTGATGAATATGATACATGGTAATTTCTTTAAAATATAACAATTCATGATAAAGTAAATGAAAATATTTGATATACCGCGAACATATCTGGCGACCGTGAAAAAAATGCCCAAGCGTACCTAAAAACCGATAGGTACGTTACAAATTTATATATTAAATAACAAATACTGCAATTGAAATGGAATAATATCCTAGTGAACGCATTTCAGATGAATGAGTATCAAACCTTCCTGAAGAAAGGTACAAATTTCCGGCGAGTAAAGAATGGTTCTCTGAAGACATGGGTTTAGAATCCATACAGGGAAAGAATCGAGATCAATTCATTTTCTGGCAAGTTCGCACTAGTCCTCTCCTGGAATTTTTCAGATTTCAAGATTCGTTTCGAAACATAATATTCAATATTCAATTTTATAACACTGCGTCAGATCCTGGAGTAGAAATAATGATAGTTACTCTTTACAGCTAATTTTCTCTTCTAAACGTCCACCAATCGAAACAACATAGTATAGTTGTTGTATAAGTGTTTCAAACACAAATTATTTAAAAATTCAGAATCCAAACTATGAGAATATAGAGATTAATTCATATACTGGCAAGATCACATCAATCCTCTTTCAAAACCTTTGGCTTATACACAAAATGGACGGGAGATGAGAATGCCAACTTTAGTTTAATTTTGTCATAAAGCGATCTTACAATACTCGTTAGAAAACCTATAAGTTGATGAGTCTGACAAA